>OX421945.2:17134542-18334542 GCA_949128155.2 Xanthia icteritia
TTTTATGAAGACAGCAGGAATCTGCTGGATGCGAGAAGAACAGAACCGGTCGAAGTGGCGGTGCTTGGGGGAGGCCAATGTCCAGCAGTGGACGTCTTTCGGCTGAAATGATGAATGGTGAGGGTGAATTAAGATTTTTCGTAGGTTAGGGCACATGGCAGTAAATACTTTTATACCTAGTCATTGGCGAATCTATGGTAGATATCTGAAACGAATTTGAGTTATTATTCTAATGAAGTTCCAAGGTAAATAACATAACAAACAAGGTCATACAAATGCCGCTAGTATAGGTGAAATCAGGAAAAAATATTGTTCACCAAATTGAGTAAACATATAAGTATATTCAAATCACAACTGTCATTTTTTGACAGATGTATGAAGTGAACGTAGGGTGTAAATTTGATGAACAATTTCCCTGTAAGTAACTGAATAACACTGTTTTTTTTTTTTTCAATCGAAGAATTTTACTTGTGTCTTCAGTTATTGTTTTTCATTTAATTTACGTTTTTTTTTCATGCACACTTGTTTTTCCAATGCACTTTAGACTGGCAGAATAGTCGACATCGGTTTTGCTTGCCATTTTATAAAAATAGAATAGAATACCATAACACTGTTTTTACCCGACTGCCACGACCGACTGGAAGGGTTATGTTTGCGCGTATCTTGTATGTATGTATATCTGTAAATTTCTTTATTACCTCGTGTGTTACAAACGGCTGGATGGATTTCGACAGTTAAGGTATCGTTACATTCATAGGTGCATCGTGAATTCGAAAATTTATTTGTATTTATAATAATATATTGCACGCGCGTAAAACACGTTTCCTTGATGTTGAAAGAGCGCAACGGACATTAATATATAAATAATAAATAAATAAATAAAACGTTTTATTGTCGCCAGTTAACACACTCGTCTTATTTTAGAGAGCAATCTAACATATGCATCGTATTAATGTATTGCACAAAAGGTACTGCTACTGATTCCCAAGCTAAGCTTGAGCTTGTATTATGGGAAACAGTGTTCAATTAATAAAAGTAATGTACTTCAAAAAAAGGACCACAAATAAGCAATTTATTATCAGTCAGAAAATTATATGTATTACACACTTTATCAAAAAAATATAAAACCCTACCCTTAGATCCTAATGTATTAGCTAGAAGAAGGAAACACAATATTACTCACACCCCTTTTGTAAAAACAGAATTTGCAAATATTTAGTACGATAAACGCTCATCTTTCTTATATAATGAAATAAAAAAGCAAATAGATATACATACTTAAACCGTATAAAGAATGCAAATCGTTGCTGATTAAGTGGATAGATACGTTAGGCTATGATGAAGTGGAGAATCTTCTATTAAATATAAGGTAAAACCGATTCCGCATAAAATAACCACACACAAACATACACACACACGCACGTACACATACACACGCACGGATACACACGCACGCACGCTTAAATTTACACACATATACCAACAGACTAATGATAATATCTAAGAATAATTAATTCATAAACCTTTGTTTCGTTACATGTTTACACTAATTGGATGATATAAAAGCCTCCTGGCACACGCATTTTTATTCTTAAAAGGAGACGCCACCAACTGTACAACGTACAACGTGCAAAATAATGAAATAAAACATTTTTTCATTTTCATTTTGTCATGTTTTTCTGTTCTACCGTCAGATAGATACCAAGCTCTTTCCTCAAAATCAATCTGTCTAGCTCAAAAAACTTAAAAAAACTCAAAGCATTTATTTCAATTAAACCATTTACAGGCACTTTTGAATTGTCAAGAAGTCGGTCAGTCAGAAATATGAAGCTAGTTGCCCATTCCAAAGCGTAGTGGGTACCTATGGAGAAGAACGGGCAAGAAACTCCACGGACTCTCTTTTAAATCAAAAAAATTGTTACAAAATATTGGTTACTTCATGAATGTTGAAATTATACATGTGAGAACAATGTAGAAAGACGTACACGTTTAATGCGTCCGTAAAAAATTTATTAAAAACAAAGAACACAGATTCAAAAATTAAAATAAGCCATGGCAACTAAGAGATGACCAGTCCCTACTGACGGCGCCCGTTCACGAACATGACGCATGGATTAGCACCATTCAGCTCAACTATTTTGAAGGGAGCTAAATGATCCAACACACGCCACCATCAGCGAGACATCTGAGTGAGCATGACATACTCACAGCCGCCAGGGCACATTCAAGTCAATGAAAGACATATAACCCGGTAAATGGTAGCTCTTTAGTACATAGTACTCACACCTGTGCTATGCAATGATATATATAGCCTTTTCCCAACTATGTTGGCGTCAACTTCCAGTCTAACCAGATACAGCTGGATATTCTAGCTAGTATTTCACATGGTGCGACCGTCAATCTGAACTCCACAACCCTGTTACTGGGTAACAAGATACCCCCGTGGCATGACTGGTTGTCAGATTTTCGGACTTCTGAGTACTCGTAACGACTGTCAAAGATCTACGAATGACAGCTCTGTTCACAAAACAAACGATTAAATCCATTACAAACCCCTTCCTTGTTGGCATAACAACCGGTAGGTATACCCCTTTCCATTCTAATCTCTCTCAATAATCACCTAAAACACCAACACGTGACAAAAGAACAGATAAATCAATTAAAAGGCTTAATTAATGCGCGTTAGTTGCTTAAGAGCAAAACGACATCAATCTCGGAAAAACGAAATTCAACTTTGATTTGTAAGTTGGAAGGTCGAAATTCATTTACAAAGCTCTTTAGCCTTTTGCAGTGTATACGGTTCAATGGTTAGTTAGATTGATATTCGAAGTTACGTAATCAATTTGCTGGTGCGATTGTTTCGATAAAATCGAGTATCGATAAAATCGAATATCGATATAATTCAGTATCGATATTATCTAGAAGGTATCGAGAAATATGATTTCTGGTACATTGTTTTTACAGCGCACTTTTATGAATATTCATGTAAGCTGAATGGATTAACTACTTCTCAAAATTTTTACGACTGGCTAATACATTGACATTTGTTTAATTATAACGTATTATTACGCCTTAACCTTTCGGAATAAATTTTCTAAATGATGGTGAAAATATCGCATCAAAATCCATTGCAAAGTTTAAAAGAACAATGCGGTCACACAGACACACACGAAAACTGACTTTAATAATGTATAATATAAATGCGAAAATGAGTTTGTTTGTTACGCTTTCACGCTATAATGGCTGAACGGATTTGGATGAAATTTGGCACATGGGTAGACCATAACCTGGGTTAGGACATGAGTCTTTTTATCTCGATATTCTCACGGGATCGAGACTTATGCGGGTGAAACCGCGGAGCGCAGTAGCCTAACAAATATTATAAATGCGAATGTTAGTTTGTTTGTTTGTTACTCTTTCACGTCTTAACGGCTGAACCGATTTGGATGAAATTTGGTATGAGGATACTTTGAACCGTAGGGAAGAATCTGGGCTTTTAACATACACGCGGGCGAAGCCGTGCGAGCTAGTAGGTATGATATAATTATTCGAATATGAATGCTATAAGTGTATAATGTTCATATTCGTAATTAAGCGACGCTTACACTTTACTTCTCTCGGGCGTGCACCTAGCTTCTGACGTTTCATAAGTGCCCATGTAGGTTTATGTCAAATAAAATATTTTCAATCAATTCAAAATATTTTATTTGACATAAACCCATGTAGGTTTAGGTATGTCAAATAAAATATTTTGAATTGAATTGAACTTAGCAAATTAACGTCGATGGCGGGAATGTGAATCTTGCCCTAAATATGTATAGGGATGTCGGTATAAAAAAGATTTGTATTTTTTTTTAAGTTAATATACTCAAAAACTGTTGAACCGATTTTAAAATATAAGAAGAAGAATGCTATATTATCATTTAGTAAAATTTATTTATTTGTTTGTCTGTAAATTTGTAGTTGCAGCATATAAATACCAAATAATGACCAGATCCAAACGGCATAGATTATTTTTTATAAGTATTTGTTTATATTCAAAAATATACCAAAAGAAATGGACCTAGTTACACAAAAAGTATCAAATCCACGTGAAGTTCGTAGTGAGTTAGTAGTTATAGGCCAATGAAGTTATAACAGAGTTTAGTCGAACATTTGATACGTTTAGATCATATGTATCGTGATGATTAATTAGCTAATTGTTCGTATTTAATTTTGGTATTAAGTTTTGTGGTATATGCAATAAAAATTTATAGAGATAATGGGGAAAAAGTTGGTCTGGATCCTTTCTGTTAAATAAATAAATCTAAGGAATGCTGCTCAACATACATTCATCAGTAACGATCCAGATAATTATTTAATAACTTATTCAATAAAAATCAATGTTTAATACAATGATAGTTTTTTTTTAAATTTAATATTAAAAATTATTATCAAACTTAAGGCTAACAGAGAAGTTTTGGCTTAGGCAGTGTATAGTGCCGCTAGCGGCACTCTATCCGTTCATGTTAAAGTACCGCTAGCGGCATAATAGACGCGCTGCCTCGGCCCGGCTAAAGTGCCGTAAACATTGCATTGTCATTGTCTGATGATAATTGAATTTCGATCAGATTGTACTGATCGAAATTCAGTTATCATCAACCGATAGTTTTACGAAAGCACTTTCTTTTACATAATATAATTATTTACGCATTAAATGACAATAATATCAAAAGATAGCCATTAGCTTTCTTTGATGAGTAATTGGTCGCAAGCTGCGCACAGACTGACAAATTTATTAAAAAAGAATATCGTACTCATTCATTTTACAAATAAAATTGATTGATGAGAATGCAACAGACGTTTTTATTGGATTTTTGGTAAAAGATTAGATATTTTATATGAGAGGTAGATCTTTGTTTTGACGTCAGATGATTTATAGATTAAAGAAAGTGCGTTATACTTAAAGGATCTAATCTTTATCTCTCAAATTAAACAATGATTATATTGATATAAACAGGTTTATTTCCTGACAAGTGTTCGGTTCAGCGTCGAACCGCGAATGCATCCATTTCACTTCGCTGTCAAACGTCAAAAATGTCATACAAAGCGTTGCCATAATTATTTCTGAATCGATACATTTAAATAGTCGATTTAATTAACCATAATAATAACTACTAGAATAATCTAATATTTACAAAATTTGATAGTAAGTAATATAATTGTATGTATGGTTGCATACTAGATATGATTTTATAAATAAAAATACCCACATCTTGGCTAATTAACCTTAAATACTGGTAGATATTAAAATAAGGTAGGTACGTGTTAAAATCGGAATGTAAAGTCGAACAAACTATTTGGTCCTATACAGGAACGGCTTATTTGCACTACGCTACACAGCCAATATTCAAGAATAAGAATAAGAATAAGAATCATTTATTTGCAGAAAATACAGGTGTTACCAGTTGTAAAAGTTGGTGGTTTTAATGTACAGTCCATATTTTGCCTGTTTAGGGCATGCAAATTAATTTTACATTAATAAGTACCTACTTATTTTAATAAGTATAGGTACAGAAAAATACCTTAGTTTTTTAAAAATATAATGAGGTACACACATAACAAAACTTAACCTAAAAATAACATTTTATGTACCTAACAACAATTCTTAAAACTACATAAAGCACATCACAAAACAAAAGGAAACTTAAAATATTTGTTTTTCTTTATGTTGCAGAAATTCTTGTAAATTATAAAAACACTTTTCTATTAACCATCTACGAAGTTTAATTTTAAAATATTTAAATGGTAGCTCCCTTATGATCTTAGGTAATTTATTAAAAATTGTAATGCACATAATATGATAAACATTATTTTTGATTAGAGTTGTATTACAAAAAGGAACTAAAATTTTTGTTGCGTCTCATTCATTTTAAGCCATGAATGCTTATGAGATTGATATAAAATAATTGACTACGAAGCACACTCACAACACAGTTTTGTATTTTTTTTTTGTTAAGCACTTCCCTGTACCCTAATTTCGTAATAGACGAATCAATCAGAATCTGAATCGTTTTGAAACAGATTGCTAATCTATTGCTTCATAAGTTCGAAAAAAAATAACGCAATAATTGTTGTTGAACTGTCAAAATGAAACTGATTAGTCGTAATCGTTTACGACTACGCGTGCTTTCTGATAGACACTGATTACCCTTTTGATTATTTGTTTCTGGACATTCATATTGATGAAGTTTCAAACGCAATTTAATAATAATAAATATTAAAACGCACTACGCAGTAATCGTTTACGAAAATGTGTTACGTAATTAGATAGCTGGTTTATTTTTGACAGGCTTACACTGTCCTCTCATACCTATTATTTGAAAACATTTTAAAAGCCATTTATTTTTAAAAGTTTCTTGCCCGTTTTTCTCCATAGGAAACGACCAATCGGAACCGTGCACCTAGCGTCTGACATTTCACAAGTAAAAAATAATGTTGTTCAAAAGTGGTTGCAAGTTAGCTGGCCGGTAAATCAAATCTCAAATGTACAAAAATGCAAGTCTCGCGACGCAGATCTACCGCAAAAAATTGTGAGATCTAATTTAAAACCAAGTCGGTACACTTTTTAGTACCTATCTATGCATCTATCCAACAACTTTGTCATAAATTGTTGGATAGCACGGCCATGCATGCATCAACAATTCATCGAGCCCTTGTCAGCGGTGTACCATTAGTATTAGAACCAAGCTGCTTGGTACGTGACGATAGGCAGCGACCAGACGGCACGACGTTGTTGCCTTCTTCCAACCTGTGTCGACACAGTTCTGCCATCTCATGTTCCAAGCATGGGCTGTACTGGCGCTGCTGCTGCGGCTGCTGAGACCTTCAAGCGGCGCAAATAGTGCAACCTTATGGGTAACTACAGTTTTGAGCTGTTTGGAGTCGAAACGCACGGGTCATGGGTCCCGAGTGCACGTCTCCTTTTTGGGGAAAATTTTCGCCGATTAATCGACGCTTCACGTGACCAGAGGGCTGGCTCGATCTTTGGCCAAAGAATTAGCTTTGCCATTCAACCTAGCAATGCATAAGTTTTATTTTGTTACGATTACAATACAAACGCGATTACAGTACTGTAAGCGATTAGGAAAAGGAGTGGGCGCGTCTTCGTGGATGGCACCATCTATAACTGGTTATCTGTCTATTGAGAAATCAACCTTAAGTGAGCTGATGCTGCAACTGCTGTCAGAAGCAGTGCGTTTTAATATTTATTATTATTAAATTGTGTTTGAAACTTCATCAATATTAATGTTCAGAAACAAATAATCAAAAGGGTAATCAGTATCAGAAAGCACCCTCCTAAACTTAGGATTATCGAAAATTCATGCAAATGTAATCGGCTCGTGTTATCGGCTCGGAATAAATTCCTTCATTAAGCGATGGGCACACAACGAGCTAAGCTAACTTAGCTTAGCTCACAGCGATAGCATCACTTCTTAGTAGCTCTGAAATTCCCAGCACGAATATTTTAGGTAAATTATCGTTAATATTATTAGTGAGTTTTGACTTGGAAATATTTGATTCGGAGATAATATCTATTGATTTAAATTGAAGACTTTATTCAATACTTTGTTTAATACAAATTGTGCTTGTCGACCTAACATTTTTTTTCAGAACAGTCGTATTTTGTTTCAAACCTCACTTACGTCTACTTTATAGTTATCGTTACTTGTTTGTAGACGCCTTGGGTTGACCTATTAAGTCAAACTAACAAAATATTTAGCCGAAGTATCAAACGGTGTCTGTCATAGCTACGTGAGCTAAGATAAGTTAAGTTAGCTCGCAGTGTGGCCTGCGCTTTATCCTTCCATAAATTAGTTCCACAAGTTACAACCGTCGTCGGGACAATTGGCGAGATATTAATCCATATTCATTTGTTTCTCTGCTAATAGAAAAGGGTTGTGGCGGAGTGATCCGTCACCGGTTATATTAACAATATCTGTCAGCCATTTTGTCCTTTGTTTAGCGAGGCGGATCAATTGTTTTGATTATGTTTGTGTTTGACGTTTAACTGGCCCAGGCATCTTTTAGGTACAGTCACGAGCTTTAATTTAGGACCCACCTAAGGTTGAATATCGTGTAGCAAACTTTCGCCATTTAGAGCTATTATGTTAACGCTGTCACTGCACAAACAATAAACGTCATAATGTTTACCATCGACAACTTTACGTTTCTAGGGACTAACGTCAACTGGAGCGAGGGCAAACGATCATTTCCGATTTCCGAGTAATAATTACTTTTTGGTCCTGTGGTCCCATAAGAAAAAAGAAACAAATAAAAAAGAACAAAATTATATTGTCAATATATGATAGCTAGTCAACTAACCCGCTTATTCTTCAAACCTATATTAGTTAAAAAGTTTTGTCTCTTTCTCAAACATAAATATCAAAGTGACGGACCAAAACAACATATTTAAAATAAAATAGGTTTAAAGGCCGTTTATGATTATGGGGGCTTAGAAGATTTCAGCTAAAATATTGATTAATAAAATCTTTAGAAAAACAAAGTTTTTTATTCTTTATATTTATTAAGACATTTATGACACAAACCTCAATCTTAACACAATTATATAGAAAGCATGGTTAGCGGTGCACAAAATAAACACTTATCACCGAAGGCTACGACTAAATTAATTTAAATCTCTCCAGTAATTTTTTTATCATAAATATTCAAAACCGCGTATATACCTTCATTGTCAATCACAGCCTGGAGCCGGTTACGCATGGATCCAATTAATTTGTCACATATGTCAGTACCCCTTAAACTTTCCCAGACTGTGAGGCAGTGATCCATAAGTGCTTCTCTAGTTCTTTCGTTTCTATTTGACCATTTTTGAACCATTAAGCCCCATAAATTTTCTATAGGATTTAAATCGGCACACTTTGCAGGCCACGGAATACGATTTAAATTTGCTCTATTATTGTCGAACCAAGTTCTAACGATTCTTGCCGTATGAATTGTTGCGTTATCTTGAACAAAGTTTATTGGAGCAACATCTTCTTGTGGATAATATAGTTGCAATGTTGGAAGGACACTCTCGTCTAATAAATCGACATAATCTTGAGCAGTGGCCCTGGGTGGTAAATTTATTAGTTCTCCAATGCCGGCTGAACCAGTCCAGCCAGACATGTTAACTGTAATGCGACCAGACGCGTTGTTAGCTATGACGTGGTCTTCCGTGTATCGCGTCCTGTCAATTCGCCACAAATGTAGTCTGCCCGTTTGGGAAGATTGAAAAGTCTTTTCATCGATGAAAGCCGTCGTCGTCCAATCAAAATTTAGATACTGACGTGCGAAAATAAGTCGAGCAGCTTTATGGGCATCCGTCAACGCAATTTTTTTTGCAGGCCGCCTGTGATGCAGTCCCATAGCTTTAAGATGCCTTCTAACTGTTGAAGGGTGGACTTCAAACGCTTCCGCAAAATGCCTCGTTGGCGTAAATCCATTCATCAGGTATTGCCTTTGCATCAAGCGGCTCTGCTCTTGTGTTATAACTTGCGGGTGATGGTTGTTTCGTCGTAAGTCAATAATATTTTCCTCGTTCCCGTGGCGTCGAACCCAGCGGCGAACTGTGTTTCTTGTCACATTTATTCGTCGCGATATCTCGTGAATGCCTACTCCTTGTTCGTGCAAATCAATAATTTGGAGCCTTATTTGGTCACGATTAGCCGCAAGCATTTTATTAATTGGTAAATTATATTTTGTGAAAATATCACATTAAACTATTTTCTTAAATGACACTGACACGACACATGTTCGTAATTAGAAAATCGTAATGATAGCTTTTTGCAACGAGGTTATCATTTCATAGGTCGATTAGATAAGACATTTTATGTCTTAACTTGACATTCAACATTTCAACCTTAAAGCAAAGTTTCAAAGTTTCGACCTTATTGCATTATGATTGTTCTAACAACATTTAACGGAAATGGGTCCCAAATTAAAGCTCGTGACTGTACTATGTAAATTGGTTCATCGTATTACCCAGTAAATGGGTTGTGAAGGTCAGATAGGCAGTCGCTCAATGTAAAATACTGGTATTTAGCTGCATCAGGTAATCAGGTTAGAAACTGACCCCAACGAAAAGGCTAGGCAAATGATGATGACTATATAAATTATTAATGATTGGTAAGACTGCCTATCTGACCACTACAACCCAGATACTGGGTAATACCAAACCCCTGCCTTCTGACTACCCGTAACGACTGTTAAGAGGGAACAGGGCCTGCGAATCTCCATACAAATGTATTCCCCTTTTTTCTTCCTGAATAATGCCTCTAGAGCATCCCTTTTTTTCCTAAAATCATGGTCTGCTGTAGACACGTCCCTGTTATTTCCTTTTTTCAGCAACTTATTGGTAAAGAAAATTTGACCCTCCAAAAATTACAAAAAAAAAACCATTTTTACCGCCGTGATTAGAGGACTACCAGACAAATTCGAAAAGTTTTTAACATAAAAGAAAATGATAGGAACCTAGACACGCTCTTTCTTAAAAAAAATATGTAAAAAATAATTGAATCGGCTCTGTTTTCGAGGAGAAAAAAGGGGAATACGAAACGTCAATCTCATCAATTTTTTTTGTGCTATAAACGGTCTGAGCTGCAGCTGTCCTTATCGCACTTTATGGAGGCAGGCTTGTAAGATGACGGCAATAGTTTCTTCAAATACTTATTTTTCAATTTCTTCGCAGCCCCTGTTCCCTCTTAAAGATACGTACACGTAGGTATAACAGCCGTGACCAACAGCTTAACGTGCTTTCCGAGGCACTTTACCAAGGGGTCTTGGTATGTAAATAATATGGTTAGCCATCCACAGACCAACCGCGGCAACCGTAGCTTAACATGACTAATAGGTACATTCACTCACGCCCTTTATACCTACTACGGGGTTAGGCAGAAACTATTGAACGCCACATACTATGATTGTTTAGTCATGTTAAGAGCAAGGCGTAAGCCTTGCTCTCAACATGACTAAACAATCTATTTACATGGGATATTCTAGAGAAGCAAAACTACATACTCTTCTTCATAATTATCAATAACTAACTTTCTGCTCGCGACTTCATTCGCGTAAAATTTCTTGTTTCCCGACCCGCCGCCGAGTCGCATCGCATCGCCCGCCCGCTCTATTACTTCGTTTTCACTTAACGTTCTTTCAGACTTTATTTTTTTTATTTTTGCTCGGCTACTATGGTTCGTAGTATGATGTTGAATAGCCTAAACCTTCCTCAAGAATTGGGCATTTGATAGCCCAATATTTTTTCGCAGATCCGACTGGCAGTTCCAGAGATTAGAAAGTTCAAACAAGTAAAGAAAATCTTCAGTTTTAGGTATTATACACTGACGAGCGAGACAGAGCCAAAAATCTTAATATTTCCTAAACCACACAAGTTGTACAATATATAAAGTAAAAAAAAATAATTATAGGAGTTTTTAATTTTACACTTGAATGTTACTTTTTACTTCAAGAAGCTATCTTACGTCTCTTCGTAATATTTCATTATAAGTTAGTGGCTTTTTATTTTATTTTATTTATTAGTGACAAAAAACTGTTACACGCTGCAGATTACAGAGAAATGCTTAAACTAAGTTTTAACAAACTACATGTTTGTTACACCGACACCATTGTCCTCATTTTAACTAAAGATTAAACAGCAGACGCTGATGACGATGATGTAGCAAGAGCAAAAACAAAAAAATAGGAAAACAATAAAACTATAGTCGCTACCACAATAACGCTGTGTTGCTAAGATTAGCTTAACATAACTTAAACCACCTCGCCAGTTAAAACATCAAGAGCCATTTTCTTAAATAATTGCTTTGATTGAGAAAATATATCCAGTTCCATAAAATACGTGTTATAAGTATCAACAAGGCGACGCAGAGGTGCTCGTTCCCCAGCATTGGTCCTGATGTCTGTATGGAACAGTTGAGGGACGCGCACACCCCTTCGAATAACACCTCTAGGTACCTTGAGACACAATTTGTTTACTAGGTCCTAGGTTATTGATTGATGGTTAGATGTAAAAGTGATTGTCCATTTGGACGGTTTTACGTGCGTCAAGCAATCGAAAACGAAGAAACTCAACTCAAACTCAAACTCAAAGAATTTATTTCAATTAAACCATTCACAGGCACTTTTGAATTGTCAAGAAATCGGCCAGTCAGAAATATGAAGCTAGTTGCCCATTCCAAAGCGTAGTAGGTACCTATAGAGAAGAAGTTGACAAGAAATTTCACGGACAGTCTTTTCAATAAAAAATTTGATACAAAATATTGGTTACATCATTCACGTTGAAATTATGCATGTGAGAACAATATAGAAAGACTTGCACGTTTGTAAAAGCGTCCGTAATGAAAAGAAAAACAAAGAACCATTAAAACATTTAAAATAAATTAAAATAAGCCATGGCAGCTAGGAGATGACCAGTTCCAAATGACGGCGCCCGTTCACGAACATGACGCATGGATCAGCACCATTCAGCTCAACCATTTTGAAGGGAGCTAAATGATCCTACACACGCGCCACCATCAGCGAGACATCTGAGTGAGCATGACATACTCACAGCCGCCAGGGCACATTCAAGTCAATGAAATACATATTACCCGGTAAATGGTAGCTCTTTAGTACATAGTACTCACACCTGTGCTATGCAATTACATAATACAAAGGAGAAGACAAATATGGGTTTCTTTTTACTACGGAAAATTAGAAACATTTCATGCGGGCCGAAAGTAAGTACAGCTCGATCTTCTTACATGCGACGATACTTTTGAGGCATCATTCAAACTCAAACTCAAAAGCATTTATTTCAAATAAACCAATTACAAGCACTTTTGAATTTTTAAGGGGTCGGTCGGTCAGAAATATGAAGCTTCCATGGAGAACAACGGGCAAGAAACTCCACGGATGCTCTTTTAAATTAAAATATTGTTGTTGTTGTAGCGGATTAGGTTACTAAATATTCGTCGTCTATTGTTTTTCACAAAATACAATACAATATATATTTCAACATGAATGATATAACCAACATCATTCATGTTGAAATTGTAGATACATGTGAGAACGATGTGTTAATTACAGCTTGAAAAAAAAATTCTCGTCAGCTGTCTGTTGCCAATACTTGCCATTAACTTGAAACAAATATTGCTTTTCGGTGTTTGAAACAGCAGGATAAAGTTCTCTGGACCCAAAACAAATTATTATTAATATATTTCCTGTACTACGGACCAGCATTTGCTTAATAACAGTCCGGGTACCGGCTGACAGTAATGATGTAACATTAGCGTCTTCCGGGCATCCTTCCACGCTGCTATTAAAACAACCCAAAATCAAGTTTAATTTCGTAAGTGTAACCGAACGAATACTGCTTGAAATCCTAATCCTAATTAATATTAATGCAAAAATGAGTTTCTTTGCTTATTCCGCTTTTACGCTAAAACGGCTAAACGGATTTGAATGACATTTGGCACATAGGTAGACCATGGTCTGGGTTAGGACATAGGATACTTTTTATCTAGGTAGTACGTTCCCGTGGGATAACTTCCGACCATCACGCGGGCGTAAAAATTTTGATAATAGTGAATACGTGATCGTCGCTTGCATATGCCACTTTATGTTCGAAAAACCGAATAGCGCCCTCTGTCGGCGCGACCACGCGTTCAAGTTCACCGAACAAAAAGTGACATAGACCGCGACGATCGCTTTTTAATAGTACGCGGACTTCGCGTGGCGGTCGCTTAAAAGTTTGGGTTGCCTAGGAAAGCGGTTCCGTCCTAACATAACGGCCGTCATAAAAATCTGTCATTTTCACCTGTGTTTGACATTACGGTGTCAAAAAACGCTCTGTGTTTGGACAGCCGTTATTGTATGACCGTTCACCGCTTTCTTAGGAAACCAAAGCTGTATCTAATTAGTACTCGGTCATAGATATAAATTAAAAAAAACATTGGTATTGCAGGCGGGACAAATCAAATTCATTTTTAATATCCTAGTTCGCTAGTTAGCCACATTTCATATTTCCATACAGTAATATTGCCAAATTAATAAAAACAAAGAAATATTTGACATCTATAAGCGACGTAGCCCACTTTCAGAATAAACGCTCTTAATATCTATACCCAGTGACGCGCGCAATAAATACGAATCTAACGATAAATCGTTCATCAAAATCGGTTCAGCCGTTTAGTAGTTACGAGGGAACATAGAGACGGACACACATACATACAGGTTAAACACATTACCGAAATTTTTTGGCTTCGCCGCAGTCGGGACAAAAGCAAAAGACAGCTCTGTGATGTGACAGACAGCCAAACGGACAGACGGCCAAAGCGTACGGAACCTTGAAGTAGTAAAAGCATCAGCCTATAACCGTCTACCTCTTGTTGAAGATGTCCACTATAATATTGGTCATAGCGTATACTGTCAATCAATGTGCCTGGCCTTTTCCCAACTATGTTGGGGTCGGTTTCCAGTCTAACCGGATGCAGCTGAATACCACTATTTTTATACATGGAGCGACTGTCTATCTGACTTCCAAAACCCAGTAATTGGGTAATAAGATACCCCTTGGTAAGACTGGGTGTCAGACTTTCGGGCTTCTGACGACCCGTAACGACTGTCAGAGATCCACGAATGACAGCCGGGACCAACGGCTTAACGTGCTTTTCGAGGCACGGAGGAGTCTCGGTATGTAAAGATGGTCATCCACGAACCAACCCCAACAAGCGTAGCTTAACCTGATGGATAGACCCGCGCGGCTGTTATTACTTAGGCACGAGCTGCTCCTATGTCATAGACTATATTTTATGACTTCAAAGACAGCACGAGCAGCCCATTAGTACCCCTACACTAGAAAATTTCTTAGTCGGTTTTAAAGACACCCACATACAGAGATATAGTTCCATACAGTGCACCAGGGCTCGGAAACGTTATTTAAAATAACGTTTTTAAAACGTGTCTAACAGTTCTTTGTACAGACGCCAGCACATCAACCTACTACAATCTGTCAAATTTCTTTAATAGGTTTTCAACTTTATCACTAAAGCATAAGGTTCAAACTTGATTGGGAAAATTTGACAGTTTCGGGTAGGTTGACCTGCTGGCGTCTGTACAACATTTTGTTCGGAACAAAAACGAAATGAGAACGTTTAAAAAAACCGGTTTATTCCGCAGGACGCAGCCGCGCACGGGGCGAGCGCCGACATGCATGAACCTGTTTAGTTTATAAATTGTACCTTATCTTCATTTAATTACATCATTGATTCCAATGGGCTTGCCTCTTACGTCTTGATCTGCGAAGGGTTGTGTTGCGAGTTTCCTATCGATCAACATAAAAATTAAAAAAAAAACGGTTAAAAATGTTGTATTAATCGAAAACGATTCAAATTTTGTTCTTCTTCAAAAACGTGTTTATAACGTTCCGTTCGAACATAACCGAAACAAATAGTTTCTTAAGATTTTAAGACGAAACCGTTTCGAAAAATATACCGTTATGCGAGCCCTGCAGTGCAGGCTCTTTCTCCTCGTTTCCCTCGGGTACCAAAAACTACACTTTCTGTAAGGAAACCAACCTATCAGCCATTTGGAGAATATTCTTTATCTTTCAAACTTAAACTCTTTGAGTTTAAGTTTGAAAGATTTATTTCAAATAAACAAATTACAGGCACTTTTGAATTGTCAAGGGATCAGTCAGTCAGAAAGATGAAGCTAGTTGCCCATTCCAAAGCGTAGTAGGTTCCTATGGAGAAGAACGTGCAAGAAACTCCACGGACACTCTTTTAAATCAAAGAGTAGGTATTATGCAAAGTAACTCTAGAATAACGCTAGAAATCACAAAATATTATTCTGCATTAGAAAGTACATCGCCCACATTTCGAGACAGCAGGGTTTCAATCAACTCAGAACCAAGAGCTTAGTACTGAAAACCTTCAACAGTCCAGCGACTTTGAAAGTTTAATTTAACGAAGGCTAGAAGGATTGCTCACCCGCATATTAAATCACAAGCGAAATAGCTGCAACATGATGTCATTTCATTTAGAACTACTTACTATTTCAAAAGAAGCATTTACTTGGCATCCCAGATTATGCGACTGTTGTTTTAGAGCAGAAAAGGGTATCATGTAATACAGAACCTAACTGGGGTGTGGAGGTCAGGTAATCAGTCTTTTTACTATATTTTTTTATTCCCGTCAGGGAATTTCTTGGGCTGCATCTCAACTGATGGTAAGTGATGATCAGGCCGAAAGTGGAACCGAGCTTCAAAGTCAAAGTAAAATCATTTATTTCAAACAAATATTACAAAAAAAAAGGGGTCTATTTGCCCCTTCCAAAAGGTAGTTATCGAATGGAGAAGAATGGGCAAGAAACTCCACCGTTACTCTTTTAAAATGTTTTACAATATTCTGTATAGGTACATTAGTTATATAATTATATGTGAGGACGATGCACCTACAATAAAAATTACTATACCACAATAGGTAAAAATAATTAAGAATTAAAAATGAAGCAACAACAGATAAATTAATTATGTGATAGATTCATGGTGCAACACCCGGAGAGGAACCACAGAAGAACTGTCTATCTTACCTCTAACTGCCGAAACACAACAATTCTGTTAACGTTTTTGTTATGCACAGACTTAGATAAAATGCTGGTAGCTAGCCAGGTGGACTTAGAACAAGCCCTACTAACAACCAAACCGAGCAGAAAAAAAATATAAATAATATAATTTTCTGTAAAATAATGGAATCGAGCTGCATTCGGTTAGACTGGGAGCCGACCCCAACAGAGTTGTGAACAGGTTAGTCATGCGATGATGTTTTATTAAGAAAAAGAGCAGTGATGATCCAGTATTATGGCACCTACGACTTGTAGGTCGTGGTTGCGAACCCAAAAATGCATGCATTTTACTTAATTTAAGCTCCGGGCTTTTAAAAGATTCAAGAAAATCAAAAATGCAAAAAACCTATGACATCTCGCATAGTAGATTTAGCTCATATCACAGAGGCCTGAGTCGGTCCCTGCAATAGAAGTAATATAATATTATATAGGCTGATGATTATTTCCAAAAAGCAGAATTTTCTTGGCATCCCACCGAAATCAGCGACCGTTGTTTTCATAAAATGCATTTACTTACGTGAAATCTCGAAAGGTTGTTTGACCCACTATATTAATATTAAAGTGGATACCGTGATAAAAGACACGCTTCAATCTCACCCTTTTAAATTACCTCTACGAGAAAAATAATAAATTTTGTTAACAAAACACCCGTGAAGAGGTATACTTCGGAGGAAATTTTTGGAAGTCGTTTTATTTTTTCAATTTGTGTCCTGTTTGGTTGATGGATACGGTAATTGGTTATGTGAAAATAAGCTAGTCAGGATTTGCTGCAGGGTTGAAAGCCCAGGGTTTTTTGGACATTACATAGTTCGTAGAATAAACTACACATGTGGCGTTTTTTAATAAAAGCTCATAAGGCCATACGACCATTTTATTCGGGACTTATACCTTCTAAAATTAAACCTCGTCCAATCCACGAAGGCATTATGTGAAAAAAATGGGTTTTATTAAAAGGACTAATGGCCGCCGTGCGTCAGCTGGGCACCGCTGACCGCGGCCATCGCAAAAATGTAGCCAGATTGAATTAAGACCATTTTAGGCGAAACCCTTTGGTTTGAATTGAAATAATTTGTTCTGAAAACACTTATTTATTATTTATATTGTTTAGTACTTTTCTTTATCTATAGAAGTATGTATTAATACAATTCTTCGGGTTTCATTAGGTTTTAATTTCATGAATGGACCGCGTTTATTCCGAAATCCCAATAATACATCTTCCAAATAACCTTTTAAGAGATTACTGAAAGGAAAATATCGATGCCCTTTCCACATATTCAAACGATGACCTTTCATTGACTTGGCCATCCCGAAAAGAATCCTTTTAGCAGTTTTTAAATAAAAACAGAAAAAAAAAGTAACTTTAGCGGGTCCCAAACTCACCCCAAGGGTTTCGTTCGTGGGTTCGCGTTAGCAAAGTTGTAATGCGTTATGCCTGTCGCCCTTGGCCAAACAATGCCTTCGTACATACTTGTATACTTAGAGGAAAAGGTCGAAATTATTCAGCTTTAGCAAAGGGCAGAAATGAAAAGGGTATTGAAAAATGAGCTTACTGAAAGTTCATTCCGTTTCTAATGCTTTTGTGTTTATTTCACTAAGATTTTAAGAATTCTCCACAAAACGTAAAAAAAGAGTTATAACAATTATTGTGCCATTTGACTTGCTTTTTCCGGCAAAAAAAAGATTTAATAAATAAATAAAATTAATATTTATTAAAAAAAAAAACAACATAATATCATCATAAATGGATTGAAATAAATGACGTTTGAAAAAAAAAATATATATTTTTGTCTCCCTTGGGCATGGAGATCTTTTGTCCTTTTCCAGAAAAGGAAGACAACACTCCGTGCTTATCCTAACTATCCTAACAAATATTGTAATTAATGTGAAAGTGAGTTTGTTTGTTTGTTTGTTTGTTACGCTTTCACGCTAAAACGGCTGAACAGATTTGAATCAAATTTGGGACTAGGTAGACCATAACCTGGGTTAGGACATAGGATACTTTTTATCCCGATATTCCCACGGGATCGAGACTTATGCCGATGAAACCGCGGGCTGCAGCTAGTAATAATATATTGTGGACACACTGACCAGTCTATTAGCCTAGCCTATAAAACGAGTATGATAATTGATAAAGAAATAAAAATATTCACTAAAATAAACATTAGTATGGAGTTTCCATTTACTTCATAAATAAACTGATTTTAATAACATTTAACTTGAAAATCGTGCTCTAAACGTAATAGAAAATGGCGGGCACATCGCGAAACGTGAAAGGCCCATTAAGACTAAATCTTTGAACATTATGCCTCTGACTGCAGTACATTAGTGTCTACGTGTCAATGTCAGCTGGGGAATGACCTGGCGTCACTGCAATTTAGTCCTATGCATACGTGAATAGCATACCCACTTAAAATACCAGTGAAAGTATGTATGTGAAAAATAGAGTAATCCTTGGGTTCTTGGATCTAAAGCTAAATCAGCTTCTTTGATTGCTTGAACCCATTAAGTTGGACTAAACGACAGTTTTTTTTTTCAACAAATAGAAGTCGGAATCAAATAAGAGCTCCAAAATACCGTTAGATACCGTAAGATGTTGCTGGTATATTGGCTTAAATATTAGATTAAAGTTCGTCGTCAGGACTTGATCGTAGTATTTTAGAAACATTACTATGAAAAATCAATGTTAAGACAGTCGGTACATACCTACAATATAGTTCATAAAACAGAAGCAGGCAGTTCAACAAACTAAACACACAATACCATAGACAATCCATCATGGCCGCCACACGGGCTGTCATTGTTCCCGCCAAAACTACAGGCAACAAGCCACTTCATTAATTAAGTCGAGTGTTACGCGATTAATATCGGTACGTACCAACCTCTAGCTCTGTTTACTCGACAGCGCCTTTACAAGCAAAATATCTATATTACGTATTACCGTGATTGCTATTCGGTTCTGTCAGGCGTTTCTTGTTTTTCGTGAGTGAATCGGCATGATCAGATTTATTTGTCGGACTCACTTACTCAATCCGTCCGATGGAAAATTCTTTTATTTAAATCCAGATTGTTTTATTCTTTCGGCGTTGCTATTTACACTTACGTATTTACGTATGTAATTAATGGGATATGCATAATTAATACCTAGTTCATCAAAACTGCGTCGTCAGGGAAAGACAAAAAGATACCGTATTTCCGAATCTAATTTATAGCCATGTTTATATGGTAGCTTAGTAAGTACTTAACTCCCGTTTGACAATAAAATTCATCCCATAAAACTTTAGTGACAGACTAGATAAAATGCCAATTAAATTGTTATTGCTAATGGCAGATTACAGCTTTCATGGCGAGACGAAAGGATTAAGTGTTTGATTGGTGCGGATTTGCAAGAAAATGTATTATTCAAGAATAAGGCCTAAGCTTTATGACCACTTAAAATCGACTGTAACATGACGATAATTTCTTCTTCCCTCGTTATCGGACGCTATGTACTATGTAAAGGTTCAAACTTCAAACGGACTGACGCAAATCCCGTACGGGATCCGTCTCAGTCTGTTGCAGTTGGAGCCTTTAGAAAATTAGAACTGCCCTTACCGAAGTAAACAATATAAGCCAGTCAGCAAGATGGTCGCAGCACTTACTTAAATGTCCGTATACGACGAACATACGTTTAAGTATCATCATATATGGAGGCTATTTAAATGCACCCTGATTTTGACCAAAATCACCTGTACTGCCATAGTTTCTCTGTCCTTCCTTTTTCCAAAGGACTTCACAGAAGTGTACATAATTTATAGACCCCCACCCTTGTTGGTTTCAGCAGCAACTTCCTCAGAGATGTACAACAGGAACGCTCGCAGCGCTGTAGGTGCATTAGACGGTCGTGGCCTGGTCGCCGTGATCAAGCGCCAGGTGCCGCTGGCGGGACAGCTCGACCACCAGCTCGCTTGGGGGCAGGGCTGGGGGTGGGTCACCTTGCCTAATGGTGTTTGGAGTGGACGTAAGTAATTTTTATCAGACTGTTGATTTTTATCACCTGGTCGACCGAGCTCCAGGTATACCAACGTTATATCTCATTCCCGAGGCTGTGGAAATAGAGGAAATGAATCTTCCCAGATATGAGACCTAGTTAGATCGATTTTTCACCCCCGTAAACCCTCATATTGCAACTTTCATCGAAATCGTTAAAGCCGTTTTCGAGAACGTGATTATAAATATATATACAAACATATACAAATATTGCTAATTTATTAGTATAAGATAACTCCTAATAGAAATAGGAAAATTGAGCTCTTAAGGTGAAAAGATAAAGTTAGGTGAAAAAATTGTGGGTCATCTTTGAATCGGCATATCTGGGGACATCAAAATGATTTTGCCTTAAAAAACAAGGATAACAATGCCTGTAGTTTTAAATAAGAAAGATGATGCCTACAAAGATTGCTACTCTTCATCAGTTGTATTGCTAATTGCTATTGACTGGCATTATGATCCACGTGGCTCTCTTGTAAACCCTTAACATTGATCCAACTAGTACCAATTAAAGTACCTAATTATCCACATTAACAAAAGTTTCATCCCTTTTCAGGCCTCACCTGGTCCCAAGAAGGCGAAGACTTCGCCCTCCACGCCATGCCCATCATGCACCACACCAACGTGTCCCAAGCTTGCTCCATGCTTGATGGGGTCACGGCATACGAAGCTTCGGTTTACGAACAGGCTCTGGCAGAGTACGATGATACTGCCTCCGACGACTGGGATTTCGGCGTTGACTGCGGAGACTTCATGATGTAAAACCTTTGAAGAACACCCACGTCATGATCTAGGGAGTGGATGCGCTGTTCTGAACTTATGAAGAACTGGAACCTTACTTTTTGTTTGTTGCGTATTTGCAAATGTTGCATTGCTCCTTACGCGTCTTTGGCAATCTTTTGGTATTCACGTTGCATTGTGATGACGTCCTAGCCTGGTCGAAGTCAGTTAGTTCCCTGGAACAGCGTGTTTCTTTCGTAGATTTTGACAATGTCCTAAATATCGGTGAAGTACCTACACTAATCCGAAAAAATGTTATATGCTGGTCATGATTAACATAACATTATTTTTGGCTTGAAATTATACGTTATTTTGATGAATCCAAGTTATCGATCCATTATTTTGTAAAGCGAGTTCTGATTTCTTGATTAACTTTTTTTGTATTAGTGTCCTTTAAAAAAGGAATTACTGTAACATTATTTGCAGATTCATAAAACGAACATTTCACGAAGTGACAGAGTTTGACGATGCCAAATATATTTTGTGTTATATTTAATTGATTTATATTTAGAATGTGCTGGTCACAAAAAAAACTTATAGTGCCAATTATAAAAAATGTTCACCATCTTATGAATTTTGAGAAGCAAATGTATAAGATTTTTTTTTTTAATATCTGGGAATTCTTATTTCTATAAGTGTCGAATCTTCATAATGATATCGAAAACGAAAAAATAATTGTGGATGCTTAATCAAAGATTATAATAATATGACAGAAGGTGATTTCTAGTCAACTGCCATAAATACCTATTGGAGATAGCTTTTACTTTGGTTTTCAGAATTTTATTATTTTTTTCTATATATTATTATGATAAAATAATATCTCGATATCGAGACGAATATTACGACAAAGATAAATAAATTAACTCAACGCCTTCAGTCGATATTATAGCGGTCATGAAAGGGCATACACAATTATCTTATAATACATTAAATAGATGTGCTCTTTAGAGATACTGCATGTTGTCATAGAAAAGATGTGTGTAGACATGAAACTAGATATTTTCAAATTCTTGAAGTTCGGCCTATTGATAAAAGCCATAGGATGTTCATGTAGGTTAGGATTAGCACTAAATCTCGATCTCTCAGAGCGATGTTTATTTATGTATAATATTATTTATAAACGTTTGATACTGTCTTCTATTTAATCTTTGATAAACTGTAACGTTGATTGTTTCCCCATTTCTTATTAATGCATTTTGAGGAACTATTGAAGATGTTAAAAAAGAAATTTGGATATACCTAATGCCTTTTTTTAAATTTGGTAAATGACAGAAGAAGTTTTCGAAGGTTTTATGTGATTACACAAATCAGGGTACACATTATTCTGGTTTATTGAAAACTTTTTCATGTTCACTGAATACATAACGTCGCACAAAATGAGAGTAACCTGAGAGTAGTCTATATTTAAGGGGATTGCTCTAAGGTACCCAACGAAATTAATGTTTTAAATATTTAAATTTTGCTGGTTGCCTTGGAGCATCCGCCTTAACACATAGGATAAGTACATTCAATGCTTGTCCCCTGATGACACCAATTACGAATTGAGAAAGTATATTTACTCATTGAATTCGTAAATAAAGAATGTTAGTGTTAAGTTGATGTTAGCATTAGTTAACGTGGTCGGTAGAACATTACCTAACTGAACGAAATATAACGTAAAGGTCTTTTGAAAGATTAACTTTTTGGGATATTGTCGGTATAGTTAGGTGTGTATTAATTAGAAAATTATTTAAAGAAAATATCTAGACGCTACAAAATCTTCCGACCTACCCAAAGACTGCCTAAAGTTATTTACCTAATTACCTGTGTTGTGTGTAACCCTAGGCATGGTAAACGCGATTTAATGTCCCTTGCCCCGCGAACGCTACATTGCAAGATTTAATTGCTACAAAATCAATTAACATTATTAATGAGGAAATAACTGAAATAGCTGTGAAAATAATGATAAAATACTGCCAAATATAACTTTAACTGACTTACAAGAAAAACATAAAAATACTTTATATTATTTGGAAAGGTTTCTTTGGCATTCGATGGAATGCCACAAATAAAAGGAACAAAATTAAAACAATAGTGACCTACTGTCATGTCCATAGACATAGAGAATAGACTGTGCGTTCCGTATTCAGTTGTCCAGTAAAACAGCCCGAAAAGTACAAGAGAGACAAAGCGATTTTGCGGCCAGTAGTTGTCTCTTTATTAGTACTGTAGAATGATATTGGCCGCAAAGTCGCTTTGTCTCTCTCTAGAGAGTGGTAATTTTTGTGAGGCTGACGCTTAGTCCAGTTCTCTATGTTTATGGTTATGTCTGCGCATGTGCCTAGTCTTTGACCACTCGGACGAAATTTTGACAGCTGTCAAATGGCGGGAAATCTTTCTACAAAAATAATATAATTTTTGTGGTCTTGCAATGTAGCTATAGATGTCGTAGCCAATTTATTGTATTATACCAATGTAAATTAGAATAATTAATTAGACGTTTATAAGATATAGATAATAGGTACCGCAATTTTTTTTCTGTTTGTGAATAATATTTTAGCAATTTAAAATTTGATTTCTTTTTTTTTACAATTTGCCGTGGATTTTGTTATTTTTTTAATCTGAGTACTTCTTACAAAATGTTTTTTTGCGAAAATACTTTTTGTTTTTTTTTCTACTTACTTCTCACAGACTCGAACGAGACAGAACTAAGAATAAATACAATTTAAATTCAAGATATTAAAACCGCGTAAATACGCATTGTGGTGTTAGGTCTGTCTTTGAGGATAAATTACATTGTTGCTTTATTTAACTTCTGCGGTTTAACATAAATGCAATTAATTAAGTCGATGTTTTTTACACTTATAAAATAATTCACCGACACTTCTCCTATGTTTTAAAAACACTCTAGATCTTATACTTTATTTGGTAAAATATACAAATCATTTGTAAAATTAATGGATATTAGACAGCAATAAGACGTTGATTCTAACGTCTAGTAATATAATTATGAGATATTTTTGTATGAGAAGCTTGCATGTTTGATTTCAAAGTGGAATCCTCTCGATGTGTTCGTTCTTTCATGTTGTTTGTAAGTAGTTTTCTTGTGAAAGTTATTTCGAAGCGCTTGTTCGAAGGAATAATTTATTTGTGAAATTTGTCTGCACAAGTACCTTTAATTTTTCTCTGTATGGTCTTAGTTCAGGTGTAACCCAATGTGTCTTATAAATTTTTAATCCATGATAATGATTATGATAAATGGAAAGAAGCAGACTGATTCACATCTCATGAAAATCCTATTTCAGTCAATTGTGAGAGTGAGAGAACCGATTTTGTCAATTGATAAAAGAGAGAAAAAGTCAATGGGTGGTCATATTAGACATGAGAACTCTAAATGGAACGCTATGGTATTAAACGTGAAAAGTGCTCAAAGTGAACAAGAAAATGAAAAAGATTTTACGTTTTTTCTCCACAATCACGATTATTTCTTTGTTGCGATTTATACATTCCGTTATACCCTGTTATTTGTGCAGACAATAAGCCGTATTGTTTATATAACACCACTGGTATTATCAATGTATCTAAAACACTTTATAGAGGTTATAAAAATGAGAGTAACATTAGTCGAAAGATGGATAATAATGTGATTTACATAAACGATCGAACAAGATGCTGCTGACCGCAATGTGACACAAATACTTGGCATATCCGTTACTTACTCACTACCTACATTACACGACACTGATAAAGAAAATAAAAACTAGGCTAAGCGAATTAATACATACTTAAAAACACAAGTTCTTATTCGCTAAGCTTAGCTTTTCAACAATGAAAAAAGGGCCCAAAAAAGGAGCAACATTTATTTGGAGTCCAATGTAGTGAAAATTGTTTATGGACAAGGCAATCGAAACAAACTATAGGATCACACATTAAAAAAGAAAAATCCACCAGAATCTGAAACTATAAACTTAAAGAGCTTTGTCACCTTGCAGAACACTGGTATTCAGCTGCATCTGGTTATACTGGAAGTCGGCCCCAATACAGTATATATAGCGGAAGGCTACGCAGATGATAAAACCATCCTCTAAAAATGTATGTACCATAATACCAGTGATGTACCTCAAAACTTACACAGTAGAGGATAGCGGTGTATCGCTACGAAATGGACAAATAAGTATAGCGCGTGCGTAGTTAGATCGACGTCGTGTATTGTATGAACTGTATGAACGTTCAATCACAGATTATGAATGTTTGTATGTAATTTTTTTAAATAAAATATACCGTATGGTAAATTTTTGTGTTTCATTTATTTTGTTAACCTAAGAATTAACTCCTGAATCCTCCAATTTTACCAAATTTTCATCTAAATGATAAACCAAAATCTATATATATATCTGAAAGGCTGTAGTTACCATGGTTATGATCGAGTTCTAAAATATTATACTTGGACGTGTCAAAGAGCATGGGTCTCAGAATGCTCCCTTGAGGTACAGCCTGAATGAAGGTGAAGGGTATTACGAGAACGTTGACCTAATTTGATGGTTCAAAGGCATCGCTAGTTGGGAAGGTGTAATTAAGTACTTTAAATCTTTCTACTTAATAAAGCACTTCCCACAAACTGAAGGGTATATGCAGTCGAAGGCTTTGGAGAAGTCAACAAGGCCGATGATAGATATTATATTAGATAGAGCAGAATACTTGGGAATGTATGCAAAGAAGTGAGAGACCAATGGACCCTAAAATGGAAATCATTTATTGAATAGGTAAAACATTTATATTTATGCAACACTTGTGTAAATATATGCAAGTGGAAAGACATAAGAATATTTTTATGTTTGAACTCAACAAAAAAAAATAGGATAGCCTTTTTATCCAAATCATAGTTTTTGAGTAATGTATTCAGCACCTCTTTAAGTATCAGCAGATCAATTTATAAAAAAGACGCAAGTAAAAGTTAGCGTTCATAGAAATGTATAAAAAATATAAAACCATGTCGTTTCTTCGAAGTGGACGAACTGAGACGAGTGTAAGGAGATGTTATCTCCGTATCCGGTTGTCTTTATTTACAGGATTAGCTCAAACAAGTGCGCACTGCGATTTATTAAAGAGATGCACGCACTTGAGATGTTTGAAGACTTATCTATCTAAATTGATTATCTGTTGTAAGAGAACATCGCGGTTATTAAAATATATGATTCACATTTCTTCTGCTTTATCTTTAACTTATTTCAAAGTTAAGTTTGATCAATGAATGGAATTTTGAACCAAATATTATTTATGAAAGTCAATAGAAGCTGCGCTTCTGTGTATTACACCATTTACACCTGTAGAAAATATTAAGTAAAGCATGTCAAAAAGCCTCGACATCATTGATATATACTTGATCGATGCTCGGCATCATTAAAAAGATCAACCCTACCAAAATAACCGAAATAAACACACTCAAAATAATAAATAACTTATAAGCTTATCACGTCGTTAAATCAATACTTTTTATGCAACAGATGGTTCGTTTCAATAACCAGTTCTCTTGCATAAACTGCCTCCCAGCAATGTGAAGCTGGCATTTTATGCTATCCCCTATAATTACCCTGACACCACCAACACCAGGTTAATATTCGTGTGACTTATGATAACGCTTTCACTGAATTTGGCTGCGGGCTCGCGAATTTCTTCAATGTTTATGCCATTCAACTGAATAATACCACCAGCACTTTTTCCGGCAAGTAATAAAAAACATTTTCCTTTGCTTCAAACGTAAACAATCATTTGTCTATTGGCGGCCGAATACAAACTCTTTGTACAGACAAATGTTAGTGGCAAAGGAAATGATTCTTTATGGCGCTATGAAAAAGGTTGACCAAGTTATGATAGCGGCAAATATATTGTTGTCGGTTCACAGGGCGTGTAGGTGCAGCCAGTCGATTACTCAGCGAGTAGTCATGCAGGCTGCTCGCTCCCCGTCCCGCCATCTCTCGCTAATTTGCCTCGGTGCTTCACAACAGCTGAGTCGCTTGGCGACCGCTGACTCGTTTGATCGGTATTGCGATTAAATCATTCTAGTAAGTGAGAACGCGCCGATAAATTAAAAAAGTTCAATCATAAAAGGATTCCAATTTTAAATTGCGCGCGAAAGCTCAACGTTGACGGACAAAAATTGTATTTTTGACATTTTTGCATTTTTGTGTCAAATTTTGTGAATGATGTTTGATAATGAACAATACAAAAATCGCGTGTAATATTTTATATATTTTTTACACGATTCAATAACTTGACACATCAGATTTTTTAAATTTTTGTTGTCTTCCTGGTATTTCTTATTTTTGTGCGCCACTGAAATCCTGAAAATGGAGAAGAACGGTGGTTCCAAGCTCATGCAGATGCAAGTAAGTAACTTTATTTTCTATTTACATACAAATTGTAGACAACAATGAAAGCAAAGCTGTATTTTTTATATAAATAATCTGATGATTAAGTGTTTATCAATTTTGCTGTTTCTTTGATGCAATAATTTTGCCGGCTTCTGTTAACTGAATTTTAGCAATATCCGCCAGGCATTGACTTGTTATTATCGTTAGGTACATATTTAGTATCCCTATTATGATAAATTATAATTAAAAGATCATTCTGCATTTTATTACGAAGTATTTGCTTGTTTTATACCAATTAAAACTGTAAATATACTTCCTTAAAATATAAATAGGCATACAACAGGAAAAATACTCCAGGAAAAGACAAAAATAATGATATGACAGACCATTCGTTCCTGTGATTCTAATAACATTAGTAAACCATTTATATAATTATAAGATATCCTTTAAAAAAACGTTAACTTTGACGATCTCATAAATAAAACAAACAGACCAATAGCAGCTGGCGCGCCATGAATCAACAACGACCTTTTTTATACCACTGGGACCACAGACTAAGATACTATCTGCAGTAGGTCAAAATATATGAAGTAGCTTGAGATAACTTGAAGATAAGAAAGTAAATAAATCTGTCGTGAATATTGGTATTATAAAAAATATTATAAATGGTATTAATGATTGTGATTATAGTGATTGTAATATGAGATCCAATGAAGCTACAAAATATTATGAAAATGTAAATTGTAATATGGAAGTTATGACACTCCGTAAATTCTCTAGTTTACATCTACACTTATCTATAGAATGCAGCCCAAGGGCATGTGACCACCCGTATTTTTCTGAATATTCATGAAAAAATATCAGAAATTAACTTTAAAAGAGGGGTCTACCTTTAAACACAATCAAAATCGAACCAATAACATCGGAGATATGGCAAACGCCACTCACTAAATGAAAAATTGAATAATATGAAATATATTAAAGATGACCCACCCTTTTAAAGTTAATATTCGATAATTTTTCATGAATATTCAGAAAAATACGGCGGTCACATGCCCATGATCGAAATTGTAAAAGAGGTTAAGTTTGTATGTAGGAGGTAATCTCTGGAAGTACTGACCCGATTTCAAAAATTCTTTCATGTGCAGAAAGCTAAACTATTGCCGAGTGCCGTAGGGTTTATTTTATAGTATATTTGACTACAACACGAGTGAAGTCGCGGTCAGAAGCTAGTAAGAATACAGGGGAGAACTAAAGATGAAACAAAAGTCGAATAATCATTGATGATTCCGTAGTTTCGTGTTTGTACAAGTCAGTGCTGTCCTTGACTGACAAGAGGTTCTTAACTTGATGAGGTCATGAGCTATCTACGTGCTACATTCCTCTTGCTAAGTTCATATTATGTAAAACTTTGTCAAACACTTAGAAGCCGCCGTTTGTTCGTATCATACCACGCTTATGATAGAAGCTTGGCTCAGTAGGCTTTTATATTTTAGCAGAGTATTTTTTTTAAATATCTTTTCTCAAGCATTCCAAAGATTGCATCCTTTATGCAAACTGTTCGTACTTATCTACTTATTTAAAACAATTATATCTACTGGCTCTTTTTCTACTATTAACATATGTGGCACAGCTAAGAGTTCGGCGAACGCTAGCCTGGATAAGAACCTTGACCTCGACGGTGACGATTATTATTACACTCAGCGACTGGAACCACAGAATACAAATGTTTCGGTTTATTCCGTACTCTGTGTACTTGTTCATGATGTACTTGATGACGTCAATGGGGATAAAGTGCCTCTGTTTAACAGACAAATATTATTAGCTTGTATAGCTTTCTGTCATTCACTTAGAACCATCAGAGTATCAGCTGTATTAAAGCTTGGTATACATTTGTGCAACAGCCTACGTAAATTGTAATGCAACATGCAGAGCACCAATTTTATAAAATGCTAACTTTTCTCCGCGGCTGCGCTTGCGTGGAGGACGGATATTATCCGATGGGAGTGTAATACTGGGATAAAAAGGTATACTATGTCTTACCCCAGGTCCCCTCCTGGTCCCTGGTCCTCTTATCTTAAAGAACGTTTCAAGTTCCTTCATGACCCACATAATAGGTTAAGATACTCGTACCTATTCAACATTCACCAGCTTTTATGACAAGTCTTTTATAGTTCAAGCAGTACGGTTATGGAATGCCTTGCCCGTGTCGATAAGGCGTGCTCAATCTTTGTCCACTTTTAAAATTCTGGTAAAAAAACACTTCCTCTCTCCTTAAACATCATCATTACTATAGTTCCTTGCTCTTGTTTCATGTTTATAATTTTATATAATTATATCTATGTATATATATATGGATAAGTTTATGCTTTATTTATGTATGTATTTATTGTATATGTAAATGGTACACCACTGACTACCTGCAGTGTTGTCTCTCCTGTTACCTTTAATCCATCCAAAGGTTGTCTGTAAAAGATCGCTTTAAGCGATAAGACCGCCCATTGTGTCACCCTATGTAAAATTTCTAAATTTATGTCTGTAATTTTTATGGTGTACAATAAAGAGGATTCTATCGATCTATCTATCAATACCTGTGTGCCGAGTTGCATCGATCCATTCAGCCGTTAAGGCGTTAAGACGTGTCAGACAACAGACGGACCGACTGACGGAGTTACTTTCGCATGTATAATATTACTATGGATTGTTTTGTCTACATTTTGTTGTTGTGGCGTAATGTTACGTTGCCCAATATCTGTTGCGTGCAGAGATGAAAAAAGTTTTTACAAATAAAACTACCGACTTCCAAAAGTAATTTCAGTTGTGGTACCTATATACCTACCCCACACAAATTCGAATAACCACTACCTGCTATGTAAATAAGAGTGACAGGAAGTTATTATGGTATATATATATATATAAGTTATTATTATTATCCACATAGGCAAAGTTAATTAAATCTATATGGGACCACCACGCCAGCTTCTTCTAAAAAAAAAAAAGAATTTTCAAAATCGGTCCACAATTGACGACAATATCATTGGATATACATAAAACAAAAATATACAGACGAACATAAAAGAACCTCCTCCTTTTTGGAAGTCGGTTAAAAAGGCAGAGGTTATGGTTGGATCAGTAAATAGTCTCATATTTTTCTGCAGATTTCTTATCAAGCTCACTGAAATCTTTAGTAGAAATCTTGAGTCTCAAATTAGTACGTTTATGTTTCGACATAGAATATTTAGTACTTACTATCTATGCCTGCTATGACGCTATGTAGTTCTGCAGTTTGTCACTATGCAATAAATATGTAATAGGTTGGGGAAAAAGTTTCTTCGCATTTTTTAAGAAAATTCAAAACATTTTTTAACATAGTATGTTTACATTTAACTAAAGTATGTAGGTACCATTTTGTTCGATAACTTTTTGCCATCTTGTAGGTAGGGACATGATCCCATTGCTATAGAAATTTTGGGACTTCTGATCAAAATACCGCGACAAGTGGTTTTGGCAGTCCTCCCGTGATGTTAACCTGACACTGCCTAAAGAATTCTGAAGAGACCGAAACAGGTGGAAATCTGAAGGTGCAAGGTCAGGACTATACGGCGGATGCATTAACACCTCCCAGCCAAACTCTCTTAATTTTTGCTGAGTGGCTAAAGATGTGTGAGGTCTAGCGTTATCATGATGAAAAACCACACCCCTTCTGTTGATTAATTCCGGCCGCTTTCTCTCAACTTCTTGCTTTAATCTCATCAGTTGTTCGCAGTAGAGTTCAGAATCGATGGTCCTGCCTGGTGGTAACAGCTCATAATGAATAATGCCCTTCCAATCCCACCACACACACAGCATCACCTTGTTGCGAGTTAACCCGGGTTTTGCCACAGTCTGTGAAGCCTGACCGGCCTTTGACCACGACCTTTTTCGCACGTTCTTGTCGTACGTGATCCACTTTTCATCACCAGTTATCAGCTTCTTCAAAAATGGTTCGGTTTCATTACGTCGTAATAAAGAATCACAAATGAGTACACGGTTCATTAGGTTTCTTTCAGTGAGCTCGTGAGGTACCCAAATATCGAGCTTTTTTGTGTACCCAGTTTTTTTCAAATGCGCCAAAACTGTTTTGTGGTCAATTCCCAGTTCTTCAGCTACGTCGTAACTACTAATATGCCGATCTTGCTCCACTTTTTCAAAAATGGCATCCATTTTATCCGTAATAGGGCGACCAGAGCGACGTGCATCTTTGACATCAAAATTTCCGGATTGAAAACGCTTAAACCAAATTTGTGCTACTCTCACAGACACTGCACTAGGTCCATAAACATCGCAAATTTTTTTCGCGGCTTGCGTTGCATTTTTACCTTTTTTGTAGTAAAATTTTAAAATGTATCGAATTTCTTCATTAGATTCACTCATCTTGACAGTACGAAAAACAAATAAAAATCACACATTTTCCTAATTTGAATTTGGAATTATGTTCTTTAAAATTTAAACTTTCAATGATACCAAAACCAGCCAGATACACATAGTATAGCCAAAGAGATTTTATTACAAGTTCATACATACTATAATGCGAAAAGACTTTTTCCCCAACCTAATATATTGTATACTGCATAGATATATCTGTCTGATACATAATTGAATCGTCTGTCTTCGCAGACGACGCGATAGTTCAGAGGTTTATCGTTTGTAGTCAGTGTTATCAGAAGGTCATCATTTAGAGTCGACCTGTGCATTATTTAGGTGAATTTGCTATTTATGCATCCTTGGGTCAAGAGGTGGAGGAGCTCGTAGCTGAGTAATAACAGCCGCACGGGTCGATCTATCAGGTTAAGCTACTTTTGCCGGGGTTGGTCCGTGGATCTTTACATACTGAGACTCCTCCGTGCCTCGGAAAGCACGGTCCCGGCTGTCATTCGTGGTCGGTCGTCAGAAGCCCGTAAGTCTGACAACCAATCTTACCAAGTATCGTATTACCCAGTAACTGGGTTGTGGAGGTCAGTATAGGCAGTCGCTCCATGTAAAATACTATTATACAGCTGCATAGCCCACCCCAACATAGTTGGGAAAAGGCTAGGCTGATTGATTGGGTCAAGAGGTGATAGTAATTCTGCGCAGATAATTTCAAGTAGGGTCGTCAAAACTTCTTCATGAACCTGCGTGTGTGAGTCTGCCATAGAATTAGGGGTTTCACGAACCCTTTGTTTTCCGGGGAATTTTAGTGCTTATATAGCTTGGTCTTAGGGCTTGTTAGTAGCATGGTATTGAGCTTGGAATCTTAACTAAACTCTGTTGTGATCTTGGTTTTGCTATCTATAAGCATATAGTGGAAGGCGTGCCAGCTAACAGGTCTTACCACATTCCCCCGATAATTTTCTCATGTCTACATCATTGCCGGTGGTCTTATCTTGGATGTTATTACCTATATCGCGACGATATCCGCAAGATTGCTAGAAATTATAGAAGACTTCTAACCACTTCCCAGCCATTAATACTAGGATTTTTTTGCGATATATTATATATATATTTTTTATAAAGGTAATAAGAATTGCTCATCATACGCAGGGATTTTTTAACTTCCTCTCGGTAATAATTAAATATTGCGGTATTACCTTTGCGGTCCTATACCCTAACTTTGAGCTTAAGCTCTTCAGCTTGGTTCAGTATAATATTCTGGTTCATTAAAATTGTGTTCACGATCCTTTTATTCACACAATCTGTCTTTTCCGGTGATATCTCCAAACCTTGATGGAATCCGTCGATCCTTTACTTCTACATATTTTTTACCTTACCCTTTATTACCCTGTTTTACATCAATTGTCACAGTGACAGTGTCGAGACAATTAGGCATACGCCATACAAACAAAGCTGTGACCCGATGCCCCAGTTGTTATTATTGATAAATGTATCCACGGCCTAATGGATTGCTTCTTATGCATAATGCCGTAATGCGAATACATCAGTGATTCGCTTATTGGAATTTACGACATTTTTATTGTCTGCCTGAAATTGGCAATTGGTGGTTCTGGAATATTCGATAGATCGCTTAGTATACTAATGATAAAAAGGTACCTAAATGGTAAAACTTTCTGATGATTGGATACTCTTTACTCAATCGCTCAATAAACAGCAGATAGAAATGAATAATTTCGAATGAACGTCGAATGAGTCCTGTACCCTAATTACGTATATACGATCAATCGGAATTTGAATCGTTTTGACACAAATTGCTAATCCATTGCTTCATAGGTTCAAAAAAAAATCTGCTCAACAACGTAAATAACGCAATGAATGTTGTTGAACTGTCTGAAACAAATTTGTAGTTATCGCTTACGAAAATGTGTTGCGTAATTAGATAACTGAACAATGTATTTTTTCACAGTTTTCTCGCTGTAAATTCTGAAAAACGAAATACTTTTCATTTAGAAAAACTAAGAACATATTCTCGTGCAAAATAGCGAGCATAGCATCTAGCAGAGGGTGAAGCGTTAAATAGTAATAAGTAATAAAGCTAGCATGTTTATACATATACTCCATAAGGTTTATGTACTTAGTTAGATAAAGGTAAACAAAAATACCAGGTGACGAGACAGCTGTCCAGTAACCAACTTAACGTAATACCTGTCACTTCAGTTGTCATTGTACATCACAGTTGTACTCTTCAATTTAGCAACGTTATAATCCGTTGACGTTTAGAGTTTGGGCTCTTTACAAGAGACAGATTACAAAATATTGTATGATTATTATAAATCTAAAAAAAAAAAATGTGCTCAAGCAGTTACATCTACGAAGAGAAGTTTATGAATAAATGATAAAGTTTAACATACATTAATAAAAGAGGAAAGTATTGTAAAAATCAAAAATAAATTTAGTTTTTACGATTTGTTTACCATTATTTAACTACCTAAACCTATGGAGTATAGGTATACACGGCTACACATCAAGCTATACATTTCCAGTTTATGCTGATCTCGCATTATATAGGATTTCCGTACAATAAGAGGGCAGCTTATACTGGAAATGTATAGCTTGATGTGTAGCCGTGTGTTCATGTAGACAGTGTCATATTGTTTCAAGCGTGAATCGATAAACTATATTGTTTGTTTAATTAAAACTATAGCGACTACCAACCCCTGAATGATTATTTATTGATCTAGCACATAATACCATTATGTTCTAAAGTAGAGCAGTTTACAGTTTTTAAAGTAAAATGCTCTACTATTTTTTTTTTAATGTGAAATTGCTAAGTTTACCCTTTCAATATTTTCAGTAGGTATCCTTGTCTATCTACGCTATATTTATGTATAAGCAATAAAATGAATGCAACACCATCGTGCATACATTAGGTACATTTCAAAACATATGATTTATCAAGCATGTTATCAAACAAACGTTTAGATAACTTTTATTGAATGGCGAGGTTTAAAATGAAATGAAATGAAATGAAATGAAATGAAATGAAATGAAATGAAATGAAATGAAATTGTTTATTCTGTAAATAGGATATTGCAATCACTTTTACACGTCATATTAAAAAAAAATAAGAAGAAAATGCTAGATGAGTTCGGCGTTTCCTATCTGACTACTCTGAGAAGAAAGACCGAAACAAACTCAGAGCAGAAAATAAATGCAGAGAGAGAAAATAAATGCCTTACTTGTGGTGCATAGTTTATTGTAGATGTCATGATAAATTAACCCTTGCTATTTCCAAAAAGGGGGCTTGTGGCTAAGTAATAACAGCCGTACTGGTCGATCGATCAGGTTAAGCTACGCTTGCCGCGGTTAGTCCGTGGATGGGTGACCATCTTTACATACCGAGACTCCTCCTTGACTCGGAAAGCAGCTGTCATTTGTAGATCTTTGACAGTTGTTACGGGTCGTCAGAAGCCTGGAAGTCTGAGAACCAGTCTTACCATGGGGTATCGTGTAACCCAGAAACTGGGTCGTGGAGGTCAGATAGGCAGTCGCTCCATGTAAAATACTGGTATTCAGCTGCATCTGGTTAGACTGGAAGCACACGGCTATGTACAAAATAGCGTGCTCGTGCTGCATATTTCTAAACCACGTTGAAACACGTTCATGCCCGATCGTGAAAGTAATTACATAATTCATATTTTTATCCTCTTTTCATTGTAATTTTCTAATGCAGCGAGCAGACGTAGATTCCTTTTAATTTATTTGAATACGTCAATGACACTTCCTCATAAATTCCTCTTAATTAATGAGGAAGCGGAAGAGAATGAGGAATATTTTATGCCAAATTTTGGGGATGCGGAAGAGGATGAAGAATCGCAAAAAATCAATGCAAGCAGATGTTGCTATTTCCAAAAAGATTTTTTTTATTCAACGATAGGATATGAATATACCATTGCAGTTCGCGTCAAATAACTTTGCCGCTCTGAAGTAGGCTACAAATGACTGCGCAGTAGTCAATCTTACTTATAAAACACTAGCGCGCATGTCAGCGCGCATGCGCAACCTTACTTCAGAGCGGCAACGTTATTTGACGCGAACTGTAGTTACCTTTCCTGCTGAACATCACAGCGAGATATCCTATTACCTAGCTATCCGGATGTCGACTGTCCATCAACTCTTTTCCTTGCTCAACCTCAATTTGATGATAGCAATGAAGGAGTCGTCAACTTTTGGATGTAGGCAATTCCCGCCGTGCTGTCTTTCTTGGTATCTGATCAAAAGTTGTGGGAACATTATAAGCTGATTATGTGTATCTGAGTGTTAGCTCTTCTAGCGCCATCGCAGTACTGTACTGTCGTCATAAGAAGACACAGTATAAAGCTTTCACATTATCATACCAGCAGGCTTAGCATGACTACAATAGAAATGGGTTTTGTCGACGGAAGAATAGACAAAATAACAGATAAACAATCACAATCTGTCATTTTGTCTATTCTTCCGTCGACAAATCCCGTAGAAAACCATTTTCTATGGTTGTCACGCTACGCGTGCTGACCACCAGCCTGCATAAACCTCGTAATATGCAGCACTTTGTTCTAAATAACAACTAAGTACAGTTATAAAACCAACTGCTAAATGATAAACCCTACCCGCTATCACACTCACGACCCATTTCGCATGTTTTATCGCACTATCAATAGTTACCACGTTGCTGTGAGCCACACCGTTAGCGTCATTTACTTGCAAATTCTCCGTGCAAGTGCATAAGGTTAGCTTGAATTGCTGACCCCCACTAACTTTGGCTGGTCGCCAGGAAGGCTTGGAATGTTGGCGTTGGAATACTTGAAATATGGTGAAATGCTTGGTTGCTGTTTTAGATAGGCGAGTTTTATTTTTATATTGGGTTTCATTTGTCCGCTATCTGACCTGATGGTATCTAATCTACTATAATAGAGATATTTCGACGATATGGTTCGATTTTTTACGCTCTCGTAATTTGTATGAGGTTTTTACAACTTTTTGTGTTACCGCCCACGGCTTGGTCTGCATATATTGGAATATAAATAAGGATATTAAAGGGATTGTCCAATCCTATCTCTCTAAATTCCGTTCAAACATCGGGAAATTTATGAAAATTCAATTCTAATAACATCGGCCTGTTATTGGCCCATCACAGGATCAAAGGCCATTCATCTATCAATTTCATCATGAAAATTCTATTTTTTTTTTTTAATCTTGACATTTAAAAGGCCACACAACTCCACAACGGAATTGGAAACGCGACGTTCCGGGATGTCTCGAAAAATCGGGACATCTCTAACATTCCCTAGAAATTCATTCTTTTACGAGTCATTCTTAACACGCTATCATAATCATTTACAAAATAAGGTCTCAGGAATGTAAAGGATAGTGCTAAGTCACCTTATCTTATAAAGGGAAGAGCGTTACCTAAGATTATAATCTTGTCTGTTTTATGCAGGAGATTAAAGGATATTCAAACGAGGGTATGTCCACAATCATAGATCTAAGTATCTGAGACAAGATTGTTTCATAAGATTGTTTGTAAATACTTTGCGAAATCTTTAACAGGACAATATTTCGACATGTTGAGTTCCTCGTATTGAATTAAAAGAAAAGGGGGACGGACAAATTGATGATGACAGCTGATATGACCAAAATAGGATGTGAAGAGTAAATGTGGGGTATAAAAGCAAATCCGCGCTGTTGGTCTAAAATTAGACCAACAGTGGCGGATTTGCTTTTGGACCCCACAATAATGATTTACTGTTTTTTTGCCTTACCGTCAAAAAGTGTGAAAAAAAACACTGTTATGGACTTGGTTTATGTCAATATAGATGATAATTAGCTTTGTTTTTGCCTATATTCCGTACATAGTTATACATAAATCCAAAGGCTTTTATCTCCACCTATCCATCTATGTAGAGCGTACTTTCTGAGGCTTAGTCGCAAAATGACCACTTCTCAAAATGCCTCCCGGACGCAAAATGTCCATTTCTCAGAATGTTCTTTCGCAAAATGTCCCTTTCGAAAAATCTTTATTTCTAAGAATGTCTCTTTCGCAAAATGACCACTTCCAGCTTGATTTATTTTAACGCAGTTTTTTTTTAAGTCAACAAATGTTATAAAAAATCTAATCAAATATCTACCTCTAGTAGAATGAAAATAAATAACACTTTTTTTTTGTAATTTTTTGTAATTGTTGTTGACATAAAGACCATCACCAAAATAAATAAATCTCCCAAACGATTCAATTTGTATCCTTTATTTTTATTAGTGTGTATAAATGTTCCTACCTACCTACCTGAATAAAAGATTACTAACCTTATTAACCGTCTGTGCGCGAATCCGACTCGCACTTGACCGATTTGTACTGATATGAAGGATTGAATGTGCATTGGAAAAAAGATACATTTTGCGAAGTGGTCATTTGCACCCGAGACATTCTGAGAAATAAATATTTTTCGAAGGGGAAATTTTGCGAAGTGGTCGTTTTTCAAAAGAGATTCTGAGAAATGGACATTTTGCGCCAGAGAGGCATTTTAAGAAGTGGTCATCTTGCGACTGAGCCCTTTCTGATACCATTTCTGCAGTAAAACCGCTGGACACATTGCTATTGTTTCATAAATAACATTAAATGATTGTATCAGAAGCAAGTCTTGAATATCGCATGTTATCTTTTTAACTATTTGTTGCTGGTAAGACCACCCGAGGGCTGTAGTTAAATGGTTCAACTTTCTATCTAGGACTTGTTATGTGACTATGTTTAGTTAAATTGATGTGAATTTTGCAATAGTGTGTCTATAAAAGATATAAATGACAATCTTTTGTCGCTATAGAATTATCGAATCCTTGTTCTGATAGACATTGAAAAGCCACATTCCCTACTAAATTGTAAGCACAACATGAAATTATACATTTGATGGTAAGTCCACTTTGAGATCTAGGCCTCGTCAAGGTCGTTTCTGATGGGCACCGCGCGCGCTCATTGGTCAAATAAAATGACGCGCGCTTCCCCGGCTTCCTGTAATACACTTCCGTCCCTTTGCATGAAATCACTCCCACAGTTTTCCCACTCCACAGATTGCAGGAAAGCGAGAGGAAAGATTTATAGGGAAGCGAGAGGAAAGATGTTATACACCAAAAACTTGTATATTTACAATACCCAACATATAAAGCTCCTATGTCACAAAAAAATCCGCATGATTCACACACCGCAACAAAGTTTCATTATTACATACGACAAAAGCGATCGTAAAAAGGCGTGCCTCAAACAAAATCCGCTTAAAAGTCCCAATTACTTAAATGCGTAGGCGGTCCCTCCCTAGCGATCGATGCATAGATTGCCTATAAACCTAGCTAGAAGTCTGACGTCAGAAATGATACGGGAATCACATTGAAGAGTCAATCTTAAAAGAATAGTTTTCTTTGTGAAAGACCTCGTCTCGGGAAGAATCCAGATTTCTACCGCCAAGCGGCGTTGCTAAGTTCCGGTTTGAAGTGTATTTGTTCCGATTGAATAGGTACGACGCCGGGGTAAAAAAAATATATTTAATCACAACTAAGTATAAAATCTACATACGCGTGACGTCATGCCACATTTTAACTCAATGTATCGCCGTAATCTTTTGATTATGTAAAAAAAGAAAACTACGTTTCCAATATTTTTTAATAATCTAACTGACTTAAAAAAATTATGTTATCATACCGATTAGGCACAAACACATGACACATTTCAGCTTTGACTGTGGGATAGCAAAGAATTTGTAATGCTTCTGGTGTAGCAGAATACGGCCTTCGACGGCGGTGATAACCAACTGTAGGCTGTAGGGCTTTTTTGCCATAAAATAACATATGAAAAATGTGCAGATCGCAAGAAATCACATGGCTTTCGACGGCGGTAATGACCAACTGTAGGCCGTAGGGCTTTTTTGCCATAACATATGAAAAATGTGCAGATCGCAAGAAATCACATCCTTTGCGTCTCTTGTATCCAAAACTTTTGTCAATAGGTACAGTTAGTAATGCTGCAATGGACGTCATCCATTGCAGTTAGCTCGGCATTGTGTGTGGATCGAGGATTGAAACTGAAAGCGTTCACACGCTAAATGTGTTGAATGCCCATCCAAGTGTTAAAAGAATGTGTGTTTACAATATGTGCTATTTATTGTTTTGTATTATAAAAATAAATGCTATCGAGATCAAGTTTATTAAACACATGTTCAATATTATTATTTCCAAGTTTTAATGGCCAATTTTGATATTTTTGTTTTATACTTACCTTATTCAATGTGCAACGGCTTGTCTAAAACGAAGGTAAATTAAAGGTAGTATTAGAATGTCTACAAAAGTAAGTTTATCAACTTGAGAGAGTCCAACTGAAGTCTGCTAAAGGCTAAAGCTAAGCGCACATTACAGTTGCATCGGGCCGCAGGGCAAGTCGGTAAAAAAGCGCGACGAGGCCCGCCTATAGTTTGCAACGGTTCATACAAAATGCACGAAAGTGATATTTGGAGGATTTTTGCCTCGCGCTGTGACCCGCCAGAATGTGAGTCAGCCTAAAGCCCTCATTTTGATGATACTGTTTTAAGGCACGTATAGCATCGATTGCATCTGCGACGCTCGAGTCGCCGACGGAACGAAATGTTGCCATTTTAAATATTATATCATTTAGGAAGTATTTTATTTTTATTTTTGATTTTGTTATTTCACTTTAAGGCTCGTACAGACCAGTGCGATGCGACGACGCGACGCGGCTCGAACAATACAATTTCTAAGAAAACTTCACGGTATAACAATGACCGGTGTCGCGTCGCGCTAGTCTGCACGAAGCTTTATGCTGCACCGGTTGACGTCATCACGTCAACGCCGGCTGTCGGTGAAAACCAGCGCTGGGGCTCTGTCTCGCATAGGGTCGCAGCATTATGCTGAGCGATGGCCGTTTTGCGTGGATGTAACGCATATCATCCCCCAATTTGTTATTCTCGTGTTTTGTTTTTTCTTTGCGTCATTTTTACCGCAAATAAACGTATTTTCTTTCTTTCATTCTTTTTATTTCTTTCTTTATAGATATGTTGTAAATAGCAACACAAAAGACAAAAAGCAATAGCGTAGACTTCAATGCTTGCTTTTTATAAGATTGATTGTAATATTATTTATCAAACACAAAACTTTATCTTTCCAGATCTATAAACTAATTCTATTTTCATATTTATCATTGTCATATTAAACAAAACGGACATTTACGACGCTTATTCAAATTGGCGATACCAAAACCGTAGTCCCGCATCCAAAAATGTTCACGGCCGTTTAAAAGTACCGCAGTGGGTGTAATATAATAATGCCAAGATCGGATACCGACACCTAGCCGATATACGGAACGTCCCACACAGTTTTGTCAGTTTGGTCTAATTTATGCTTGTCATTGTTTTTAAACTGTTTTGGAGATTTAAGGTTTTCAAAATTGTTATTTTTTAATGATAGATATTAAAGTCTGAAATGGTGTGGAATGTATAACTTTATAGCTGGCATATGAAACTACTAGCTCTTGCCCAATTGGATGTTGGAAAATATGCCACAGGAACGTATAACTATGAATAAAAGTATACTGTGTTAATCCAGGTTACTACGTATGTGCCAATTTTCATCCAAAACTGTTCAGCCGTTTTTGCGTGATTGAGTAACAAACAACCAAACATACAATCTTTTACTTGATCGTTTTCTATGTTACCATACTGAACTAGAGCAATCCATTCATAAAAAGAGTGTTCAATTTAAAATTTAAATCATTTTTCTTCTTCAATTCATATAAAAATAAAATATTCTTCAGAACTAATTAAATATATATATAACTATTAAATATTATAAATGCGAAAGTGAGTTTGTTTATTTTTTTTGTTACGTTTTCACGCTAAAACGGCTGAACGGATTTGCATGAAATTTGGCACATGGGTAGACCATGACCTGGGTTAGGACATAGGATACTTTTTATCCCGATATTCCCACGGGATCGAGACTTACGTGGGTGAAACCGTGGGGCGCAGCTAGTTCATATCTAAATAAAAGATTCTTTAAAACTAATTAGGTTAAGTTGTCGCTTCTGTATTCTTTAATCACTCTAATGACTTCCATGGCACACTTTAAATAAATAAATTGTCTAGCCCATTGTTTAGCATGCATTTGACTTGCATATTGCGCTCTGCTGCATTCTTAGATTCTTACATAGAAACTATTTATTCCCTTAATTTAAATGTAGCCTTAAATTATTCCATTAAATTAATCTACGGGCTTTTCTCCGAAGCATCTAACAGCAATGTGTTTTTAGACCTTTTGTAAGTCAAGATTAAATCATGTTGAGAATCTATTGAAATACCTTTATATTGCATTATAATTATATCCCTAGCTATTGCCTGGGACTTCATTCTTCTGGGGACTTAATTTCTCTGGTCCATTCAAGAGAGCCGGTCTCCTTTATCTACCGTCCAAATTGTACCTCCATAAAGACCTGTTCAGATATAAGCGATATCGCTTTCGCGCTCGGTTGCGATACCGAATTGTACGCGATACGGATTCGCGTACCGATTCGGTATCGCGTACTAACCTCTACTGAAAACTCCACCCTACAGATCGGACTTTATTCTACGGATGAGTCGTAGTGATGTAGTGATTATTATCTTCCAGTTCATGATCTCATGAACTGGAAGATAATAAGCTTGCGTTTTCAGGAAGTCGTACAGACAGACTAGGTACTGTTTCTATAATATCACAAATACTTGTCAATATAAAAACAATCTATGAATGATTCGGTATCGCGTACCGATTCGGTATCTGAACAGGCCTTTAATTTGGGCAGTCAGTCAGTCCAACGCTTAGAGCGAATTTCGCCAATGAAACTGAACGCGGCTTAGATGCACTCACATCTAAACCGCGTTCTAGAAATGTCAATGTTAATATTCCACAACAATGATGCCACTGACAGCTCTTGAACGCGGTTAAAATGTGCTGATCCCGTTCAATTTCATTGGCGAAATTCGCTCTAAGCGTTGGCCTGACTGACAACACACTGTCAAAATTAAAGACCTATTCGCCCTCAGTCATCTAACTGCTTTTTATTTGTAGTCCTCCGTACTGGACCTTTAATTTCATTAAATCCTCCTTTGTAAGTGAAACTTCACTATAATTTAGATGTAAGTAATTCCATACAATTAATATACCAGTCGCGAGCTATTCTCCGAAGCATCTAACAGATATGCGTTCCTAGTACTTTTGTTGGTTGTTAGTCGGTGGGCATATGCTGCCCTGACTAATTGAAGAATGTATCATAATGGGCACTTGACTCAATAGAACAACGAATCTATGGAGCCACTTTCAGTAAATAGATCAATGATGAAACTGGCGAATAAAGTATAGAGGGTGACTTGATCAGAGAAAATTTGAATTAGGAATCCACAATTTAATTTAATACAAGGTCGCTCAGCGTGCTATGGAGTCAGAGTTTGTTTGAAGGATAAAATCAGGAATGAAATTATCCGGAGTTACCGATATAGCTTGTAGAGTAAGCAAACTGAAGTGGCAATGGGCTGGCCATGTTTGTCGAAACACCGATGGCCGGTGCCGAGCAGACGAGTCCTGGAGTGGAGACCGCGTATCAGCAAGCATAGCGTGGGACGCCTCCCAGCTAGATGGACCAACGGCCTCAACGTGACTGGGACAGACTGGATGCGGAAGGCAGAGGACAGGGTGTTGTGTCGCAGTTTTGAATTATTCCATAAGCATACCCTTGCTAACTCCAAAAACAAAAACTCTTTAATATTCACTTTTATGATGTAGGAATAAACAGCCGTAATGTTAGCAATTTTTAAAACAATTTTTGGCCGGTGTCGGCGTCTGCGTCTCTCTACTTGTCACAACAATGCCACAGACAGTAAAAGCATAGACAAGTAACTGATGTTACGTCGGGTGCTGACACGCGGACAACATTATGTTTTATTTTTTAATGTATTTAATACATCTGTTTAATTATTTTTATTTAGTATTTATGTATATGAATCTTTCTGTCCGTGACATCACTGCAGGCCCTATCAGAATACCAGCGCTGCGACATTTATTATTAAATGTCGCAGCATCATGCTGAGATAGGAGCCTTTTGGCCTCGCACAGGAGTTTCCACTTTATATTAATTTTTACTCTGTTTGTTTTTTCTATTTTTATTTTTAGTGAGTGTGTGTTTAGTTTAATTAAGATCTCCTGTGCTTGTCCCAATAAAAACATTTTCTTTCTTTCTTTCTTTCTTAACCATATTTGAAAAAATATCTTCAAGGAATTACGTGCACCTTATACTTAAATAAAGAAGTTTTCGAATTACCTTTGGATTGACGATGTCCTTTCAAGTTTACTTTCCTCGTAAAAAGATTTCCATTGTAGACAACTTAAATTAATTCTTCATTGTTCCATACGGTTCTGTACGTCGTGATTATTCTGCGAAGCACAGTTAGTACACTTGCATTAATTCTTAGTACTGTCTAGGTACTAACAAGCCCTGACTAATCAGTAACCAGAGATGTATGAATATGCAACAACATGCAAAGCTTGGGTAACTGTGGCTCTTTGTAAAATCCAATGGGTTTACGTGAGACGCCTTTGTGAAATGGCCAAAAAAGCAACAAGATGATTACTATTAGTTTAAGTCAAGAACCACGACTAATAAGTGAAGTAACACTAAGTATATGATTCATGGCAATTTTTTAATTATTAGGTATATCTGCTTCGCGGACAATGAACGTAAGATTGAATTATTTTACTTTAGGATACTAATAACTAATTGGTACCTACGCTAAGTAATCAAAACAGACACTTTTTACACATCCGCAAAAAACTGACTCCATATTATTAAACACTGCACGTCCCTTCAATTCAATAACCTTTGTACTTACGTTTATCATTCCATAAAAGTCTACACAATGACTACTCCATAGCTGCGTTGTTCTACTTGAGTACATTGCACTTACACTGCGTTCGCGAAATAGTTTCCAAACTTGTAAACAATAAGTATTTCTAAAAAAACCACACATAAAGTTCAGTTTGCGCTACAGCCCCAAACATTTTCATAACGTTTACAATAGTACGAGTGAAACTGAAATCAACTTAATTTACAAAATCAAAAAGTTGTTATTCGTTTAAATGGAAACAATATGAACTGGAAACAAGGTTTTGATTAGACTTTATGCGCATACGCCGTGTATAATCATACGCGATGGAGTGGCGCACAACATGATTAGTGACGCTATTAATAGGAGTATACTTGCTCTTTGTTAAGCTATTAATTCGTCTGGGTACCGCGTGTGGTATGTGCTTGAGAAATGGCTGTTAGGTTCAGTTATTGCTTGCAGGAGTTTGCGCCGGCGCCGGCGGCGCTGGTGTAAAGTTTAAGGCGTTGTGTTTTTTTTTTCAGGCGTTATGTTAACCAACATAGCTGATTAGGATCAAGTAATAGTTTTGATCAACGCCACCGCTAGGTAACTAGTTAGAAGATAATAAAAAATAAAAATAAAAAACATTCCAAACTAAGAATTATTTAGACATAATTACTATTACGAAAATTTCAATATTTTGAAGACTCATAAAGACTAGATGAAACTTTACTTGTAGTATAATTATGTTGTGTTGTGTGCCTTTTTGTCTGTGCTAAATAAATGTATTTTAATTCTTTCTTCTTTCTGAAATCAATCTTCTATAAAAAAATATATAATTAAGTAGGCATTGAAAATCAAAGTGAAATCTCAACGGCATTTTCACCATTCTGCAACCAAAATATTCATCAAATTCATAGTTTGTTAACATAACCATGAATGTGGTGATTTGATTTCAGAATTGCGACAACTTTAGTTTATCCCATGCATTAAAATCATTACAACATATTTACAATAAGTATTTAGTGTACCTAAATTATTATTTTCCTTGGGCGATAATTTTGCATCGTCCGTCCGGCTATCAAGTGTGCCGTAATAATAACAAGTGTGCCGTAATAATACATGTCTCGCTGTGTATTGTAATAGACTATTTTTCTGGTCGTCTACCGTGACTAGTCGGAAATAATGACCTGTTGGATAATTTTGTACTGGGGAAACAAATTGATAGTTGTTTGACGGTTTGATGTTAATATTTTTGATTTAGTAAGAAAACACATCTGTATGTAGATACAGGTATACGTTTGTAGTTTCTCTCATCGTCAAATATCATAAAAGAAAGAGAATCTTTTTGGTACAATGTTTGCTAGCAGAGAGTGGTAGGGACTGATACAGTCAAAACCGTTTATAACGACTTCGAAGGAACCATCGGATTACGGTTGTCATTAGAGATGTTAAAGAGGTTTTACCGGAACCGGAGTTGGAGTCGAAACCGGAGCCGGAGTCGGAGGCGGAGGTAGAAGAAAGATATTCCATACAACACGGAGTCGCCGAAGTCGGAGTTGTAATATTAATTGGAAGTCCGACCTTTCGGAGTCGGAATCGAAGTTCCGTAACATCTCTGGTTATATAAAATATTTTATATTTATAAGTAATGGTGCTCAAGATACAGGCTGTGCCTAGTTTGGGACCAACGGTACCTCAATAATGCAAAATGTTGAAATTTAAAACGATTTTTATGCTTTTTTTACCGATAGTCGTTATAACCAAACACTATGTTATGTAAACAGAAATTCTTGTACCTCAACATTTCGTCGTTATAGCCGGTACGTTTTAAGCGAAATCGTTATAACTATGCTTTTCATTTAATTTTTTCATGTCGTAAATTTAAAAACTTTAAGTGTATTTATTGGTCAGACATACCTACATTTCATAATTTTCCATGCTAATATCGTTCTCTGATTGATAATAAACTATATTCTGTGCGATTCTGTTCCTACTCAAACGAGAATATATGTATTTCCAGATTCGAATACCATTGACGAGACCACTCTTAACTCGCAATGGATTGCATCCATTCACAGTCTTGACGCATCGTTTCAATAACCCATTTCACTCAATTGACTTAACTCCTTACCATTAGACGTTTGATAACCCTTAAACGTACGTACACAAGCTAGATAACCCTTAAAAGGGGATGCGCTAAGGTAGCCCGCGAAATTCAAATTTTCTTTCGTTTTTTGCAATTTGCAGGTACCAATGTCAGGTTGTATGTTGATTAAAATATGATTAGCGAAAAAATAACAAAATACTGGATTCCACTCATCAGAGTCGATTGTCAAAAATATCTACGTTTTGTAATTAGTGGGCAGACACAGTGAATTAGTACTAAACAATATTACTCCGCGCCTTCACAGGTCAGCCCAACCCTGCGATTATCATTGCTAACCTAATTACTGCGGCGACACACGCCCGTTTGTTTTCGTGTTTAGCACGCCATAAAAATATGGAGTACCGCATGGCATGTTTACTAATATGTATATCTAAGTATAATGATAATATCGACAGGAGGTAAAATCATTAATGAATTCATAATTTTATTCTAAACAGAATACCTACCACCTTCGATTTACCTAATACCTTGTTAACTAAATAAAATAATTACAGGTACTACGGAAAATACACTTACGTATGTATCAGAGGAATAGCTGTACGCAAAATGGTCCACCTGGGGACTAAGTGCAAAAAAAAAAACAAAATTCAAAAGTCATTTATTCAAACTCAGCTGTCAAAATTACACTTCCTAGTGCTATAGCTGGGAAGAAGAAGTGGCGCAAATGATTCTATACAATAGTATGCAAAATAATTTACATTACGCAACACAAAACATAAATTAAATTATTAGCCGTGCGGAAACTAACCCCCATAACATAAGGCATAGAACCTATAGGAATAGGTGGCGAAAATTTCAGTAGGTATTTGCCAAAAAACCCTGTAAGTAGCTATTTAATATTGATATTTTTCGCGTCAAAAATTTATCCTGTTTCAAACTGGATTGGTTTCGGAAGCAATATGAAAAAGATCTACTCAAATACTTTAAATAATATGAACAATACCTAGCATAACATAATATCACGCCTATATTTCTCGTAGGGTTAGGCAGCGGTGTACCTATAATACACCCTCATGTCGCCAGTTACCTTGAAGTCCCTACTTCTATTAACCATTCAATACTTGCATAAAATTAAAATAAACGCTTCTAAATTGTCATAGGGAGGGATGCACCTCAACCTTGACCTTTCAAGGCCGACCCCGATATTTTCAGCCACAGCAAAAAGAATTAATGAACACGTGAAACCTTTTTTAATCGCGTGCAACAAGCTCAGAAAGTTAAGGTTGATTTCCACCAAACGGCTCGCATCGCATCGGATCGGAACGGATTTTACAATCTTTAAACGATATTAAATCGTACACTATACTACACTATTTAAAGTCTATATTACCAAGCCACGCACAGCAGCTTGACCGCGGGCGTCTTCCGCGACACACGAGCCGGAAGTATGCTGCGACGCGCGATCGGTTCCGTTCGCCTGTCGTCGTACTCGATCGGATCCTTTCAGCTGTCTTCGCATGCGCTCAAAGCCGTGGCCAGGCGGCACCATCAGAGGATGTCGACTCTATACGTCGAATCAAGGACATACCTACATAGCCCATGTAGGTATGTCCTTGATTCGACGTATATAGTGTTGATAGGGTAAGGAAAAAAAAATATCTAAAATTAGAACACGCCAACACGGTAGGAATGAAACTATTTGATTAAGCGCAGAAACGGATACGTTTGCAAACGATGGCACGGAGCCGATCGTATGCGTCGACATCCTGCCGGACGCGATCGGCTGTCGCCGCATCCCATCCGTTCGTATCCTTTACGATCCGAAGCGATGCGAGCCGTTTGGTGGAAATCATCCTTTACTTGTGCTTTCATTACTTACATTTATTTAGCTCACAGAATCGAGCGAGTGAAATATGTTATTTACTGAAACACGTCATAACATAACCCAGTTCTTCACACTTACTTAATCTCCGAGGATCGAGCCCCTAATATTTAAAAGTCTTCTGTTCCCAAACTGATGGGAGTAACGATTTGGTTCTTCTTCTGTCCGCAAGACTCATAATTAGCATAGCCTTTTCGCAACTATATTGGATCGGCTTCCAGTCTAACCAGATGCAGCTGAATACCATTATTTTACATGGAGCGACAGCCTATCTGACCTACACAACCTTGGTAAGGTCGTGTCCACAAGACTACCATAAACTTACGCCTTCCCATGCGGGTAGGCAGGAATTATAGAACGCTGCTACGATCCTTACATATTCCTTTTGCTTCGTTTATGTTCATACAAAAATATTAACTCGTTTATCATAGAAAAATTATTAGCGAGTTAGCAGGCTGCTAGCGCGGTTAACTTCCCCTGGGTACACCGGATAAACGCTTAAATCAATAGTCAGTCGTAGAGGCTTTGTGACTTATCATAATCAGCCTATAATGTCCCACTGCTGGGACATGGCACACAGGCCTCCTCTCTTCGAGAGGGGGTGGGCTGTAATCCAACACACGGGCCCAGTGCGGGTTGGTAGGTGTCACTTATCTTCGATTTTTTGGTTCTAGGACATGCCGGTTTCCTCACGATGTTTTCTATCATCGTTTTGAGAGCAGCGGCGATGAAATAAATTACACAAAGTAATGCGCCTGGCTGGGTTCAGCCGACGATCTCGAAAGTCGGAGCCGGTACCACTGGGCCACCACTACTCCTTCTCCTCCTTATCATTTCATTCACTGCGTGTTTTGGCTTGATTTGCTCTAATTTGCCATGTTGCCATAACACAGCACTGACAGCATTTATTATTTTTCCCCGCATTCGTGTTGTGGGTTGAGCCCCGCGTGCCACAGGTTCCATACCCAGTTCGCACGCCAACATCCGCTGGCCTACTAACATAAAAGGCTCAAGCTATATTTAACTAAAACGCCCATAAAAAGCTAATTTCGGACCACATTCAGACCTAAATGAATTATTAAATAACACCATTGATTTAGATTTGCTGTTAATGTTTGGTAAATTGAGGTTCTAATTCACGCTAAATTGATCATTCGTTCATGATGAATGGTTTAGTTTTATCTTAATTTTAATCTATATTAGACATAATAACAAAAGTTATGTATGAATCGAACGACGGCTTTATCAAACTATGTAAAAGCGGTATATTTCGAGCATTATTTTCGTATTCAATAGCTGAAACATTTGATTGAGGGCCAAGTGAATATAAGTGGCATTCAAGATCCACAATAAAGACTTGGTGATACCGAAAGGATAAGACTAGCTCAGGAAGTCAGAACCTGAAAAGGGAACGATGAATATCTAGCCAGAGATACATAAACAGATAAGCAATATAAACATAAAAACCCAAGTTATGAACACTGACAGTCAAGTCCCGCATTGAAAGTCAGATGGCAAAAAGATCCCGATAAGACTACTTGATCCAAAACATGAAGAGGCGTACAAAAAATAACGGCGAAAGATTGTAATATAGATAGGTATAAGATAAGCATTATTAAGGTGCTGAATATATTGTAAATCTCTCCATAGCTCACAAACATGAAAGACACAAACAACACATAAATCTGATTTTCTTCAAACAAAGGCGAAGTAGAGCTACTCGTAACATTCTACGACACAGTTGGCGCTAAAAACAAAATTGCTCCACGTCTTTCTTTATCTTCAAAGCACATTTTGTTATTTAACTCTTTAATTGGAATGAAACAAGATAAATTGTATCGATTTAACAACAATATTGTTAATCAATTGAGATCGAGAATCGCGTGATACACCCACGCGCAAGATATTGGGTAAAAGGGTTATAAACAATGCAGTTTTTGCTGGTAAAACCATTATGTTTATATTTCATTTATTATTATATCATATATCAAAATAATTCTACGAGCATTAGGTGATGGAATGTCAACGACAATTCAGGTAACCGTCCATCATCCCTTTTTAGTTGAGATTTAAAAACAAAAAGTTTTTTTTTTGCTTTTTTTTTAGTTCCTCTATTTACTACGTCAATGATTTTTTTATCTAATCTTGTAGGCTTTAACACTACTCACCGGAGCTAAAAAAATCAACAATACAATCTCAGACCACCAAGCTCCATTATCTAAACCACCAACTACCTACCTAAGCTTAAAACCATAGCTACGTCTATAATTAAGAGCAATAATAATCTAGATACATTATCATCTATTCAGTACGCAGATAAGATCACTAGTTTGCAAACCAGCGCAAGCGCAGCGCTCGGCCTTAGGCAGCAAAACGTGGGAGGAAGCAAGGGTGGACGGCGACAAATCACTGGGAAACCGGTTTAGAGTAACGCCTTGTGTATTGTTTGGATCAGGTGTTCCTGATACAGGTAATGAACAGGCTTACAAGGTTCTTATCTGTTGATAAGATGACAAAGTTGTTTTGGGTTTCTGTGTATTCTACTGAACGGTACCTATATACTCAAAAGATAATATGAATACACAGTTATGCTCGCATTTGACTGTCTACTATCCTACCTGAATTGGGATAAGGCCAGCAGGATGGATGTACCTACCTGTCTCGTTGATCAATATTATTATAAAGAGTATTTGAAGGTGACTAACCGACCCCTTGACAATTTAAAAGTGCCTGTAATTGGTTTATTTGAAATAAATGCTTTAAGTTTGAGTTTTGAGGTGACTAAGGAATTGGGCACGCCACTATTGCGGCGATAAGTCCCCTCTTTGAGGAGTGGCTAGAGAGGCGCCACGGCGTCCTCACCTTCCGCCTGACGCAGGTCCTCACCGGACATGGTTGTTTCGGGAGGTTCCTATTTCGTATCAGGCGGGAGGAAACGCCCGGGTGTCATCACTGCGTGGATCGCCCGGAGGACACGGTTGAGCATACTGTGGAGGTCTGTCCGGCTTGGGCAGAGCATCGCCGTGTCCTCGTGGAGGCGATCGGCGGCGGGGATCTCTCGCGTCCGGCCCTAGTCCAGGCCATGGTACGGAGCGAGAGGGCATGGGAGGCCGTCACCTCCTTCTGCGAAGCAGTAATGCTCGCGAAGGAGGAGGCAGAACGCGTGAGGGAGAGGCAAATTTCGCGCCCTCACGCCCCTAGCCGCCGCAGGAGACGCCCTGGGCGTCGGGAATCGCAGGCCGATTCCCGGCCACCGTAGGCGCGGGCTTGCGGACGGTGAGCAATGGGTAGCTCGCCGTCCGATAAGGACCAGGCCCGGGTCGACGGCGCGTTGTGTTCCACGCGCGCCTCAAAGAGATGTCAGCACAACGGAAGGGGTCCGATAGGACCGATGCCTGCCGGGGTTGCGGGAAAGTCCGAAAGGGATACCGTGGCCCCTGGCAACGGAAGGAACACGGGTGGGTTTTAGTCAGTAAGAGTCTGACACGCCCTCCCGCTCCACCCAGAGCGGGAGAAGTTATTTGATAATTTCCCACCCAAAAAAAAAAAAAAAAGGTGACTAAGGAATAGGTACGGGTAGATTGCAAGATCTTGGATGATGAAGTTCATTGCTGAACATGGGAATTATGGATATAATATAACCATTAAGATGAATTACATGTTTAAACATAAGATATTGTTTTAACATAAAATGCCCTATGAGACTTGCCAATACGGTAGCTTCCCATTAATGAAAGAATTTTCGGATCGGATCAGTTGTTCTGGGAAGCTCGTGGCTCTAAGTTATATTAGCCTCACGGGTCGATCAACGGTTAAGCTACGCTTGCCGGGATTGATCTGTGGATGGGTGATCTTTACATACCGAGATGCCTCCGTGCCTCGGAAAGCACTTTAAGCCGTTGGTCCCGGCTGTCATTCGTGGATCTTTAACAGTCGTTATTACGGGTCGTCAGAAGCCCGAAAGTCTGACAACTCTTAGCAAGGGGTACCGTATTACACAGTTACTGGGTTGTGCAGGTCAGATAGACATTCGCGCCGTGTAAAATACTGGTATGCAGCTGCATCCGGTTAAATTGGAAGCCGATCCCAATATAGTTGAGAAAAGGCTAGGCAGATTGATTGATCAGCTGTTCTGAAGATTACTCTACACACAAACTCACAAATTTTATCTCTTTGTAATATAATTATTTGAAACATTTTGAATAGCGGTAATGTTTTGATCGTGACTGAAACTGGGTTTTATTTCAATCAATAGCTTCAACAATGGCGTAATATAATGCTTTGTAACACTTTATTTTGCGATTGTGCTTAGTTAATAATAACAAAGTACCGTAAAGATCTGCAAACCTGAGTGAATTATGATTTAAACTGCAAAATTTCATCGCTACGAGTAAAGTAAGTAAGTAAACTTGGCAAGAATCGTAGATGCGCAGAATTCGTTCTCGCTTGTTTTTCTTAACAGACATGTTCAAAAACAAATTACTTATGGCAATAACCATAGAATAATGAAATGCAATAAAAGTGTCTTTTTTTGTTGCACTAAGTGTACTATCGAAGAACTTCATATCTAAGCAGTTTGAAAACAAAATCCCGTGAACACGATGACCACATCTGTTACCGCCCCGGTTCTATAGCGGTAGAGCGCTGCAAGCCGAAATAGTCCTTACGGTGTATAGATATGAACTTCTTCGATGGTACATGCGCAAAACTTACTCCCAATACGCCAAATCCTTGCCAAGTTACGTGCCGGCGACTGTATCTAGTACAAATGGAGAATATCTACGTTGATTATGAAACAAAATTAAATATTTTTTATACAACTTAACTCCTTTATAAATACACTACAATTTGGAACGACTTCATTAAAAAATTCAATGCAAAATTAAGGCAATGACCATAAACAACATTGCCATATAAAAACCGCAAGCGAGGTTAAAATCCATAGACCATCAATGCACACTATTGTAACATTTAAGATATTGACATAAGAGCCAAATTAGCATGTACAATTTTTGGAAACTGTCGTAGATTCCCAACTTAACTGACCTTAGTAAATACGAAAATCTGGAGCCTTCAGACGACCTTTGAATATGTCAGAGCACTGAGATGGAAAGTACTGACTTGTGACATCATAATTATATTATGTTCATCTAAGCACGGCGCCATACAAGAGCCTATGAGTCAGTCACCTTCATAAATCTTCGGCACATACATGGGCAGTCGTTTGCCTAACGTGGGCGGTACATCACAATATGAGGCATAAAACCTACGTGTTAAGACTTAAATTGTCATAACAGTGTAAGAGATAAAGTCAGTACTTGATCTTTAGATTTGCAATAAATGGACAGGATTGTTGAAACTTAGAAAGTGATGATAACAAACGATGTATTTGCAAAACTTTCCATAGTTCACGAAGACAAAGCTGCCTGTTATTTTTAGCCGTGCTTATTTTGAAATGGCCGTGGCTAAGTTTACAAATTTCTAAGTCTTCATACTCTTCACAGTGGGTTAGAACACTCATTCATATATTTGCTAATTATGAACCAAACCATTGCTTAGCCCTTTGAAAAGATTAAAAAATTATTTTCTTTTTTCAATTGATGTAAAAATGCCACAATTTGCATTTTGTTTAATGAGGTTAACTTCAAGAATTCCTTCAGAAATCTTCTTAGGCGAGCGCGTAAGAAACGCCTTTATTAAAAAACAAAGTATTAAAATGAGATAGTAAATCAAAGATTAATCTTCATGATATAACAGCTTATTAATACAATCATGATTAAGATGAATTCCAACCAAGAGTTATGCATCAATTGTAAGCTGTAACCGCGACAATTAACCAGGTAATCCGATCTATTGTAAGACCGCAAGAAACTTGAGAACCTCCCAGTATTGTTTCCACGATCAACGAAGACGTAAAAGCCAGAAAAAAATACTGTTATAATAATTCAAATCTCATGCCAAAGATACACAGCTTCGCAAATTTTCTCTAAAAACAACTCCACTTGTTCAAAAATGAACCTTGACTCCGAGATATAAGACGTCATTCGCTAAAACCAGATGTAGTAATAAGTTTGCCTGACTGGGTCAAGTTAACAGTAGTCCCGCAAAGGTCATGATTTATTCATAATGCCGTGACATTGGACTTCCACGTGCTACGTTGCTATGCAACCGGGGGGACAAACAAACAACCCTCCGATTCATTCAGCTTTTGAATTCAGGGTGAAATAGACGTGGTTTTTGAACCTGTAATAAAGTGAAGATTGTTGAATCAAAACTTATCATTTGAAAACTAAACTTATTACAAAACTTCTACTGTGTCAGTGAAATCATTATATGAAACCAGCATATTAAAAGAGAAAGTATTACAAATATCCAAGAAAATTCTGGAGAAAACGCTGGTTTCATCTCATGGACGCTCGAGGCATCTCCCGTTCCTTGGATCACGTCAACTGGTGGGACCCTGAACATTGGAAGGCTCGAGGACCGAGGACCATATCCTCGATATCTTTGGAAGACGCTGATCCTGCTGAAATCAGGAACGGCTGGTTGACCATTCAACGTCCTAAGGTATTTAAGAAATTGGTAACATGCACGACTTTGATATTCATTTTAAATGTAAGCTGATCAGACCTGATATAGCTTCATAAACTATTCCTAAAAAGGACTTTACAGACTTCTCAAGACGATGTCTGATAATGATAAGATAATTAAAATAAACTAAGAAATGAATAGTTTTGCCATACTAAGTGTTACGCGATTACGTCTACAATCTTTGGTATACTATTTTTAAACGTTCTTACATATTATTTCATTTCATTAATCAATACGACAAAATGTTTCGACTCTTGATTAAAATTTTGAAAGTCCATTCTTCACCCCTCGATTTCGTGCATTACACGCAAATTATTTGCGCTACGTGAAATTAAGATTTTGCAACAAAAAACCTGTTTTAAAACACGGTAACTTGAAGTCATTGAACTTATTATTTTTTTCTTTTGACTACAAACGACGTGGTTTCCTGTCGCCCCCTTGCGGCTGGAATGACAAACAGGATGCTTGAACAGAAACAACGTTCTATGTTTAAACGTAGCATGGAATTTGCATGCATGATGTAACCTTTTTACAGGGAATATGTCAATAATGGTGGAATGCTCTGTTTTGTGTAAATGTTTACAAACATGAATTCTGCATTCCTGTCAATATTCACCCCGGTAGACTCGAATCGGATGCGAGTAGCGAAAAATGACGCGAGTCTATTGAATTTCACTACTGCGGTTTCGCTGCTATGGTTTCACAGCGGAGGTGTGCTACCGGCGTCATTGTTGATCGTAGGTATTATTACGGGTGTAAGAATGTTTAGTTAATTAATGGAATCATAATGAAGCCTCTCACTATCGGGCAATGGACCCTGTATTGAGAAGCTTCATTATTATCTTTCAAAAGATTTTTATGGACGACTAGCGACTGTCCCAGGCTTCGCCCGGTGTCCTAATTATTTTTCTCAAATAATAGAAAAGAAGCCTTTGTTACTCCTTATAACATCAGCTATCTGTCAGTGAAAGTCCCATCAAAATCAGTTCAGTCGTTTCGGAGATAAGCTGGAACAAACAGACAGTAAGACGAAATTTAAAAAATTGTTTTATTGTTATAAGTACCTTATATACTTTTATATATATTTAGTAAAAAGCTGTTATTTTGACATTACAAACAGAGACTTGAATTTTATTTATTTGTATGTATAGATGCGAAACCGCCAATGCATATTATAAACAATCTTGAGATAATGGCAACAACTTTTTCGTGGAATTAACATGTTATTAATTGGAAGAAAACAGTTGTTCCATGGAAAAAGCTTCCATACTGAAACTTGTTCAAGTTCTTCCACCTTAAATCGTAGCAGGTGGTATTCTGTAGTTTCTGCCGGGTAGCTCCACTGCGCTACAAAACCCACTGTTCTCAAAATTTTAATGTTCATGCATTGATTCAAATCAAATCAAATCAAAATATATTTATTGTGGGCATATGTTTGTTACAGATCTTAACAGAAAATTTTTAAGTTCCAATATGTCCTGCCTAATAGGTATACAATAATTATGTGTTGGCATTAAATTTAAAATTATTTTACATGTAAAATTTTGTTATTATAAATGTCAAAATACAGTTAAATTTAATATTTAAGCAAATCAATCAATAATTCAAAAAATCTTGGATCGTATAGAATGCTTTATCAATTAAAAAGTTGCGTAATTTATTTTTAAATACTGGAAGTTCCTTAGTGCTCAGATTGTCAATAGGTATTTTGTTGTATATTTTTGATGCAATACCAAAGAAGCTTTTGTTAAATAGAGCCGTTTTATGTGGTACATTAGAAATTTTTAACATATATCTTTTCGATTTGAGTTTATCAAATAGATTTTCATTTGTTTTTATGAATACGGCTACTTCATAAATGTAAATTGCAGGAAAGGTAAATATTTTAAAATCATTGAAGTATAGTTCACATGAATCAGGAACACGGATACCAGCAATCGCACGTACACATATTTTTTGCGCTTTAAACACTAAATCCCTATTAGTGGCATTGCCCCAATATATGCCTGCATATCTCAGTGTCGACGAGACATAAGCATGGTATGCGGTCAAAAGAACTGATTGATCAACAATTTTTGATATGTATAAAGCATATGAGTACTGATTAAGTTTATTGCATATTGTGTCAATGTGTGTTTGCCAAGTCAAATCGTTATCTATAGAAAGGCCTAGAAATTTAACACAGCTAACTCGTTCAATGTTCGTCTCATTATAATGAATATTGATGTTGTTATTTTTGTTGTTACGCCTGAAATTGACTAATTTAGTTTTTTCTAAATTGATAATTAAGTTATTAGCCGTCAGCCAGTTAATTATATTGCGAAGAGTGGAATTTATGTCATTTTCAAAAGTATCAGTATTTTGACCTGTAAATATGGCTGTGTTGTCATCAGCAAAAAGGATCATGGGATGCTGTGAAACTTTAAGCAGATCATTTATGTAGATCAAAAATAGCGGTGGACCACTGCGCTCCATGAATTTTTTGCAATAAAATATTTTAATAATTTAGTTCCACCGCGCTCCTATTTTGGAGTGCTGTGGAACCATTTTGGTACCTATAATTTTTGAAATAATATAGGTAATAAAAACTTGTAGCGCAGTGGAATGCATTCCTGGAGCAGTGGAACTACCATTTCTGCCTATCCCACGGGGAAGGTGTAAGTTTATTTAGTTGACTTTGACGACAGCTGTAACCAAATTATAGGTTCTCATAGTTATGATCTAAAAATACTCTAACTTGCTTACATATTCTGAAGTTTTTCTTTATTAGCATTTACGCCACCTGTATTGATTCTCAGTTAAAATCAAATAAAAGGTGGGTCTTATTTAAAATGTTAAGTATCGATTTGACCTTCAACATTTTTCTGTCCGCCCCTAAAAACTTTAACACGCAACTAATGATTGGTTTAGAGTGTTTCTATTAACGTTTCCCTGAAATGTCGATATTTGGAAGGTTTCAATTAATTATTTAAAACATACAAATTGACGTAGGTAAAATAACAGCAATATTAACATGATTGTTGTGTTTCGCCAGTTAGAGCCAGTTCCTCTGTGGTAGAAGATTCCGGGTGAAGCTCGCTTCCACCTTCAGCCTCAGCATCACTTACCATCAAGTGAGATGAAGGCCAAGAGCATCCCCGTTGGGGTCAAAGAAAACAAAAGTAAAAATGAGTTTGATTTCTGGATATTATGGAAATATTGACATGGCCACTAAAAACAAGCGGTGGTAATGCGGTATCTAATTCCAATGTCCACCACATTGGGTAATGGTTGAAAGTTTAATGAACTGGTTATCAAGGGTGATCAATGCCTATCGAATTAGACAGTACAATGAACTCTGGCAATGATGATAAATGTATCCTAATACTATTTAGACATTGACAATTTTATGGCTATACAATTTCAAATTCAAAGATATTTGTTGCTAACCGATTTCTTATATTCAAATAAAATTATATATGTAAATGGTACACCACTGACTACCTGCAGTATTGTCTCTCCTGTTACCTTTAATCCATCCAAAGGTTGTCTGTAAAAGATCGCTTTAAGCGATAAGACCGCCCATTGTGTCACCCTTTGTAGAATTTCTAAATTAATGTCTGTAAATTTTATAGTGTACAATAAAGAGTATTCTATTTATCTATTTAAATTAGAAATGTATTAGCAACAAAAATGTATCTTTGTTTGTTTACTTTACGGATAAATAACATATAACATAACTCCTGTAGATATCCTCCAAAGGATTAAACAGAGGGGGGTTTATATACAGGGTGGTAGGGACATCGACGCACAACCCGTTACCCTGGATGTCCTGCCACTCTGTATAATACTTTTATTATAATTTAGAGCCAGAGAGGTACGCTCATATGATTAGCGCATCCGATTCGCATAGCGGAAAATGACGCGAGTCTTTTGAATTGACCTACCCCGGTTTCGCTGCTATGGTTTCGCGGCGGAGGTGTGCTAGCGACGTTAATAAAAGACAATATCCAAAAATATTACATGACGCAAGTTATGCTGACTATATTTAAAAATTACACGACCTTCTTAATCAGAATTAGCAATTTAAATAAAAGCCAAAAGTTTTGTTAGCTCGAGGTAGAATGACTCACCGTTACGACCCTGAATTTGTTTGTTATCTTCGATCAAAATTCATTTGACGATATTAATTCGTATCGTACCTCTTGCGTCCTCAACAATGCTATGACCGATTTGCAAATACTACGTGCATCTATAATTCGTATACTTTGTCTATAACGATTGATGACTTCATTAAATCTCTTGGGTGATGCCATCCTAGTTTCGATAAGATTGACTCGCATTTGGCCAAAAATTACGACCTAGAGTCGCTATGTATTACATTATCATATAGCATTCAAAGAAATATAATAAAAATACTTTTTCATGATTCTAGTATCCTGGTAGTTTGTAAGACGTTACCGAACGTGATTCTCCTTTCCTAGTTGTTCTTGCCAATTTACCGCTAGTAAACTAAAAACCGTGCGAATTTACACCTACGCCCTTGAGTCACACACACGTTACGGAAAAGTAGGCCCTGAAAGCTAAGGATTGAAGAAATTCATACACCTACCTAATTATAAAGTGACATAAGCGACTGCTTACTTGTCTAATAGGCTTCTTGTCGTTTTAACTAATCCATTTTGGAATCTTACAAGTGCAATAATATATAATATACGCATTTTCTTAAGAAGTTAACAATGGCGCCGATTCTCTTGTACAGACGCCAGCACATCAACCTACTACAATCTGTCGAATTTCTTTAATAGATTTTCAACTTTATCACTAAAGTATAAGGTTCAAAGTTGATTAGGAAATTTTCGGGTAGGTTGACCTGCTGGCGTCTGTACACCGAACTAAACTAACTAAACTATCACAAAAATTCCGTATTTTTGGCTAAGAAAATCTTAAAACTATTCTGCAAAAAAAATACTCTAAATTTAAAAATTATTTTGACACAATAAATTCGAATTTTTTTTAGAGCTGGAGGTGCGCAGGCAGCCTCAACGCGTTTTATATGGAATTTTTCACTTTTTGTAAGGAAAATATGAAAAATTATCACCTACATGTTGAGTTTTAGGGGTTTCTATAAAGGGGGTCGAAATTTTCGTTACTTTTACGATAGGACACAGCATTTTCGAGATATAAGCAAAAGAAAATAAAAAAAGATACAGTACTGTTTTTGCACCTGAAGTCGAAGTGTTGGTGTGAATTTTAGTTGATGACAACTAATTTTATACTACACCTTTTTATTCGTGATTATAAATAGTCAGGGTTCGTTTTTTACAATCAGAATTTTAGGTGAAGAACGTCAAATTCGTTATAGCAAAATTGCCATTTTTCACTAAATTAATAACTCAGTGCTATCTTAGTGCTGTCAAACTAAAATATAGTTAAGTTGTGTCGCTTTAGTCTATTTCAGAATGGAAAATCACCGTTTGATATGAACAAACAAAATTTTGGTGATATTTAGTATAGTTTAGAGGCATTTGTGACGAGAGAATCGGCACCATTATCATCCATCTAGCGAATAAAATTCGGAAGATAATCGAGATAACTATGATCAGTTAAAGCAAAGCCTTTAAAATAACTTGAGCAAACGTGGTAATGATCACATTTGTAATTATATACTTACGTAACTGAAATTTCGCATTGTCTTGATGCACTTTCATAATCACGAATCAGCCGAAAAATTTCCAAATCTGGACATAAGCTAAGTATATAGCTATAGGTACTCTTAAAATTAACAGATTTTTAAACAGAATGTTTTAATAAGTTATACTTTTTCTCAAGAAAAACGTAAACAACATTAACTATAATCATGGTATTTTACCTCAATCTACATTTCTAAGGTCGATGACTGGTGAGTCAGCGCAGTCGCCTCGCTGTGCGCCCGCGCTGTCGCACACTTATTATGGTCATTGCATACCCGCTCGTGTAAACACTGTTGATAATTATATTTGCCTTATACATTGTTAATAGGGTCATTAGGAAAACACGTGAGGGAATGGAGAAATGATTTGACCTAAATTCGTCTTTAAATTATTTTGACTCTTGTACCTAAGAGAAAAATCTTTCACATTAGGTACCAGTGGACTTACTCAATTACAAGTGGTTTTAGATTTCGTATAGCTTTCAGAGCTCTGCCTATTCAGACAGATATCGGTCTACAAGCTTTAGATAAATCAATACTTTTGTATCTAGGCGATGGTGACTGTCTGATAAGGAACGAATTTTCTGATGCAGGAATAGCAGCTAAAGCTTCCCCCGATCTTAATTATTTTTGTTAAAACAATAAGAAAAAACTGTTGAGAGGCATAAAAAATTCAGAGATCTTTCTGCTTGCTAAATCGTAAAAGCCTAAGACATATTTTTTATGCGATAATTTTATTTGTATTTTAATTTTAACCATAATTCTTCTACCCTTTCCGAATTTATTTAGGTTCAGCGCAACATGTCTTGTTTCTTCCATACTTCTTTTAGTCTCGGTAGTCACTCGCTTTCAAAAATTCAAAAAATATTTATTTCAACTAAAACATTGTTTCATAGATAAATTGAGGCAGCCCCAGTAAGTTACAATAGTACTTGTGTCGGAGCTGTCTCGCTCTTCTCTTAAGTGGTACCTTTACAATGAAGTTAAATACAGTTTATAAAAAAGTAAAAATAATAATTTAATTAAACATTAATTTAGCAGCTTTGGGTGTAAGTATGTGTGTGTATATGAGTGTTTGGAGGTTTGTGTGTGTATATGAGTGAGTGGAGGTGTGTGTGTGTGTGGGTGTACCGTGTTGTGGCTTTCTAGCCATATCATCTTTCACACAGTCCATCCATCGTTTCTTTAGTCTTTCTCAACTCTTACAACCATCAATTTTTTTTTAAACCTAGTCAGATCATTCTAATGAAGCTCTACCTCTCCAACTACATATCCACTTAGGAACACCTGTTGTTCGAGACGCAGTAACATTTAGACAGTACGTAAACCACTGCTACATGGATTGCTTTTTTTATTTTAAATTGATTTAATTTTATAATAATTTTAATTGTGATGTTTTGATTTTAATTAAATTAAATTTTGTTAAAATTTAATTTTTAACATTTTCAGATTACACTAGATTACAGATATGGTAAAAGATTACCATACTAATCACGTCTTGGAAACATCGCAAGAACAGCATTGCAACTGCGACAATTAGACAGTTTAGCAGTTACATTAGAAGTCGTATGTTACACGGATGTTGCCTTACTATAATTATCTTCGTCCGTAGAGTCCGCACCTCATCATATTTCAGATGTGTCATAAATTGCCTGAGATAGGTAATTAGTTTCGCTGATTGCCAACTTTGTGCCTATAACTTGCCCGTGCGCAATATCTCAGATTCATATTTAAAATATTTTATCTTCTATACACATAATAAAATATAGTAACGAATACAAAAATGTACACACTGCAGGTCGAGTCTGATGCCGAAAATATAGTTTTTATTTTTGTCCATTTGTCTGGATGTATGTTCCTTATGTAACCTTATGATAGGATTATTTTCTTGTTACAAAGAGAGAATGCATAATTCTTGCCTATTCTTAGCCGTGTCCACCAGTGGCGCACCCCGCCCGGCAAGACTTTTGGTTTTTGGCACGCGCAGTTATGATTGTTGAGGCAAAACAGTTAACCTTATAATAGGATTATTTGTTTGTTAGAAAGATATATAATGCATAATTAGAAAGAAAGAAAAGAAAAGAAAGAAAGAAAATAAATTTATTTGACTCAGATCAAGGCACACAATATTCACACAAAAAACAAATAAAACAGAGAAAGCTTAAAACAGTATTGTGTGCCTCACGGCTGCGCCAAATAGGCCCAGTTCAGCATAAATGCTAGACAAGTAGTGTCTGACGCTGGTTATTCGTGCGTATCCTTAGCCGTGTCCACCAGTGGCGCACCCCACCCTGCAAAACTTTTAGTTTTTGGGGCGGTGATGTACCACCAGTGGCTACATGAAGATTTGCCCCGTAGGATACCAAATACCTACTCATGAGATGCCGGTCTGAAGGTGTTAAACACGCAGCTAAATTTGGTAATTGCCTCAATACTGTTAGAGGAAGGACCGATGACTAACAAGAATCATGGCCTAATCGACTGTAAATTACTCCGGCTTAATTGCAAGAAAGAAACGCCAGCAGTGAAATTGTATAGCTGCCTCAGTACGATCACCTAATCATCGCACCCGGAATGGCCATCGAATTCGTCACCATCGCCAACCTTCCGCGTAGTACTTACCGATTGTCTCCTCAAATGGTCGTAGACCCAACCTTGTCCGCTTGTATACAGCCAAGCTATTGATTTTACACCCACGCCGATATTACCCGATGTTTATAATAATACTGTTTTTCCTTTCACTTTTAATCGTTTTAATACGTTTACGAGGTCGTAATGCGACGTTTAGCGTATTTGTTTTGTGATAGCATAGTTTTATACTTAGTTTATTTTTTTCTATTCTTTCAAGTGTTTATTTGTGAATGATGAATTAATGAATGAAATGCACCGATCCCAGCGTGGTTTAACCAGATAAATCGAATGAACCCCAAGATTTGGACTAGCTCCTAGAGCCACATGCTTCATGGTGCTACAGAGGCCATTGCATATCAAGGAGTAGACCGGGGGACGCGGTAATGGTAGGGAAGACGTACCCTCAGGATAATGGAATAGTGGAGAGACGGGTGATATTTATCTATGGAGGGCATCTTCTTACGGTATCGCTGCCAGGCCGGTTCAGGTCCAGCTGCACCGGTACATCTGCCCTTTTGCTATTTCCAATGTCTTCGTCTGAGGTGGTCTCGCCGCTATCCGTTTCAGGCTTTTTGTAAATCTCACTAATAGTCTTCTTGATTTTATATCAGTCTTCTGCCGTCTTGTGTCCATACAAAAATTGATTTCCTTGTCAATTTCATTCGTTTTATTTTGTCTTGGTCCATTCCTAGCGTGGCTAACCAAGTCTCACCCGGTTGTTTCAAATCCAGCTTCGCAGGTGAATCTTTTGGAGGGTTTAAACTGCTTTCTAGACTCTTTCCTTCATCGTTCTGATGATTTGTCAGTTGACGCGATTGCAAATATTATAGTTCACAGTTATACAAAGTATTCAGCACACATAATTAACTAAACCAGACCCCGACAAAAAATTCTGACCCACTCGACAGGGTTGCGCGATGGCCCTTTTTTTCTATTCGTATTTATTTCTATTTATTTGTTAAAATTTCATTTACCTACCTATGACTAAGTCTTGAATGAAATCAATAAATCTCTGTTTGAATACCTTTCTCTACCATTAGCATTCCTTTGATAAATATAATTTATTTATTTTTATTTATTTATTTTATTTATGGTTTAGGTTTTATCATCTACTACGTTTAATAGCTATTGCTTGATATCTTCAAATAACTTCTCCCGCTCTGGGTGGAGCGGGAGGGCGTGTCAGACTCTTACTGACTAAAACCCACCCGTGTTCCTTCCGTTGCCTGTTACGTTGCCAGGGGCCACGGTATCCCTTTCGGACTTTCCCGCAACCCCGGCAGGCATCGGTCCTATCGGACCCCTTCACTTGCTGAGACCTCTTTGAGGCGCGCGTGGAACACAACGCGCCGTCGACCCGGGCCTGGTCCTTATCGGACGGCGAGCTACCCATTGCTCACATTAGCAACCAAAGAGGCAAGCATCACAAACAGTAGCTAGGCAGGTAGGTACAGTCGAACAGGCCATTTGGTTTACAAGCAAAAATATTCATCTTCCCTATAGGTACACTGGCAATATTCATTTTTATTGTTTACGTATAACTTTTTAAGCTTCAGGCTCCCTGTACATGACGCCGGAGCCGCACCGGTGCCGCAACGGCACCGGACCGCAAGATGAAAAAAATTCAGAACAACTCAGAATAAAAATTTAAAATCTACGCGGCGGCGCATGGGCGACATTCAGTCGTGTGACACAAACATGCGATTCAGTGCCGTGCCGCCGGCGTCATGTACAGGAACCCTAATACTTAAGAGAGTAATATAAAATAATTGACTATTCGGCACACTCACAACATTGTTAAAGCTGATAATTATCATTCGAGTGAATTATAATTTTTGTTTCATTTCACACACGACCTACTACTTTCATTTAATTTTTAGATCATTCGGTAAGCGAGTGTAAGATGCCGAATTAAAGGCAAAAATTAACAAAAAGTGGAGCGTCTACTTTAGTCAGTAGTTGCAAGCTAGCTGCCTGTATACCATATAGCTTGCTCGACTGTACAGTCATACTGGATCAGTCACGATCGCACGAAACAAGCACGGTGCACACGCGTGCGTTACACGCTAAACGTGCATCGTGCATCGCACATTGTAATGTTGCGTACATATCGAATGCGAGACATTGTGAATTTTAAAATCGTGACGCGCTTCACACTTGCGTAGAAAATAATACAGATTTGTGAAAAACCCATTTCAAACTTTAGACAACCACTAGTGTCACTAGAAAGGCTGACTATAAAGTGGGTTCTTAGACCCTGTGTCCCAAAAGGGCGAGGATTGTAATTCTACTTACCTACATATTTCTGAAAAAGTTAAGATGACGAGCCTTTAACCACCAATGCGTGCTAACTACTAAGAAACTGCTTTCAGAAATCCCTAATACCATAACATTGCCACAAACAGAGATTTGGACCAAATGTTTGACTTGAAAATGACACACCATCAAATTGACCACTTTAATAAAACGATCCTATTACCCAGAGGTATCCTTTGGGGAGAAACTGGTGATTTTCTTTTTTTGCCATCTTCACAAAAAAATGCACTTATCATGCATAATCGTATGTATTAGGTCCCTCATTTAAAACAACGTAAAGTAAACAATGCAATTGTGTCGGCTACTAATAGCACCTTCGAACCCGTTTTCTAGCAGATAATTTAATCTAGTCCCTGCCTAAATGACCTAACTTAAGCAGGCATTAGTATACAACATACTAAGTATGCCAAGTACCTTGCATACGTGACGAAGTTGTTCATTGAAGGGATCTCACGAAGATTTGTTACAACATAATTAAGTTCTATGGGTTTTTATTGGTTGTTGAGCTTTAGAGAAGTGTTTAGGCACAGTATAATAAAGCAACAGTATTACGTCTCGGCAGTGACCTTGAAATTAACCTTCCGCGTCCGTGCGTACAGCCCGGTTCAAACTTTATGGCGGCTCGGAACATGAGGTGAGTCGCTGCGCAGTAACAAATTCATGGGTCAGCGGGGGTGATGGGTGCGGTACTGCGCAGCGAGCAGCTAACTTCCGAGCCACCATTTACTTTGAATCGAACTAGTTATAACTGCCGCGCACTCGAGACTTGCCTACACGGATTACACTGAGATTTCGAAGCGCGTCATCGTTACGGGCGTTTTCTATGAAGACGTAATAATGTGGTTTAGGTACATAGATGACTATCTCATTCAGATTGTAAAGGCACCCGCAGACAGGCGCGACGAGATTCTGGTAGAACATTTCCATGAAGTTTTCTTAGAAATTGTTCTACTAGAGTCGCGTTGCGCCTGTCTACGGGAGCCTTAACACGATTTTTCCTTCGAGGAAGTCTGACTGAAACTGGCACCGGTGACTGAAAAGATGTGTGGAAATCCGTTGTCATGGTTAGGCATGTCTTGTGATGCCGACAAGTGAAGATAATGTCGTGAGGAAAGTTTTGAGTACGAATGTGGTTGGCTATAAGAGTAGTAGGGGAAGACCAAAGAAACGATGGATAGACTGTCTGAAAGATGATACGGCGAGATACGGGATGACAACTCAGATGACGTTTAATAGAGAAGTATAGAAGAAAAGACTGTTGCACTTGCGCCGATCCCAAGTAAATTGGGATATGGGCAGGAGAATGATGACTGTTTTCCTCCAAAAATATCTTCTCAAACTTAGCCGTCTCGATAGAACAACAAATGCTTTATTCGGTGCATTTTTTTATGTATAACATTTTTCCTCTCGATTTCCTGCAAATCTAAATCTAAAAAATCGAAATAATTAAATCTGTGGTAGTGGTTTCATAGAGTACGTAATGTCGCAACAGTAATTACGCAATATTGTCTTTGGTCCGTGGCCTTGACATCAACCGATGAATAGCATTTCCAAGCGTTTATTTGTTGGTTGAATACGAGGCTTTTGGCTAGTTTTGTAGTTGTGTATTTTCTTTAAATGTAAGTACGTTTTGTTTGTGCAGAATAAACATATTTCTTTCTTTCTTTCTTTCTTTCTTTGATTTCGTGAAAAGGGACTGTAAAGTTTGAAGTGTGTCACAGGAAGTCGGGGAAGCGCACGCTATTTGATTTGACCAATGAACGTGCGAGGTGCTAGAGTTGGCCGTCAGAAACGACCTTGACGAGGCCCCGCCCCTTTAATCTTGCGTATTACTTACCTTAATGTTGCTTATTACCAAGGTGTAACATCTGATATTTCGTCGCTCGCTCGTTTTTTTTTCGAATTATTATTATTCATGATAGATATCATGTTATTACAACTCATTAGGTAAGTATATTACCTAAATCAACATAGATCTTCGTGTCTGAACCTCATTGAATATAATTTAGGTCAGCTTAAGTGAAATAATTATTCTTAGTGTTTCAGTAATTATTTGATATTAGGCACAACCCAAATATAAAAATTGGCTCTAATTTTTTTCATAACCTAGATGTTTATAGAGATATATACATGTTTATTTTACCTATTTTACCAACCTAGAAGTTTAGAACTGTTTACACTAAAATAATTAGGTTTTTAGGGATCTCTACCCAAAGGGTACCCAACGTAACCCTATTATTAATAATATATCTTTATTTCCCAAAAATACAGATAGAACATTTACATAAAACATTTGGATGCTGAGAAATCTGTACACAATTGATTAAACTCTGTCTCTTAAACTAGGGTATCCTGTATCTTAAGAGACAGTGATTCGCAGTCAGGTTCCAATTGATATTATGTATAGTGGACTGTGTCAATTTATCATCAGAAGGGAAAAAAAAAAAAAAGGTCAGGTCTAAGATATGCAGTTTTATATGAACCTTTTTGTATATATAAGCGCTAATTACATAGTACTGATGCTTTGCGAACGCGGTCCTGTGTTGGGTGCCTGAGGGAAGGTTTGTGCGCTTTTTTGGGTTAGACGGGGGAAGGCTGCTGTGTTTCCCTAGAACAGATTGAAGCACAAAGAGCTGACGGACTGTAAGAACCTTGCAGTCTGCATACAGTTGTGTTGTTGGGTATCTATGGGGCTTCCTTGTCATTACTTTTAGTACGGCTCTTTGTGCTCTCTCTGTCCTCAGGAGGCAACCTTTCGTTGCAGCACCCCACACAGAGATGCAGTATCCTATGACCGATTGGCATAGTGCAAAATAAATCATTTTTAAAATATCGGCATTAGCGGAGTTTCGGAGGCATTTAAATATATGGATGAGGCGCAAAGTTCTAGTCGTGACAGCGTCAAGTTGTTTTTTCCATGTAAGTCCGTCATCTATGTGGACACCTAAGTATTTTACGCTGTCACTTCTAGTTAGTGCTAGACAACGGCATGGTGTAGATCGGTTTGAGCATGAATGGGCAGTAATTGAAAAACTCTGTGACGGTGCTGTCTTTCGCCTAATTGCAAAAGGGATGTAGCAGGATTTATTTATATTTAAGGTAAGGAGATTAAAATTGAGCCATTTCATTATTTCCGCTACTGCCGATTCTGCTATAGATTTTATAGTATCCCAAGTAGATCCATGAACTAAGATCGCGGTGTCATCAGCGTATGTATATATCTTAGTATTTGGGAGGTTCATTTTGCAAAGGTCATTGACATATATTTTAAATAACGTATTATTAATTATCCGTTGTCCTTCCGTCCGTCCGTTTGTCACAGGACACTTGAAATTTTCACAGTGTGTACTACTATGGCCGCTATAACAAAAATAAATAAAATTAAAGGGGTTTTTTATACCTTTAAAAAAAATTTGTGCTTAACACGAAGGGCGTTCGGTTTGGACGGTGGTACGGAACCGAACCCTTCGTGTTGTCCGACGTTTTTTAGTTTAGTATAGATAGAATAATGCATTCGCTCGTTTGATCTTAACCGACCGTAACATAGCACAGCATAATGCACCTACCTATTAAATATACTTAAGTCTTGAAACACGTAATTCCCTTTGTCTTTGAACAAGAGCATCCCTAGTCACATGTCTCTATACTACAGTATGCAAGTCTTTGTTCATTTATTAATGTCAACGAACATTGCTAAGTCAAACACAAAGATCGCAAATGCTTTGTCTCATCATGGTCTCATCTAACTAGCTACAGGCTGGCTGGCACCTAGCTTCTAACGTTTCAAAAATGCCCATGGAGGTTTATGTGAAATAAAATACTTTGTTTTTTTTTTTGCTGGAGTACGTATCTACCTAGCTCATAATCAGAGATGTTACAGAGCTTCGGTTCCGACTCCGAAAGGTTGGAACTTCCAATTAATATTAGATCTCCGACTCCGACTTCAGCTCCGATAATTTTGTATCGGAGTTATACCGAAGATCGAAATGCAGCGATCCACGTGACTAGAGTACGTACCGGGTAATTATTACGTTTTCGCGCTCTGAATCACAGTTCGTGTATGTCAGACGCGTCACGTTAATTTCTTAAATTCAGTTAAGAGCGGCGTATTAAGTTTAATTGTTGTGATAATATAATTTCAATATGAAGCCAAAAAATGTGTTATATGGAACATCTTTCTTCTACCTCCGCCTCCGGCTCCAGCTCCAGTTCCGACTCCGGCTCCGGTTCCGACTCCGACTTCGGTTCCGATTCCGATCAGTCAAATTTCAAACCTCCGACTCTAGCTCCGATTCCGACTCCGACTCCGGTTCCGATGCCGATCAATCATATTTGAAACCTCCGACTCCGGTGCCGGTTCCACTAAAACAACCTCCGTTACATCTCTACTAATAATCATCTAGATACGCAATTCATCATTCAAAATGTTGATTGATAAATGATTCTGATGTTTGGTTTTGGCTTACAATTTTTTTTAAGATAGGTAGGTACCACACTTCTTAGTCATAATATTATTAGGTATTGAGACCGAGCTCAATTTCGTTCGTTGTTCTAAAATAATGCTTTGTTCCCCCTGATAGTTTTCCTAAGAAAATCGAAAGAACTCTTCCAATTTTACATTAGGTATGAAATATCTTTGCATTTTCAGCTTGTGTGCCAAATTCAAAATTCATAAAACTGTTGATTTAATCTGTTGAGTTTTTTCAGTGCACTGCAAAATGTTCTATTAAAATACCTATGTTACTCATACTTCCTAAAGCAAAATAGTCAATACAGTATTACGGAAGTATGGAACAATAATGTCATTATAAAGTCGGTTGACAGGTTGTCTGTGCGCAGCGATGCGTAGGCGCCGACCTCACGCCCTCACTCCAAAGTTATCGCGATACTGTGAGAAACTAGTCGATGAGTAATATTATCTAAGACGTGATTGTCATTTAAATATTATGTACTTTGGGATTTAACTTTGCAAATTATGCAGGTGGAAAATGAACTACTTAGGAATATTCAACTGTCTATGAACCATAATCTATACATCTTCTATATATGTATTTACAAATACTTAAATAAAATTGAAGTGTATGTTTGTAATAATATTAAAATACATATAATACAATACATACAATACAATGTACAATATATATATTTATTTATTATTAAGATTATTTAATTATATATTGATTATTAATTTAATGTATTAATTATTAATGTTTAATTTTAGTAAATAAAATTTAAGTGTCTGTTTGGCCTGTTAAAATAACAGCTTTTTACTAAATGCATATGAAAGTATGTACGGTACGTATAACATTATTTTTTTTAACATTTATGTTTGTCTGTCTGTTTGTTCCGGCTAATCTCCGAAACGGTTCAACCGATTTTGACGGGACTTTCACTGGCAGATAACTGATGTTATAAGGAGTAACTTAGGCTACTTTTATTTTAGAAAAAAGTTTAGGATCCACGCGGGCGAAGCCGCGAGCAGTCCCTAGTTCAATAATATGTAAAGTAAAGACAATAATACATTAATAACTATGTAATTTCAATGTATCGGTATTGTATTATGTTCCATTGAAACCACACGGAACAAAGTTGTGCTAGTTGAGAGTTTATTTGAAAAGTGGTAGCGGTACTCTAGACTTTCCGAACTAGAACTTCACCTTTCCATGCAAAAACATTAAGATGAGACACCATGAAACTATTATAGTCTTAAAAATAATCTTCATCAAACCTAAGAAAGTAAAGAAAATCGTCCGAACAGACAAAACGTTCTCAACATATCGATCCTGTTCTACATTTTACCATCAAATTAAACATTTATTTCTTTGTCCACCAGGCTCGGTTCCAACAGAAGCAGATGCAGGAGCGTGAGATGAAGATCGCTTCTCTGTACGAGGCACAGCAGGCGAGGGCCCTCGACAGAGTGAGACACTCGCCGAGCAACGTCGGCCATGCCTCACCGCCACTGCCGCCCACTGCGCACCAACCAGGGAAGGTAAGACTTGCAAAGATACGGTTCAATTACCACTAGTTGTACTCGACGTTGCGTAAAAACTTTGCCCAAAAAACCCAGGTATTTCAGAGAGAAGTTGGTGGATCTACAGAAAAGCAGTGTTGTACCACGTTTTTAGTGATGTCGTTAGGAACTTACTAGTTGTGATATTTTAGTATCACTCGACAGACCGCTCACAACGCTACAGATTTATCATTCTTCTTCTTCATCGTTCGCGACAACATATGACACGTCTCCAAGCTATGCGGTCTTCTGCAGCGTAGACCGCTTGAATGTTTTATTATAAACATGATGGAAAATAATGGAGTGGATGAAAAGCTACTTAATATGCGAAAACTTTTAAAAGCAAATTCTCTTGTAAGCTAACACCCAGTTGGTACCGCTTTGTCACCTCGTAAATTTTCTTATACAACGCCACATCGAGAAATTACGTCGTCAACTTTCTGTTCGTCTTTTTGTGTTCATAAAATAAAATAAGCATGGGTTTAGGTACCTACTAAAAAGAACAGGTGGAAAATTCATTGCTATTCCCACAAATGTTTATACTCGATATCAATTTATTATTCACTAAGTAAGTGGAAAACAACATAATTATTGAAGGTGAAGAAATGACTTGGAAATATACAATTATTATTTTCAAGGTCAATTTAAAATTCTTTTAATAACGTTACACAACCACGATTGCTCGACATGAGCACTAAGGCCTGCAAACACTTCAATTCGTCAAATTGACCTTTTATGTGTCTTCTCTACCGTTCACCCTTCAATAGACCATTGTTACAACCATACATTCTAAGACATCATTCAGTGACATCCACCAACTCGCACTGGACCCACGCGGTGGATTAGGCACAGCCCTCTCCCTACTCACAGAGAGGAGGTTTCCCAGCACGCTTAGCATGACCACAAAGAAACGGGTTTTGTCGACGGAAGAATAGATAAAATGACAGATTGTGATTGTTTATCTGTCATTTTGTCTATTCTTCCGTCGACAACCCGTTTCTATGGTTGTTATGCTACGCGTGCAGGAGTGGGAACATTGTAATCTGATTATGTTGTCAACCAATACATGCTTTACCAGGTGCGACAGATGTTCGAAGAGCGTCGAACAAAAGCTGGCATCGATAAAAGTTATCCCCTGCAGCCAATCCAGAACACAGACAGGGCTGCGGCCCGGAAGCCTCTGCCCAATGGTTACAGCAAGGTGACCACCTCCAAGCTCAGTTTAGAAAGGAAGGTCAGCAAGCACGCCCTCATGAACTCGCAGAGCATCAAGAAACAACAACAGCATGTAAGTAGCTAAATCAGTCCACAACTAGACTTTGGCATTGATCACTTACCCTGATCTTCTTCAGAATGCTGTAAGATATTTGGTGGCTGCTAAAAAGCAATTTAATATGGCATTTAATAACAGAGATCATCATATAGAAAGATTTTACAAAATATTTTAGTCCGTCCCTTACCTACCCCCAAACTCGGCATTGAGATCCTCATTCATGACATCAACCATCATTTCTTTTGGAATTTCAAAGAAGTTTGTAAATGAAATAAATGTGTTTGCTTTTGTTACAGAAAATAGAGAACATAGTAAATGGATCTGGTGATCTCAATCACAACCACGAACCGGATCTAAACTCTGTCAATCATGTGGTAAGCAGTCAATTATATTCTTATCATCCCAAGTTTCATCTGAACTTAACCCTGAATATAAAACAGGATCAATTTTCTAATAACTCTTGCTTAAAACGTTCTTCAAACATCTAAATTAATATTTTGTAATCATTGTTGCCCTTTGTAATCTCTCTTCGACTCTAACATTCCAGTTCCGATCAATCATTCGTCTGCTTAACTTTTCCATTATCATTTCACCCCTTTACACTGCTGAGACATAGGAGGACGGGCTCGTGGCTACGTAATAACAGCCGCATGGGTCGATCCATCAGGTTAAGCTACGCTTGCCGGGGCTGGCTGGTCCGTGGATGAACCACACATACCGAGACTCCTCCGTGCCTCGGAAAGCGTATCAAGCCAATGGTCCGAGCTGTCATTCGTGAACGGGAGTTTGTTGCGCCACTTCTTCTTCCCAGCTAAAGCACTAGGAAGTGGCGAAGGGCGGTCTTTTCTAGCGGACTGTCTTATGTAATTTTGACGTTCAAAAAGTGCTGATTCTCAGCCTAGTTTGAATAAATGACTTTTGAATTTTGAACCTTTGACAGTTCGTTACGGGTCGTCAAAAGCCCCAAAGTCTGACCACCAGTCTTACAAAGGGGTATCGTATTATGCAGTTACTGGGCTGTGGAGGTCAGATAGGCAGTCGCTCCATGTAAAATACTGGTAATCAGCTTTATCCGGTTAGAATAGCCAACCCCAACATAGTTGGAAAAAGGCAGATTGACACTGGTGAGACACATATTTCTCTGCTATTTCTGTAGCAGCACCACTGGGCCACCCCAGTGGTAACGGCCCCAACTTACGAGTTGTAGGTCGTGTGTTCGAACACAGGCAGGTGCATTACTTTGTGTAATTAATTTCTTCAACACTGCTCTAATAAACGGTGAAAGATAACATCGTGAGGAAACCGGCATGTCCTATGACCTAAAAATCTAAGACATGTGACATCTACCAACCCGCACTGGGCCCGCGTGGTGGATAAAGGCCCACCTCCTCACACAGAGAGGTGGCCTGTTTCCCAGCAACGGCATAGGCTGAGTATGCTTTCTGTCACAATACACTGGTCAGCGCAAAACTGAACCATTCTCAAATTGTCTTCAGTTGCCACAAAGTAACGGCGAGGTGATACTCCCGAACACAGACGAGCTGGACAAAGCTGATAACAACTACTTGATAGAGAACGAGACGTTCCCTGAGGCACTGGCACCAACACCAACCCCGAGGTCACCCGACCCCCCTGCAACCACCAAGAAACCACCTCCAAGAAGGTAACTACTCTAAAGTAATGAACTAGCATTACGTGGGGATACCCTGGAAATGTTGTCATTTGAACATGGATATGAACATTTTTCCAGGATAAATTAATGAACCAGAAATCTAAAAATCGTCTTACATAAATAGGATTTAGTTTTCCCAGCAAATTCTTCGTTGGTGCAAAGCTTTAAGGCGCAAACAGGCGCCAGACGCGACTCTAATCGTAATAAAACAATTTCTAAGAAAACTTCACTTTAGAACAATTACCGAAGTCGCGTCGCGCGACAAGTCGCGTCAGTCTGCAAGACTCTTTAAGTTAGTCTTTTAGAAGTCTGGTCAGTGTAGCCAGCTGGCTGGGTAAACTGTTGTAGAAACCCATAGGATATTTTTTTAAATCTCGTTAAGGATCCGACTGGTCAGATTAAATTTGAAACACACGTTTCAGCTAATTAGCTGCTAGTGTGTCTAACCAAATATTAATTATAATACTTAATAATATTTTATAATATAGGTACCAACTATAGAAAGAAGAAAGAAAGAAAGAAAGCTTTATTTGCATAAATTGTAGGTACATGACATAAGATATTAAAATAAGTTGTGATCCTTGTACAATTTACCTTAAAATAGGCATGCAAAAATTTTTGGTTTTATCTCATAATAAATTATAATGATCATGCAAGTAATATTATTGAACATGAATACAAATTAATTAAATTAGGCATGTGTTATAGGTACACCTCTGCCTAACCCTTTGAGGAATACAGGCGTGATGTTACGTATATGTATTATTGTTTCTGTAATTTAGAAGCCCTGCTCAAAGAATCAGTCCAGCCAAAACAAAACCTCAACCCGCACCATCCGTTGCACCGCCGCGGAGAACCACGAGCGAAAATGCTGTAAGTATTCATTTCCTTTGTATTGTCAACTGGTAAGTAGTAGTAGTGGCGTTAATGTAGCCCCAGCATTAGGCTAGCAATAGCCTAATGCTGGGGCTACATTAACGCCTTATCGCGAACTTTACTTCCCGCGCTCTCTCTTGCTCAGCGAAACGTCGAGCGGTGGGCGAGAGAGACCGCGCGAAGTTTAGTTCGCGATAACGCGACAATGTAGCTCCAGCGTAAGAGGTAGTGGGTAGTTCAGTCTCAATGTAGTCAAATATTTTTGTTATAACCGTCCTCCTGTAAACCTAGAAGTATCGACCGGAAGGGAAGTGGGCCATTTACTTAGGTATTTCCTTGCAGAAAACCCTTGGAATCTCAACCCATGAACTCACGCTTGGCCGCCGCGCTTGGCATTAGACCAAGAAGGCAACACGAAAAAGAAACAAATAAAACTTCAATTATTGGAACACAAAAATACTGGCCGTTTTGAGGAAAAAATAAATATGGCATTTGGAAAAGAGTTGAAATGTCATTCTAAATTCGAATCATATCCGCAAATTCTTTGTCAATATGACCGATAAAATTTTCTGTTTGCAAAATTATTAACATTTTCGGTTTAAATTCGTTAAATGTAAGCTGACGAAGGGGTCAGTTCTCAATAGTTCACATATGTGATGTGTTCAGGTGTCGCAGAGCAACAAGGCCCGCGGGGCCATGCAGCGAGGTGCTAACCCGGTGAGTGAGCAAACAAACCAACATTTACATTAAGTAGGTACATGATTATCGTTAAATTTAATTACAAAAGTTACACATGAACCTTGTCCAAAATCCATATATTTTTTCTGAGGACTGTGTCCCCTCGTCAATATGACACCGACTCGCGACTTTCGATTTCTATGATTGAGACCAAAAAACTTGCACCTTTTTTTCTAAAATTGGACCTTATGCTAGTTAGGTATCATATTTTCATTAGGTACCTTAAGTGCAGGTACGGTCTAACTGCCCACTTGCACAGATCTATTCCAATACACACTTTGGTATATACCTGCACAGGTAAACCTACATTAGGCATACGCTTATAGGAACCCTTCTCTGAGGCCTAACGCAGTGTACCTATTAGCTCAACACACACACAAAGAGGGTGCGTGTCGGGCGCGGGTCAGGACGGCAGTACGGCGGGCTTGTATATATTGTAATTCCTTGTATTATATAGACGTCAGCCAGGACACGAAACGCGTGCGCGGGTCGGGCGCAGAGCGGGTCGGGAGCGGGGAACTCGCCGGCGGCGCCGTACTGCCGTCCCGCGCCCGACAAGCAACCGCCTTGTGTGTGTGTGTGTTGAGCTTTATAAGACTACTCAAGTCTCGTATACTATTTTATAGCTCATGTGACATAATCCCGCCATCTTTTTAATTTATTTATAAAGATTTAATTAAAATAGTTTATTACGAAACGTAAAGGGCATAGGGTATACCATTTAAACAAATGGAAACTGATGAACAATTAATGATTAAAGTAATGTTACGTTTTTGACCATTTATCTAAGAGCCATATTAGACTATCATAGAAATATGATCAGAAATGTATGAGTCAATGTTTATATGAAGAACCTATGGCGGTATAATAACTACATATTATGATTCATACCATCTATGATCAAAGTTAATGGATACTATTTGACAGCATGCGTATAAATATGATCATATCCGTCTAGCCTCAAAAATTGCTAAATTAAACATGGCTAAATCGTTATCCATCTTGATTAAGTAGGTATGGCGTTTATATGATCATTTGTGTAAAAATGAAGAACAGGATCATTTAACTATGATCATAGAATTTGACAGATATGATAGTGTAATTGGGGCCTTATTGCTTCTGGGACAATGTCACCACTCTCATCTTCACTTATGAGCGTTTATCCTAAAAGTTGGCAACGTCGCAAATAGATGTCAAATATTTCGCTGTTTTGATTAATTTGGCAATATTATATGGAAATATGAAATGTGGCTGACTTGTGAACTAAAATATTAATAATGAATTGAAATTGCTTTATAGTGCTAATTCTTGTTACGAGTGGTGTGTGTGTGTGTGTGTGCGCGTGCGCGTGTACGTGTGTGTGTGTGTCTGTGTCCTGCCAGCTAAATGGTTGGTTTTGGATATGTGAAAAAAATCACGACAGTAGTATATACAACGAAATTAAATGGAAAAATATCACAGCTAAGTAGGCCTCTACAAGTTAAAGAGTAATAATCGACCAACTTAAATTTGCTGTTGCAAAAAAATGTTCTTCCATACATTCCGTATGGGAGAACATGCTTTTCAACTACAATATTAAGTTTGTTCTTGGGATAAATTCATCACAACTACGGAACCCTTCATTGTGCGTAGTCCGACACGCACTTGGCCGGTTTTTTAAATTATTTTTTTTATTATTTCAATATTTTAGTTCACTAGTTAACTACATTTCATATTTCCATAAAGTAATATGGGCAAATTAATCAAAACAGGTACAGTACGACACAAATCAGACACAACTTAGATGTAGCATCGGCAAAATTCGTAGAACTGATCACCATCCGAACTGAGTGCGCCTTCAAAATCACCAATCTTTATTACTGCTTTAGGTGAAAAAATGAAATGAAAAAATGAAAATGAAAAAGTGTTTATTCACAGAAATATTTTTTTCCACAACATTATTACTTCTGCCAAACTACAAAGCAGTGAAAATGATCTTTACGCAAACGCAATAACATGTTAGGTCATATAACTAACAAAATATGGATCCTCGTTGTCCGTAATAAATGAATTTTAATTTAATATAACCAAATAAATTCGTAAAATTGAAATGAAGAATGCAAATTTACAAATTTATGCTACATCTAACTTATGTCGTACTGTAAATATTTGACAACTATTTGCGACGTTGCCAAGTTTTAGGATATGCGCTCTGAAGTGCGGGTTTAGGTCACGTTATTTTGTATAAATAAGATTTACCTTTTTTTGTTGGTTTTATTTGATTATAATTTTTTTTGCAGGTTGTGACCAGAAGACCACCAGTGGTAGGTTTAATTTTGTTCATAAATCTTATCCACTTAATGCGTCAACAAATTATAATTCAATCACCAATTTTTGATATTAGTGAACTCAGGATTCAGGATATTGAGCTAAGGATATTTTGCCGTGTGGCCAAAATCGGAACTAAGTTTCACAAAAACAGACTCACAAACCAATAGCACCCTGCTATAATGTCTTACAAACGCCAAATAGAGCGAGTGTATAAGTCGACAATAGTCGAAATCATCTTACGCACGTGTATCATACAACGTTTTATACATTAACATTGTATAACATTGTGCGAGGAATTAAAAAAACGAGCGGGCCTTACAGTAGTCGCTTAAGTGTAACATCTGACATATTGGCTGACGTATACAAATGATATACCTATACAACATTTATGACTTTGACTGACTTTGACTGACATTAATTTGTTGACTTTGGCCATCGTCATTGCCATCGTCATCGTCATCGTCATCGCCATCGCCATCGCGATCGCCATCATCACCTTATTTGTAAAACTATTCTCAAATAATAAAAAATTATTTAAGTTAAATATTAAAATAAACACAAAAGTAAAAAGCACTAGTGAAAAAAAGTGACTCTTTCCGCACAAATTAACTACTTGGAAAACGCTCTTTTCGAGCAAATGCATTATAAACATCTTTAAGACACACTGTATTATATAGCAGCTACCATCAACCATGTGTTCTGTTCTGCGCAGAGTTCCGGAAGCGTCCCCACGGGCGGCGCGGGCCCTGCGAGGCGGGCCCCGGGCGGCGCGGCGGCGGCGCTGGGTGCGGCCGGCTCGGGCGCCGCCTGCACCGTGTGCGGGCGCCGGTTCGCGCCCGACCGCATCGACAAGCACCAGGAGATCTGCCGCAAGGCGCATGCTAAGAAACGGAAGCCCTTCGACGTTCTAAAACATAGGCTTGCTGTGAGTATACCTTCCCGACCGACATCATTCTTGAAAGCTTGAATTTATCTGCGAAATTGGAAGCGAAATCTTTGCCAAAAATGATTTTATTCCGTGACCTTTGACCCTGTACTTAGCAATGCTAGCACATCTTAGGCCCGAACTTCAACAAAGCGGAGATGTGCGGAGATCTTGAGTTGAACTTGCTGTTGTCTATCATTTAAAATACGATTTTACTAAATCGAGCGCAAGTTTTCCAAGTCCGTAATGCTCAAGTTTCAAGAGTAAGGTTTCGTGATCGACGCAATCAAATGCCTTGGAGAGGTCACAAAAAATTTCTATTGCGTCTTGAGCCTCTTCCCACGCATTAAAAATGTATCTTAATAAGGTTACACCGGCGTCGGTCGTACAACGTCCTTTGGTGAAACCATACTGTTGATCGTGGAGGATTTTATTTGTGTTAAAATGATTGAGCATTAGATTAGGCATTACCTTTTCAAACACCTTGCTGAAAACTGGCAACACTGGTCTATAATAATTGGTGTCTTTACTGTCCCCGGATTTGAAAAGTGGTATTACCTTGCTGTATTTCATTAAATCCGGGAAGACTCCTTGATCCACACACAAATTAAATATTAAGGCTAAGTAAGGCGCTATGGTCTCAATTATGGAGGTACAGATTTTAATGGACATTCCCTAAAGATCTTCGGTCAATTTGATCTTGATTTGCTTAAAAGCTTTTATTACTATTATGGGGTTAATATGCTTAAAGTTAAATTCAATCGGGCATGCTGAAACATTCGCCCTTACTAGATCAAAAGAGAGCGAGGGCGAGGAATTTAAGGTTTCAGTAGTTTTAAAGTGAGTTTAAAATCTCTCCTCTCATCTCGTCGCCGCTTTGGTGGAGTCCGGGCCTTCACAGTTTTAGGGTTTTCCCTGCATAGGGCAATGAAAGCAAATTACACAACAATACCACTCAACTATTATTTATTAATAAGTACTAATTCAGTACTGTACTTTTCTGCTGCTTTTACAAAATAGGGAACGGAAGCCGCTGGCTACAAGGCAAGCAACATTGTTGATGACTTTCTTACCACATTTTTTTGTTTCTGTCATCAACACCTTTATTATATCACGCATAAACAATCATATCATAGACAGCTCATTTGTCTATACACAAATTATTTCAACCCTTTCTACTGATTTTACTCCTTTATACTACGTAAGTAAGTACCTACTTAAAAGTCAAGGAAAGTCAAAGTAAAGGAATAAAATCGCGGCGATTTTTTTTCGTGCACCGGATTTTCAACGCTCTGCTTAGTGCCGAAAGTTGAAAATCCAACAATGTCCCAACGCTCGGCGAGAGTCGAAAAGTTCCGAGAGTTGAAAATCCAGTGTGCGATAAAATCCCGCCGCGACATACGTCCGTGCGAACGTGGGCTTACCGCCACTCTTGAAGGTCGAGGTGCATTGAGCAAAAATTATTGCTGAGAAACGACTTTAATTTTCGGTTTTCTCACCTACAATCGCTGTTTACTGTAGAGCGCAAAAAGAGTTTTTTTTTAAAGGAGGATGTTCTCAATTCGTCTGTAATACATTTAGCTAAAAAATAAATAATAAAAATAAAACAGATTTCCAAAAAAAACACTAAAGTGAAAAATAATTTAAATTTCGGAAGTCTGTGGCATAAAATGAAAATACAAAACCAAAGACGGACTTCAAATTCAAGTTATTTATCACTTAGTAGTGTTTTTTTGTTATATTCGATTCACTGTCTTACTTGTCCCCATATTATCCCAGGGTACGGAAGCAGAACCCTTCATAGGCAAGCTCCGCAAGGCCCCAGGGAACCCCGCATCCTCCACCAAGGTCAACAAGCCGCTCAACAACAACTGGCGACAGAAGCACGAAGAGTTCATCTCGGCCATACGAGCTGCCAAGCAAGTGCAGGCGCATCTCAGTGCGGGAGGTGAGTGTTATTTATAATTTACTAGCGACCCGCCCCTGGGGCGAAATCCCATATCCCATATCGAAATCCGTAGTTTCGGCCGACTGTCGGTTTTTGGTCACATATAAAAAAAATGCGAATATACCGAATTAGTTCGTTTACCGGTCCACACATAGCCTGCTCAGCAGAGTGCGGTAACCGCGTTCAGATTAGCATCTAGCCAAAATGTTCTCGGATGTTCGGCATATTCGCTGTTCATGACGATGTGTGGACGGTGTGTTCGAGTTATTCGAACTTCTACACTATATAGCCGAATAAAACACAGGAAAAAACGCAAATACCGACTAGCGATGTGAAGTACTTACAACCATAATGTTTATTATATACTTAGATTCCCCATTCATGATGATAACCTAATCGATTGATGAAAATCTATCATGACTTTGGGTCCAGTCTCTATAACAAGGTCCTCCTCAAAAGCTGTTAAAAAATCGCAGTGATAATGCCATGTCATAATCTGATCTAACATGTTCAACATTCAGGTAAAAAACGTCCACTGGGTAGGTATATTTCGGACCACACATTATGGTATTAGTAGCAACGAACTAGCCTAATCTGATCATTTTTACATTTTACAGGTAAGCTAAGCGACCTCCCACCGCCCCCGCCCTCCGAGAACCCAGACTACGTGGCGTGTCCTCACTGCGGACGCCGCTTCAACCAGCAGGCGGCCGAGAGGCACATCCCCAAGTGCGCCAGCTACCAGTTCAACAAGCCGAAGCCAACCACAAAGCGCCGGTAACCGACCGGCCGCAACGCGACGAGTGCCGAGCTTACCCGAGTGACACCCGACAAAAACCGAACGGAGTACGACCGTTATATTTGAAATTGATCGTTTATTCTAGAAGAGCTTATAACTGATTGATGAGGTAGATTACCTCGATTGGTGAACACTCGTGTATTTCTAACTAGTCGTCGCTGTGTCTAGGTGTGATTTTTGGCTGTACTAATTTTAGGAATAACAAATTAATCGTTAAGCTCGAGATCCCGCTCTCTGACTGTATCCCGGCCCTCGTCCGCATTATGTTCGATTATAACGACTGCAGCCAGGACGTCCCTTCGAATTGGATGCTCGATACTTTCCTGCAAATAGTTTTCACTTACACATTATTTCATTTAGTGAAGTCGTTTTTTGATATTGTAAGTCCTAACGAAGTATAGTAAGATGGATATGGGCGATGGATACTTGCCTAACTATACTAACGACACTGACCCCAGATACACCCAGGCCCCGTTCTCTTTACAAGATTTTATTCTGCGAATGTGCTTGGCGTCCATTATCTACTATCTGATCTGGATGTCGATTTGTTACGTTCACGAGCTCTTTTGCGATACTTCTCATAGACCTTCATTCGAGAGACATAGAGTATTAGCAGACATTTTATCATAGACAATATCAATTAAATATGGAAGCTTGATTTCTTTCAAATTCTCAAAAATATCTAACAAGTTAGGGCAGATGCACACGATGCGTTGCGGAGGCGGTGCGGTGCCGAAACGATATCGCTGCGGCGTCCTACATACAAATATCCGTGGTATGCTACACGGTGCGTTCCGGCGTCGAACCGCACGTGCACAGGACTTGCAACCTGCGAGACGAGGCGGGAAAGGTGTACTCGATACTCAATACATTTATTGCTTCCACATGTGAACTTAGGTAGTAGATTTAGACCGCCAATGCGTCGAAATCTTTGCGGTGCGGCGCCGCAACGCATCGTGCATAGGCTTTACTTATGTTACTTCTCCTAACTTTAACGTTTTTTCAAGATTCAAGCAAGACTTATGTAAGGTACAACTGCAAGTTGTTTCTATCAAATTAACTATTCTAATTAATTTTCATTCAATGCCTTACAGTCAAATTATTAATTCACTGGATTAAACTGCCAGCTGCTACTGTCACGTTGTAAAATAATATGGTCATATTTACTGCTTATCAGACCTTTATACACCTATTTTACAGACCTCACACTTAATACCTATACATCGATTGAACGAACTAAACGATAACTTTATCAAAAATAAAGATGACCATTTTATTTTTTCCAAGTGACATATATCTCCTGTCAGTTTGCTCCCGTCAGTGAATAATTCGAATTCGACATTTTATGGAAATTAGCATCCATACTAACATTACTATTAATTCAATTTTATATTTAAGTGTACTTGAAAAGACGGACTTTAAGTTAGTTAAAATTGACATTTTGTATCTAGAAGACCTATTCTTATAACAACGCCATAAACGACTGTGTCGGGACCTTATTATAGATAATAAAAGTTATTACAAGAAAAGATTTTTAAAAGTCAATTGACGTTTGTACAAAAGAACTATGCTTTTTTAAATGTTAACAATGCAGATGTTATTGGAATATTAAAATGTACTTTATTATTTTTTACTTTTTTGTAGTTTCATTTTCTAAGCGTCACGGTGAATAAATTTGTTTTGATTCCAGTCAAAACAAAAAATGTTCCAAATCAAACAAATAAAACAATCACATTATCACACAAATAAAAACCACAAAAATATGCTTCAAATTATGTAAGGTCCCATTAAAATAGATGGACAAGTTTCAACACAGCGTTCAGTACGTCTATTTTATTTTGACCTAAAATAATAAATGGCATTGGGTAACTTTTATTTTGACCTAAAATAATAAATGGTATTGGGTAACCAACTCGAAAACCATGGTACCCACGTGTGTGACGCGTCGTTCGTTACTTCATCGGCCATGTTCGGTTTCGTGGTTAGTGCGGCTCGAGCCAGCGAGCGACGCAGTTGTGCAAAGGACGTCTTGACGAATTTCGCGCGAAAAAGTAAGTTTTTACGATTTTATAACTTTTGTTATTACCTATTCAAGTCTTGTTGTTTGACAGTTGTTCTTAGTTTGGAGTCTTGCTTAGCTATCTAAGAGTGTTTTTATTACGGTTGATTAATACTAAAGTCAATACAAAACGAAATATTGAGTATTGAAGTAGAAAATGCGTGATGGGTACGTTTGAAACTACTTGTCTGTGGACGTTTGAAACGTTTCAACCGTACCCCGTTTACTCGACTGCACAGGGAAGAAGGGTTGTGTTTTTTAAATTGTAAATAATCTGTTTGATATTGACGCATCGATTTTTTTTAAATAAAGCATGGACAATGAAAATATAACTATTAAACCGGTTTTTCACTCACAATCAACTTCTTGTCCTATTGCGCTTAACTAAAATTAACTTTGACATCATAGTTCTGACCGAATGTTGGCTGAGTAAAGCAAATAATTTACCTATATTGGAAGGTTTCCAGTCTTACTCAACTGAAACAAATCTCAATCAAAATGATGGAGTTATAATCTATACTAAACTGGGACTGCAAACTAATGTATGGGAACCCTCTTTTAGGGGCGGGACTTGCCTCGTGTGTTTAATAGAAAAAAAGTTAGCAGTTGTGGCAATCTACCGCTCTCCGTCATACAAGTCCAACGACGATTTTGATCATTTCAAGACAAGCTTGACTAATGTCTATGATAACATATCCGCCTGCCCAAATATAGTATTAGTGGGTGATTTAAACCTTGATATAATCAAACGTAATGAGGACAACAAATGTCTTGACTATCTCATCTTAAATGCTTCTCAAGGGTTATTGCCCACTCACGAATTTCCCACTCGCCTCGGAAAAAGCCTAGATCACATACTTCTAAAGACTAAACTTTTGTCGACCACACTGGTTTTAGAGTCCCATATTACTGACCACAAGCCGATCCTCCTCGACATCATAGACGCAAACCCTGCGCGGAGAACATATTACCTTTCCACCCGCCTTAACCATGAAGCTATTAAGCTAGAACTGGAAAATACCGACTTTTCAAGGATATACACTGAGAAGGATGCTAATATTTCTATGAACAAATTTATAGATATCGTTACAATGGTCATGTCCAAACACACAATTCAAGCTAAAATCCCTAGACAAAAAAGAACTCTAAAACCATGGATAACTCCTGGTCTTCTAAAATGCATTAGAAACCGGGATAAGTTACACATAAAATCCAAGAAAGCACCAGACAACCTTATACTTAAAATTACCTATAATCGCTACCGAAACTTTTGTAACGACCTACTCCGAAAACTAAAAATATCATACGAAAGAAGTGAGCTTGAGAAAGCAAGTAATAAACCTAAAATGTTATGGAAAGTAATAAAGGAAATAACCAACACCACGAAAATATGTGCAAGCCCCGTTGAGCTATTAAAAATACGCAATGATCCTAAGTCTTCCGTTAATGAGGTCTGCAATTTCTTCAGTAATGTAGGAAAAAAGCTAGCTGACAATATTCTATCACAACACCACACCCTATTTCCTCAGTCTCATCGAAATAGTATAAACCCCTCCCATGTAAACTCTCTTGCGCTCTTAGAAGTTGATGAAGCAGAAACAGAATCGCTTATCCTGCAGTTACGCAATGACTGTGCTATCGGATGGGACGGTATATCGCCTCTTTTATTGAAAAACTGTCGCCATGTACTGATACCGCCACTTACCTTCATATACAACCGTTGTCTACAATTGGGCGTGTTCCCGGATGCTCTTAAAAAGGCGATAGTCCATCCTATACACAAGGAGGGGGACAGAATTTGTGTCAATAATTATAGGCCTATATCAGTTTTGCCGACACTTTCCAAAATCCTTGAGAGGATCTTAAACAATCGTCTCAGGACATTTTTGGAAAAATACAAATTAATAGCAGACAGCCAATATGGCTTCCGAGCCGGTGTTTCAACAGAAGATGCTGTGCTAGGATTGACTCAAGAGGTAGCTAAAAATCTAGACAAGAAAACAAAATGTTTAGGTATATTTCTGGACCTTTCTAAGGCATTTGACACAGTTTCTGTCCCCATCCTTACCTCAAAATTAGAACACTTAGGTGTACGTGGCGTGTCGCTTGATATTTTTAAAGATTATCTCAAGAATCGGACCCAGATAGTTAAAATTGATACCCACCTTAGTGAAGAGGAGTTGGTTACTTTCGGCGTCCCTCAAGGCAGCATACTGGGCCCCACGTTATTTAAAATATATGTCAATGACCTTTGCAAAATGAACCTCCCAAATACTAAGATATATACATACGCTGATGACACCGCGATCTTAGTTCATGGACCCACTTGGGATATTATAAAATCTATAGCAGAATCGGCAGTAGCGGAAATAATGAAATGGCTCAATTTTAATCTCCTTACCTTAAATATAAATAAATCCTGCTACATCCCTTTTTCAATTAGGCGAAAGACAGCACCGTCACAGAGTTTTTCAATTACTGCCCATTCATGCTCAAACCAATCTACACCATGCCGTTGTCTAGCACTAACTAGAAGTGACAGCGTAAAATACTTAGGTGTCCACATAGATGACGGACTTACATGGAAAAAACAACTTGACGCTGTCACGACTAGAACTTTGCGCCTCATTCATATATTTAAATGTCTCCGAAACTCCGCTAATGCCGATATTTTAAAAATGATTTATTTTGCACTATGCCAATCGGTCATAGGATACTGCATCTCTGTGTGGGGTGCTGCAACGAAAGGTTGCCTCCTGAGGGCAGAGAGGGCACAAAGAGCCGTACTAAAAGTAATGACAAGGAAGCCCCACAGATACCCAACAACACAACTGTATGCAGACTGCAAGGTCCTTACAGTCCGTCAGCTCTTTGTGCTTCAATCTGTTCTTAGGAAACACAGCAGCCTTCCCCCGTCTAACCCAAAAAAGCGCACAAACCTTCCCTCAGGCACCCAACACAGGACCACGTTCGCAAAGCATCAGTATTATGTAATTAGCGCTTATATATACAAAAAGGTTCATATAAAACTGCATATCTTAGACCTGAACAAACACAACCTAAAATTAAAAGTGACAGAATGGCTGCTTAAACAGGACTATGCCGCAACGGAGACTTTACTGACCTACATCGCCTAATAATAAGCACACACTCAACCTCATGCTCGCACGAATTACTTCTATCTCGCATTCGTACACACTCGCACATACAACTCCCCCACTCACACATCAACACCACATCACCTACCTATCCCCACTCATACCCTTTAATCACATTCATTTACCCACACCCTATCTCTAATCTCACAAAAAAATTTAAAACCTAAAATCTGTTACGTAAAGTATAACCTATTTTTATTTTATTTTTTTCCCTTCTGATGATAAATTGACACAGTCCACTATACATAATATCAGTTGGAACCGATACCCTAGTTTAAGAGACAGAGTTTAATAAATTGTGTACAGATTTCTCAGCATCCAAATGTTTTATGTAAATGTTCTATCTGTATTTTTGGGAAATAAAGATATATTATATTATATAATCGTAATTATAAAATTACATCTGATAGGCAACGCAATAACTCCAACTCCAACGTCCCGTGAAATTAAGGTTAATTTATTTTTCATTCATCTTTTCTAGAGATGCCCAGAAAACGTAAACACGTTACAGACAGAAGTTCCAAGAACATATTTGCATATCAGCAAGCATACGATGAATTGTTATCTGGTAAATCGTTGAGGAAGGCTGCTGAAAATGTTCGATTTAGATCACGTCTCATTAGCACGATATAAAAAAAAGAGAGAAAGCGCACCTGAAAATACTTCTGTTGATGATATAACAATGGGTTACAATTCGGCAAAAAAAATATTTACACCTGCTCAAGAAAACGAAATGGTCACGTATGCAATCAAGTCAGCTGATATTTACTTTGGGCTAACCGCTAAGGACATGAGAAAACTGGCATATGATTTGACTGTACGCTACGAACTCCGAAGGCCTGCTACCTGGGATGAAAATGAGATTGCCGGAGTAGAGTGGTTCCGTGGATTTATAGACCGCCATCCAGAATTGTCTGTCAGGTGTGCTCAAGCGACAAGCTTGGCACGAGCGACGAGTTTTAATAAAAATAATGTGGATGAATTTTTTGATAATTTGGCGATGGTTCTTGATCGTGATAATTTTGAACACAAGGATATATACAATGTAGATGAAACGGGCAAAACATTGTAGAATTTAGTGAAGATTATTTTTATAAATATCTACCTATTTTTGACTAGTTTTAGGGTAAAAATTCCCAGAAATTACTTTTAAGTCATAAGTGGCAAATATTGGCTAAGTTGTTTGATCTTCTCTGAAATTAAATTTCACAAGAAGAGCCAAGCTTAATACGGGTCAATAAACGATTGTTATGATTGAAACAATGTTATGATTGAAACATTGTTATGATTGAAACTAGATGATTTTGTATGAGACTGGATAACCTTTTTTTCTCTCCCATGTAGTGCCATTCCAACATAATAGGATATTAAGACTGTCAATTATGTGAAATAGTATACAATAGCACAAATTAGAGCACAAAATTTATATAAATAAAAGATATTTTGAGCTGTCATTGTTAAAGATGTTTTTGCATTTATAATTTTTGAAATGTTAATGGTTTTTGATTTTTGCTATTGTCTTGGTGAGATTAAGCACGCGTTTCTTAACCTCACACTTTATTTTGATAACAAAATCTGTTTGTAGTGTTGTGATTGTTTTGTGTGGTCTGGTTTGGGTACAAGGTTTGTACTTTAAGCTTTTTGGCACTCATTTTCTAAGGAAATGAGTGCCGAGGAACCCCCGGATGGGGGTGGAGGGATTCCTCCAGATATTATGGAGATTGTGGAGTGTTCCCAAAACACTGATCGCGTAAGACCCGAGATTAGAAAGCGCCCCGGAGGTACTGAGATTTTTGTTGACGCGAAAAGAAATAAGCCGCCGTCGGACTCAATTCAGTCCGTATATACTAAGTCAGGTTTTGAGAACGACTCCAAAATCCTCTATAATGAGTGTGACAGAGCTCCCTTCACTGTATTTGTCTCTAGGGTGGAAACAGACCCTAAGCAGGGCCTAACCTTAAATTCACTCAAGTTTGCCCAATTTATTTTCAATAAAGGTTTTAAAGGTGTTGTTCAAGGCAGTGTCAGATCTATGGGCCGTAACAGGATGTCTATTGAATTCATGACATTCAGTGATGCCAACAACTTTGTCAGCAATCCCATTTTAACTGAAAACAAATACTCGGCAGTTATCCCACGCTTTCATATAAGTCGCATGGGAGTTGTGAGGGATATTCCTACTGACTGGACACTAGAGGAGTTAGTCCTTGGTATAGAAACACCTCACAATTGTGGAGAAGTCATTAGGGCAAGAAGGCTTAATTTTAAAAATAAAAAAGAGGACTCCGTAACTTGGTCCCCATCATCGACTGTGGTGCTTACTTTCTCTGGTCAAATTCTCCCAGAGAGAGTCTTCTGCTACAATGTTTCTCTTCCTGTCTCCATCTATCATCTCCCCACTATACAGTGCCGCAACTGCTTACGATTTGGCCATATAAGCTCTCAGTGCAGATCTCAGCCCCGCTGTTACCGTTGTGCTCAACCTCATCCCGGAGATAGCTGTAATGTTCCCGACTCACAGGCCTCATGTCTTTTGTGTGACGGTGGAAGCCATAAGGCCACTGATAATAAGTGCCCTGAACACTCAAGACAGAAGTCAATTAAAATGGTAATGTCTCAAGAAAACTTAAGCTACCGAGAGGCCTCAGTAAGGTTTCCCCGCCCCCGTAAATTGCCATACTCTAACGTTACAGCAGGTCCTTCCCAATCTAAACTACCTCAAGCTTATCCTTCTCAACCCCTTCTCTTCTCACCCCCTCTTAACACTCCTACTTCTTCTCCATATGCATCCCCTGTTAAAACCTCCTATACCAAGACGGTTTATCGTTCCCCAAAACCTAGGCCAGAATTGGGCAAGTCATATGATACCCAAGCCCATAAGTCAATGGTCTATACCCCTAACTCTTCTCAGCCTAATGGTTGTGCTCTGAATTCCCCTTACATTGAAACCACTCCCCTTCCCACTCCTAATGACAATTTGATAGAGCTCCTGGCTTGCTCCCTTATAAACATGCTATCCAAATTTAGTGACGCAATACCGGACAATGTCGTTGTATTAGTTCAACAACTCCTCGAATCTTGGACTCGCCAAAATGGAAAAAATCCTTCAGTGGAACAGTAGATCCATTCGCAGGAAAAAACATGATATAATCTATCTTTTAAATAGATATAAACCCGTTGTCTTTGCTGTGTCGGAGACGTGGCTCAAGCCTGGATCTCTCTTTAGGGTTCCTGGTTATTCATGTCTTCGGGACGATAGAGATGACGGATGGGCGGGTTGCGCCCTATTGGTTAACAGATCTATCACTTTTTCCCAGATTCCTCTTCCCCATCACGATCCTGGTTTACATGTAGTGGCCATTAGAGCCATGGACATATCCTTTGTTTCTGCCTACATTCCCCATCCCAATGCTAATATTTTGTCTGAATTTAACTCTATCCTTTCTTCCATTCCTGGCGCTTTGATTGTGTTAGGTGACTTTAATTGCCGTCACACCCTTTGGGGCTCTCACTGTAATGACCCCTCCTCCAGCTTTTTGCTTGACCTTTTAGATGATCGCAACCTTTGTGTTCTTAATGATGGATCTGCTACCCGTCGGGTTTCACCTAATCAAAATATTAGTGTTCCTGACCTTACTTTCTCTTCCCCTTCCTTAGTATCAACTCTTTCCTGGTCTGTTCTCCCTAATTCATATGGGAGTGATCATTTTCCTATCCTAATCTCTCTTCCAAGTACTCATCCACGTTCTCCTCCCATCCAACCCCTACAAAAATATCGCCTACCCCAAGCTGACTGGTCTAAGTTCTCGTCCAATTTGGAGGCAGAACTTCAAAATTTCCCCCAAATAAATCCATCCAACTCCCTAACTCATTACAGCAGTTTTGTTGAATGTCTGTTGAGAGCGGCCAATTCTTCAATCCCCTTAAAAAACTCTGCCCGTCACCTAATACCTTCTCCTCCTTGGTGGGATGCTGAATGCACTGATGGTGTCCGTAAACGTAAAGATGCAGAAAACACCTTCTCCTTTAGCATAAATATGCCCGACTATTTAAATTTTAAAAAGACTTCTGCAACTACTTGTAGGTTATTGGCAAGAAAGAAAAGATGTGGCTGGCTTAAGTTTTGCGAGTCACTGTCTCCACGTTCTCCAGTTTCCCTTGTATGGAAAAAAATTAAAATCTACCGCAGAGCTTGTGACAGCCAGTCTCCCGAAGTTTCTACCAATGACCACAGTTCCTGGTTGGAAGACTTTATATCCAAATTAGCCCCCCCTTTGTTCCTAGCTACGAATGCCTTCTCACTATAGATCCTCCTCCTCCCACTTCCTCTGATAGATTTGATGACCTTTTCTCTTATTCAGAACTTATTTGTGCCTTAGATCATCTCCGGGATTCTGCTCCGGGGGTCGACGGAATACCCTACTCCTTTATTTCCAAATCTTCTTCTAACTGTAAACTAATATTTCTGAACCTAATCAATTCCTTTTTCGATACTGGCAAAATCCCAGAGTCTTGGAAATCCCAAATAATCATCCCAATTTTGAAACCCGGAAAAGACCCAAAAGATTCTGCTTCCTATCGCCCTATCGCCCTTTCTTCTGTCTTGGCTAAAATTATGGAGAATCTTATTAAGAACCGACTAGAATGGATCTTAGAAACTAAAGGCATATTATCCAGTTCTCAGTTTGGTTTTCGAAGAGGTAGGGGAACTCTAGATAGCCTAAGTGTCTTCATGTCTGATGTTCGCATTGGCTTTTCCAATAATGAAAGTGTTCTCGGTGTTTTCCTAGACATAGCTTCAGCCTATGATAATGTCCAACTTCCTATACTCAGGCAAAAGCTGCTACAGCTGAGTATCCCTGTGAGGATGGTCAACATCATTTGTAGTCTCCTTATGTCCCGATCTATCTCTGTCCGTCATCAAAACTTCGTCTCCTCATCCCGTCTAGTGTGGAAGGGCCTACCCCAGGGGTCGGTCCTAAGCCCCATCCTTTATAATATATACACGCATGATTTGGAGTCTTCGGTGAGTTGTTTCTGCAAAATCCTTCAATATGCCGACGACATTGCTCTATACTTTAGTTCAGCCTCCCTTTCAGATGCCGCATCTCGCTTAAATTCTGCCCTCTACTACTTAAACCAGTGGCTGACCGATCACGGCTTAAGTTTATCAGTCTCCAAATGCAATGCAGTTGTCTTTTCTCGCAAACGTAATATTCCCCTTATTAACCTTTATGTTGAAAATGAACCCATTTTGATCCGTGACAAAGTAAAATTTCTTGGCCTCATTCTTGACTCAAAATTATCTGGTCTCTATCATCTGGACTACATCTCAAAGAAATGCGAAAGAGGCGTTAATGTCTTACGTGCCCTTTCTGGAGTACGCTGGGGAGCTCATCCAACTTCCCAGAAAATCCTATATAACGCCATAGTTCGTAGTCACTTTGACTATGGAACCTTTCTGTTAGAACCATGCAACAAAATAGCCCTGGCCAAACTGGAAAGGATCCAATCTAAATGCTTGCGTATTATCACGGGTGCTATGAAATGCTCACCTATTAATGCCCTTCAGGTAGAATGTTTAGAGCCCCCTCTTCACTTTCGTAGACAATATCTCTGTGACAGATTTTTTTATAAAGTCATCCAGAATAAATGTCATCCTCTTCTCCCTCTTCTTCGTACACTTTCTCACTTAATCCCAACATCTCGCTATTGGTCTCATAAAAATTCTCCACTCCTTGTTAACAGCTCCAGTAATTTCAATAGTTTGCACATTTCCTTAGTCCAGTTAAATAAAAACCCCCTATTTGAAGTAAATTTTGATTCCTTGCTTTTCCAACCAAAAATTATTTTTAACTTAGGTATATCCAAACATGACCCTGTTGCTAATGCCAAATTCAATAGGATTCTGGCAGAAGACTGGCACGATTGGCTGACGATATTTACAGATGCTTCTAAGCTGTCCGATAATAGTAATGTTGGATCAGCTGTGTGGATCCCAAAATACAAAATTATTCTTCATTTTCGTAGTCCTGCTTTTGGCACTATTTACACAGGGGAAGCTATAGCACTTTTGGAAGCAGTCTCTTACATTGAATCACATGGACTCAACAAAAGCCTTATTCTCTCGGATTCTCTTAGCTGTCTACAGGACTTAATGAAATCGCCTTTTCGCTCCCGTCACAATTTCCCCCTTATCCTAAAGATAAAACAACTCCTGTATAGATGCCACTGCTTAGGCATAGAGATTGCACTGGCTTGGATCCCCAGCCACTCTGGAATTTTTGATAATGAAAATGTGGATACGATTGCCAAGCTGGCTACTCGGAATGGGATCGAATCTCATCCGTCTTGTTATCCCCGAGATCTGCAATGTCTTGTTAAACCCGAGATGATGAAGAATTGGAATGATCACTGGCAAAAAACACGAACACTAAAGGGAAAATTTTATGGCTCTATCCAACCATTCATTCCATCTAAATGTTGGTTCAGCAAACTAAAATTTTCTAGTAAAATAGCCACCTCTGTCATAATTAGACTCCGACTTGGGTTCGTTTGCACACCAGTTTTTTTGGCCAAAATACGCGTGAGGGACTCTTCTTTATGTGAATGCGGTCTGGACGAGGGAACTCTGGAACACTTGTTTTTTTCCTGTCCTCGTTTAACCACTCCCCTTTACGACATACTCCCTTCTGATATTCCCCGCCCAATTAACATTCCTTTCCTATTATCTTTAGCCCATACCCCTGCAGTTAAAATCCTTTACAAATTCATTAGTATTAATAAAATCCAGTTGTAGTTGATATGTTCTATTTATTTATTTTAAACCTACTGAATGTTCTAACATTTATATTGTGACGTTTTACATGTACTAACCAAAAATGTTTTGTCCTTTTTTAGCATGGAGATCCATGGATATCACCACTACAAACATTGATCAATAGTTGTGCAACAGTTTACGATCATTAATTTCTCATACCTTGACATTGGCAAAATCATCGAAAGTTATCGATGGAGCCAGACCTATAAAAATAGAATAGAAATGTTAAGTTGACTGACTTGTCACGATCTCAATAAATATATTTAGTGGTAAGGAAAATTGTTAAGACTCATTAAAAACCTTTAGTAGTTTCCAAAATATTTTCAGTGTTTCAATTATACCTACATACTGTTTCAACCGTCCTTCGGTTGGGGTCAATAGAACCACTGTGCCCGGTCTTCTTTAATAGGTGATTGTAGCTTAACTATTCAAAATAGAGATCTAGATTATGTTTAATTTGGGAACTAGTTAACGACCCTTTCAACGATATAAATATTAGGTTGGGGAAAAAGTCTTTTCGCATTATAGTATGTATGAACTTGTAATAAAATCTCTTTGGCTATACTATGTGTATCTGGCTGGTTTTGGTATCATTGAAAGTTTAAATTTTAAAGAACATAATTCCAAATTCAAATTAGGAAAATGTGTGATTTTTATTTGTTTTTCGTACTGTCAAGATGAGTGAATCTAATGAAGAAATTCGATACATTTTAAAATTTTACTACAAAAAAGGTAAAAATGCAACGCAAGCCGCGAAAAAAATTTGCGATGTTTATGGACCTAGTGCAGTGTCTGTGAGAGTAGCACAAATTTGGTTTAAGCGTTTTCAATCCGGAAATTTTGATGTCAAAGATGCACGTCGCTCTGGTCGCCCTATTACGGATAAAATGGATGCCATTTTTGAAAAAGTGGAGCAAGATCGGCATATTAGTAGTTACGACGTAGCTGAAGAACTGGGAATTGACCACAAAACAGTTTTGGCGCATTTGAAAAAAACTGGGTACACAAAAAAGCTCGATATTTGGGTACCTCACGAGCTCACTGAAAGAAACCTAATGAACCGTGTACTCATTTGTGATTCTTTATTACGACGTAATGAAACCGAACCATTTTTGAAGAAGCTGATAACTGGTGATGAAAAGTGGATCACGTACGACAAGAACGTGCGAAAAAGGTCGTGGTCAAAGGCCGGTCAGGCTTCACAGACTGTGGCAAAACCCGGGTTAACTCGCAACAAGGTGATGCTGTGTGTGTGGTGGGATTGGAAGGGCATTATTCATTATGAGCTGTTACCACCAGGCAGGACCATCGATTCTGAACTCTACTGCGAACAACTGATGAGATTAAAGCAAGAAGTTGAGAGAAAGCGGCCGGAATTAATCAACAGAAGGGGTGTGGTTTTTCATCATGATAACGCTAGACCTCACACATCTTTAGCCACTCAGCAAAAATTAAGAGAGTTTGGCTGGGAGGTGTTAATGCATCCGCCGTATAGTCCTGACCTTGCACCTTCAGATTTCCACCTGTTTCGGTCTCTTCAGAATTCTTTAGGCAGTGTCAGGTTAACATCACGGGAGGACTGCCAAAACCACTTGTCGCGGTATTTTGATCAGAAGTCCCAAAATTTCTATAGCAATGGGATCATGTCCCTACCTACAAGATGGCAAAAAGTTATCGAACAAAATGGTACCTACATACTTTAGTTAAATGTAAACATACTATGTTAAAAAATGTTTTGAATTTTCTTAAAAAATGCGAAGAAACTTTTTCCCCAACCTATTATGAGGGATGTGGGTGCTATAGATACTTCACTGCACACGGTTTAAGTAAAATTGTTTCAGTTGTCCCCGGTCTACCCTAACGTTTTTCTAGCAGGAAAATTCTAAACGAATGATCGGAGAGAGAAAAATTGTGCACGGCCAGAGAGCTTATATGTGTGCCAAAATGTGCCCCCAAAAATAAAATCTGTGCCCCTTCAGGTTTTCGAGATATTTGATTTCCTGCTGGAGTAACGTTTTACAGAATCGTATATCTCTAAAACCATTGCATGTGCCCCTGTAGAATAAACATACACGAGTAGCTCTTAATGTGTGCCCCTTAGTGCCCCAATTAGATTTAAGAAAATATTTATAGTTTTCAAGTTAACGTGGTTTTATGAAAACCCGAAAAAACATCGCAGCGCCTAAATGAGACAAGGTATAAATTCGCTGAAAACTGTATTCGGTCCTTCTTGACGCTTATAATAACCATACAAAGTTTTAAAACTGTTCATGCATGCGTTTTTGAATAATCTTGCTAAAAGTCAAAACGATGGTGTCATAACTTTGACGGCAAAATACAAGGAACCGGCTCAATCCCAGATGTGCAGGTGTAAACCGAAATCATGTGCCTTTAGTCAAAAATATAATGGTGAAAATATTTAGCTTGGAATGTTTTGCATTAAGTAAATATTAACAAAAAACCAAAATATGTAAACAACGGCTGGTTATCCGACCAAATTCGAATGACTACTAAAAAGCGACGGATTCATACATATCGATGACCTTCTTTATTGGACGTATTATACCTAAGCTGTTGTCCGTACAGTCGCGTTCAAAAGTTTTGGGGGCTAATCAAAAAATATATTAAATGCACCTTGTGACCATATTAAATTAAACAGCTTGTTGATGTGGAAATTATTATTTTTATTCATATACAAATAAATATATAAACATATATATATATATATAAAGACAAATACGGGCTTTTTATTTATATACAAAAAAGAGCTACCTCTTTTCCATAGTAGGTATTCATCACACATTTCATGAACTGTATTTTTTTTAAACATCGGGACCAATCAAATTTTGGGTCAAAGACCTGGGAAATATCTGTATGTATTTCTTTCGTTCACACATAAATTACTGGATGTATTTTAATTAAGTTTAGAATGGAGAAGATAGCTTACCTTGGAATAGCACTTAGGCTACTATTTATAATGTACTTAATCGTGTGTAAAGTCACAGAAACAACAAGAATATAATCCAATAACAACTTTATTTTATTACTTATTACTTTTCTACTTCAGCGTACTTAGGCACAACACGTGTGAGCCGGCTAGTGAGTAAAGTAAAGAAGGTCATCGATATGTATGAATCCGTCGCTTTTTAGTAGTCATTCGAATTTGGTCGGATAACCAGCCGTTGTTTACATATTTTGGTTTTTTGTTAATATTTACTTAATGCGAATCATTCCAAGCTGAATATTTTCATCATATATTTTTGACTAAAGGCACATGATTTTGGTTTACACCTGCACATCTGGGATTGAGCCGGTTCCTTGTATTTTGCCGTCAAAGTTATGACACCATCGTTTTGACTTTTAGCAAGATTATTCAAAAACGCATGCATGAACAGTTTTGAAACTTTGTATGGTTATTATAAGCGTCAAGAAGGACCGAATACAGTTTTCAGCGAACTTATACCTTGTCTCATTTAGGCGCTGCGATGTTTTTTCGGGTTTTCATAAAACCGCGATAACTTGAAAACTATAAATATTTTCTTAAATCTAATTGGGGCACTGAGGGGCACACATTAAGAGCTACTCGTGTATGTTTATTTTACAGGGGCACATGCAATGGTTTTAGAGATATACGATTCTGCAAAACGTTACTCCAGCAGGAAACGCAATATCTCGAAAACCTGAAGGGGCACAGATTTTATTTTTGGGGGCACATTTTGGCACACATATAAGCTCTCTGGCCGTGCACAATTTTTCTCTCTCCGATCATTCGTTTAGAATTTTCCTGCTAGAAAAACGTTACCCCAGCAGGAATCGTTTTTTCCGTTTTTTTCCAAAACGACAGGGGGCACACATTTTTTATGTGGGGGCACATTTACAGCAGCTAAGGCACCAATTAAACGTTCCACTCATATAACTCTAGGAGACACTTTCCTGCTGGGGTAACGTACACAACATTTTTAGTGTATTTTCGTTAGCAGATTTATTTTTCTTGTAAGTATCGTGCGTTTTTCTTATATATTTTTACCATTGTCCTTATTTTGGTGGTCTGAATGATTTCTAAAAGTTTGTCGCATCTATTTTATCACACAAATAAAACCACAAAAATATGCTTCAAATTCTATATTTTGCTGTCTTTAAAACTTAAATGCAAATAATCGCCCCTCACTCATTACACCGGGGAAGCGTGACCATGTTTTGGTTATTACTTTTTTTTCATTAATATTAATGCTTAGTTCTCCGAAGAAGTCCTGGGCACGTAGGAGAACACCACGGAAGACTTGGGCGGCACCAGCAAGTTGTCCGCGTCTTCAGCGTTGTGGTTTGAGTAGCTGAAACAATGATAAAAAATATAAGATAATTATAATCTCTCATCACCGGCTGGTGGGGTTGGGTGGAGAAAGTTGTGGTTGGAATAAAGACAGTTGGGGCGAGTCTCAGACCAAGTAAAAAACCAAAACCAGTGACGTGGGGCCGGTTTCGTAAACATATCTGCATTTAGTGAGGTGTAGTTGGATTATAAATGTGCGTGTGAGCGTGTATGCACAGAGCGGAGGTGTAGTTTTGGCGTGCTTCACTGTATTGTTCGCATCGCTGTCTTTGGTTTTTTATTTGGTCTGAGGGGCGAGTAGACAGGTTGGGGACGATTAAACACAATTGGGGGTGGAGTAGATTCAGTTGAGCAACTAGAGACAGTTAGGGGACGAGTAGAGACAGTTCGGTTCGAGTAGACGAAGTGGATGTCCCATGTTCCACATGCGTGAACGGATGCCGCACGGAATTATATACACTGTGTCCCTGATAAAGTGCACAAACGAAAATGGGTAAAACTAGACCATTATTCATCGACAAAAAAAATTGAAAATAAAAAAAACGTAATAATTATTATTATATAATTATATAATTATTAATATATAATTATTATCGATTTTTTTTTCTTTTTTACTGCCTATATCGTAATTCCCCTGTATTGAAAACATAATAACTTTTTATTAATTGAGTGAATTTCGTTAAAATAAAAACAATAATGATGGCTGATAATTGATGTTGCATGGCAAATACAAAGAAACCCTTTAAAAACAGTCATTAAGTAAAAAAAACACGTTTCTTTGAAGACATTTTGAAATTTTTGTTAATTTTTTTATTTTTATTTACTCAAGGACACACTGTATTACACGCTATTTTCAACTGTGAAATGAAAACTTGAGTATCCTGCTCTGTCTGCGATGAACCTAAGCTTCTTCTGTAGGGTGGTTGAATCCCAGTAGGTGGTTATACCCATACTACTGTCAAGTCATACTCACTTTGTGTACGCCCTGACGGTGTGCGACATGTAGTGCGGCGTCAGCGTGGCGGGCACTAACATGACTGACGTCAGGTTGGCTCGCTGTTCATCCTCAGCAGGGTTGAACAGTGCTAGGTAGCCCGTGTGTCCGGCCTTCCACCTGAAGGAGAAACCATGGTTATAACGTGGTGGTTGACTGCTACTCTGTTTCATGAGGCTATGTTCAGTAGTGGATATTGGCGTAATATCACGCCTGTATTCCCCGAGGAGATAGGTAGAGTTGCATAGTTTTGTTGGTACGGGCTGCTACTGGAAAAGCCCAATAACAGGTTTCCCGTTCGTGGATAGAGGCCAAACCTTACGTTCAAAGAACTTCGACGAACGGACGGGGGGGGGGGGGGGGGGTTAAAATCGTCAAGGCAGTAGTTTTCACAAGTGATGCCCGGGTTACACAAGGTCAGTTTATGAAGCTAGAAAACTTGCCTCATGTAACCTGGCCCAGGTTACCTGGACATTAATCTTTCTAAATAAAACCAAATCCAATTCAAATAGAGCTGCAATTAGTTTACAATGCACATACCTGGCCACTGCTAGCAGGGAATTGCCGGTGGAGTTCCGTGACGGCACGCCTTGTACTACAAAGTGTCCGTGCTGCACGCTCGCGTCCTCGCGCAGAGCCACCAGGTGGGACAGGTCCTCATTCTGCACATAGACGAAATAGTTAAATCTAGTATAGCTACCATCTATTGTAACAGCGAATCAATTTTCAATAAAGAATATGAATTAAAAATCTAAAAAAATATATATATATCAGTCCGCGAAATTTTTTGGGTTAAAGCTAGTCATAAATAATATAATAAATAAAGTTTATTGTTCAAATTCAATTGCACGGACCCAATAGTACGGACCGGTGACACACTAAGATTCTCTTAATATCAAGAATCAAGAATCAAGAATCTTTATTTGCTAAGAATGTAGGTACAAGCATAAGATGTTACATATAGATTAGTGAGATCCACTACAATCTACCTTACGGCGTGCAAATTATAAATTAATTAATACAAAAGAATTATTATTATTTTTGCGTCTTAATCTTGAATGTCAAATATTAGTAAGTTAGTCATAACAATCATAATTATTCATTCAATGTCGTATCATTTAAAAAGTCATTTAGTGCGTAATAACATTTGGCCAATAGTAGTTTAGTTAGCTTAGATTTAAAAATGTTTGTCGGATTATCCTTGAAGCTATGAGGTACTTTATTATAAATCATAGGTCCCATTGCCAGAATACTTTTCCTTAATAGTGCGGTTTTATAGTTACCGGAATGTAACAATTTCTTATATTTAGATCGCAATGGTCCGTTTCGTGCTCTTAATTTGGCAATTGACGGAAACAAGTGCAGATTAGATTTTACAAACATTGCCACCTCTAATATATATAAACATGGGAAAGTGAGTATATTCAGAGACCGAAACACAGGCTCACAACTGTCTGTGCTTTTAAGGTGTGATAAAGATCGTATGCACCGTTTCTGGGCCCTAAAGATCTCCTCCCTATCACTAGAATTACCCCAAAAAATATACTCACGACACATCGTGAATATCGGGATCTTCCACAATATTATTTATGCAAAATAATGAAACAACAACATAAAATGAAATGGCAAACATCTTGTTACCGTTTGTTAGAAAAAGAGTTTATTTTTTTATTTTTTTATTCAGCTTGTCAGTTATCTACGAGCAAACTATGATCTATGAAATATGAACTCACCGCTTCGTTTTCCTCCTTCTGCAACTGTCGCAGGCTGAGGATAGGCGCGGCCGGCAGCAGTAACTCAAACGCCGCAAATTCGACCTCTGCGTCTGGCGATGTAATCAACTGTGGACAATGTTAGTAGTTAGTTAGTAGACTCCCGTGTCGGCTGCAGTAAAGCTAAAGTTTATATAATTTAGCCTATGTTCCCCACTGCTGGGACAGAGGCCTCCTCAACGAGAGGGAGTGGGCCATAATCCACCACGCGGGCCCAGTGCAGGTTGGCGGATGTCACATGTCATCGAATTTTTGGTTCTAGGACATGCCGGTTTCCTCACGACAAGCGAAAGTTTACTGAACGTATATTTGTTGATCTGTAAGTAGAAGATAAATGATGAAAATTTAATATTGGTACCACAAGGAGCCCAGTAACCCGAGCGAGGGCGCTCGACGTCGTCTAGGAGCCAGTGATGTCTGCATCGAAGATTATAACTTTGCACTTTAAGTTCCTTATTTTTAAGTGCATTATTCAATGCTATCTTGTGCTCTGATCTCTGGTCTGCGCGGAGTCTTCATGATAAGCCTTCACAAAAAGCTGTCAATATTCTTTCTATCTATGGTATCAATTACTAACCTGAACCGCAGGCCACTTGCCAAGCCTCTGGTTGATATCAGTGGCGGCGGCCGTGACATTCTCTCCGATGAAGATCGGCTGCGAGACCAACGGCCGCAGTGACGTCAGGTTGCGTTGTAACAGGAACAGCTCGGGACGGCCGCCATCTTCCTTCAAAGTGAATACTGTACTACCTGGAAAAAAGATGAGACAATTAGAGACTGTTATATTAATTGTAGTTTTGGCAAGTATTAAATGGTTTGCAACTTTTATAATCCTAACTAATATTTAAAATGCGAAAGTGAGTTTGTTTGTTACTCTTTTACGCTAAAACGGCTGAACGGATTTGGATGAAGTTTGGCACATGGGTAGACCATGACTAGCTAGTTAGACTATAAAGTAAAGGCCTATTACCAGCAGTGGGTGATTCCAGACTGAAATGATGCTAATGATGACTAGACTGGCTGGTTGATTATAAGGGTGCGTTTGCACTGAAGCGGAGCCGAACGGAGCTGAGCGGAAACGAGATGTGGATTTCAATAATTGTGATTGGTCGATTCCTGCAGGTCTTACGCACCTGCAGGTCTTAGGAAACGCACCCTTATATATAGGTTATACAATGTTTGTCTACACTAAATAAACTCAAACTACTGGACCGATTTTAAAAATTATTTCACCAGTAGAATGCTACATTATCACTGAGTAACATAGGGTATAATATAAAGAGATATCACGCGGCCGCTGGCGGAAGCTAGTTTTTAATATATTTTTAGTTTGTTTAATACATAATTTGTTTTTTTTTTAACATAGAACTGCATTCAATTCTCAGAACAGTCAATGTAATGGCCTGCGCAGACTGGCGGACGGGACGGCAGAGGAATTAAATTTATCAATTGAATTTAATACTTGTCTAATCGAAAAAAACTGCGTTGCAATGCTCAAAGGTCACCGAGCATTGAAATATATACCTTATTTCGATTGTATAAGTATTAAATTGAATTGATAAATTTAATATCCTCTGCCGTCTGGTCCGCCAGTCTGCGCAGGCCCTTATTGGGTATTCCACTAAAAATTTCTCAGTAGCATTCTGGAATATGGATTTGTGCCCAGTTAATGGCAATGCCCGCCCCTTTTTACATAGGACTTAAACTATGAGGTTGTACTTTACACACCTGCCACCCTTCGATAAAAAAAAGAAAGAAAATACGTTTATTTGCAATAAACATGACGTAAAGAAAGAACACAAAAAGTTGGGGAAAAAAAAAAAAAATATTCGTCACATCCACGCAAAACAGCCATCGCCATAGCATAATGCTGTGACCCTATCCAAGACAGAGCCCCAGCGTAGATTTTTAGCGACAGCCGATAGAGCCGACAGAGATAAAAATAACAAAATAAAATAAATACTAATACAATATTTAAAATGGCAACATTTATTTACGTAATAATTATCATGGCTTATTATCGTGATAAAAACCGCCGTGGTGGATTACTACTTACCGGTTCCCGGTGCCTCGCTGGCGTCATCCACGAGCTTGGCCCAGCGGCTGAGCAGTTCGATCATCCGGGGCTGGTCGCTAGTATAAGTGTGGCGCCAGTAACTGTAGTATGTATGGTCGGCTGCCGGGTCGCTACCTCGCCCTGTTGCAGGCTGTTCATCCTTCAGGGTTGAGTTGACTAATAGTTGACGTGCCTTGTTTAACCTAGAGAGAAATTTTACGGTTATTTTTCGACTTGCAAGCTGCTATACCTACAAATCTTTTTTTTCTTCTGAAATATTCAGTAATGTTTTAAAAGTAAACAGTAAGTAGGTTATTTATTCTTCCATTTACGTTTGAAATAACTAACTCAAAATCACGTATGGAACATTGAATGCACAGGTAATAACAAACGATAGTAACCCGTACATAAGTGTTAAACTGCTGTTTGTTGTCTCTAATAAATAAATAAATAAATAAGTGCTAAAACAATACTAATACTAATTTTGGAAAAGATTGAACAGTCATTTAACTTATACTAAAAACATGTATTTGGACGACAAGACTTTGACCTACTACCATCATAATTAAACTTGTTAGATAGACCGAGGCAACATTGGCGCAGAGTATTAAAAACTTACATTAGATGTGAAATACTTCCAGAATAAAACACTGGACAATATTGGCTATTAACTTCCTTAAAATATTTATAAATAATCATTAGCGTTGACCTAGCCATACTTTATTTTTAGTTTTAAATGTCTCATTTAAGCAACTTTTATAACTAGAGAGATTAATAAATAAACCTAATATTATAAACGGGGATTAGCCTAACACGGCTGTATAGATGACGTGACAATGTCATAAAAACGGGATGGCCTGAAATTACTACGTGCACCAAACAGATAGATAGAATCTTCTTTATTGTACACCATAAAAATTACAGACATAAATTTAGAAATTCTACATAGGGTGACACAATGGGCGGTCTTATCGCTTAAAGCGATCTTTTACAGACAACCTTTGGATGGATTAAAGGTAACAGGAGAGACAATACTGCAGGTAGTTAGTGGTGTACATACCTTACTCCGGCGGCTCCAGCCTTCATCCACAGCTGCAGGATCTTGTCGAACTCTTTGACCACGTCCTCGTTGTTGAAGTTCAGGTCGGGCTGGTCTTCTCCATACTGATGCAGGTAATGTGCCTGGCGCTTCTCGTTCCACGTCCAAGCTGATGTGTTGAGGGTTGATAGCTGGGGATTTTTGTAACATTTGTTTAGAAAACGCCATCTTACAAGAATGTTCTGATTACCACTAGTTCATGAGAACCGGAAAGTTGCAAAATACACGTGGATTAAATCTGCTGTAGGCACAAAGTTTAAAGTGCGGTTTTCGATAACTGGTCCTCGTGTCACATGTCTTATAATTTTAAACTATCTGGTTTTTAGTTTCATCGTCTTTAGAACCGCGATGAAGCATATACACTGTGTAAAACGCATGCCTGTTTGGGGTTCGAACCCACGACCAACAAGTTCAAGTTTATTTATTTATTAACTATGGACGACTTACAGCTAAAAAAAACAGAATAAAAAATAGTATGCGAGACTGACAGCCAATTAAAAGTCTTCACTTCTAAAAACAGATTGGAAGGAAAGAGTGTGAACAGCACAACACTGCTACCAAAAAAAATTAGAGGAAATAAAAAAATAGTATAACATTCAAGCTTAAACCAAATTAATATACCATATTCAATACAAGAATAAAAACCTGAACATACAAATTTTTAATTAAAAAAGCCAAGGCTCAGACACTTTCTGGCCGAGGACATACCTGTTATGAAAGGATCTAAATCATGCTGAGAACAGATACAATTGTGTATTTTTTCAACTTACCCAGTTATTAGGCGCCTTCCTGACCGTGCCGCTCGTATCAAACTCGGTGCCCTCCTTCCATACGAAGTAATTCTCGTAACCCTCGGTCTTGTTCTCGCTCAATTTGAACCACGAATGATCCACATTCACGTAGTTGGGGATTAGGTCTACAATCACTCTGTAATGATTGAAAGAAATTCTTTTAGTTGGGTTGCCATATTATGCAAGAATGAGGTATTTTCATAACATCACGCTTTGTTTCACGGAAGTGTTAGGCAGAGGTGTACCTATAGTACACCCACATTTCGCCAGTTATGTTTTTATGTAATCAGCCGAGCCTATTGCCACCAACCGGGCACAGTTTCAGACTCCGGGCTGCTACTGAGAAATTCCTGTTGGAACAACCCAATAATACTTTGCCCGACCTGGGAATCGAACACGGACCTCATGCTCCGCATAGGACTTGCGACCGCTAGACCAACGAGGCAGTAAGCAACTGCCTATCTGGCCTCCACAACCCTGTTACTGGATAACATGATACTCCTTGGCAGACTGAGCTACTGACTACCCGTAACGACTGTTAAAGATCTACGAATGGCAGCCGGGAATATTTTCATGTATGAGTGTATGCTAATAACAATAAACAACGATCACCATAACAATATCAAGTTTGATTCATACAAGAATAACATTATGCTTGTATTCTCAAAAAGGATAGGCTAAGGTTTAGACACCGACATTTTGCTCGTGATGTGATAAGATATATGCTGTAGTTGGAAAGCCCGAGCATAAATCCGGACTCTGGGCTGTAACTGAGAATTTCCTAATTGAAAACCAAAACACTGCACGACCCGGGGTTCGAACCCATCTAAGCTAAAGATTCAAACTAGAGACCACTAGATGAACAAAGTAAATCGAGTAATAAATGTTTACTCGATTTAAATGCGTGATATCGAATATAATAGAGTACTTAGAATATAGGTACTTTAAAATGGGTAAGCGCTATTGTCTAACTTCAAAATGATGATCTTACACAAGAAAACAAAAAAAATAGGCTGTCATGGGGAGTTCCGGACTGTCGACAGAAATGAAAACATAAAACTGGTATATTATGATATAAACAATATCATTATCATCTACATTGTTGCCCTGTATCCCCAAAAAACCGGCCAAGTGCGTATCGGACCACGCACAATGAAGGGTTCCGTAGTTGGGATGAATTTATCCCAAGAACAAACTTAACACTGTAGTTGAAAAACATGGTCTCCTCTATTGAGATATTTACCATGTTATTTTAAGACCATAGACTTCTTATAGGTTTTCCTGTAATCTTTGAGTAAAGAACCATTGTCTGTATTTTTTCAAAATTGGAAATAATTTCATCCATTTTTTTAAATATCTTTAAAAGCATTTGTTTTAAAATTATAAAAAATATATATTTGAGATCCTCACAACAAGCATTAAATATCATTGAATATGTCACACGGTACAATTTGCGTGACAATCACACGTGATACTATAAGGGTTCCGTGTTTTTCTTTTTGAGGTACGGAATGCTAAAAAGAACCAAATTATTAAAAAACTCAAGACTAGTATTAGCGCCATCTATATTCTATAGCCCAGCGCTACGCGAATCCATAAGTGTACCCCCTAACTAAAATCACTCTACGCGCCAAAAGAAGTTTACATTCCAAAAATCTGTCAACAGTCAATACTTACTTAATACCAAACTCCTTAGCCTTCTTGACGAAAGCCTCGAAGCTCTGCTTGGCAGTAGGCTCAGCATCGATATCGTAAGTAGGCACATCGATGAAGATGCCCTGCACCTTGAAACTCTCCAGTACCGGTAGACTGCCCTGCGCGACTGCGTATTCAGTATCGTCTATGTCCACTAGGGGGCCCTTCTCGAACCTAGAAGAATAGGGAACTTATAATATGGAAGAATAGACAAGATTTTGATGATAAAAATGTAGTATGAGATATTTTTGTAAATAACTAGGTAGGATTTAGTAACGAATAACTAAAGCTACGTGCTTTTAATTTTATAACTAATACACTTAAAATATATTGTTGATCGATTATTGATACTAAAAATATATCTACACATATGTTTACTAACCAAGGGATCGGCGAGGCTCGGAGTTTATACTTTACAACTAAATTCTTTATTCAAATTAGGCAAAAAACCAATTATAATCAGCCTATAATGTTCCCACTGCCTGAGGCACAAGCTCTTGGTCAGAGGAAGTGAGCCGACGCGGGCCGAGTGCGGGTTGGTAGATGTCATGTCTTCGAATTTTTGGTTCTAGGACATACCGGTTTCCTTCACCGTTAATAACCAGTTATTGAATGACAAACGTTACAAAAGTCAACCCTCAAAGTTATGCAAAATCAAAGGTACGGTAACAAAAAAATTCAAACAACCCGACCGAGCCGCACTCGAACACAGTAATGAATTCTGAGCCTACACTACCAAAAACATATTATAATAAACATGATGAGAAAAATAGACATGATAGGAGAATCCCTTGAAAATATGGCGGGGTGATTTGGAGAGGACGGCGGGAAAGACTTACTAGACAGGCAAGGAACAGGGCAAAATTGAAGGGGTTGGAGGAGGTCTTTGCCAAAGGTCACACAGAGACTCAGAACTGAGATTAAAGTTTTGTAATACAACTGTAACTCTGAAAAAAGGCTATAAATAAAATAAGAAAGATAGCGCTGACACCAAATAAATTGTAAAAGGGCAGGAGAAAAACTTATCAAGCTTCGACTAATTAACTGTTGCGAGACTCCCGGAGGTCCAGCGTCACTACGTACCAAGTCTTAGGTTCCGGTGGGGCACACTTAGGAGCCCTGACGATGATGGTGATGGCCCCAGCCAGCATGCACAGCCACAGGCCCCAGAACAGGATGAACATCGCCCAGCGCAGGTTGACCCAGAACGGATCCTCTGCATACTTGAGCAGCTCTTCTTTGGTTAATCCGGAGAATTGCTGTATAGGAATTGTAATGTTATGAATAGAGTATTATTTCTTTGTCCCTCACTCATTTCATGGCAGATATTAGCCAGTCAGTAGGTTGGTAGCGAGGTTGGCTGCCTAGGGTTCGACAAGAGTCGGTACTAAACAAAAACAAGGTGGTTAACGCCGCTCTAAACGCGAATCAGTACGACAGTGTTCTGCAGCACATACAGCAGGAGTCGCATGCAGGGTCATTAGTTTGTAAAGTGTTTTGCGAATATCAGTGAAGATTAAAGCAGTTCTTAAAAGACAGCCTGCACAAAATTAAAATTGTGAAATTTATATTCTTGAAAGAGAAGCTGCCATGACGAAATAAACAGGGTAAAGAGTAGAATTGTTATCATACATTTCATTATAAATCCCTCTATATATTTTGTATTATAGAGTAGGCGTTTGCCTCGCATACTAATTAATCTTCGAGAAACAACAACAATGAAGGTACTGTACTAAAGTAATTATTACATTGATGTGGAGCTGAGCAGTAATAAAGACGAACTGGGTCGAGCTCAGTAATCATTCTTAATCGTTTACTTCAATGACGATCTGAATCGGATGTTTTTATAGCTCGCTGTTATAAGAAGAAATGTTTTTCTTGTGCGAAAGATGACAAGAAATGTGATTTTCACATTATTATAAAATGATCACGGAAATATTTCCTTGTGACCGGTCTTTGAACAAACATCAGTGGGAACTGGGAACCCTGTTACCGCCTACTGCAGTACAGTGGGCGGTCTTCACGAAATAAAAAAAGATAATGCATAGATGCCATGGTAGAAAACACCTGATGGAACAGAATGTTGGGCCATAAAAGAGATGAATGAAAGGCAATTGCATGCAGCTGAGATGAGAATGCCAAGAGGAATGTGTGGTGGAGTTTCTTGCCCGTTCTTCTCCATAGGTATCTACTACGCTTTGGAATGGGCAACTAGCTTCATGTTTCTGACTGACCGACTTCTTGACAATTCAAAAGTGCCTGTAAATGCTTTAATTGAAATAAATGGTTTGAGTTTGAGTTGCGCCGACCACAAATAAATTGGAATAAGGGCAGGAAAATCATGATGGTAGAAACCACCTAATCTGCCCTGAATCTGCGTAAACTTCCCCAACTTTATTGGAATTGGATTCCATGTTTGTCCAAGACAGTTTTGAAAGCCGTTCAAATAAATACGAACCGGTCTTCTAGAAGTGGATTCTTCAGCATCTATGAAGAGTGAGCTCTTATAAAAAATGCGATTATGGAAAAATAAATAAGATGATAAATCTGAACTGAACCGTCTGTACATTTTGAGCAGAATACAATCCTTTACCTACTCGATTCAATTGCAATTGTTATTTGTAAGACAAGATGACGTATCGGTTATTTTGATACCTATGTCACGTTGACATTCCGACCCATTGAGTAAAATGTATTTTTTTGTAGATCACCAATCCGTTTTCCCTGTTTTCAAGTGTATTTTACATAGCTACCAACTTATGGCAATAAAACTCTCTCGGTATGCGGTAAAGATGATTTATCATGCATGAGTGAACAGTTATTGTAAAGCCATTTTAATGCCGTTAAGTCGAACCAGCAAGTGTTACACTTTTACTTATTGTGTGAGAAATAAGTTAGGTAATTACTGAGTAACGAACCCAGTTACGGAAAATAATATCAGCAAAGCCATGACAAGATTTTTTGTTTAACTTGGGCGGTACTTTGAAATTTTGTTTGCATATTGGCGAAAAAGTATTTTCGAAATTACTCAAACCATGGCGAATATGCAAAGTAAAATACACAACAAATGCAGTCTACTAAAATTTGAATTTGAGCAAAATTCGAATTTGCTGCGAGCGTAAGACAAACTTGTTTTTTTTTAATGCCGAGAACTGTGCTGGGTCTACTTACAAAATTCGAAGATTTGAACTTCACTTTGTTCTGTCACTTTCACTTCGATAAGAAAAAAGCGAGGGATAGAAACAAGTCGATTCGAAGTTCCATTTTAAAATTCCATACATACTAGGCCCAAAAGAAGAAACAAACAATAAAACTTTAGGATACGCATAAAACCGTAAAATTGCAAATCATCTGTTATGGTTTTATTTAAATGCTGTTTTATTATCTATATATTTTGGAACGAAGTTTTTTAACGCGGCTTGCGGTAGGAGTAGGAGTGCACTGGCAGAAATCGACAAGCGAAAAAGCGCTTGTCAACTGTCTTCTTCTAATTCAAAGAAAAAGAAAGAGAGAGAGAGAGAGAGAGATAGAAAGTATGAATTTGGTTAAAATGATAATCCAAGATGGCGGCTCCGAAAATTGCTACTTTTTTCGTCATGGGTATCGTTTTCGTAGTTTGCGAGGGTGGTAAAGCCAATCGTGAGAACAAAATGTAATCCAAGATGGTGGATGCGAAAATTTTGTTTCTGTTTTAAATCATAAGTGAGAACTTCGTTCCTGACGGGGGTTCCCTCGAAGCGCTCGGGATTCAAACGTAGAATCACAAGCTACACTCGTGATTCAAACGTAGAATCACTCGCTACACTCGTGATTCAATTATAGAATCCTTCGTTTACTCGGGATTCAAAATCAACACTAGCATCTAAAACAACTTTGCTCTCTTGTTGCACAAAATGTGTCTAAGATGACACAATTTGATTGGCAATTTGCTCGAATTGCCTGACATTGTGCTATTTCGCAAGCAGTGAAACTTAAATTAAATCAATTGGACTAAACTTAACTCTAACACAACATTCAGTCGCCAATTCAAACCTACTCAACTGTACCTACTAGTCATAAACCCATCGAACATCAAATTAATAACATATCTTTATTTGAGACCGCGGAATCTCAAGAGAGCCACTCTAAAGTTAAAAAGCCTCCACTTACCCGCTTATTAGCATCAAGCTCAATTTTCGCGTCGCCGTTCCTGTGGTCCTCGACCACATACTTAGCGTCCGCCATGTCGACCCTGGTCACGATCTTGGCCTCCTCTTCCTTGGGCAGCAGCTTCTCTTCCGCGCCGTCAGGAGAGATCTTCTCCTTAGACTTGGAGAGATTCGATTTTGAGGAGCGGAATTCTGGTAAAAAAATGGAGGCTATAATTTACAGAATTTTTAACAAGTGGATGTTAACAGACTATTATTATTGATAGATGTGTGATAGATGAGATAATTACGGACGATTAAACAGCCCCGTTACCACCTGGTAACAGGCAGATATTTTTACCACTTCTGTAACTCAACGAATGAAGAATATTTTTATGAAACCAGGCAGGAATGAAGTGTCGCCAACCTGATTAATTATTCATTACAACGAGGTAGATAGCTACACCGCCAAGCAACCGGACGCAATATATATTTACGACGAACCCACTGTAGGTCAGATATGAAACCACATTCAATGCCTAGAGCATGACGGCCCGCTGTAGATTTTTAAAACACCAAAATATGAGAATAAATGCAGTCATCATCAAACTGATTGTGATTACTGACGACAATTCTATCTGCTTATCCTTTCCAGCATTATACTGGAGTGGTACTTAAAACACGGATTAGGTTGGTACTAAATAGCTTTAGTAAAATCCTCAACTAAAAGCATGTTTGTTGTCTCAACCCTCCGATTTGTGTACGAATCACACGATTTAACAACGCCAAAAATATGAACTATTCAAAAGCAATACAGACTCTAATGCAAAATACTAACAACTACGAAAAACATACCGAAACCACGTTGAAAAATATCGCAACGCGAATACCCCACAGCCGTCTGTTACGTCACACACACTCCTGCCCCAACCGGCCACGTTTTTGCACTAACGATCCAGCTCACAAAGCCGCGGCCTGCCGTATAGCGGTACTAAATTCTGGAATAGATACCGTATTCTATTCTTGTCTCCTGTACGTGTCGTGCTAAAAATGTCACCCTGATACCGTGGATTGTAACTCCTATGTTATTCCCTCATGGTTTGTAAATTTAAATTAGGTCAAAGGGTTTCTGAAGTAATTAACCCTTAGTTTAACTGACCCCTCGGAAAAAATGGGTGAATATCATTACTGATTTTAACGCACCTGGCAGTTTAAGAGGACTATTCACTGGGACGCGAGCAAAGACATAATTTAGATCAAAGTAATAAGTGCGATGATGCATATTCTTAACTGGTCATCCCCAGTGCATTCATACCACATTACAGCCAGATAAAAATGTTATCAAGTCTTTGCAAGGTATTTTCTCCGGCTCAACAACAAAGGGTCTAATCGACTTTCTAAACTAGCACGACTCACTTTCTCAAAGCTTCGGTGTTCATCACTCCGACACAAAAATACGACTGCAACCGGACGAAAGTCCCACACGCTTATATCAAGCTTGCGTATGTACTGTGTAATAAATAAAAAAATCTTTGCAAAATAAAGGAACAAGACGCATTACTCGTTTCAAGATGAATTCGGCGATTCCCGAAAGTCAGCGGGCGCTGCATGCAACTTTTTGTCTCGAGAACCCGATTTATATGGAAGTTGACGCGTAGCAATAAGGCTGGTTTCTTACGAACAAAAAATTTCGGCTGATGTAATTGATGGGGCGCACAGCATCACAGATTATTAGGGAGGTACAAATTACGGGGCGATGACTCTAAGCCCACGTTCGCACGGTAGAAATAAAATCGCAGCGATTTTTTATCGTGCACTGGATTTTCAACGCTTTGATTAGCGCCGAAATTTGAAAATCCAAGTGTTTTTTCAACGCGCTGGGACGAGAGTGCGTCCCAACGCGTTGGATTCTCAACGCTTTGCTCAACACCGAGAGTTGAAAATCCAGTGTACGAAAAAAAATCGCCGCGATAAAAAAAAGTTCGTACAGAGTTTTTCTTTGGGCTTCTGTAGAGTTTTAAGCGAAGACTATATATTTTTAGTTAGCCAATACAAAATAGGAAAATATTCTGGAATCTGGACCACAAATTGATCAGTAAGCAGACGTGTGAAATAAAGTTACATGATGGAAATATTAATACATTTACATATCGACTATAAACTGGCAACCGATACTATCTCAATTTTGACAACTTTACAGAATGAAGAAAAAACTTGTTTGCATCATTTATATAGCAACTAGGTAGTATATTTAAAAAAAATACGTGGCTTTTAAATATTTTTATTGTTAAGGCCTATAGCCTTCTTACTAATTATAATCTATTCCTATCATAGATTGTTGTTTATGGTGTTGTGCAAAAACAACCGACGATTGATATGAAGTAAAAATATATTTAGCTGATTGCAAATATTCTGTTTTTTCTGTTAATAAGATTCCTTATTCACACTAAGCTTTCCACAACTTTAATATTCATTACACTTGTTATTAAAAACAAAAGTAGCATTTTAGGCTTCCTTCTCATATAATTGAGATGGAACCGGTTGCCAGTTCACAGTCGATATTCAGCTTTCCACAAGTATTTAAGACCGACAATACAGCAGTTACAGTTGCTTTAGCAAAATGTCTCACCTACACTAACACCAAAAACCACGTATCGTAGGTACCTAATAACGAAAGACGCAGGACTTCGTCAGTACGCTTGGAGCACTACTAGACCAGCAACTTTGAAACGAAGTAGGTAAACTGTCTCAGATAACGCCTAATGAAATAATCGCTTCGGTCCAAATGGAGAAACATTCATTTGTGGATAGCGAGGTAAGATTAGTAGGATGTGTAAAGGTGTGTTTCGGAAAGTGACCCTTTTAGGCCTGGATTATCTTAAATAGATGTAATTATACTAAATCAATAAGCAGCCTTTTCGTAAACACATAGATTTTTCGAGATTGATCCACATTTAATTTTCAGACCTCCCTTTCAAACAGCATTGTTACGTTGTGATGGCGATATTTTTGTTTTATGAGTATAATATGCTTAAAACACGACTTCGAAAGGAAGTCGTGTGTTCTGAAATAACTATTTTAAACAACGCAAAAAAAAAAAACTTGAAAGACGCAGAAGTTTCAATATTTTATCTATTTCACCCAAAAAATGTGGAGCTAAAGTCACGCAAGGACTGAAATATATCTGGAAACAATTGACGATTTGTGGCTGCACACAAAGAATGTTAGCGCAGTTGTAAATTTAAAAGTCCTGGGTTAAAATCTGAGATGTAGGGTCATAGATACTTGGCACTCTTCGCCACCCCACGTTTATTTGCTAGATGATCGTGAGTGGCACCATTTCTCAAGTGATTAAGTAGCTACGAGTGTCATGTAGACTTTACCAAGTAGGTAATGCGGGGTCGGTGGATTCCTACCCAAAAGAAATGCATTAGTTGGAATGCGAAACGAAATTATATCTACAGTAATTTATTAAGGGACTAAAGAGACATAAAACGATGTGTTTATTATTGTATCGTACGTGCTTAAACTTCCGATTTCGAGTTGCAAATTAAAGTGGCCTTGGATTGAACATTATTTGTTTCGATATAGGTAATTGGGAAAAATGGAAGTTAAGTCGACCACGGCCCCAAATACAAAGCCCTTTTCGGTGATGCAACAACTACAGGAAATTACTCCAAATACGAGTTTAGGCTAGGGACAAAACTGGGCGGAAAATCGTGCCGAAAACTCGCGCGTATATTTTCGCTCTGCAGCGCAGTAAGTTACAAATATTCTGAAATTGGATTTTTGAGGTGTGCGTACGCGCAGCGGAATGTTGTTGAATTTAAAGATTTTAATTATGCAGATATTTAGTGTATGACGTCGTATAATTGTGTATGGTAAAAAAAAAATTGTGCACGCAACCATTGTGGAGAAATTCACCAAAAACTGATTCCGCTGGGCGAACGTTGTCCTGGCGGAACTTTTTTTAATCCATAGACTTTAGAAGAAAAGAGATGTGTCCAAAAATTAGTGTGTATTTGTGTGTAATTGTGTATGTATGAATAAAACTAGTGCATGCATAAACTTCGGAGAAATTCAAGTTTCCGCTACGCGAACGTTTGGCCATTAGCTAGTTTTCATATAAAGCGCTTACATAGAGAACTGTAGATTTTTACATACGTTGTTTTGAATTTGTTTATATTTGTTTAAAAAACAGATTTAGAAAAAATCGTAGGGCTTAAAAGATAAAAATATAAACGTAAAATACGCTTATTAGGTCTTAGTTCTTAAAGTATGCACTTTGGGGTCTAGATTTTCACGTTTATACAAACCTTGTAAGTGTCTGCAACATGTTGCCAAGTATCAATGATGTTCCGTTAGTAACTAAAGAGTTATAGGACAAATTTACCATGAACAGATCACTGTTTACAAAGCAGTCAAATATCACGTTCTGAAGGAATTGCATGGTAATATGTATGTCAATAATTAGTGTATTCATTCAACTATTCTTATGCAAAATTTCATGTCATTAAATTCAGTAATTAAAGAAAAACAATTATAATACTGACGAAGCATCGAAAACCTACATAACCCGACCAAGTTCGGATGGCTACAAAAAAGCGGCCGTGCAATATATTTAGGTAACATCCCAAAATTTACAGTATAATACCGGTATTGAATTGGTATAGGTGATAACACAATTGTTGTTTCTATATAATTTATAGGTCATTTATTTTTGTACACCTACTTTTTTAAATGTATTTGACTATGACAGAAAGTAGGTACTATTTACGTAGGTACTTTATTTAAGTATGCGCTTGAGACTTGAGATATAATCTAAATATATTATTTAAGACAAATAAAATTCATACAGCTAATTTCTATTGAAGATTTCACGGATCAAGATTCTAACTATAGACCCCTTGGGGAAATTAAATATTTACCACATGTAAGTATGTACTACTGTTTAGGTAAATATTTATCATATTGTAGCTTATTACACTATTTAACCAATAGACTAGGCATGCACGAGCGTTCCCCTTTGCAACTTTAGTGGATCAAACAATCTAATAACTTAAAAAAAACTACTTCTTGAATCGATTTTTTTTTCTTATGTATGTGAGCGTGTTCCCCCGCACCCCCACCAAAATATACAGAATTATTTTGTTCGAAGTTCGGTACGCTTAATCCTTTAGTTAAATAGTCTAAGTATTGTAGTTATGAATTGATCAAAAATATTCTTGTGTGAAAAAATAGACAACGCGCTGCGCGCAACGAGCGATAGGCGGTTTTTATCGTAGATAGTGGCGTTATTATTAAAAAAATATTTTTCATTCAAGAAAAATGCAATTGTTTTATTTTTTCCTAACGCTTGTGTACGCAACTGTACCATATTAATAAATACTATATTGGAAGGTTAAGAACGTTTCTTAGATATATGGCACGGCCGCTTTTTTGTAGCCATCCGAACTTGGTCGGGTTATGTAGGTTTTCGATGCTTCGTCAGTATTATAATTGTTTTTCTTTAATTACTGAATTTAATGACATGAAATTTTGCATAAGAATAGTTGAATGAATACACTAATTATTGACATACATATTACCATGCAATTCCTTCAGAACGTCGTGATATTTGACTGCTTTGTAAACAGTGATCTGTTCATGGTAAATTTGTCCTATAACTCTTTAGTTACTAACGGAACATCATTGATACTTGGCAACATGTTGCAGACACTTACAAGGTTTGTATAAACGTGAAAATCTAGACCCCAAAGTGCATACTTTAAGAACTAAGACCTAATAAGCGTATTTTACGTTTATATTTTTATCTTTTAAGCCCTACGATTTTTTCTAAATCTGTTTTTTAAACAAATATAAACAAATTCAAAACAACGTATGTAAAAATCTACAGTTCTCTATGTAAGCGCTTTATATGAAAACTAGCTAATGGCCAAACGTTCGCGTAGCGGAAACTTGAATTTCTCCGAAGTTTATGCATGCACTAGTTTTATTCATACATACACAATTACACACAAATACACACTAATTTTTGGACACATCTCTTTTCTTCTAAAGTCTATGGATTAAAAAAAGTTCCGCCAGGACAACGTTCGCCCAGCGGAATCAGTTTTTGGTGAATTTCTCCACAATGGTTGCGTGCACAATTTTTTTTTTACCATACACAATTATACGACGTCATACACTAAATATCTGCATTATTAAAATCTTTAAATTCAACAACATTCCGCTGCGCGTACGCACACATTTTTGAGCGAAAAATATACGCGTCTGCGACTGCTGTGCCGCATTTGTCCGCTCAAATTTAACCCTATCCAAAAAGGCAAACATTTAATAAAAATAGAAAAGAATACTTTAAACATTTTTTTCATACACTCACCTACACCTTATTTCACAATGACCTTTAAATGCACTTTAGATTGAACATCAATGAGAACAATAGTCAATTTTACAGTAATAAACCACTGGAAATTAAATTAGCTTCCACACAACCATGTCTCAGTGATAACTGTGTCTTTGGTACTGGTCAGAACCACAGGCCTCAGAGTGGTAACCAAGCAGTCGTGTGGCAAAAAATTAGCGATACAAGTACCTACTTAGAAACTTGTGTAAAACTAAAAATAGAAGGTAGGTCTGAATTATTGCTTAGTATTTAAGAGAATTGTGAAAATAGATTCAATGACCAAGTAATTTGATGTAATGTTTCATGTTGATTTCATTATTTCGATACAACAGTAATTTAAATGGCGAAGTTTATTTATTTATATGAATGTAAATGTTGATTTATACGCATGTGTAGTCAGTAATATAAGAACTAATCGATTACCTATTATATAGGAATGAGTTTTCTCCGTGTAGTGACACGCCCACTTTTATGTGTGACGAGAATCTCTTGCGAAGTCTCGACTAAGGTTACTATCCCGCCGGATATGTCCGCCTTATTAAACCCATCGTCTGGACTTTGTCATTTGTCCGAAAATTTCCACTATATTAATTATATTTTTAAAAATTAAAACTGTTAAAAGTAAGATTTTAAACTAAAATTTATGGTCTTTTTTCCAGGACTTTTAATTTTTTTCGAAATGGTAATCCTAGTCCTGACCGCCCCTTGCGTCATGTTTTTGCTCTAACTAAGATGTTTTTTACTGCCAAGACTTCCAGAAACGGTTGATAAAAAAATAAACACGCCTGTATCCCCGAAGGGCTAGGCAGAAGTGTAATAGACACCCACATTGAGCTACTCAGATGATATTGTTGTTATTATACAGTTCTTGATGATTTCATAAGTTATTTTAACTTTATTCGTCAATTAGTACATAGGCGATATTTTGCGCAAGATAATATGTGTTCATTCATGAAATTGATATAATAAACCTAAAATGCTGCCTCATTTTATTGCATAGTGTGGTAATAATAAGTCAACTGAATAATGAAAAACCCAGGATAATGTACACATTAGAGCAGGAAAAAAGACACAAAAAGCTTTTTAGCACATGGGACATTCCCATTCGCAAAATAATACAAGACTAAAGTTATTTTATTACAAAATTTATTTACACAATTTATTATTAGAAAAATATTAATTAAATCCACATTATTCATTATTCTTAAGCAATCTCTAAACATTATTCTCACCACTGGCATAAAATAAATCCAATTATAGTTCATCTGCATAAAGTTTGAAATATATAAAATGCATAGACAATACATTCAAGTATTTTGATGTAAACTATCAAGAAACTGTTGGAATAATCTGTTTCTTTCTCTCTGTATACTATTTGATTCTTGTACTATATTTATTAGTCTATCTAACTTCTCTTCTACAGTTCGCTGTCTATTTCTCATTTCTAATGTTACTTTCCTAAAGTCTGTGTACCGTCTCCTGTTCAACTTTCTTTTAGATTCTTCACTTTGACCGTTTGATGTTTCACCATTTTCTTGTATATCTGGCTCATAGGTTGAAGGTTCGGTTATAGCCAATAAAGCTTTGGTTACACTCTCTGTAGTACCATCTTGTATCCTCTGCTGTATTTCAGGCTGATATTCCCCATTGACATTGTAAATCTGCTCAAAAACTTCAAAATAAGGCCATTTGACTACAACAACTTCGTTCCTATTTCTCTTTTTAAGCAATCTTATGTATGTTTGTTTTAAATTCCGAAATTTCTTATCACAACAGTCTGGGCCTTTACCAACAGCATTGGCTATGTCCACCCAAACATTCTTTTTCTTAACTTTTGGACTCCGGAACTTTTCAACATTCTGTAGATATAAGTTTAACAGCATTTTGATACTGGTGTGTTCCCAATGGTCATCAACATCATCTCCTGTGTCTGTTTCCATTATTTCACTTTGGTTCAGCTGCATGTATACCTCCTCAGTCTCCAGATACTCAACAGGTTCAGCTGAAAATAAACTCTATGGTGATAGCCTTCTTTATAAGAGACAAGTGTTTGATTGTACAAGCTGTTCTCAGATATAAATTGGAGTTAGTTGACCAATTTGTAACAAGCAGTCCATTCACACATGTCCTGTTGAAGTGAATTCAATTTACAGGAAGTTTCTTATCTACACAAGTAGATTGAAATGCCACTTGTCTGAGTTCAAAGAGAAAAGTAAAAAAAAATAGTTACCACTCATTTGCTGGATCTCTTCTTCAAAATCTTTGTGCTTAATATTATCCTTGATACAATTAACGTTTTTAAAATGCAAACAAACTTGTGTCTTGCATCATTCAGCGGACGAGAACAAAATGGCGCTGACTACCGCGGCGAATAAAGCGCTTTATAACCCGACCGAAAGAAAGAGTCACTTTGGTACAACCAAATTAGGTCATAATACAACTTGAAATAAATGTATAAGATAGTAATTTATGGTTTTAACATGTTCAAATAACCGTATAATAATCATAAAACAATAAAAACCATGGATTAGTTACAAGATGTTACATGAGAAAATTAAAATACAGCACACGAAAGAGCTTTTAATTTTCGTCGGATTTCATCTTTGCTTTGACGTTTGCTGTCGACCTTGTTATCTTTGCCTTTCATTGATAACGTCATGAGTTCATGATACAATAAAATTGATAACGGAGACAGGCCGAGACCAATCAAGGCTTCTCATTTGAATACGAACTTGATGAAAATGACGTCATAATGAAATTGAAATCTTTTCAATAATTTGAACAGTCTACGGTAAAGTAAAGAACGAAGTATGAAAAACGATCAAAATTAACAAATAGTTGCATGCTATCTGATAAAACAATGGAAAATGGTAATACCTGTATCCGTCTCAGGGATGGGCTTGTAAGACGCGACGTGCTCGTCTTCTTTCACCTGCCCTCCATCTATGGAGAGATGGTTTTTCCGCGTCTCCGACATGATGAATTAGGGACACGCCCAACCGGTTTTGCAATACCAAGAAAGTAGGGCCTTTCCCTTCAATAAATTATAATTGAAATAATTAACTTTCACAAAGCACTCCTGCCACTCGGTACGCTACTGAACAGCTGTCAACGAAACGAATGAAGAAGAGAATGAATTGGTGTTAAAAGACCGATAATGCCACGCCCTCACTTCAATATCAATCTTTAGTTCAATCAACTTTAGGGGTGCGTTCAATAATTTGTGTCGAAGTTTAGTAAACGGCTAATCTCGGCTAAAGTCTTGGCCGTTAGACATGCGAGTGTTATAATAGGTTGGGGAAAAAGTTTCTTCGTATTTTTTAAGAAAATTCAAAACATTTTTTAACATAGTATGTTTACATTTAACTAAAGTATGTAGGTACCATTTTGTTCGATAACTTTTTGCCATCTTGTAGGTAGGGACATGATCCCATTGCTATAGAAATTTTGGGACTTCTGATCAAAATACCGCGACAAGTGGTTTTGGCAGTCCTCCCGTGATGTTAACCTGACACTGCCTAAAGAATTCTGAAGAGACCGAAACAGGTGGAAATCTGAAGGTGCAAGGTCAGGACTATACGGCGGATGCATTAACACCTCCCAGCCAAACTCTCTTAATTTTTGCTGAGTGGCTAAAGATGTGTGAGGTCTAGCGTTATCATGATGAAAAACCACACCCCTTCTGTTGATTAATTCCGGCCGCTTTCTCTCAACTTCTTGCTTTAATCTCATCAGTTGTTCGCAGTAGAGTTCAGAATCGATGGTCCTGCCTGGTGGTAACAGCTCATAATGAATAATGCCCTTCCAATCCCACCACACACACAGCATCACCTTGTTGCGAGTTAACCCGGGTTTTGCCACAGTCTGTGAAGCCTGACCGGCCTTTGACCACGACCTTTTTCGCACGTTCTTGTCGTACGTGATCCACTTTTCATCACCAGTTATCAGCTTCTTCAAAAATGGTTCGGTTTCATTACGTCGTAATAAAGAATCACAAATGAGTACACGGTTCATTAGGTTTCTTTCAGTGAGCTCGTGAGGTACCCAAATATCGAGCTTTTTTGTGTACCCAGTTTTTTTCAAATGCGCCAAAACTGTTTTGTGGTCAATTCCCAGTTCTTCAGCTACGTCGTAACTACTAATATGCCGATCTTGCTCCACTTTTTCAAAAATGGCATCCATTTTATCCGTAATAGGGCGACCAGAGCGACGTGCATCTTTGACATCAAAATTTCCGGATTGAAAACGCTTAAACCAAATTTGTGCTACTCTCACAGACACTGCACTAGGTCCATAAACATCGCAAATTTTTTTCGCGGCTTGCGTTGCATTTTTACCTTTTTTGTAGTAAAATTTTAAAATGTATCGAATTTCTTCATTAGATTCACTCATCTTGACAGTACGAAAAACAAATAAAAATCACACATTTTCCTAATTTGAATTTGGAATTATGTTCTTTAAAATTTAAACTTTCAATGATACCAAAACCAGCCAGATACACATAGTATAGCCAAAGAGATTTTATTACAAGTTCATACATACTATAATGCGAAAAGACTTTTTCCCCAACCTAATATATTTCAATTTTTAGCACTATGTTTTTGTTTACCCACATTAATTATTTAAGTAAAATTGAATTTGCTTGATTCCGGAAGTTGTTTCGGTTGTGATTCAAATCATAAAATTATTGTTAAAACTACTTTTACACCATTTAATTATTATGATATTTATAATTATAGTTTTTGATACAGTTATATCGCTTTAGTTAAGTAAATTAAGTAAAGAATGGATCGAATGATCAATTTTGAACACGTGTTCTTTGTACCGACGGCTCGATGACGCCACTTGTTTGTCACTGAGTATAAAAGCTAGAGCCCAACCGCTTGGGGGGCATTCTTTGTCGAGCCTTCGGACCGAGCAGATCACCGGTACCTATATAATATGGATCAAACAATCCTCGAAGGGTTACTTACCGCCACCCGGGATGCCCTTTCCAGCAACAAACGACAGGATGACGTGGCACTGCCAACGTTCGATCCATCCACCAGTGACAACGGCGCAGCCGTATGGTGTGACAACGTTGACAAGCTTGGAGAAGAGTTTGGATGGAGCGGTATAGCTAAAGTCGCAAAGGCAGGTAAGGCCCTTAAGGGCTCTGCTTTAACTTGGTATGAGACATGGGAACCCCAAGAAGGACGTACTTGGGAGAACTTCCGGAATGAAATAATTTCATTATACCCAGAAAAAAGAACCTCTCGGAAAAATTATATAAAGCCGTTACATAATCATCAGATTCAGCGGATTCCTATTGCGAGTACGCCAGGGAAAAAAATCCGATTGTTAAAAAATACTAAAATAGTTTTTTTCTGAAGCTCAACTTATTGAATTAGTTTGTGGAGGAATTAGAGAAGTAAATGTTAGAATGGCGTCATTTAATAGTAGCGTCACAACTACCTCGGAACTAATAGCACTGTTTTCTGCCTACGTTAAGACCCCCACCGTTATTATAAATCGAGCCGCGATTTCTTATAAGCCTCTATCGGTAAATCTGACATCCACATGAGCCTCGCTCTTGGTTAGAAATTTCGCAACAAAATGATCCAATAACTTTATCATTAATTGAGAGGTTAAGAGTCCGGAGATTTAGACGAAAATCAATATACCATGATAAATAACTTATTACATTACAAAATTAGCCCAGATACCCGACCCAAATTATATGTCCCTAAGAATAACAGACTCGATATTCTAAGACTATATCATGATGAAAACTGCCATGTAGGTTTCTATAAGACTATAGAAAAAATACGGGAGAATTATTGGTTTCCTTCAATGGCCGCTTTGGTAAAAAAAAAAAAAAAAAAAAAAAACTTATACCACTGCCAAATAATGTGTCAGATTGGCCAAACGAATTATGTAATGTACAGCTATCCTTAAATACTACAAATCAGAAGTCAACAGGGTTCTCTCCTCTTCGTTTATTAGTAGGTAAAAACTCCAACATTCCATGTGTACAGGCGCGACTTAATAAAGTTCTTGGGGAGGATGCTACCATTGCTCAAAATTTTGATTTACAAGCAGACCGTGAACTTGCCTTAGATCGCTTAAGAGAAATCGCACAAAAATTTAAAGAACGTTTTGATGCCGTACGACGTAACAAAAAAACTTACCATGTAGGTGACACTGTATACGTCTATCAAGACCATCGGCGTCATGATAAACTTAGACCAAAATTCAGAGGGCCATACGAAATAGTAGAAGTTTTAGATAACGACCGTTATAACTTGCGAGGCTTAGGGCAAAGAAACGTAGTAATATCTAAGGATAAATTACGGTACTGGCCAGGAGAATGGGTCGATGAGGACGCTACTACTAATGATGCTATTTAAAGTATACATTCTATTGTAATATATCTATTTTCTTTAGTTATTAAGACTGATTAAAGTTTAATGGATGATATTGTTATAACTGTGGCTGTGCCTGTGGTTCTACCAGTAGCTGTGCCATTGATCATATGGCTGTGCCTGTGAACCTATGGCTGTGCTTTTCGTCCTATAGCTGTGCTTTTGGTTCTGTGGCTGTGCCTATGATCTTGGGGCTGTGCGTTTGGTTTCACCTGTGGCTGTGCCTGTGTTTATAGTTACCTGTCTTCACATGTATTAAAAACAATTATATTGTAAAGTGCGTAGTGCTAAACATATTGATAAACATATACCTACATTATTGTGTTGTACTCCGAGAACTTAGTACATTTCAGAATGAATGTTGAAAATGCTATTTAAGTCTCTATATACTGATAATTTTTATTAATTATAAATTGTGGCTGTGCCTGTGGCTGTGCCTGTGGCTGTGCCTGTGGCTGTGCCTGTGGCTGTGCCTGTGGCTGTGCCTGTGGCTGTGCTTGTGCCAATAACAAACCAAAGTAAATTGATTGCTAGAAATGTGCTAAGTACATATCAGAATTACTGTTGTTATATGTTATATCTAATCTTTAATTCACTAGATTTTTTTGTTATGTCTTGTAATTGTCGTATGAAATTAATTATATTTCAAACATGTACTTCGAGAACGAAGTATATATCTAGGGTCGGCAGACTAAAAAACATAAGTCAAAAAGTCATACTTTTCAGGAACAACTAAAAACTATACAAAAAAATAACGTTAAACTATAAATTCAAATTTATTGGAATATTGAGATGTTTTTAATTAATACTAACATGCACTTAAAAATCATTAGACATAAATATAATAAAAAGCGATTTTAGTGACTTATGTTACAAGGAACACCAAGTACATAGTAGATACTTGTGACTTAAGTGTATGAGAACAGTACATTTCATTATAAACTATATTTTAGTTAACAAACAAAAGCTACTTCTATAAACGTAAAATATTTACTATGCATCATTTATATACTAGCCTATATTTATATATTTTTTTAATTAACTATTTATTCATCTTCTTCACTATCTAAAATATCAGGGTCAGTATTACGTATATTGTTCACAGTAGGCAAATCTAAATAAAATCTGTGAAAAACATCGGGTATTAGGGAGAGTAAGGAAATCAGATCATCCTTTTTTTCTTTTGATATCGGTAAGGGCTGTTCCGATATAACATGAATAGTGTCAGGTATGGCAAAAACTCGACGTTTCAAGTTTAATTTGGAAAATTGACATTCCGTGTCCAAAGTGTCTTTGTAAGAGATTACGCCAAATTCAGAATCATAGCGCAACCACTTTTTATCGAGCCATTTAAATTGTCGCCCTTCCACATCTTTGTTTCTCAATACTAAAGGACCCTTTAACAACGCAGAAAAATCCAAAAAGTCGGAGCTGCGCATTTCGACCACTTCAAATTTTTTACTGCTCGATCTTATAAGTTGTATCCAATCATGAGGGTGATAAATCTGCAAATCCGTTTTTTTTTTCTTTTTTTCAATGATGCCATGATCCGTGTCTACTTCCAAGTGGCTATGACCAGGAACCATGAACTTGTGGTCTATGACATCTATGTCTAATTTCTGCAAAGCCCAGGTCAACATTGAACTGACATGAGAATTGCGGTTCTGACCGCCACAAGTATCAGAATAAAAAATAACATGTTTTGTATTCTCAGGTATGTATGTTTGAAGATGTTTAAAAAGACATGATGCTATTTGATTAGCTCCTCTAGCAGCTATGGTTTCATACCATATGTAACATACAGCTTTTCCAGTTTTGTTATCATGGACAGTCAAGTTGAACGTCCACAACTGGCGTTTGTAGAAAGCTACAGAAGAGCTGAGAGCTGGAGTGGGTAAACACTGTTGTAAGTCAAATGTGTAAACTTGCACAGTACTGTCATTTTTATTCACTTGAGTATCACATTTTTTCATTTCGTATGCTTGATCTGCGGCAATCTTGTGATGTTCATGTTGAGCAATTAGTTCAGTTTTGACTTGGTCTTCTTGACATAGTTGAATTTGCATCTTGAATTTATCACAAGTATAGCATGTGTCGGCACGGGGCTTTTTGAAAGATAATCCTAATTTGTGGAATTCTTGACTATAAATTTTTACTGATGGTGGATTGTCGCGGTTTTCACAAAATAATTCATACATTTTGTTAATAGTTAGATGAGAAGGCAAGTACTTTTTTGATGTAGTTTTTCTTGTGTAATGGCTCTCATAGGATGGAAATGATAAAATGTGTTGCTTAATTTCTTGTCTTTTTTCATCAGAAATTTTATGTTTGGGTATACTCTTCCCACGGTTATCATCTGTTTGAGTGCCACCTACAGAAGACCTTTTTTTCATGGCAACTGTTTTTATAAAATTATCGCTTTCGCTTAACGTTTTTAAATGGCATCCCCGACAAATGGGTTCACGCTTCCCGTGAATTAATAAAAAATATTTATATGTTTTCATGCGAACCTTTTGTTGGTCAGGATCTAGTGTGCGTTGTCTTTGAGTGGCCTTGTCTTGTATTTCCATTAAAGATGCCATATAAGATGTTCTCTTGAGATATGTTCCCATTTGCCAATATTCTCTGAAAATAGCTTGTCTATCGTTCAATGATATACGCTCCTTACATTTCATTCGACACGTCCCTAGCTCTTTCATTGTTCTGCTGGAAACAACTTTACCTTTTAATGTTTTATAAGATTGACCTGTGTTGCGTTTTATTTTCTTATCCTGTTTCATAATGCGAATACTTTTTTTTGGAGATGTTTCGACCGCGTGTGTCGGTGTTTCGGCTCTTCGGTCAGTATCCGGATGAGTCGATATATCACTGGACATCGACGAATCTGCTGTTGTTTCTGGGAGTTCAAAATGTGGATCCAGGACAGAATCATCACTTGAGAAATCTATTTCCCGATTAGTAAACATAATGCCAGCGTGGCCTGATGATGTGGAAGGCATGGGTTCTTCTTCCGCCATTGTGCCTATTGAGTGCTGTTCATTTTGTTCACCTAAAAATAAAAATATACTGTAAAGGCTAATAAAATAATCGTTTCAATGATTTATTTATGATTGATGCTATAATGAACTGATGATTTTTACTAAAACTGCAATGAAAGATAAATATACTTAATTTCTAATTTAAATCAAACATGACAAACTTACTTTCAACAGTTGAGTTTCTCCTCAGCACCATCTCAACTAATTTCTTTCTTCGTTGACAATCCATAGTAATATTACTTTAATATTTTAACAAAAATATCACACACCACACAACTGTCCCTTTTATAAATCAGAGCAAAACTAACTTGACTAGTGACCCAAATCTTAACACTTCATTTTTTCCTTAGCAATAAATAATAATTTGAGTACCTACACTACCTACCCCCGAGTTCAACGTCGAGATAACGCGACGCACTTAACGTTCCTAATAACATAAGTCACGTTCTGTATCTATGAAGTTTGAGAGCGTCAAGTGTTCCTTTTAACATAACTCAACTTATGTTTTTTATAACGTCGCAAGATTCATGCGAATCAAGAGGTTGAAAAAGGACGCCCCTTAGGTTCGAGCCCGAACAAGCGAACATGACTTATGTGCTTTAGTCTGCCGATGTATTGATTTAAATGAATGATTATGGTACAAAGAAAAAATAAAGCAATTTTTTGACTTATGTGCTTTAGTCCGCCGACCCGACATATATCAGAATGGCCGTGTTATATATTTAAATTTTTAGCACTATGTTTTTGTTTACCCACATTAATTATTTAAGTAAAATTGAATTTGCTTGATTCCGGAAGTTGTTTCGGTTGTGATTCAAATCATAAAATTATTGTTAAAACTACTTTTACACCATTTAATTATTATGATATTTATAATTATAGTTTTTGATACAGTTATATCGCTTTAGTTAAGTAAATTAAGTAAAGAATGGATCGGATGATCAATTTTGAACACGTGTTCTTTGTACCGACGGCTCGATGACGCCACTTGTTTTTCACTGAGTATAAAAGCTAGAGCCCAACCGCTTGGGGGGCTGAGCCATTCGACGCTCGGCACCGGTCGCGGACGGACGTGCGCTACAGTGTGTTCGAGAGTTCCTGATTGTGTTGTGGTTCCTGATATCGTCGTGCAGAGCGACGAGCTAAGTAGTCGAATAGACTACCGACCGCTATTAATTGTTTGTCTTTTTCAAGACACAATTAATAAAGTATTCGATAACAAATTATCGTCAAAAAACGTACATCGTCGCGTTGTTTGGCCCCTTCTGGGCAAAACCACAGTTTCGTGGTCCTCGGTGGATACCTTACGGTGCCAACGAAGCCGAGTGGGATGTTGACCCAATCACACCCGCCGAACCCCTTCAGGGTAAGGCAGTCAATTGGACGGGTCCCAGTGTTCGGCCTTGGGGGGTCTCCTAGTCGGCATTGGTGACTGTTTTGCTTCAACAGCCACACACCTAGTGCCGGGTGGGTGTGTCTACACCCTTCGCACTAGACTGGTTAGGACCCCGTTGCACAAATAAGATAGGCAACGGGCAAAAGCAAGCTTAGGGCTCACCAGTAGGTACACAACCTCCCTGTCTACACCCGACAGGGAGGGTTTACACATCCCCGGTTATCCCCCGGGGAGATAGGTTTAGGGAAAGTTAGGACTAGGAACCATTCCCTCCTAAAATTAGTCCCCCCGATCAATATGGCGGACCTTCGCCTCACGAAGGTCCTCGACTTTTTTCAGGACATGCTAGACGAGGAACCCCGGCTACAAGCCAAATGGGGCGCTCGGTTTGCTGCATTGCAGCGAGCCCTCCTAGCTCCCACAGACACGAGCGTCGCCGATTTCAGCGACGCTCTTGAATCGTCCCTCCCAGCTGTAGAGCTGGAAAGCCCGCTCAGCCCGACAGAGTCTATGGACACTGACGAGCCCATCACCTCTGCTAAAAAGCGCCCCACGTCCCCATACCCACACTCCGACCAAGAGGCAAAGTTCTCTTCGTCCTCTTCTTCCCATTCCGACGACGACGGATTCGTCCCCGTCCAAGGAAAAGGGAAAAAGAGGAAGAACAGAAAACAGAGCTCCACCCAGGCCAATAAGGTCATCGCGGTGGACGACTCTGAGTCACCGCTTCCGTCCCTACCCTCTCTCGCTACACCCGCTACTTGCGCCCCCGTAGCTTCCTCCTCCCCCACTCCCCGCCCGATTACGTCATCCTCCGCACAGGATGCCCCCACGCCCCGCCCGATGACGTCATCCTCTCAGGGTGCCCCCACCCCACCTACCCCCGGGCCAAAAAAGGTCCCCCCGCCACCACCCGTGTTCGTTCAGGACAAAGGGAAGTGGACGGACATCTCCAAGTGGTGTTGCGATCAAAAGATCGCATACACTAGTGCCCGCAATACCCAACAGGGTATTAAAGTCCAAATTCCAACTTCCCGCGATTATAGGGAATTTACAAAACTCCTGAGAGAGAGACGTGTGTCATTTCACACGTACTCCCTCCCAGAGGAGCGCCAAATCCGAGTGGTGATCAAAAGGATCCCCAAAGAAATCCCCATCTCCGATATTTTAGCCGACCTTCGGTCGCAAAATATCCCCGTCGACGAGGTCCACCGCATGCACCGCGGTAAACGTGGTGAACCATACGACATGATCCTTGTCGTCTGCTCCCCGGTAGAGGGTCACCACCCTATCTTTCAGCTGAAGTCCCTCTGCTCCCTCATGGGTTTCTCAATAGAGAAACCATGGAAAAGCGGTGCCGGTCAGTGTCACCAATGCCAGCTGTACGGCCACTCACAGCGGAACTGCCACGCAAAACCCAGGTGCGTAAAGTGCCTGGGCGAGCACGGCACTTCCGAGTGCACCCGTCCAAAGGACCGCTCCCTCTGCCCCGACCCACCCAGCTGTGTCCTCTGTGGGCAAGTCGGGCACCCGGCAAATTACCGTGGCTGCCCAAAAGCCCCCAAATCTTCGTCTCCCAAACTGGCCAAGCGTTTTAACGCCCGCCAGCAAAGAGAAGCCCCCTCTGGGTTTAAAGTACCCTCATCCCAAATGCCACAGCGACTAAGCCCTCAGAGGCCTAGTCCGTGGAACTATCTCCACCATCAACAGGCGTTCCCAGCCCTGGCTGTCTCACAACCCCCACCCCCTCCCCCGACCACCACCATCCCTCGTCTCATGGACCCCCGCACTCGCATACCCGCGCCCCCCGTCCAACCCGCACCTGCTCCAGTAGCAACGCGTCCCCCAACCGTAGCCCCCCCCTCAGTCGGTCCTAACATGACCTACAACATTATTAGTTCGACCTACATAGCCTTCCTCTCCCCTCGCGCTCACCAAATGGCTAAGGAAATCCTTGCCGCTCAAGCCGCCGGCGATCTCGTCAAGATCCAGGCCATATATAACGCGTATCCCGAGATTACGCAAGCCCTGACCTCCCTCAGCACCCCTACCAGAACCCATAATGTATAACGCCATCAATACTAGGTTCAAACCCCGATCCCTCAAGTTAGGTTATTTCAATGCAAATGGCATTAGTGGTCAACGAGATGAGATCGCGGCTTTCCTCCGCAACCATCAAATTGACATTCTCCTAGTCCAAGAGACCTTCCTGAAACCCTGTAACCGCAATCCGTCAATCGCCAACTATCGCATAGTTCGAAATGACAGATTGCGATGTCACATGGGCGGCACCCTCATTTATTATAAAAAGGATCTATACTGCATCCCAATAGACCCTCCTCCCCTCTCACGATTAGAAGTCTCAATCTGCCGCTTAGGCATGACGGGCCATCAGCCGATCTCGCTGGTATCGGTATACCTCCCTCCCCATAGCTCTTCGGAGAACTTCCAACTCCTCTCTGACGACCTCTCTATCCTACTCGGCATGAGTGACTCTGCTATCATAGCGGGCGACCTCAATGCCAAGCATCCCGCCTGGAATAGCTCCAGAACTAGCACTAGAGGGCGACACTTGTTCGACCTCTCCACCACTCTTAACTTTGACGTCATCGCCCCGATGACCCCAACCCACTTTCCCCACGACCCTGACCATATCCCCGACGTTCTAGACGTGGCGCTCCTTAAGAGCGTCAATCTAAGGTTAGACTCCATAGAAACGGTGCATGAGCTCAACTCTGACCACCGCCCAGTAGTCATTAAACTGGCCCCCCGCATAGGTCTCCCCGACCCCTCCCAACCCGCCCTCACCAAAAGGGTAACGGACTGGAAGAAAGTAAGCACCCAGCTGAAATCCAACACGTCCCCCCAATTGGACTCCATCCCCGACAAATTCGACTCTATCGCGGACACGACGGCCGCGATCGACTCACTCACGGAGCACGTGCAATCGGTCCCGAGCAGTTGCTCAAGGGAGGTCCCAGCGGGGGATGACCCTCGCTGGAGCCTGCCTGCCGATGTGCGTGCACTGATAACTGAGAAGAACGTGGCCGTCCGTGCCTACAGCAACTTTCCCTGCACCGCTAACAAAGCCCATATGCGTTATTTGCAGAACTCTGTAAAGACACGCTTACAGGAGCTGCGTGACGCGGGCTGGGACAAAACGCTCAGCGAACTAGAGCCTACCCACCTGGCATTCTGGGATCTTCAGAGGAAACTCAAGTCCAGCAATGCGCCTCTATGCCCCCCCTGACTCGTCCCGACAAGACCATCGCTTTCGAGGACACTGAAAAAGCTGAATGCCTAGCAGACAGTCTCGAGGCCCAATGCTCCCCCAGCTCCCAACCAGTAGACCCAACTCACCTCTTAGAGGTCGACGCTGAGGTCGAACGTAGAGCCTCTCTCCCTCCCGTCGAGGACCCTGATAATCCGCTGCCTCCCGTCACTCCTGACGAGGTGCAGGACATCATCAAAGGTCTGAAAACCCGCAAAGCCCCCGGCTCTGATGGAATCACTAATAGGGTGATCCAGCTATTCCCTGCCCCCCTGATAATGCTATTGGCCACCATCTTCAATGGTGCCCTAAGCAATAACATCTTTCCACAAGCGTGGAAAGAGGCCACGGTCATCGGCATCCCGAAGCCAGGCAAGCCAAAGACCGAACCGTCGAGTTACCGCCCCATAAGTCTGCTCAAGGTACTCGGTAAAGTTTATGAGAGGCTTATTTATAAGCGTCTCAGAGACTATGCCGAAACCAAGGGCCTCATTCCCAACGAACAGTTTGGGTTCAGAACCCAGCACTCTAGCGTGCACCAGGCCCACCGGATTATCGAACACATAAGCGGTGGCTTCCAACGCGGTTTGATAACCGGTGCAGTATTCTTCGACATAGCGAAAGCGTTCGACAAAGTCTGGCACAACGGCTTATTATATAAGCTCTACAAACTCGGTGTGCCAGATCGTCTCGTGCTCATCCTACGGGACTTTTTGTCAAACCGCACTTTCCGCTATCGCATCGAAGGAGCGATATCCTCCCCCCGTCCTATCCGCGCAGGAGTCCCTCAGGGCTCTGTGCTCTCCCCCTTGATCTTTACGCTATTCACCAGCGATATCCCAAAGAGTAGAAAGGCGCAGTTGGCTCTGTTCGCAGACGACACGGCCATCTACTACAAGGGTTCCGGCTCTGACTCGATAGCCCGCACTCTCCAAACCTCAGTCGACAACCTCGGCGCCTGGTTTAGAAAGTGGAGGATCGAAGTTAACCCAGATAAAAGCCAAGCGGTTCTCTTTTCGAAACCGAAAAAGCGATGGAAACCCCCCCTCCCCCGACCAATCACCATGTTCGGTAAGCCTATCCCCTGGGAGAAGCGAGCCAAATACTTAGGTGTTGTCCTCGACCAGCATCTCTCCTTTAGCGATCATATAAAGCAGGCTCGCTCGCGAGCCGCTTTCGCGCTAGGGAGACTCCACTACATCCTGAATGCACGTAGCAAATTGTCACTAAAGTGCAAATTGCGTACGTACACGGCGTGCATTCGCCCAATCATGACATATGCGGGAGCCGTCTTTGCACACGCAAAGCCTCACCACATCCATAGGATGCAAACACTCCAAAATAGATTCCTCCGCAAAATCACCGGTGCCCCCTGGTACGTTAGGAACGAGATCCTCCATCTCGATCTAAAGATCCCCACAATCCACCAATTCTTAAAACGCAACTCCAAGCGTTTCTTTGAGTCCGCTGCCAAACATCGCAACCCTCTGGTTGTCGAGGCCGCCAATTATGTCCCCAGCAGAATTAGTCAGATCCGCCGCCCTAGGCAAATCCTCACCGACCCTGATGACCCCATAACCCTCCTCCAGGAGAGCAATAGGGCCACAAGTACAGTGCTCAAGCACAGACACCGACCCGCATTCCGACCTCGCCGCCGAGGTCCTCCGCGATCGCGACCCTCCCGAGTAAATAATACTCCACCCCGACCCTTGCTCGACGATGCGCCAGCCCGCGTCGATGCTGAGCCTGTAGCTTTAAACTCCCCGACAAATAATAATAACATATCTTTGATCCAGCCTGTCCCATCTTGCTGTCCTCCCCCCAGCGACGCCCTAAGCCGAGGTCCGTACCCCACAGGGGGTGCCCTTAGCGAGCGCTCGCCTAGTTTTAATTAGAATAGTTTTTTCGCCCCTGGCTGGAGGCTTTGAGTATTAGTAGCTTAAGGCATCCGCAGGAAAGCTCGGTTAAGTAGTCATGGCCTCAGAGGTCATCTACGAGATGCCATACACAAAAAAAAAAAAAAAAAAAAAAAAAGCTTGGGGGGCATTCTTTGTCGAGCCTTCGGACCGAGCAGATCACCGGTTAAGTATATTCTTTCCTGTTTCTTATTGTTGTATATGTATGACTATAAATATAATATTGCTATGTTGTATTTCTCCTAAAATATGTGTGAAATAATTGAATAATGGTATCAGTTATACTTCTGATATCGTAATATGTGTGTTAATTAAATTGTACTGGTTTATTTAAAGTTAATACTTGCCATTAATTAATCATTTGTCTAAAATAAATACTTGCCATTATTTAATCCTTATTTTTTATTTAAAATGGTTTATTTAAAATACTTTCCATTTATTAATCTTTATAAATCATAAGAAAATACTTGTCATAAATGAATCTTAATTATACTTTGATACATCTTTATTATACTGAAATGGTATATTTAAAAATAAATACTTGTCATAAATTGCTTGAATATTATTTTCTTAGTATTCACCTACCCTATTTCTAACACGAGCAAGTTCGCGTACGTATGACTCGGCAACCTTTCTCGTCCGTGTGTCATAGAAAGTACGCGTACTTTAAAACTGCTGAGTAAGCTCGTCGGTGATCCGGCAGGTTTGAAATTTTGCTTTTAGCCCGCCTTGGTTCGTTGTTTCGTACGTCTATCAACGCCGCAAGTCGCGAGCCACCATTTTGTTTCGACATTTGTGTAATCAGGTTCATAAAATTCGTTAAAATCGCGATACAGTGTAACTTTCACATGTGTCAACAACGGCGAGCTGAATAAGTTCGCGAACTAAACCTTTACTTTAAGTTCGCACGTCTATCACCCACTTTAGATACCTACATTACTGTACGTTTGCACTGGCGAAACATTCACAACAAAACATGTTGAAATCTCTTCTCTAGTTTCTGTCAAACATTGTATGGAACATTGACAGAAAATAAAGATTTCAACATGTTTTGTTGTGAATGTTTCGCCAGTGCAAATGCACAGTTAAATACTTTTATCTCACGCCTTTATCCCATGGTGGTAGGCAAAAACTACAGAACGCCACCTGCTACGATCCTTACATACTCCTTTTGCTTAGATCAATTTAATTAGGATAAATAGTCTAATATATTATGCAAAAAAGTGCGTGCCATGGAGGTTCCATGCGTTGTCGTCGAGTGTCCATCGTGGTCGCCGACAAGGTGCGTGCATAGACTAATATTGGGTTCGTGGTGGTCTGCCTTGGTAGCGTTCGCGTGCGTTGAAGGCATTATTCTGAATCGTTAATCGATTAGAAAAGGGGTAAAATATACGTCACATATTCGCAAAACGGCTATCCCTCAGCATAATGCTGTGATTACTGTACAGACGCCAGCACATCAACCTATTACAATTTGTCAAATTTCTTTAATAGATTTTCAACTTTACTTCTAAAGCTTAAGGTTCAAAGTTGATTGGGAAAATTTAACAGTTTCGGGTAGGTTGTCCTGCTGGCGTCTGTACTTTGTGCTTCAGTAAGAATATTAACAGGGACACGGTTAAAACCAAACTGATTGCCTATGAGTTGAAATAGTAAATCAAGAAAATAAAATAAAATTTATACGTCTTCATAATGAGTTCTGTGAAGTCAACGTGGGTCATTTAAACATTTTGTGCGTAGAGTGGAACGCAAATCGTTGCAGTCATTCAGTCCAGTCATATCAGCTGTCAAAAGATTAAGAAATTGTCAAAACAATCAGCAGCCAGCTGTACTCTTAGCTCTGTGAATAGTTTAGTTAAAAATATTATTTCAGTTCAAAAATAGTAAATAATGACATAGGAAAATGAATGAAAACAGTTACTATATTAATTATCAAATATTTCAGTTTGTGATAATAAGTTGAATTTAATTTAACTCATTTTTTATTAATTGTTATGTAAGTTGTAATATTTTAGATTATTTTATATCTTTGGTAATTAAAATCTTTTATAATGTGCACAATACCACCTCCCCCGCCGCCACCTACACTGCCAGATATCAGTTCGTCTACGAAAGAGGTGAAAAGCGACAATATTTACAAGCAGAGTTTTGATCCTACAATATGTACTTGGGCTTCAGAAGACGAGTTAAGAGAAGCGTGTATTAGAAACAAAATATGTTATGAGAGACCACCTTTCAGATACAAGTATAGACATTTTAAATCTATAAAACAAATAGGTCCAACATGTGGATTAGTTGCTTTATCAATGTCAGTCAATGGAACAGTGTCGCCTGAAGAATTGTTGAGTATCGCAAGATTAGAAGGTTTTACAAGCAACGGGGAGATGTTCAGCTGCAAACAAATGGTCAAACTGGCTGAGAAAGTCCACAGCTTAGCTGAGATAGAGCATGTTAGCTGTATTTTGAAACAAGGGGGCCTATTTAGCTCGGAGACAATTGAAAGACTTATGAATGGTGCTGTTCTATTAGTTCCGTATCCTTTTCAAATACTCACCAACAAACCACTAAGTGGTTTACCAAATATTAGATTTTTCAATTTTTTTTTTTTTTAGGATTAATAATATTAGCCATGCTTTATTTTCTAAATAAAATAAATATCCTTTAACTCTAACCATCAGCTATGACGCAGACTGTGATCACTCACCATGTCTAAGGAATGGTCGCACGGCACACTGGGCTATAGTCTGTGGAGTCATTGTGATCAATGACCCTGGAGAACACTATGTCAGTGACCCCAAAAATGTCTATGCACTGTGCAAGCACGGCAAGTCCAATTATTTAGCTGCATGGAACTTGTATGATCTTGCACAAAGTAACAATAATCTGTTTGAATTCTCTCCTAAGAAAGGCACGGATGGCTTAGTTTATATTCTACCAGAAGGTGGCTTGGGAGGGGAGAATGGGCTGAGGGACCAATTTTTGATATTTGAAGGTTTTTGATTAGTATTAAGCACAAATGTTGAATCATATCAAAATAGATGATCAAATCAATAATGTTGGACTTTTTATGAAAAGTGGTTTAAATTATTGCACAAGAATTTATCATGTCTATATTAAAATGTAACATAAGAGCCTAAGTTTAAACTCTTGAATGCTCTTTTCATTGTTTAAATGCCTAATTTATAATGTTTTATTTACAATCAAGATGTTTTGGGTATCCAAAGGACACCAGAGTTCTTCATTGAATTAAATAAGTGATGTCATTGATATTTCAAAGGAATGTTGTTAAGAAAAGCTAAAGTGTGTGATCTTCAATTAAGTAATAATAATATACTATGTAGTACCAAAGGGACAATATTATATTTTGTTGAATATTTTCTAAAATAAAATAAATAAAAGACAAAATTGTTTTAATGCAAAATGTTTATTTGTACAATAAATACAAATTATACTTGCAAATTATGATAAAATAATAAATCTCATCACTTTACTTAAAAATATCGTAATGAAATCATATTTTTATTGACTTACAAGTCAAATTAAATGAACATTAAATTCTCAAGAAACATTTACATTATTGCACAGTCTATTTTGCATTTTTGCGAAGAATGCATTGAATTCAATTAAATAGTTAATTGTTAATGAAACATAAAATGTAAGATATTTTTGTACTAATTTATTCAACTTAAATGAACTTTCCATAGCACTAATATAAGTTTGTTTGGCCATTTCACATGGACATAACAAATTTGTGATGATTAATTTACAAATAATACATTATAAACGTCGATGACGATTCTGGCTTTTAAGCTCATTTGGAAAATAAATAAAATTTGAATTCCATTGTAATAAAGAAATTTGCCAAGTGAATCAATCAGTCAGCAGTAATGAGATCAAAATCATAGTTTCAAGGGCAGGGTTATCTTTCTACAGATGGTGAAGCCAATACCTATGAGGCAATGCTCAGCTACAGATGGTCGCTTTAGCTCAACTCCCGCCCTTATGATATATTTTAAATTATTAAAAATCTTTAACGTGCAAACTCTGCCTCTTAGGCCCGTATTACAAAACCTCACTCAAGACTCAAGCATTATTTAAAACTGGTTTCAACCAATCAAAAGGCTTTAAACGAGTTTTAAGTAATGCTTGAGTTTTGAGTGAGGTTCTGTAATAATGGCCTTAGTCTGCTGTGCAAACTGTGCGTCTATGGATCCATTTCGAATATTGATAAAATGGAGTATGTGTAGTGATGTTGACAAAAGCTTCTTTTGACTATTTTTAAAACTAAATGAATCAAAACACAAGGTACATTACTAACATCAAACATTTCCATCATAAAATCCAATTTGTGACATTTTTTTAAAAGTAATTCTCATTTTTTAAAGGTGCAACATAATTTTTAGAACACAAGGATTTTTAAATCCAAATGAACTTATTTTTTCCTGCAATATTATTAAATTGTTCCTTGTAATCGGCCAGAGTTGCACGTTAGATAAAAATAACATAATGATTAATACTTAATATTAAAAGTTTAATGTCATTATATGGATTCGTTTGGCTAAGCCGATAACGAAAGCTTGGGAGACTTATCGCGATGTTACCTTACCGTAGACCAACGCTCACTATATGTTTTGTGTCTAAAAGAATGCTATACTATTAAGATATTATTTTTCCCTCCGACACTGGCCACTTAGCCGTGACTTCGAAAGGCTAGTTGGAGGTGAATAGCTAGAAAATCAATTTTTCTCAAGACCGGTAACAATTTTTATGTAGTGTTTGCCTGCGGAATATGGATATAAATGTAGACTGAAGAGATTAGAAAAAAAACTTGAAAGGCAGTTATTATGTCCCGGTTATCTAAGCCCTAGTACAGATAGTTCACTCCGCATTTAAGGTATGAAGCTACAAGTAGGTACGCCTCGGACTCGACTTGTTGAATTCAGTGGGCGTAATGTAGTCAGAAGTTGTAAGAGTTACGCGATAGAGAGGCAACTTCTATGCGTATATAACTGCAGATAATTAGACCGCTTTCCGAATTAGAACATAATCGCTCACAGCGCTGACATCGATAATTGGCGTTCCGATTAAGATATCACGATTATGACAGCTGAGGGCTGTCAACAATTCGGAACGCTCGTGAACGCACTCACAGTACTCGCTCAACGTCAAAACTTGCATATCATATTTCTTTGTGTTTAAACCACAATTTTCTTCTTCTTCTTTGGTTAGGTTGCGAACGGTAGCCAGAAGCACAATTTCGAAAATACCACGTTAGTTTAAAGATAGGATGCGAGTCAAAACAAAACAGCACAACTGTCATTTTTGACAGTGCTCACGGAGATATTAGTAAAAGGCATGGTCGGCGTTATCGCAAGATGGCGCATGTCATGACGTCATCTATGAAGATTGAAGACGAACTGTTATCGCGCCCACGGTAATACGGTACAGGAGTTAGCGCGCTCAAATCGATTACAGCGTAACTCGGAATGCACCCTTAGTGATGTGCGACCTGAATTGCACTTTATTGTGTCGTAGCAAAGGTCGCTTTTTATTAAAATGATTTCGCGGAGTGAACCATCTGTACTAATCTCTGGCCCTAGTCTGTTTACACGACTTCACCATAGTTATAAGCAAATAAGCTAGGAACACGTATGTTACTGCCTCTCAATGTTTTACAGTTTTCATTCTCTAAACCATGGTCTAACTCTTCATTTACCTACATGCTGCCCTGTGCTCGCGCACATAATATAATATGTTTTCGCCATCATACGAAAGTTTTTTAAATGGAATTTGAATGTCATAGTAATATAACACAGAATTAACACTGAGAAAAATATCATATTGTTTGAAATGCCTTGTTAATCAATCGTTTGACTGCATCAGGTAATGGACAAGCGAGCACGAAATACCGCAAAGTTTGCAGTGATATAACGTAGTCCATGTATTTTTGGTAGGTTTTTATGGCTCCAATGATTACAGAGGTTTCTGAAAAGCCGCCTTACCCTCATAAATAGCACGACGGAGGGTATCAAGGACATTCCCGACAAATAAATCTATTTCATCAGTGTTAATTCATAGAGATAGAAGTATAGTTAGATAATTCATTTTCGTACGAAGACATTCTTCAATATTTCATAAAATACAATGACTAAACAGTTGGTACAATTTTAATCAAATTATAATTGGCCATAACGTCTCCTTATAAAAAAAAAGTTATAGACAAACCATTATACAGATCCTAATATTATAATAATCGTATATTTTACGGATAAATACGAAATTCTACTGGGTATAATCTTGTACCGCTTATTTGATGGAATATTAAAAATAAGGGTCGTTTACAATTGATACCAAGACCCTAACGTTATTACCGACAAGTTATTCCGTAGCTTATTTTAGATATTACAACATACAAGCGATTTGATATGATACACAGTAATATTTTGTTGTTCTATTTGTCAAAACATAAGATAAAATATGAACTATATGTATGTTTGTATAAGCAATAGCTAGTATAAAAAAGCTAAAGATCGCGTCAAATGACTTTGCCGCTCTGAAGTAGACTACAAATGAATGCGCAGTAGTCAATCTTGCTTAAAAAACAGTAGCGCGCATGCTAGCGCGCATGCGCAACCTAACATCAGACCGGCAAAGTTATTTGACGCGAACTGTAATTACCATTATGGAAATGAAACTACAAAATAGTAATATGACTAAACTGAGAGCACAGTTTAACCGACTCTAAATAAAGTGGTTCAAGTCTAACACACATTACCTTAACACATTTGGCAGTATCATGTAATGTTAAAGACCATTAAAATATTCAATCATTGCTAGTTCAACTTTACGTTCGAACAAACGCTGTCATGTTGGCCTGAGGCATTAGGATCGCCGCATGGAGTCAGGGTAATGGTCGAATGCATTCAAAATTATTATGTCCCTCCCGAGTTGTGGTACTGTAGCTTGGGACATAAGATTTTACTTTATCGCCGAATGTTTATATGAAGTAAGACTGTATCTGTGCTAAAAAAGATTGATCGAGCCAGTTATAAGTAGATTGACATCATGAAATATTTTGACAAATAGAACAATAATTAACATTCCTGCGTAGAATTAGAGTTAAACTGTTATTGACGCTATTTTACAACTGGTCTCCTGTTCTGACATGGTCCACATTTTCTTCTTTTTTATTGCGATAGTAAAATTGTGTTTAGGCATAGTTTCTCAAAGTATGATCATAAATAGAAGAAGCTAAGTTAATGCATATTTCAAGAGGGAATAATTACAATTGTTTACTCAAAACTACACTGCAATCGTAATCCGATTACTTAAAAGCCTTTTAAGTGTAATTGAAGAAAGTTTTATAGAGGAGTTTAAGTTGGGCGGACTTGCCTTTACACAAATGCACATTTAATAAGCGACGATTGTATTCAGCAACATTTCATTCACTTCCCAATGATACGATTATCTTCAAATCGATAGAATTAATCGATAAACCATCTTAATCGATTACACAAGATGTAGAAAATCTAAAAACATCGACCACGACAGAACAAGACATGAATAAAATCGAATATAAGATACGGTTAGATTTAAAATGGTAAACAGTCCTAATACTATAATAACACGACTTACACTAGGAGCGTACATTTAAAAAAGTGTTGTTACTCTGAAAAAAGCGTACATTCAATAGTACGCGAACTATTGTCACATTACTAGTGGGGTACTCCCGATGCATACTAACTTTTGTAACAAAGTCTTCCCAATAGTTTGATCAAAGACTACTGCTTCGTTCGACCAGAATTCAGCCACTTCGGCACTAGAAAGACTGGTTCTACATTCTAAGGCAGTAATACACATGCTATTAAAAAGCGTACTTTTTAGCTTAGTAGGTAGCGCTTTTACGGCATGCTCTCCGTGTGTGTAAAATGATCATATTCTGTTCGTTTTCACATGCTAATTGTATGCTACTAAATAGCATCTACTTGAAATTAGCGTACTTTCTTGCTTCTACATAGCATTTGTATTCCAGGCTTTATTGGGGTGAAGGAAACTGCCTCCTTTTGGACGTCCAATGTACCATCGCGGACAAATGTTCGCGGTTGTACCTTGGGCAATCATCATCGATACCAACTTGGCTTCCTTATCTTTCCAGCTCGGCATAGCCATAACTCGTGCCGAGAGAAGACTTTTGTGTCAGTAAAGTTAAATATTGTAATAATTATTTTGGCAATTCGCTTTACTTACTTTTAAAGCGTGTATGATGCTACTAGAAATATTCTTATTAACCCTTCAAATACTGATTCGCGGCCATTAACCATTTTGATACTGTTTACACACGTTACAACTTTATCATATAGTTTGACCGAGACCGCTATACTGCGCCTTAGGCATGTGCGCGACGAGACGGGGGGGGGGGGGGGGGGCAGTGCAGGCCGCTCATTCGATAACGCACACGCGCGCCGCCCGCCCCCCGCTCACTTCTGCGAATTCCTAAGGCGCGGAAGCGGTCTCGGTCAAACTATACCCCTTCAAATACTGCTTCGATTTTGAACCTTCAAACTCCCCGGCCATTATTGTTCACACACGTTAAAACTATCATAGCAAGGAATACTTTAACTTTTAACAACTACATTTAACTATAGAATAAGTGATTATATAGCGAGACTTCGATATGTCAATATATTAAAAGGATAATATGAAATCTAAGACCAAAATATTCGGAAGTCCTGTGTTACAGTTTCATGGCTCTCGTTTCGATATTTAAATGTCTTTAAATACTGGCCTATGAGACTAAGTAACGTTTTGTTTAATTTAGGCATGTCTACGAACGTAACTAACATCTATCAAATGTTCATAATACAGAATATCGAGACGAGACGCCGCTCATACAATGTCCAATGCCTTTGATGAAATCTTACAATGGATTACAGACCGTAAGCACAAGCACTAAAGTCGAAATCTCCATGCCAGATTTCGTCAAAAACATTTTCAGTATACCTAACATACGTACACACAGCCACATATTATCTGAATTACACACATCTAAATATTACACATAGTATATGTAAAGTTTGAGAATATAGTACTAACTCTACGATATCATGAGACAGTCGTTGGCCTGCAGGGTGTGCTACTAACGCCCTCTACTGATCATCGCTACAAAATTAAACTAGCCGAAATAGAAAATAAGTTTCCAAATTGGCTCGGAATAAATTTCGAATTTCATTATTCAGGACTAAATTATCAAAAATTTTGGCCTGATTACGAAGTAAGGAAGTCAAAGACTTTTTATTAGAGTATGCAAGAAAATCCATCGGGAAGATATTAGTCGCAATCTCTATAATTTCTTTTAAAATTAAAAACGTTTATCGTTATGTAAAAATCTACATTCCATTCAAAACATCTATGACGTACAAAATTATAAATGTAAACATCGCACTGTTAGCTGCACTTATATAAAAATTACACAAAAATATGACTGCAACATCGCGCTTCCATTGCCTTACGATATTTAAAAAAACTGCATTCACGAATCACAGATCAAAAATAAAATCGCGTACAACACTCGAACCGAACCTATGCTGATATGTGCCGACGATACTCGTTTCAATAACATAACTATACTACCCATTGACTCGCTCACACGACCTAACTTTAGCCGAAACGAGCTCCTCTTTAGAAAAGTTTCGCCGACTGCTTTCGGTCAAAATTATCCACCGACATACACCGAAATTCGGCGAAATTTTAGCTAAAACGTAAGCTAAGATTCGTTGAAAGTTCATCATTACACAATCACCTCAGAAACGTTCTTGCTACTCGCATAACTTCGGCGAAATATACTCACCGACGCACTAACCTAAATAACATACACATATTGGAAATGTCACGAACCATTATTTCTCGATATATACTGAGTACACAGATAACAACTACATTATATATTAAATACGATAACTAATTAATGAATGACTATGACGATATAGTTAACGCGTTTGAGCCTTCATTATGTAGCTTGAATCACGACATTGAACCATATAGCATGCGAATATATGGCGGATAACTACGCTAAAGGAATACATTAACAACTTTATTATAAACGCGAAATAAACTCAAGATACACAACAAAAGGCGTGTTCTACGCAATAATCATGGCAGCTCGACAGCTTAATAAATAAACGTTAAATTTTACAATACATTTGTCAGTTTAGTAAGACAAAGTTTAGAGCCTCATTGCTTCGCTTCGTGTTTCCGAGTGTTTCCGGAGATAGCCGAGCGCTAGCGGGCGAGGGCAGAAGCCTGCGGGCCTGGCGACACAGCCACAGCGAGTTGTGGCGGAAGGTAGGCGCGGCCTAGGACTCCGCGGGCGCCAGCGGAGCCCCGCACGTGGCGACAGGGAAGGTTTTCACGTGCGTCTGCCACTGCGTCGACAGCTGGAAGAACTTCACGCCGTTCAGTTCCGTGCCGTCAATGTAAACTGTGGACAAACAAAAATGTAATGAGATATGATTGATTGCAACAACATGAGGCATCTAAAGATCTCCCCCAGTACATCAACAAAAAAGTGGTATTCATGGCCTCATGGGGACTGCCGGCAGAAGTGAAACTTAAAACTGGTAATAGCGCCATCTATATTTTATAGTACTTTTGGCCCAGGGGGGCGGGAAATCAGAAATTTCTTAAGGTGGATCCGCAAAGGAAACCCGCGAAGTTCAAGTTTACTTATGTTTTTTGGAATTTGCAAGTCAGTGTCAGATTTTATCTTGATTAAAATATGATTCGCCACCTTATCAATTATGTATTTACAGAATAGGGATGCTGACAAAAATTTTTTTTTTGTCCCTCTTGTAGATTATAAAAAAATTACGTACACGTATTTTTTCTTTTTTTTGCGTTATCAAAAGAAGACGGCGATACATTGAGTTAAAATGTGCCATGACGTCACAAGTATGTAGATTTTATACTTACTTGTGACGTACCAACTCCCACTCCCCAACTTTAATGCGTTTTTATCTAAGTCATTTTTTGTTAATATGATAAAGCAAAAAATACGGGTATATTATTTTTTTATTATCTAACTGACGGACTAAGTATATTTTGTTTTTTTTTGACCCAGGCATCATCCCTATATGATCTTTAGAATCTTCAATACATCTCTCTAACTTAGATTTGTTCTGACATGTCATGATTTCATGAAAGTCATTCAATGGTTATGATCGAGAATCATATTTTGATCAAGATACAACATAACACTGACCAAAGACTGACAGAGCAAAGCCCATTTAACCTGTCTTTGACCATTGTTGATCTCAGCCTTGTTCTTACGCGTCTGAGCTTTCAATTGTAGCCGTAGAATAAGGCATTGCTTATAAAATTTACAAAGGCCGAGCAACGCGGTTTTTTCTAAAAAATTATGCACAATATATTATGATTTCAAAGTAAGTCTTGACGTGACCCCCCCCCCCCCCCCATAAGTTTACCCCCTACCAAAAATCGCTCAACGCACCTAAAGAAGTTTTCACTTCAATAATGCAGAATTTTGATCAGCAGATTCCCTCTATACATTTATGGAAATAATATATGACGATCGCAAAGACCCTCACTGAAGTGTGAGATTAAGGCCACAATCAGCAGGGTATCCGTCCGTCACGCCATAAGATTGTTTGTGTTTCCTGCGAAGCGATTCGTGAACGTGCTCTCCGCGGGTGCGAAGCGAAGTAGCCGCGACTACGCGACGTGTTCTCCGCGTTTTCATAATTGTATACACTCGCTTGTCTCGCTCTCTCTTGTAAAACATTTCTTCAAACAGCGGAGAACTCGTTGCGCACACGCAGCGCCTGGCTGGAAACACGCTCGCAAATCGCCAGTATGATATGGCCCTTAACCCATGAATCAATGATCGTATACCTTTGAGCGGCACGTTGTGCGAGCTCTTGGCGGAACATATGAGCCGCGCGACGCCGTCCACAGTTTGCGCACGTCCCACTTCCGCCTCGCCGCTCTTCTCCTTCTTCTTGCCGAGCCGCATTACTGTAATAAACAATGTATTTTAGAATATTGTCATGAAGTTCCAAATTCACGAGGCTGAGGCCAGAATTACATTTGTTACATGTCATGACTGATGTCATTCAATGTGCCGTGATAAGAATCCAATCTCAGAATGGCCGGTGCCTAAGTATAGAATCACAACGTTGATGTATATACTTGAGCGTAATATTGGCTAATACAGTCCACAACGATGGTCTACTCAATAACTCTTTTCTCCCAAGGTATAATGAGCTATTCGAGATAATTAGCTCGTGCAGTCTTAAAAAGATGAGGCGTAGTATGCTCAAATTCCGTAGTTTCGGCCAAAGTTACGGGCGTTACCTAGTCCATACCACTTACGGATATAAGATTTGTTTGAATGAATGATAACACGATTCGACAGTTTTCCTAACTCCCGATGTGTTTTTGCCCGCCCGAAAAAGTAAATTAATCGGAAATAGAGTTCACTCCGAATCCGATGTACCGAACTACTTTCGGACTATCTTCGGGTATCTTCGTTGACTGACTTAGAGAGTAGGCCCCCAAGTTAGTCGCGCGGCAATAACCGCGCGACTAACTTCGGGGCGCACCGGAAGAACGCCTAATGAACGCCTGAAGTTCCTTTATTGTAAAAACAATTTAACAACAAAAAAACAACGGGTTGCACTCCGGGAGTGCCGGCAGAAGTGAAAACTTGAATATTAACGTTGTGCATTTTTGATATTTTGGTACTACTCTCCCTCCGACTTACGAATTTTCGATCAGGTCACGTGTTCTGACGCGAGTTTAACATTTTTTATCCATCACAAAAAAAGTGCAGAACGCCGCTAAAGAAGATTTCACTTAAAAAAAGGACAGCTTAACCGTTGTAGCTACAGGAAAACAGTCTAAGGAGATTGTCCTTAACTTTTTGAGATATTCTGATCTGAATTCACAGATTTAAGAAAAAAATACAGTCGGCAAGAAAATAGGCAATTTCGCAAAAACTTTTTTTATGCCAATCGATCCTGTTTCTCATAAGAATAAAAAAACTCTATTGGACCAATTGGGTTTGAGTAATAGAAAGCTGGTTACGGTAGCTGTCCTTACTGCCCCATCTCAAAAATCCACCCTGTAAATATATAAACGTTTCTTTAAATTAAAAAAAGACAGTATACTAACTCTTTTGCTTCTTCTCCTTGGTGAGGTACGTGATACAAAGATGCGCATTCTGGCGCGTCACGTAGAGTGCTCGGAAGGATGCCTTTACGGTTACTTTGCTGTCCGTACCATCAGACTGACGTCCTGGCACCTGTGGGTGTAAACAATGTTAACGTATTCAAGGACACTGAACGAGACACAATATAAGTTCGTGTCCCTCAAAGCGTTAATTGATTTTGAAGATTGCTAGTTAACAGATCTGCTAGTTCTACGGTGTATCTGGGAGGGATACACCGTAGAACTAGCAGATCTGTTTGTTTAGAAGAATTGTAAAAAAACGTGTGCGGTCGGGGACTCCCGTCGGGATCGAAGTTCCTGCTCACGTATGATTTAAAACAAAAACGATTTTTTTGTAGCCGCCATCTTGGATATACATTCTGACCTCACTATCGACTTTACCTCCCTCGAAAACTATTAAAACAATACCAATGACGAAAAATTTGAAAATTTTCGCTGCCGGCGTCTTGGATTTACATTATGAGTTCACTATCGGTCACCCTCGAAAACCATAGCAATGATACCCATACTTAATGAAAAATTTAAAAATATTTGTAGCCGCCATCTTGGATTTACATTTTGACTCCACTATCAGCTTGAGCACCCTCGGAAACTATGAAAACGACACCCATGACGAAAAATTCATCTTGGTTTTTCATTTGGCCAAATTCACACTCTCTCGTAATCGATAGAGAGTGTAAAAACACACTTTCTCTCCCTCTTTCTTTCTCTTTGAATTAGAAGAAGAGAGTCAGAAGTATGAACGCCTTTTCGCGTGACGCCAGTGCACTCCTACTAGTTAAAGAACTTTGTACTAAAAAAGAATTCGTATAGCTGCCATCATCAATAAGTTCATACTAATACCATGCTGCCATGTCATTTCTAAGGTAGTCATCTTGTTTCAAACTTGAATTCCATAAACGGCAGCTGTTTTATCCCTACAAGTTGACACCCACAGTAGTCCCACAATCACTCTCTCTCTCTTTCTTTCTCTTTGAATTAGAAGAAGACAGTGGCAAGTTTTAAAGCTTTTTCGCGTGACGATTTCTGATAGTCCGCAAGCCGCGTTAAATAACTTTGTTCCAAAAATATTCCTAACAGGATCCTTTAAATTTTATGATGGCTAGCACGAGCTTGTTTTTGGTTGATATGACACTATATTGTGCCTATGAGGTGTTTGGGTCAATTAATTTTAGTTTGCAGAGTTATACAACTTAGAAATAAAGAAGAATTGTTTATTCTGCACAAACAAGACGGCAGTTGCTGCCGCTGATGATTACCAATTTTTGATTGAGATCGATATCTAGCTGTGTACGTATTGGGGCTGTTATGGTGTTGTTTTTTAACAATCAACAGTAATATTTAAAAAAAAAACGAGCGAGCCTCACAGTTCTTGACATCTCACCTTGGTAATAAGCAACATTAAGGTAATGAGGAAAATTAAAGGGGCGGGGTCTATTCAGTCGCTTCTGACGGCCAACTCTAGCACTGCGCGCGCTCATTGGTCAAATCAAATAGCGCGCACTACCCGGCTTCCTGCAATACACTTCCGGCGCTTTTCACGAAATCACTTCCACAGATTGATTGCAGGAAATCGAGAGGAAAGATGTTACAAAATAAAAAAATTGTTTTTAAAAGGTTTCGAGAATCCGATTGCCTCTAAAATGGTGCAAGTGAACTGACCAGCCAATAATCCAACTGCAACTCGACCGGCTCGGTGCGGGCCAGCAGCGGCAGCGGCAGCGCGGGCGCCGCCAGCTCCGCGCCGTGCGGCGCCGGCGTGGCGGGCGGCGACGCGCGCGCCGGCGGCGAGCCGCCCTCGTCCAGCTCCAGCGACGACACGCCGGCCTCGCTGCAGCCCACGCGGACCTCCTGTGTGGGGGAGAGACATGCAAATTAATACCAGCCTATTGTTGTCTCCATAAGAATATAAAAAATGGGAGAAGTGGTATGGGGGCGTGTCTGTATCCGCGCGTCGCGATCGAGATGCTCATGTACAACTTATTTAAGTTATGAGTCAGCCGATTGGTTGTAGTTGGTTGGTTTGTTGGTTAGTTGGAGTTTTAGTTGGTCGAATTTGAATTAATTTATGTTACTTACCGCAATAAACGGCACAAATGTCTGGCTGGCGTCCTCGTCGCCCGACTTCTCTCTGTAAGCCACCATCGCCTCACCGATCGGCACGTTGTTCACTGGACCGATGCTGTTCAGATACCTAATAAAACAGAACGGTATAGTGAGCATCTGAAAGCGTTGTATTTTGGCTTTTGTTAGTATGTATTTAAGATTCATATTAAAATTAACCTGAAAATGAATGGAACTTGAAGGGTGCGACTCATTTGCGTCGCTCTGAGAGGGTCGCGGCCGCAGAACATTAATTCAACTGGATTTTTTCATTTTGCGAGGGCAGGTGAATGCGTGTGGCGGCATCTACAACGCCACATGTGAACTACGCATTAAAGACCTGACGCCACACAAATCGCGCACACAGAGTTTACCGCGCGATCAGTATACATGACTGTATATATAACTTTCCCAACATCAATCATTGGGCAGTTGCCCACATCCTCCCTTTTCTATAGCGGATGTGAGTGAACTTCATACCTCTATTGTATGCGAAATCGAATGCAACGTTTGAACAACAAATTTTGAGTGGCGTAATATTCAGTGGCGGAGACCCGTCCAGTGATGTTTTGTGTTAGAACCAACCTGCCGATCCGTGAGGACATCTCGGCGACCTCGGGCGCCGAGTCGTCGGCGGCACGTTCACAGATGTTCAGCCACGAGTCGCTCGTGAACAGAGACGCGTAGCCGCCGTCCGACGCCGCCAGGTGGCGCGCTATCACGCTGGGCCCTGGTGGGGACGTTGGAGAGATCAGTAACGTCGGAAAATTAAGCAAGATAAGCAATGCAAAATTGCAGGGTGGACGACATGACAGTCTACAGTAGGTATGTACCTTAAATATTGATGTTAACAGATTTAATTGAAGGAAACATTACTTTGTAAAAAAAAAAGTTAAGTGTATGGCTTCAAGGTCTCTTAATTCAACCAAATTTTCAAAGGCACAGTTATTCACCAACCCGCAGGTAGCCCGCTCCCTCTCACAAAGGGGAGGGCTGAGTTCTAACAGTGGAAATATTATAGACAGAAATGATGATGTTTATTATTGCTGTAAGTAGTTTTTTTTTTTAAATCCTTTTACACGTCCATTGTTTGGTATTGTTCGTCGAATCGTTGAGCTCCTTTAGTTCTGAGTTGAGCTGCACGATTACTGACAAATGCGTGCACTGACTGGACAGATCCACTCGATCTGTGTGGTTCTTTCCTCAAAAGACCATTTCAGACACCAATCTACATGGTCTTCACATGATCTGACCAAGATTATGTCTGGACTTTAAAAGAGACTGTGATGTCTGAGTTTGTTTCGGCCTTTCTTCTTAGAGTAGTCAGATAGGAAAAGCCGAACTCATCTAGTTAAAAAAAATATATGATTGACGTGTTTGTATAAACTTACTTACAGAAATAAAATCATTTATCATTTAAATATTTTAAAACTAGAACTTGCATTTCCTACTTGACTGACCATTGAGAAGAAATGCCGAAACAAACTTAGGGTGATTACGTTTATGTACCTATCGGCACGTAGTAGAAGCGCACGCTGGGCGCGTCGTGCGGCCTGCGCGCGGCCAGCTCGGCGTGCGCGCGCACGGCCGCGCTGGCCGACGCGTCGCCGCCGCAGATGGCCACGCGGATACACGAGCGACGAGAACTTCTGAGGACAATGCGCGATGTTAGTATTTATTTATAACACAATATTTTTTAAATTAAAACGATAAAAATCTAATTACAATTATTAAAGAAACTGTTGGGGCTTTCTCGTCGTTGACGGATGGGTATCCGTCAACGACGAGAAAGCCCCAACGGTTGTAGTTGTAGGTAGTTAGTTACGCTACACCAAACCACTGTTAAATTGAATAGTTTATTTATGGAAAGAGTTACAAGTTATGTTTGTTTAGTTATCTGAGCCGCACTTAATGTTTTGTTGTTGTTGATCGACCCGCACATTAGCGCGTGACGGAGTTTTTGGTACGAGTAAGTTAGTGTTTAGTACGCATAAGCGTACTTTTGCTGTGTGAGCATTATTGGCTCGTACAGAAACATACATACAGAAGAGAACATTATAAAGTTAAGGTTAAAAAAATAACAACGCCCATGAATCCCACTCACAGTACTTCTGACATGCCAATCGCAAAATCTTCGGCCATTCATTCGCAAAGCGATCGTTTGGATTAGCATCCAAGAGAGTATATTTGCATATTAAACTAAAATAAAAATATAAGATAAAGTAGTTCCGTCCTAAGACAAAGTTTTTTAGTTTTTAATTTATGGTATCTAGCAAGATTTAAATCTTGCAGATTTATCATCACATGAGGGTTAAGCTGGTTTTTTCGTATTATAATTCCAGCATAACAAAAATCATTTTTCTTGAAGACACACCTGGTGAATTCAGCTTTCCGATCACGGTTGGCCACCAAGAGTCTAAGCTATTATTCGATCAGATGTAGAGAGCGCAAGAGCTTGGTTACTCACTGTTTAGCCCTTGAATACAGCGCCTGTAACAGCGGCCGGGGGTCGGGCGCGGGGTGCGGCGCGTGCAGCGCGGGCACGGCCAGCGCCTGCAGCGCCGCCGCCACGCCGCCCGCGCCGCCGCACACGGCCACGCACTCGGGGCCCGCGGCCTCCTCGCCCAGCAAGCGCGACACCTGCTCCGCCCAGGTGCGGCGAGGCTAGGATACACACGTAAAGTTTTATTCGGCGCAATAAACATTAAAAGGAAAGCAAATACCAACAAGCAATCTGCCTAACCTTTTCCCAACCGTGTTGGGGTCGATTTTCAGGCTAACCGGAGCTAACCAAAGGGCATCGTCTGACCTCCACAACCATTACGTTACTATACCCAGTAAGACTGGTAAGCTTGGTGGCTAGACTTTTGGACTTCTGACATCCCGTACCGACTGTCAAAGATCTACGAATGACAGCCGGGACCAACGACTTAACGTGTTTTCTGAGCCAAGGACCCCTACTCATGTTATGGATCCCACCAACCAATCGACCGCTGACATTCTTTAAAAAACCCCTGTCTGTGACGGAAGATAGCTTAAACAGGGTGAGATATTGAGATGGACTTCAAAACAAAACACAAAAATTATGAGAAGGAAAGAAAAGGTATTATAGGAGTCTCAAAACAAATTAACTTTCCATTGATTCCTTTTTTATTGTTTGTATTTTCCCTGCGGGTCCTATAAAAATATTTTTCATTCTTTCCTACACTGAAAGTGGGCCCACTAGTCACAGAAAGAGCGGTCTGCGTCCCAGTAGGGAAGACATTATAGGCTGATTATGCTTCACTGAAAGTTACACTAAAAGCAGATTTAATTTTAAAACCATCCGTATAAAAAATATTTAAGATAGAACACGTATCATACCTCTAACGTAGTAGGGCTCTGTGCCGGCAACTCATGCGCAGACAGCGGTCTCTCAACCCCCACTACGAGCGAGTTCTTCTTACGCGTCACACCGCCGCCCGGTATAAGGTTACCGCCGCTTGTCGCGCTACGAAATAGCCTGGATCGCTTATCCTCCTGAAACAATGGAGTATCTTAGATGGCTGATCATAATTCGTCGGCTGTAAATTACATGTGAAGAGACAAAACATAACGTCAAGCCCGTATTTCCCCGAAGGGTTAAGCAGAGGTGTACAGACGCCAGCAGGTCGACCTACCCAAAACTGTCAAATTTTCCCAATCAACTTTGAACCTTATGCTTTAGTGATAAAGTTGAAAATCTATTAAAGAACTTTGATTGTAGTAGGTTGATGTGCTGGCATCCGTACTTATAGAACAGTGAATGGACGTACGGTACTTACTTTGTCCATTATGGAGACAGTAATTACCGTAAAAACAATTAGAAGACGTAAGTGTTTTCGGTAAGCACTTGTATTGTACGGGATAAACAAATGAGCGAGCATCATGTCCTAATCTGCCGTACTGTAGTTTGGTACCGACACTGCGGGATTTAGCTATTGGGGGACCAAAACTTCACTGATTTAAGGTGCATTTTGATACACAATACTCTTTTTTTTACCGCACGGGGGAAACTCTTGGCCTGCATCTCACCTGATGGTAAGTGATGATCGGATCGAAGGTGGAAACGAGCATCACCCGGAATCCTCAACCACAGAGGAACTGGCTATCTTACCTCTAACTGCCGAAACACAACAATGCTGTTAACATTGTTGGTATAGCGACAGACTTAGATAATATGGTGGTAGCTAGCCAAGCGGACTTAGAACAAGCTCTACCACCAACTATACCAAGCAAATTTCGCCCCCACTGGAAGTCGAACCCCTGGATCTAACCACTAAAACACAGAGGCGATTACATCCTCAAACGTCTTTACCTACTCAATTGCTTTGAGAAACTAAAATCACAAATAAAATATGTGATTGTTCAACTAACCCTGAGCTTGACCTCGTTTGGCGGGGAGCTGGACACGGAGGCGCCCGACACCGGCGCGTCGATGGTCGCGTCGCCGTCGGAGTTGCCGTCGCTCGCGCGTTCGTCGCCGGCTAGACTTCTGACCGGTTCTGATTCTGATGTCATAGTTAAAGTTAGTGGGGAGTTTAGGGGTGTAGCGAGGCTTACATTTTTTATGTTTGTGGAAGGACGAAGAGTAACCATGGAGTTTCTTGCCGGCTCTTCTCCATAGGAAACAACCAATTGGAACCGTGCACCTAGCTTCTGACGTTTCATAAGTGCCCTTGTAGGTTTATATGAAATAAAAATATTTTGAATTTGAATTGGACTTGAGAACATTTACCTTTTTTATTTCAAGTAGTGTACAGGAAAAAAAAAATACATTGTACAATTTTATTAAGTTTCAAACTTGTAACCCTGTATAACACATACTGTACAGACGCCAGCACATCAACTTACTACAATCTGTCAAATTTATTTTAATAGATTTTCAACTTTATCACCAAAGCATAAGGGTGTAAGTTGATTGGGAAAATTCAGTTTCGGGTAGGTTGACCTGCTGGCGTCTGACTTATAAAATATATGATTGTAAAATGTTTAACTTCTGAAAAGTGAAATATATAGTTAGAAAGGTGTAAGTTATAAATAATTAATTAAGTATAAGTAATAATTAGAGTTGATCAAACCATGCAACCGTGACACTTGTATCGAGTGGACGGGTGAAGACGGAAAGCAGTGATAGTGATAATAATAATAACATAAAATAATAACAGACAGAAGCACGCTAATAGTCGTATTTATTACGTAACTTGATAGAGATTGTGAAAGAACTAAAGTAAATAATGAAAGTCATAAAAGTGAGAAGTATTATCTACAGTCAGAAGGTCGCTTTTTTATGAATTGTTTATTCGTTTTATAATAATAAAGTTTTATGTCACAATCTCGACCAAATATGTAAATAAACTTACTCTTTTATTAACAACCATAATAGGTGGGGACGAGTAAATATTTGAGAATAGTAATTTATATAATTTAAGCAAGTTATAATGGTAGTAAACTTTTGTTTTCGGGCATGCGCATTGGCCTTACTCCGCGTCTTATTTAAAAGCGATAGCCGCGCGAAAACGCGATCGTCGCGTACATATTATGTCGCTTTTTGTTCGGAAAACAGGAAAGCGTCCTCTGTCGGCGCGACCACGCGTTCAGGTTCACCGGACAGGAATTGACATATGAGTGTGACGGTCGCGTATTCGCGCGACGATCGCTTTTAAATAGGACGTGGCATTTGAGGCAACCGCAGGCATCACGTCTCGTAAATGTTAAATTAAATTAAAGACAGCACAAATTTTGAAAACAACTTTTTACTAGGTAAAACCACTTTGACAGAGAAAAAAATAAAAAACCAAGGCAGACTCCATCCATGACCACTGTTAGTCTTATTTTTTTTAAGGATGTAGTATTATCAACCTATTTTTCTTCAACTATGCATCGTCAATATCTATCGTCCCCGCCTATAGACCTATTAGTCCATAAGGCTATAGACCAATCCATCCATAGGCTAACCAGCCTGCGTTACCTGAGAGCGGCAGCGTGACGAGATGCCTCTCCCGCAGCGCGCTGAGCTCGGCGCCCGCCGCCACGCTGGCGTGCCGCGCCACTGCACATGCGCCTTCAGTCACAGCGTGCAACGTGGAATACCGTGGTAGTGCGTACGTAGGTGGAATGCCATGAGGAGTGAATGAGTTTAATGTCTGTTTTATTGGGTTTAGTTTACAACAGATAATGGTATGTATCGTGGCAGCCACCATATTACAGTTCATCATATTTATTGTCTTGATAAGGGTGTCGGAAAATGTACCTTGCCTTCATACAAATAGAGTCTTGTTTGGCTCGTCACTGTTTATATCTTTAGAAAATGTTTGCTGAAGTTGCTTTGAGCTGGATTCTAATTTTTTTTGTAGCTCTCTGACATTCAATAGTACTTGCTATTTGATTTTTGATATTTCCCCATTTAGTTGGCAAAAAATGTATAACTGTACATTATTTTTAACCGATTTCCAAACGGAGGAGGTTATTGCTACCCAATTTGTGAGTCATAACGGTAGTATTCCACCTCGCACACAAACTAATCTAATGCACACAGCGTTACAAAACAAAACATAAAATATATCTCAATGTATATGGCTTCCATTAAAATGTATGTAAGCAAAACCAAAAGTGAAGCGATTACGTCACACAATGCATCTTCGAATGTATGCTTCGATGCTCAGGCAATTAATATGTTACTGATTATATTGTTTACCATAAACTAGTAGTGAGTGTTATAATCAATGAGTGATTATGTCTGTATGTTGAGCTCTTGGCCTAACTTTTGAAGATTGGGACCAAAATATTGTAAAGTTTAACTGTCTTGTCACGTTGTGATTAAGTATATTTCCTTAGTTGATTCGTTTTTATTTGGAGGATTTAAGAAATGAAAAACATTTTTCAAAATTAACATGAATTTATTGTTAAGAAAAAAAAAGAAAATTAAATAATAATAGAATATCACAAAAAATGTAAACGTTTTATCAAAAACAGTAAACAATCTTCAAAAATTAGACCTACTAGCAATATTATTTTTACAATATTTCAGACATTGTTCTATGGGTGGGTACGTACCATTGGAATGCCTGTGGTGTTCCTGGTTAGCCAGGCTCCTGGAACTGCTGAAGAACGGTCTCAGCGAGGGTTTGGGTGTGGAGCCGATGCTGATGGTATCCATCTGATCCGGACCTGAGTCCTCGCCTTCGCCGCATGATAAGGATTCTAGTTCCTGGAAAAATGATAAGCAGCATGATGATAACAAATAAAATATTAGGAATGATATCAACATTGTTTATAGCATCTTCAAATGTTGTCAACATCATCCTGTCATGTTCAGAAGACCAATTTCCGTAAGGGCTCGTATACACGGTACCACCACTATGCCGCCGCCGGGCCGTCTCCTCTTTATTTTGCCATATAACTTATAAAGCGCGTGCATTATGCAAGCGACTTGAATAAAAAAAACAACGGGTTGCACTCCGGGAGTGCCGGCAGAAGTGAAAACTTGAATATTAACGTTGCGGTCTACTCTCCCTCCGTCTTACGAATTTTCAATCAGGTCACGTGTCCCCAAAAAAAGTGCATAACGCCGCTAAAGAAGTTTTCACTTCAAAAAACAGTTTAAATAGTACTAGCGGTGTGGTGGCGGCGCGGTGGTGTCGCGGTGGTGGCGCGGTTGTGGCGCGGCGGTGGCGCGGCAGCGGTCTGGCAACGTTGCATATACACGGCTTAGAGGCGCGGTGGCGGCGCGGCGACGGCGTCGTGTCGCTAAGCACTAGGACTAGTATCTGATAAATTTGCTGCCAGCAACACTGCCACAGTTCATGTTGCCAGTAACATACTATTAGCAACGCAGCAGGAACACGTTGCTGCAACAATACTGCTCAATTTTTTTTTACCATGTGGTTTTTTTTTCCGCCATCAAACAAAATTATAAGAGTTTACGTTTTTTTACCTGAGTGTACCATTTTTTTTTCAAAATCTGTGAATGCAGTTAGCAATTACTAAAAAAAAATATGGACAGTCTCCTAAGAAAATGTTTGTGAAACTACAACGGCTAACCTGCTTTTAAAAAATCCACTCTGTACTGTACACGTATTGGAAGAGACAAAAATACAATGAATATATTCCCATAAGTCTTAGGGAATCTTAAAATTTTGTTGCAGCAATACGGCATGTAACATCTTACCTGGAACAGTTCATCGATGTCATGTTGCGCGTGATGCGTGTCGCGTGTGGCGCCACGCTCCGACAGCTCCTCGGGCACGCGGAACCTCCGCAGCAACGCCGCAAACTTCTGCTTCAAGTTGCGTTGCTGTAACACGATGTGTAGCGTTAGTTGGATGTTGCGTATATCTGTGATTTTTGGTGAGAAGAGTGATAAGGGTGACCGTGTTAACTAGGTTATAATGTTTACGTGATAACCATAGTTCGAGTAATAGATGATAGGTAATTTTGATTTTGTTCTTTTACTTTGAGATATCTACGTGATAACCAATTAAACGTCTATTTTACTGTGGTTGTGAGAAAGAATCTTAAGGTACAGACGCCAGCACATCAAGCTACTACAATTTGTCAAATTTCTTTAATAGATTTTCAACGTTATCTCTAAAGCATAAGGTTCAAAGTTGATTAGGAAAATTTGACAGTTTCGGGTAGGTTGACCTGCTGGCGTCTGTACAATTACGTAGTCGACCGCAGGCGGCAGTTGCAGGCGACGTGTCGTCGCGACACGCTTGGTTTCTATATATTACTGATTCTAATATAATCATTAGAATCATTAATACATCTCTAATTTATAATTTAATTTATGTTTTGTGTTGCGTAATGTAAATTATTTTGCATACTATTATATAGAATTAATTTTTCTAACTGAACAAACAGCTGTGCTGCTGGGGAGTTTGTTGCGCCACTTCTTCTTCCCAGCTAAAGCACTAGGAAGTGGTGAAGGGCGGGCGTTTTGGGGGACTGTCTTATGTAATTTTGACGATCGAAAAGTGCTGATTCTCAGCCTAGTTTGAATAAATGACTTTTGAATTTCTCTCAAAGATATTTTTTTTCCATAAGAACAAATCTCGTATGGAAAAGATATTATGGAACAAATCTAACTTGGACAGATGTATTAATGATTCTAATTGTTATAATTCTGTAAATACATATCTGTTATTGTCGCGAATCATATTTTGATCAAGATACAACCTGACACTGACCTGCAAATTGCAAAAAACGTAAGAAATTTGAATTTGGCGAACTGCGGATCCACCTTAAGTCTAAAATCTAATCAGAACGAAGTATTTAAAATTATCTTATCAGACCAAAACTTCGATACGGGAGTGTTGACACTACAATTCAATTGGTTTTTTTTATTGTTTCCCACACAATAATAAGATGAAACATTAGACGACACGTGTAGACGTTAAAGTTTTGACCTTGAGCATAGGTCGTTTTAGTGCATTATTTGATAATATTAAGATTGAGATAAGTGACGACACGGGCCAAAGATGTTGCTTTAGGAGTTACAAGATTGTGTAAAACACAGCGGCCGTGCGCAAAATTAGATTTTTTTTAACATTTTTTTTTCACTCAATCAAACTTTTAATCCTTAAAATTATTACTGACACATATTCAGATATACACAACACAAAAACACAGCACACAATTTTAAATTTCCACACCCCACTAAACGAAAACACAAAGATGCGCACACGCATACCACAAATACATACAGTTTTCACCTCCATGGACCGAACGCTACTGAGCGGTCACCGTCTTAGGTGCAGCTAATCTAATCTAACTGTGATTAGCTCACAAACAACGTGACATAATGTTTATTCTACTTAAATGATATGACGCTATCATGTTTGTAATTAGAGAAAGCCAGAGGTCGTGAGTTCGAGTTCTGCTTGTGTCTACTGACATAGAATAACGACACGTCTGTACTCCTCGAAGAGGAGGGGTTTATAAGTCTGAGAACAGTTCCCGAAATACGGGGCCAGCCTATTTTCATCAACCGGGCACCAATCCGGCTACTGAGAAATTCCAAATTCACAAAACACACTAACATTTTACCAGACTTGAGGATTGAACCCAGGACCCAATAGTCAGCAGTCGCATTTGCGACTACTACCCCAACTCAGTTTTTTCTTCTCACTTTTCTCCGATTATTCTCTGGAATCTCTCTAATTCTCTTCCTCTGAATAGTTTCTTTACATAAAATTAATAGTTTATTTTATGAAAATACTAGTTAAATGACAAATAAATAGGCTTCGAAACTTCTAATGAAGGTTCTACCAGTGTACCTAGTTTTTAAGATGTGCCCTTTGAAAATAATACAAAAGTTTTACAGAAAAAACAACTAACTAATTACATGAAGCATGCTGTTCCAAACTAGAAGACCACATCTCTACGGTATGAGAATAGAAATTTTAAGCTTTGGCTTGCTGTTCTTAGAATTCAGATTTGATTGTGCAGTCAATTGTAAAGCGAGCCATCCACCGTCAGCTAAACTAAGTTAGTTTAAGGTTAGTTTAGTTTAGCTCGCCGGTTTTTGATTCATCTGCGTCCACCCATATGTATGAAAAACTGGCGAGCTAAACTAAACTAACTTAGTTTAGCGGGCGGTGGACGGTTCGCTTGAGGATGCTACTAATCGCCATTATGTTATGAAGAGTGCAAATAGTACAGAGACCCTAGTGTGAGTTTCTTTTAACCATCTCGACTTTACGCATCGACCGCGTTCGGCGTTCCGATTGGCCCTTCACTGGTGAAGGCCGGCCGGCTGCCAATCGGAGCGCCGAACGCGGTCGATGCGTAAAGTCGAGATAGTTAAACGAAACTGACACTAGAGCCTCAGGATAGAAGATTTTTCCCAGATAACAAAAATACCAATATCATGCAAAACACGGTAGTAGTAGATACAACACAAAACTCTTTGAAACTTTTTAGTAAATTAGTAATCATTTAGTCTAAGAGTTATACAAATATTCTCAAGGATTCTGAAGTTAATTTATCCATTTTTTTTTAATTAACAAGGAGTTGCCCTTGGCCTACATTCAACTGATGCTAAATGATGATCAGGCCGAAGGTGGAAGCGAGCTTCACCCGGAATCCTCAACCACAGAGGAACTGGCTATCTTACCTCTAACTGCCGAAACACAACAATGCTGTTAACATTGTTGTTATGGCGACAGACTTAGATAAGATGGTGGTAGCTAGCCAGGCGGACTTAGAACAAGCCAACCAACCAAATCGAGCAGAGAATTTTGCCCCCACTGGGAATCGAACCCGGGACCTCTAGATCTAAGACAGGTAGTCTAACCACTAGGCCAGAGAGGCCGATTGAAATTTTGAGACCCCCTGTACAATACGTGCATAAGACATAGACTTTAGAAACGTTAATAGATGTCAAGTTTTTTTATGAATTCAGCACAATTTCTATTCTCATACAAATGTATACTAAGCGTGCGTGCGCAAGCGCTCACCGCGAGCTTCCCGCGGCTGCCCTTGCGTTTCGCGGCCGCGTTCTCTAGCTCACTGTCGCTGTCCCTGTCCCTGTCGTTCGCCTTAGAGTGCATATAGCTCTGTCTCTTTCGCTCGCGCTCCATGAAGCTCAAGTCGCGAGAACGGGACAACTGCGTGCAATGCAACGCCTATTACGCACAAGCATATCTTCTACTTAAATATTTATAAGCTATAAACAAAACATTATAAATTATTTCGGTATAAACGTTGGCCTGTAAATGATAAAAACATGGTAAATATGGAAAGCTCCCTGAAGCAAAAGCGTATAATCAAAACATGCGGTTTTTTTTTTCAAGAATTTATTTTACTAAAATAATGAGGCCTTTCTGCCAAATCTTTAACTAAACCAACATTCCCTAAAATCTTTAACTAAATTATAAAACTATTAGGAAAAATCTTATAACTGGCTCTTGTACTAAATCTTCCTAGTCCGAGAGCTAGGGCTACATTTTATAATTTTAAAAAAACCTAATATTTTTTAACATAGTTTACAAAAGCCTGTCTATTTGATTATAGTCCTTATTACCTTGGTATAAGAGAGATCAGTTTTGTTGAAGGCCAGTTGCCGATGCGCGCGCCGCCTGGCGGGCGCTCCGTACGTCATGTCATCGGCTTCCTCCACTGAGCTGAATTCACCTTCTTCTTCTTCGTCTGAGTAGCCGCGTTCTGTGAAATGGAAAAAGGAGTAAAAAGGATTAATATTTAAAAAGACTGATTTACTGTTTAATAAGACATTAAGTGAAAACGAGGCGCAGGCGTTTTGAGACGTACATATATGCCAGTGCCCTTAAGTGGTTAGCTTGTGTGTTCTGTACCGAGCTCACGCAACGCGTCGTACTTCCAGCCAGTAATAGGACTGTCAAGGAGCGCTGTCCGAAATTAGACTCATTATTAATTTATTATACATAAAACAAAAGGTATTTTAATAAAACACGTATACTAAAAGATCAATAATTAAATTATCTTTAAAATGTTTCAGAAAAATAGGTTTTGCGTGATTCTCAGTTTTTTATCTGCGTTAGACATAACTTTACAAATTAATTTCGCTAATTATAATATAAACATAATTTAAAATATTCCTATATTAAGTTATTAAGAAAATACTCTTATTTAACATATTTTTTTTTCCAAATCATTAACATTACTCGTTTAGACGGGATCTTCAGTATAAAATCATTAAAAGTCTCCGAGCTTCTGGCGCTAATGAATGAATGGGCGGAATAAAGAATGGGCGGTTCGCGCGTAATTTAGGTATTTCCTTCGTAGTATAAAAACAAATACAAATTTTGAAAATGTATACGTTATAGAAAAAATGTCGTTTTTATAAAATTGATGACCTACCGTGAAGTATTTACGCCGTACCTACTAAGGGTTTATTTTGTTTTTTTAGAGATTTTTTTTTTGTATCGAGGACACTACAAGTAATCGTGTTTCTAAAGTGTACGATTTATCCACCATCCTTCCCTTTCTATCTAAAGTGCTCGAGGCCAGTGTTCATAAGCAATTCTCCCACTTTATTCACCGCAACTCCCTCATCAGTCCATTTCAATCCGGTTTCAGGCCTGGGCACAGTACCGTTTCAGCTCTCCTTAAAGTGACTGACGATATAAGGCGGGGAATGGAAGACACTAAAGTTACAGTCTTAGTGTTAATTGACTTCTCCAATGCTTTTAATACCGTCAGTCACGAAGTCCTTTTATCCATCCTTTCCTATCTTATGGTCTCTCGGGAGGTATTGGAATGGTTTTCCTCTTATCTTCAGGGGCGTCAGCAGTCTGTTCGTGCTGGAGACTCTTCGTCTGGTTGGTGTGAACTTGCAGCTGGCGTCCCTCAGGGCGGTATATTATCTCCTCTTTTGTTCTCAATTTTTATTAATCTCATTACCACTGAACTTCGAACTGCGTATCATCTTTATGCTGACGATTTGCAGCTTTACTGCCAGGCAAGTGTGGAGAACATATCCGATGCGATTGAGGAGCTAAACCAGGATTTAGCTGTGGTTAAAAGCTGGTCTGATCGTTTTGGGTTGGCGGTTAATCCTACCAAGTGTCAGGCTGTCATTGTAGGGAGCACCCACAGTATGAGGAAGCTGAATGGCTTAACTGTGCCACCTGTAATGTTTGACAATTCAGTCATCCCGTTTAGCTCCGATGTTAAGGATCTTGGTCTGCATGTTGACACATGTCTTGACTGGCGTAAGCAGGTCACGACTGTAAGTAAAAAAGTCACCGGAACGCTGCGGTCGCTCTATCGGTTGAAAAACCTTCTCCCATCACACATAAAGGCAATGCTTGTACAGTCCCTAATCTTTCCCATAATAGACTATGGTGATGTGTGTTACTATGACCTGAATGCAGATCTCTTCAATAAACTTGACCGCCTTCTAAATAACTGCATTCGATTCGTATTCAATCTTCGAAAGTATGATCATATATCTGCGCATCGATTGCTTTTAAAATGGTTACCCATACGTCAGCGTAGAGAGTTGAGGGCTCTGTCTATGTTGTATTCTATACTCGACAAACCCACTTCTCCTTCTTACCTGACTTCCCATGTTCAATACCTATGCTCTGCCCACAGTAAAAATCTTCGTTCTACCAACAATCGTCTTCTACGATGTCCTTCTCACCGCTCTGGTTTTATTCACTCTTCTTTCTTTGTCCAGGCGGTATTTCTTTGGAATGCGCTTCCTCTGAACATCAGGATGGCAACCAGTCGGTTATCTTTCAAACTGAAGGCACGTGAATATATTCGTGAAAAGTTGGCAGAATCTTTGCAGCGCTGATTTGCTGGATTTGTTTTCTTCTCTACCTATCGTTATTTCTCCTGACAAAGTTTATTCGGTTTATAATATATGTATGTATCTATGTATGTATGTAGTAGTAAGTATTCATTTTCAAGTTATCTATTACTCATGTTGCACCTGCCATGTTTTGTCTCTGCTCCACCCTAAGGTTGACTGGTAGAAAATGCCTCAGGCATTAAGTCCGCCTTTGTACAGTATTTTTTTTACTTGTGCATAAAGTTTTAATAAAATAAATAAATTTATACAGTGAATCCTTAAATATCTTACATATTAATTGCATAACTAAAGGTTCAGTAATAACGATGCCGCAAGGAATCAAACGAACGCAATTATTTCGTAATTACGTATCGTTCCCTCGGTGCGCTCTTAAGTTAAGGCTCTTTACAAAGTAATAGTGACGGGGGCTGATTTTTCCATGGTCCATGTTTTAGTAAGAGAGTCATAGTTAGTTTTTCAGAATTAGGCATTCTGAATATTATTATTATTAATTTCAGGAGTCTAACCCCGCGTCGTAAGCGATCGTCGCGCGAATTCATGGGCGTTCGAATTTTTTGTTTGGTGAACCTGAACGCGTGGTCACGCCGTTCGGAAAACCGGAAAGCGTCCTCTAGCTTTCCGGTTTTCCAAAAACAAAAAGTGACATTTGCAGGCAACCGCGTTTTCGCGCGAAGATCGCTTTTAAATAGGACGCGGCCTAAGCTCACGTTCGCACGGACGTAAAAATATCGCGGCGGGATTTTATGGTGCACTGGATTTTCAACTCTCGATTTTGAGCCGAGCGTTGAGAATCCCACGCGCTGGGACGCACTCTCGTTCCAGTGCGTTGAAAACACACACTGTTGGATTTTCAACTCTCGGCGCTGAGAAAAGCGTTTAAAATCCAGTGCACGAAAAGAAATCGCCGCGGGAAATATCGCCTGTGCGAACTTGGTCTAATGGATTGTTGTCTCAATGTCTCCTTTCATGAATAGCTATACCAACATTATAGTTTACCAGTGTGTTACAGGTAAACTTGTATTACGCGGTTCATCACCCCATGATAGTTATATTCCGCACAGGTATTTGAATTTACACTGTGAAACTTGCAGGCTAAAAATCATTTTAGAGGGAAGTCTTCATCACAGGACAGTTAAAGACTTACCAGTAATAAGCAAGGTATTGTTGTTCTTAGTGTCATGGTCCACCGGCGTGGATGCAAGCCCGGTGATGGTGAGCTTAGCCACCGGCTGGCCAGCAGCGGCGCCAACCTTGCCGCCAACTCCAGTCAGCTCTAACTCCATGTCCATTGAGCGTTGTAGCACCTGGGGAAGAAGAGGAAATTGAAATTATTTTTATAAACGTAAATTCACGTATTACCCCAAGAGAAGAAACATCTACATTCAACCCGTCCCATGTTTTGAGGGAAGCCTAGTCCTACTAACCGAGCACAAATTCAGACTGTAACTGAGAATTACCCAATGGAAAAACGAAATAACAGACAGCCCTACCCGGGGACTGGGGACTGTTAATCAAGGGGTTCTCTCTACGCTTTGCAGTCGAGCTTCTAATCATTAGACAAACAGGCCGAGTAATCGTTCTGCCTGTGAGAAATGTAGGCTGCAACAGTCTTATGCTACAACTATGTATTTAACTGAACTCTACTTCTCGATGACAGGCGACGGCTAACGGTACTAGATACTTATTTTCCGCTGACGCGTCGACTGCAACTTGCAGCTCGTGTATAATGTGAGTATGTGCTCAAAGTACGTAAGGGGTACGTTGCAGTACTTGCAGTCGAAAAGTCGCGCGTTGGCAGCTGCCGTCGACGCATCGCGTGTCTGCGCCGACCGTCGACGCGTCGATGACTGCAATTGCCTCTGCCGCTCGTGTATATAAGCACTCTTAAGGCGACGATAACCGACTTTTAATGATTTTGCACTGATGATCCCGTCTAAACGAGTAAGGTTAATGATTTGGAAAAATTATGTGTCAAATTAGAGCATTTTCTTAATAACTTAATCTGTGAATATTTTAGATTATGTTTATATTACATAGTGAAATTAATTTGTAAAGTTATGTCTAACGCGGATACAAAACTAAGGATCACGCAAAATCTATCAAGCGTATTTTTCTGAAACCTTCACCATTTTAAAGATAATTTAATTATTGATCTTTTAGTATACGTTTTTTGTTAAAATACCTTTTGTTTTTAGTATAATAAATTAATAATGCGTCTAATTTAGGACAGCGCTCCTTGATGGGCGAGTCCTATTACTGGCTGGACGTACGACGCGTTGCGTGAGCTCAGTACAGAACATGCAAGCTAACCACTCAAGGTCACTGGCATATATCTGCGTCTTAAGGTGGATCCGCAGTGCTAGCCCTCGAAATTCAAATCTTTTGTTTTTGCAATTTGCAGGTCGTATCTTGATCAAAATATGAAATTGCAAAAATGAAATCACTTTAAGTTAGATTTGTTCTTTAAGAACTTTTCCATAGGAGATTTATTCGTAGCAGTTTTGCAGCTAAAATATAGGAGAACTCATTTCTGATATAAATACCTCGTTTAAAGTAAAAGACCAGCAATTTGAGCAATCATTAGCCAGTGTAATTGCAAATAAATCGGTGAGTATTAAATTTAATATCACAATGAATTCTGCGCAAATACCACACAGTGGTACTGTACTAAGTACATAATGATAATAGTGTGGACATCAAATTGCGACGGAAACCACCCGAGGCTCGTAATTTACACACATTAGTGACAAATTGTTGGCGGGCTCAAAATTGTACACACGGCTTCACTTCAAGCTACACATTTCAGTATACCTAAGCTGACCTCGCATTGGACGGAAATTCCATACAATGCGAGATCAGCATAAACTGGAAATGTATAGCTTGATGTGTAGCCGTGTGTACATCGATTAACGGTCATTGAACTAAACTAGCTAACAGTATAATCAATGTAGGGATATGTAGGTCAAAACAACGAGGAAATAAACGAGTAAATGTTTTGAATTCATCAAATTTGTTTATGCTTTGCCTCCATTATGATTGCCTCTACAAGTGGCGATGCTTACCTAAGTGAACACCTCGGGTTATCAAGACATGAGTATTTGTGTTTAAATCATGCTGACACGACAAGAAGTAGATCATCATATCAGGCGGTTAGAAAGAAAGAAAGAAAGAAAAATGCGTTTATTGGCATTACAGCAGAAAAATACACCTTATAACAAAAAACAACGATTATAATGCCAAAAGGGCCTCAGCTCAGCATATATGGCAACACAAAATGTACCACCTGACGCTAATTTTCAGCTGCAACGAGTGCCATGCGTTATAATATTAAAGACAGGGAAGTGTGTGTCCGTTTAAATAAATAAACAGAATAAATTAAAATCAATAATTGAATAATTAGAATCTAATGTATATCACGAACCTTCTAAGAAGAGGTTACAAAGTATTACTGATCACAATATGTAGAATATTCCCAACAACTCCGAAGTTGGCAAGGATTAGTAAACAAGCGTGCCATTTCAAAGATAATTCTCCTGATTTTCTTGTCATTATCTACTGTCTTAGCTTCTAAATACATAACCAACATACTAAAGAAGAAAGCTCAAAATCCATTTACTTAATAACATTTTTTTTTAAAACAACGGGTTGCACTCCGGGAGTGCCGGCACGTGTCCTGACGCGAGTTTAACATTTTTTACCCATCACAAAAAAAATGCACAACGTCGCTAAAGAAGTTTTCACTTAAAAAAACTCCAAGCACAGCCGAGTCAAAACCTAGTTCTATCATAAAGCGTAGCGTTAATAAGAGAAAACCATTTTAATCCCGCCGGCGCATTTAGCAGTGACTCACTAATTAACGCATCAAATGTCCTGCGAGCCTTGATAATGAGGGCGCTGCAATTAAGCGGCTAATTTTAGAGTTATCTACGAGTATGTGCGCATACGTACTAGGTACGTTGTTTGTATGGAATATAATATGCGAGTTTTAGAGGACGTTTCCGGTTTGTCAACATGGAATGTTGGAAACGCAGATTGCTAACGAGAATTCACAAAAAGTTTTGTAGAATTGTCGAGGCGTTTTTTCCGCAGGCTGGAATCGAAAAAAAAACAATTCGCGCCTCCGCACCGCTTATGTCACCTGCACCAACGTTTTCTGCAGTTTATCTATACCTTTTTCTATTAAAATTGGAGCACGGGTTAACACGGATTACCATAAAAGTACCAACTAATGCTAAGCACTGCCTGCTGCCACGAATCAAGGGCCCGCAAACAGGCGCAACGCGACTCTAATAAAACAATTTCAAAGAAAACTTCACGGTAGAACAATTATCGGTGAGTCTGCAAAAGCCTTCAAGTCTTTGTTCTGTTGAACAAAACTTACGACATCAATTTATGATGATGATAGTCAAAAATTCAGGCTCAAAAACTTAGGCAATCATTATATCGGTGACACTTAGTACCTAGCACCGACGAGCCAGCTAGTTTTGAGAAAAATAAAGTATCAAAATCTATCAACAGAAAAAAAAAAATAGTTTTTGCTCCCTTAAAACATTTTGGTTGTAGGATTCAACAGTCAACAGTATTTTTCTCTGAAAATTCTTGTATCATTAAGTATTACTAAGATGGTACAATGGGCTCCAGAGAAACCTCACCCTGCAATGTCAAAAACAATGCAAGGTTTCTTTGGAGCCTACATTTTTTTTTATCTTTGTCATCAAATAGTTCATTATAACTACCCATACGAGTGTATCGTTTTAGATATCACAGTAAAAATAAGAAATAAACTATTTTCGAATACTTAATTTTTATGCAAAAGTATAAAACATATTTATCGATAATAATTGACGAAATATTTGACGGCACGGTTGGCGCAGTTAAGCGATTGATTGCTGCGCTGCGTGTCGCGGGTTCGATTCCCGCACGGAACAAATATTTGTATGACCTACAAGTAGTTGTTCCGGGTCTGGCTGTTTGTGTATGTGAGTTTAAATGTTTGTAAATGCACCCACAATACAGGAGAAATTCCTAGTGAGGGGCAAAATAAAAAAAAGTAGGATACTTTATTATAAATACAAAGACATTTATTGGCAACACTCCTAACCCGCCTATAATTTCTAGCTACAAAATATTGCCACCACACTGGATGCTAGGTACAAATCCGTGAATTACTAACAAATCGATTTCAAACAAACGCCAAGATTTAGCGCGGCCTTAGAAGAATCAATTGAAACGGTTTATGACTCCTAAAGCACGGAGATCATAACTTTATAGCTGTTGGACATATTTGAAAGGGATACTATTTTCAGTCGAGATTGTTACGAGTAACCTTGCTCCTTGCTACTCATCTGGCATTGAACTCGATCTGCGCTTGAGTTTTACTCTCTAGCTAGCCAAACTATTAACCAACACAATTATAACTAGATGCTTCTTTTGGAGTGTAAACGTAAAAGATTTAACAAAAGTAGACTTGGTCTTTCACTAAGGCGTCGTCCATTAATCACATGATGTTTTTAGAAACTTTTTAACCCCCCCCCCCTTCACCCTGATGATACGTGGTGAGGTTTTAGACAAAGTATATTAAAAAATTACAGAATATTTTATCTTTACAAAAAAAGAAAGAAAGAAAGAGAAAAATATTTTATTTGAAGGGCCGCTTTTCGGTTTAGAAATGCGCGTTAAACGAAAAAATTAATACACGTGATATCTCACTAAATCCCCCCTTGTGATATTTCGCGAATTTTTCCCCAAAAGTGATCTCCATATCAAAATTCATTTACTTATGTTACACGTCCGTGTTTGGGTCACAGACATATATGTGTATCAAATTTCAACTTAATCGGTCCATTAGATTCGGAGCAAATTGGCTGTGATAGATGGACAGACACCTGGGTGTCTGTCTATCCATCTAAAACCGAGAATAAGCATCTTTAGACACGGAATCTGTGTTTTCCTTTCGAGGTACGAAACCCTTGCATAAATAACCTCAGGCATCACAAAAATTGTACCTAATCCAATCCAAAGATGATTATTCTCGGTCAAAGAGAAGCAACGACCCCCTCTGACATCGAGTATGTCAAGGCACAGTGCAATGGACTCGGCTTATAACTCAAGCGAGCTTATACACTGTGTAATAAAATCAATAGACAACATATAGCTTTAAAATTGCTGTTAAATTGTTGTTTGCTTTTAAAATGGTTACCCATACGTCAGCGTAGAGAGTTGAGGGCTCTGTCTATGTTGTATTCTATACTCGACAAACCCACTTCTCCTTCTTACCTGACTTCCCATGTTCAATACCTATGCTCTGCCCATAGTAAAAATCTTCGTTTTACCAACAATCGTCTTCTACGATGTCCTTCTCACCGCTCTGGTTTTATTCACTCTTCTTTCTTTCTTTGTCCAGGCGGTATTTCTTTGGAATGCGCTTCCTCTGAACATCAGGATGGCAACCAGTCGGTTATCTTTCAAACTGAAGGCACGTGAACATATTTGTGAAAAGTTGGCAGAATCTTTGCAGCGCTGATTTGCTGGATTTGTTTTCTTCTCTACCTATCGTTATTTCTCCTGACAAAGTTTATTCGGTTTATATGTATGTATGTATTAGTAAGTATTCATTTTCAAGTTATCTATTACTCATGTTGCACCTGCCATGTTTTGTCTCTGCTCCACCCTAAGGTTGACTGGTAGAAAATGCCTCAGGCATTAAGTCCGCCTTTGTACAGTATTTTTTTTACTTGTGCATAAAGTTTTAATAAATAAATAAATATAGGTACACTGTAGTTGCATAATGCAGTGTAGTCGAAGAGATGATAGTAAGACAAAGGACATAGTATCCACCTGTGCAGTAACACGATCATACTGCCAGCCAAGCGTAACGATGCGACAATATCCGATCGGAATTGTGCATTGTAGCACGGTATCGGGCAATGGACCAGGCTATCAGGATCGGGAGATAGCTTATGTTGCGTCACAGGGATACTTGCATTTGCATAACGAGGATTTGAAAACCTCACAAGATTCTGCTGGAGTACAAATAAAGACAAAACAATACTAGAAAAAGGGATTTAAAAAATGTGCCCAGGGTCCAGCATGGATGGCTTGTTCCACTGACAAGTATGTGGACAGTGCTGTTCTTCTAGAATCCATACATCATAAATTCCGTATCGTGGTGGTCAGATTGGCAGTCGCTCTATGTAAAATACTGGTATACAGCTGTATCAGCTTCGACTTGAAGCCGACCCCAAAATAGATGGGAACGGCTAGGCAGAAGATGATGACGACATCTATGGCTCCCTTACATAACCAGAATGAGAGTTACTGACCTGATCCATCCTGATAACACCCTCAGCCAAAGTCTTGTACCCCAGAATTGTGCGGTTCTTGTATTTCTTGCGACGCTGCAGCATTATTTGCAATCTGAAATGCACAATTTTTTACATTAAACGACCTATATTTCATCTGGTTTTTTATTAAAGCCGACTTTATTTTTTGGGTGGTAAATTATCAATTAACTTCTCCCGCTCTGGGTGGAGCAGGAGGGCGTGTCAGACTCTTACTGACTAAAACCCACCCGTGTTCCTTCAGTTGCCTGTACGTTGCCAGGGGCCACGGTATCCCTTTCGGACTTTCCCGCAACTCCGGCAGGCATCGGCCCTATCGGACCCCTTCACTTAATGACATCTCTTTGAGGCGCGCGTGGAACATAACGCGCCGTCGACCCCGGCCTGGTCCTTATCGGACGGCGAGATAAAGTTAAATTTTAGTTGTAAATGAGATTCGTTCCAGTCATTTCCAATTTCAAGCTCATTTTTTTTTGTATAGACTTTCGATAGTATCGCTTTAAAACATACTAAAAGTAAATTCACTAATAAATTCAAACTGAAACCCATAACCATTAAGCAAAGCCAAATTCGATTATAGCATCGATAACAAATAGATTACTCGTTTTGTAAAACTGTTTATAAAGTTTTGTTCGAAAGAACAGAAACGCTGGATCTTCAAACTGAGTATAGTTTTATCGCCCATTTTATTGTCCAGAATGCTTATAGCATGTTGTTTAGCTGGAGTGCTCGGATATATGGTAAAAAGACCAGTTTTATAAATAGTCGCTGCTTTATAGCCGTTATGGAAGTTGAGAACAATTTGTGTTGGATATACAACCGCGTTTTGGTTTTACAAGTATGCGTTGCATTTAAGGAAACATTACATCAGACCATCACGCCTGTATTTCCCTGAAGGGTAGGTGGAGGTGTTAACACATTTCACCAGTTATGTTTAAGTCCCATGTAATAGGGGGCGAGCGGGCCTATTGCCATCAACCGGGCACAAATCCAGACACCGAGCTGCTACTGAGAAATTCCAGATGGAAAACCCAATAAAACTTTGCCCGACCTGGGAATCTAATTAGGGACCTCATTCTCAGTAGTAGCATTTGCGACCACTACACCAACGAGGCAGTCCGTTTAGGGAAAAGAATGCAGAAAAGCTGTTAATAAGGTAGAAATGTACTGCTGTGTTAAACTGTTCGTGTTAGGGTTGCCAACTTTTTTTATATCAAATATAGTATTGTCGAAGTCATTGATTTTGAAAAAATCAAAAAAATATAGTAGGTGTTTCAAAAATAGTTTTATTCTTTAATGCATATTTTTTGCTACTATGAACCTTTGTCAGGTTTTTTTTTAATCACTCATAAACTCTACACTAGGGTTACAAAATACCATTAATTCAGCTTTTATGAGATGAATACTTAGGGTTACAAAATACCATTAATTCAGCTTTTATGAGATGAATACTGGCCCTATTGCGGTCATCTCGCCATTTTATATTGAAATAAAAATATTGTAGTTTCGTCTACTATAGTTTTCCTTAGAAATATAGTATTTAGGCCTCTAATATAGTAAGATATTATATAGTAGGGTTGGCAACCCTAGTTCGTATAAAATGAGATAAAGATCTAAGAATGAAATGGAAGGCGCACCATTATTTCATTTTGTTTTCATGTTGTAAAATAAACAGTCCAATAAATCAGTCACAGCTACATTTCTATAAATTACAATTACGTACCATTAGGCTATAAAAACATTTCATTAATAGTTAATTATTCTTTATTATATAAATAAAATCAATTGATATTGGTTGCAACTGGGGAACTGATCAAACGAAACGAGTTGTGCGATACATTTTTTAATGTCGACAGTGTTATTGAAACTATCCAATATTTACTACGTGCAAAGTTTTATAGCCAGTGCTCGTATTGTACGAGTACTTTTATTACAAATATTTTATACGATCGGGACTGAAGTGACTCATTGTAAAACATTTTGATATAGTTATAGTAGCGCAAAACAGAACATGTCGTCATTAATTACGAATAAAATTATTTTCTTGTTTTGTTTAACAGGCGATTAATTTAACGTACGTACGTTAGTTTTATGTTTAAATCAGTGTTAGTCTTTTTTAGTCCGTAGGTGTACTTAAGGGCTACAAAAGGTTTAATAGATACTTAAAACCAGTGAAGTTATGGAATAAGGCCTCATTTTTTCGTGAGTGTTGCTAGAGCCAGATATTGTAGAATATTAAGGGAAAGCAAGATATGAACACTATATCTAAACTATAATTTATAAAGAGAAAAGATTCGATTTTTTGTATGTTTGTATGTTGCGCTTCCACTCTAAAACGTCTGAATGGATTAGAATAAACGGAGAAGGCTCAAAAATACCCCGTCATCCAGCAAAAAGAAATATCTCAAATTATCGCAAAAAATTAGTAAAAAAAATCAAAGTATGATATAAAGTATGTTTTTAATGCATTTCTAGTCGTTCTAAAACTAAAAACCTGCAGATTTTACTAAATTTTATAGTACCCCGAACGAATATTCCGAAACGATTAAAACCGAAATTATGTTTTTTTTTAATTCATTTTAGCGATTTTTTTAGATACTTCTCTCTGCTGTCAGACGTGGGGTAATTTTCTATGGGAGATGAGACTTCTCCTTTGGCACAAGGTTCGAACATGACCTGCGTTAGGACATAGGAGTTTTTATCCCGATATTCTCACAAGATCGAGACTTATGAGGGTAAAACCGAGAAAAGCATTTTTTAGCCCTCATTGGTCATGTCACAACGTGAGAGAGATGTGCAAAATCTACAAATTGTGCTAATGACTAAGTACACAGTACACACTATTCATCAAACACAGAAAAACCCTGACAATTAGCTAGAAACTGTAAGACTGAAGAAGATTAATAACACTATCAACCTTGACCGTATAACATGAATACTTCAGAAAATTCCCTCATTTAACGACTGCATTAAAAACGACTAAATTAACTATAAACAAACACACGGCGCGGCGCAAAAACTAGATTAATGTCTTCATAACGAGAGGAGACGGGAGACGTGGTTTATAGTTTGCTCAAGTTTTATTAGAACTTTCGTTGTTACTTCAGACCAAACGCGTGGCGATTTTATTGTTAACATTCTGGACAATAAAGGTTATTTTAGTAGACCATTGCCTCTATAAGGCGTGTATGCAGGAACGAACAGAACATGGTGAACACGAACATCGAACATTTGGTTCGTACGTCTGGACGTAAATTAGCAAATCAAACACCATATGAACACAGTTCGCGAAAACCGCCCCGCTCTCTTTAGTAGTCGATAGATTCGAAATTGGATCGCCACGAACATGTTTGATTTTCGTTAGTGGTACACACATGCGAACAAAGTGTTCGATGTTCATGTTCACCATGTTCTTTTTCGTGTTCACAGTGTTCTTGTTCGTTCGTGCGTACACGCCTTATTATAAATACTCGTAGGGACGTGTTTTATGACTACATTAGGTAAGTTTAGGACTTAGAGGATAAGGACCACTAGCGGCAGCATATTACTGCTGGTATAAGTACATATGTCAGGAAAGAGATTTTCAATACTAAATGTAAATATTCATGGTAGTCACTGACATAAAAAGACTGAGTGAGACGACGCGAGACTCTGTATAGAGTTTACTCTTTCTGTCGTTTTATGACCGCCACTACCGTACGTCCTACTCGCACGCTTAACGACTGCGAATGCCACAAGTCTTGGCATTTAGTAGGTATAGTAACATTTTTTCCACTGGTGGAAGATATTGTAATAATGAAACATTTTATGGATACTTTAGCGGTGTGAAGAGAGCTTCAAAATTAACACGTAACTTGGCCTTGTGAAAGCCGCAGGAATCCGCTGGATGCGGGAAGCACAGAACCGGTCGAAGTGGCGGTGCTTGGGGGAGTCCTATGTCCAGTAGTGAACGTCTTTCGGGTGAAGTGATGATGATAATGATGAAACACTAACCTGTTACCATCCCGCTTCACAAAATGCGGGTACTGCAGTGAGAAGCACAGGTCAAGCTCAACATCAAGCGGGGGCACCGCGATGTCGTTGGAGCGCAGGGTCCGCTTCGAGCTGTGCATGCGGGCCGCAAGGATCACGGCACCAGCGCCCGCGCCGCTTGCTGCCCCGCCACCGGTTTCGCCCAGCGCGCCGCATACACGGAGGCGGGTTATCCGGAGTGTGCATAGCCTGGAGACAAGAAAAGTGGTGTTAAGTATGGGTTAAGTATATTGGATGCAGAGGGCACGTGAAAGACATTCATCGGTCAGTCATTCCTCGATTTAACCCCTTTAGGGGGTGAATTTCTTCGTGCCCACCTCCGTTAGGTGAGGACCTCTTGTGCAAAAAAAACCGGTTTAGGCTGTGCGTTGTCTGTCAGTCGGTGAATGAATGAATGAATGAATAAATATTTTTTTTAGATGCCTGTTTTCCAGCTAACCCTGAATAGAAATAAGTTTTAAGGAAAGTAAGTACAAACACTCGCTCGTATTACTATAGAATTCGTTGAACACAGGACACATTCATCAAGAGTAAGCCTTAGGTATGTAAAGTTTTAAATTGATTCTTCTATTTCGTAGAAGCGCTACGACTGCTACGAATGCTACGACGTAGCTCACATTCATCAACATATTCTTGTATTTCTGTTTTATTTATTCGTAACTATCTGCTTTGTACAGTTTTACGACTTGACAAAACATCGAGGGTTCTTTATTTCAAGACGCAGATATATGCCAGGTGGTTAGCTTGCGTGTTCTGTACTGAGCTCACGCACCGCGACGTACGTCCAGCCAGTAATAGGACTCGCCCATTAAGGAGCGCTATCCCAAATTAGACGCATTTTAGAATTATTATTCATAAAACAAAAGGTATTTTAATAAAACACGTATACTAAAAGATTTTAGAAATTATCTTTAAAATAGTGAAGGTTTCAGAAAAATACGCTTAATAGATTTTGCGTGATTCTCAGTTTTTTATCCGCGTTAGACACAACTTTACAAATTAATTTCACTACGTAATATATCAATCTAAAATATTCCTATATTAAGTTATTAAGAAAATGCTCTAAATAAACATATATTTTTTCCAAATCATTAACACTACTCGTTTAGACGTGATCTTCAGAATAAAATCATTAAAAGTCGGTTATCGTCGCTTTAAGTAAGTTACACATGAATGTATTATATACATAACCCCTCCGGAATTAATTTCTCTAAAGGATGATGAAGCCGCATCAAAATCCGTTGCGGAGTTTAGAAGAACAACGCGGTCATACAGACAGACAGGTAAAGCGACTTTAATTTATAATATGTATTTGTATAGATAGACTATGCTCAAATGAGACTAATATTAGCACGATATTTATGCAGACGGTGATCCATTTCTTCTTAAGTGGGTGATAGACGTGCGAACTTAAAAAGTTCGGCAACTTACTCGGCTCGCCGTCGGTGACACACGTGAAGCTTGCTCACACTGTATCGCGATGTTGTCAAATTTTCTGAACCTAAACATTACAAAATAATGTCGGAACAAAATGGCAGCGATGACAGGGGTACGAAACTATAATCCAAGGCGGACTACGAGCTAATTTCAAACCTGTTACATCGTCAACGAACTTACTCAGCGGTTTTAAAGTACGCGTACTTAGTATGACACGGGCGAGTAAGGTCGTCGAGCCATAAATACGCGTACTTGCTCGTGCGTCTATGACCCCTTTTACGAAGCTTACCTAAAGTCAGAAAAGCAAATCCAAAGATATTCTTGTCGCTATAATTAAACTTAGACACGTGAAAAATGTATGACATAGCGGTAACATGTCGAGACGACTCGTTGCCGGCTCGCTACACCGAAAGATTACATTCTGTGACTGGGACTACATGTCGTATCGCGTTTGTCGGGATTGGCAAATATTTGGAAAGTACTACGAGCCTTTGGAAGTTCCATCTATAATCAATATGGGTTTTATGGGCGCGAATTTTCACGTAAGAATTTTTTGAAGTCAATTTCCCAGTGTCTGGATCGAAGAATCTTCCAGATTAATTAAAAACTCAACGGATTTTGAATTAATCTGGTTTCTAGAGTTTATGAAAATGGTCAGCAGTTAAAATATTATAATAAGATATAGGTACTGTAGGTACACATGGCTACACATCAAGCTATACATTTCCAGTATAAGCTGACCACGCATTGTACGGTATTCTTATACAATGCGAGATCAGCATAAACTGGAAATGTGTAGCCGTGTGTACAACTAAGATAGCCAAAGTAAGTCGATATATAAATTAAGTTATTTATATTGAAAAACTAAATTGACGCTACTTTTCTCGTCTACTGTTAAATAAATATAAATAATTTGCAAGATATTCAAGAAGTTTTTTGAAATCTAATATCCTGTGCGCAAAATATTAATAAAGCCTTCAGAGGTCTTATAGAGCAAATACGCCGAAACGACTCCCACACAATATTATCTTATTATTTGCAAAGGAGAGAATATTATTTTACTAAACAACGTACACACAACAGAATATAACAGAAGGCAAACTATTCTGAAAAATAATCTATTCGTTGTAAAGTCGGATCCGGAACTAAGCCGGATTTAGTTGGGTGCTCTCGAAAAAGAAATAAGCTGAATCGATCAACCAGTATAATCCGTTTCGGATTCAAATATAAACCTTGTATATCGTTCACAGATTCGATGACTCATCTGCGTGTTAAATGCGACCATTTATTTTCGTCTTGAGTAAGGAGAAAATTTTATTACCATCTTTAATATATCTCTGTCTAAATCCGGGGGAATTAGGATATAGCCGCATTTAATCCTTAGAGATGAGCGTGGAATTGAGATCCGGTTTAGAAATGCCGTGATAGGCTGATTTATTACGCTTAAAAATTGGTTAGATTTGAAAAGATAATACCACTATTTTATTTCTCAAAAATCCTTCAATACCAAACACGTTATGTAGATAACATCACGCCTGTAATACCCGAAAGGTTAGTCAGAGGTGTACCTTTTAACCTTCATTTCGCCAGTTATGTTTGAGTCACATGTAATACGGGGCGAGCCTATTGCCATCAACCGGGCACAAATCTAGACTCCGCGGGCTGCTACTAAGAAATTCCTAATGGAAAACCTCATAACACTTTGCTCGAACCGAATATCGAAGCTTAGCAGTAGCGTTTGTGACTACTAACTAGATCAATGAGGCAGTCTTGTAGGTAATGATGAATAAATAAAAGGGGAATATATAACCGTTGCAACATGCTGGCCCGCAGGTTTGCACGTTGTACTGAACCAGTAAAGGTAACGCTTTTTAAGTCCTTCTGCCAGTCGTTTTATACGTGCAGCCTGTGGACCAAGTTTACCCAGCGGGCATACAGCGACCTGCGCGTGCAGTACAATAACGCATTCAGGGTGCTTTTGGGGTTGCCGTGGCGATGTAGCGCCTCTGGGATGTTCGCGGAAGCGTGCGTCGACGGATTCGCCGCGATCATGCGAAAGCGATGCGCTTCCATGATGGTGCGCTTGCGCTTCTCCTCCAATAGCATCCTGAATGTGTTTACGGACCGGTGGCACTCTCCCCTCTTGCGAAGGTGGGTAAGTGTACAGACACACTTATCCAAATAAACTGGTGTACCATTGAACGAACAGTTCAATGGTACACCAGTTGTTTATTGTTGTTTATTATTGTAAATTTAATTTAATACTAACATTAGGCTAACTTATACTACTACTAACAATATATGGATATTATTTCTGAAATAAAATATTTGAATTTGAATAAATGTACTTTGAAAATAATGTATCACACTTTCAAATGCTTAGCTTTCAAGCTGTTCAGGTGCCGCGGCAACGGCCGTCGAGTGCCAAAGACGACTAGAATATACAAGGTCCCATTAAAATAGGTGAACAAATTTTAACACAGCGTTCAGTACGTCTAACCAAAGATACCCAAGCAAAAAAAAACACTGATTAAAGTGATTTTATTTTGACCTAAAATGATAAATGACATTGGGTAACCAAAATTTTTTGTGTATTTTCGTTAGAAGATTTATTTTTCTTGTAAGTATCTAATGCGTTTTTCTGATATTTTTTTACCATTGTCCTCATTTTGGTGGTTTGAATGATTTCTCGGTTTCGGAGTTGGTTTTCGACACAGTTATAGTGCAAACCATTATTTTTGTAAGTATTTTAATTATGTTGGTTATGAAATTATTACTTTATAGTGTATATTTATTTTGTAAATTTGGTTCATGTGATAATATTAAATTATAGATGTATTATTATTGTAAAGTGCTGATATAAAATTTTATACCTGTTTTTAAAGTGCTATTAAATACATCCCTAAATAAAACACTTTAGTAACCTTGAGAGGAAAGAGTAGCATTTTTGAACTCAACATTCAAGATCAATATATTTACAGTGGCTTTTCACCTCAGGCCTTATTTCAATATTAATTATCACGATGTCAAGAAATACTCAAGTAATAATTAATCTTAAAGAACCTTTTACATACATACATTTGCAAAGCCATTAAGAATTTCTGCACATACTAAATAACACGGCACTGCGTCGAGGCAAGTCACATGTGCAAAGAAAACGTTTATATCCTCAAAAGTAATGTTTTCACTTAATTATTTCTTGTGATTTAAGATATTTTCTGTTTGGGCAGATGTGCTGCTTTTAGTATCGAGCAGTCGACGATTTTACGATTTCAACATACAGTTACGCGTTTTCGCGACTCTGCGTTAGATAAGTCGCGATAAAGCGATTGCGTTGAGACTGCATCGCGTTTTGGGGACTCATTGCTTTTGAGTGCAGTATCAAAACTATGCGTTTTCTATCCATGTTGTACCTATTCGTTGCCAAAAGGTCAGTCACGGTATCATATCAAGCGTTCGAAAAATAGCTGACATAATATCTAATAGGTTTTTTAAGTGAAATTTCTTAGGCGACGATTCAATAATTGGACGAGAATTGAGAGTGAAGAAAGTTCTTTCTGTCTCAGACACTAAATCTCTCCTATTCTTTATTTTTTTAAGAAGTTTCACTTCTATCGCATGTTTAGTGTAGTTTTAGAGCTCAGTCGCTGTATCGAGTATATGAAAGCGACAAAATTGCCGATCGCGAATGCTAGCAGTAGCAAGTCTGCTAACGCCCTAAGATACTTCTCTGACATAAAGACATCGGCCCGGTTGGCGCCCCGGGCGAATACTTCGTGCCAGAACACAGTGAGCAGTATTGTTTATTATGTGATAACAAAAATACCTTTTTGTACTCGCAATAATAATGTAAATATTTTTCCTGTGATTTTATTTATTTCTGTTATTATTTTCCGTATCTAGTTTGTTTGTAGGCACTGTGATTTGATGACACAGGATATTACCTCAATTAATGTTAACAATAGATACAGCGAATAAACAATAAAATATGGAAATGATTAAACATTTAAATATATTGATATTATGTAGGTATTGTGAATTTTTTCTAAAATAATAAATAGTCACAAATAATGTATTTTCCTGTGATATTTTTCATATTATCAATTTGTCGTCTTTTATGAATCGAATTGTATCACAAAGCATATCATATGCTTCCCGTACACTTGCATTATTCGTCATTGGAGGTACAATATAAAAAAATATCATTAATCAACAACAGAAACACTAGAAACGAAGTATATTATGACAAACAGTAGGCACTGAGTACTAGCCTACATCTATAAATTAATATGACAACTATCGTTGCCTACACAGAACAATCTCTGCAAAACGGGTTCAGACGTCCAATAGGCGAGCTATCGTTTCCTGAGAGCTGTGATAAGTCGCACGGCTAGTTCGGATCACCGACTACAAACACCTACCCACAACTATTATGAAACGGACTCTATAACTACCCACCCTTCAGCTCGTATATGGAACCATGGTCTGTTCGAAAAGTATCTGATTCAAATGTAAACAAATGGATCATAAAATGTCACAAATTGAGTGATTTGATTACTTCAAAATTCTAAGTTTAAATCGCCTTAAAGATGTTTTTCATTTGACAATTGAGGTTAATTTTATGACGTCAATTTTCTTCGATGATTTTTCTATAGTATTCAAGCTATATATAGCTGTTGGAAACCTTCTAAATACAGATGAATGTGTTACGTCCATTTAGTTTTGAATTTACCCGAAAAACCTTAAAAGGGTTTGGTTGTTATCAAATGGAATGAGCTGGAAGGATGAGCGTGGAATTGAGATCCGATTTAGAAATGCCGTGATAGGCTGATTTATTACGCTTAAAAATTGGTTAGATTTGAAAAGATACATACCGATATTTTATTTCTCAAAAATCTTTCAAAACCAAGCACGTTATGTAGATAACATCACGCCTGTAATACCCGAAAGGTTAGTCAGAGGTGTACCTTTTAACCCGCATTTCGCCAGTTATGTTTAAGTCACATGTAATACGGGGCGAGCCTATTGCCATTAAGTAAAACTGATATTTAACAGTTTTACTTTCGGAATACAACAAAAATGTACGTATATGCACAGACGTACTACAGATACAGTTATTAGTGTATAAACAAACCCACGCGTTTTGAACTTAGGTCATGCTGTCTAATTCGGCTACTTAATTGATATGCGTTATTCGCAGAATTGAGTAATTTGTTTTTCTTCGAATTGTCGTGCATATTTGTCCATACATTAGGGGAATGTCTGCCTCGAATGAAATGGTTTCTAGGAAATTAACATGACACTGTAAATACCTAAAAAAGTACAAACTTACGTATTTGAGGATTTATTCATTTTCTTAAGACCAATTTGTAACAGCATCAAATTGGGAACTTACCTAGAAGGAACAGTCACACTAAATCGTCCAAAAAATTCACATGACTAATTTCCAAAACTTTCAAGCCTCCATACCATAATATCGTGTAACCGGTAGCAGCAGGGTTCCGTATCATCGTGCAACTTTACCGTAGTCGCTCGGTTGTAAGCTAATCGCCCAGTCTGAACCAGTCTTTATCTAGCCAGGGCTTAATGGCGACCACTGCAGGGCTGCCGGCTAACTTTTCCCATGGTTAAACGCGGTTTAACTTTATGTTTCCTGTGTAAAAGTTAGCGGTATTCACATGGAAACCACGTACATACTAAAGCAGTTATTGGCAGTGTTTAGTGATCGTATACTGTTGTAGATCGTAAAAGTTGCGAAGTTATGGTAAACAGTTGATCTATTTTTTTTTCAAATCTTACCGTGATACTAAGTTGAAGTCAACTGTCAATGGTGTCAATTCCTAGCATCTGGTGAAATAACAGCTCATTTCAAGCTCGCTTCACCTAAGGTTTAATGGTGAGATTTTCAAGAATGTCAATAGATGTACCATCGAAGAAGTTCATATCTATACACCGTAAGGACTATTTGTGCTTGCAGCGCTCGGCCACTTTAGAACCGGAGCGGTAACAGATGTGGTTATCGTGTTCATGGGATTTTGTTTTGAAACTGCTTAGATATGAAGTTCTTGGATAGTACATCTTAAAAGTTGTTGGAGCCGTGGAAAAACGTAAAGTAAATGTTATATACGAATCGTACCTAAAGTCTAAGCAAACCAAAATGCGGGCAAAGTTGGTGAGGAAAATAAATAAAAAATAATTAGACTTTCAACATGCGACTAGGTTCAAAAAAACTTGGTGTTACCATAATTAATGCAATTAGATCATACTGTTTGTACTAAAAAAAAAACTTAGTAAAGTGCTAAATAATTTCCATAAAACAAAGTGATTACATTCATAGTTTAATGTTAATAGCCCCAATGTAAACGGCCTTTGATCTGGAAATAAACTTTTCTTTTGACAGCAACTTAAATCTTCAGGGGTAATTAAGCGGGTGAAGAATTTTCTAAGCTTGTCTTTCTGCCTACAGATTTAAGCTCCACTTGCATTGTAAAGAAAATTAAGATGAAAAGCACCTACGAAAAGTTTGAAGGAAAATATAAAGTCATTCCGAGTCTATTTCAATTTCCACATTCGAAATATAATGAGGTACTGCTTAAATGTTGATGTAGGAATAAATTCATATTCTGGCGAGAATATTTTGTTAAAAATATTATTTGATTGAACGGTCTACCAGTCGCTCTCCATTCACAGCACGCTCAGCATGACTACAATAGAAACGGGTTTTGTCGACGGAAGAATAGACATGACAGATTGTGATTGTTTATCTGTCATTTTGTCTATTCTTCCGTCGACAAAACCCGTTTCTATGGTTGTCATGCTACGCGTGCAGATGTAACAATCATTTTGGTCGAAAACATCCATATTGCCGGATTCAATCAGCTTGTTTGCCAAAAAGGATGATTATAAATCTACCTAAGTGCTTTTATTTTTAGTAAAAATCGTCATAAAGCAGTAAAAATTAAAAAGCATCCCCTGGCAGCCCTACATTTGACAGTGGCCGGAGGAAGAGAAAGGCGACCGGAACGCGCATGTCCGTCGTTTATAGCATAATATGGCAGGCCCTGGACACCTGCAACTAGATCACGACGAACGTTCTGGCTTAGGCCTTTCACCGATTTTAATACCACTAGGCATGATTCTGAAATTCTTGACAGCTAAGCTGTGAAAGGCATATGAAGATAAGTCTATTATTTTTACACTCCAAAGTATTCATCTTTTGACGTTTGAATGACATTGACAAGGGGGCGTAGTTAGTAAACATTTCTGTGAAATTGTATAGAAAAATCAAGATGGCGGCGTTACTTTGGATTTTTTCCACGCGCCATTGTACTGAGATTTGACAGCTTTAATAGTAAAAACCGGACTAGATTCCGCGCCACCACTGAAGTCCGGCGGACAATTGTGGAACTATTTTTTAATTCATCTTAACATACCAAGACTCCTTCGTGCCTCGGAAAGCACGTGAATCCGTTGGTCCCAGCTGTCATTCGTAGATCTTTGACAGTCGTTACGAAGCCCGAAAGTTTGACAACCAGTCTTACCAAGAGACATCGTATTTCCCACACGTTACTGGGTTGTGGAGGTCAGATAGGCGGTCGCTCCATTTCAAATACGGTATTCAGCTGCATTCGTTTAGACTGAAAGCCGACCCCAACATAGTTGGGAAAAGGATAGGTAGATTTTTGACATAGTCACTAGCGCTGCGTCTATAGGACTCTACTAAGAATTCCGGACTTCTATTATCAAACCTATCATATATACACTATTAGATATTTTAGTGCTTCCCCATCTTCCCTTAATTAAATACTGATAAAATAAATTCAAAGCTAAACCAAACGGCTTCATTTAATATTACCACTCGTCCCACAGTTGGCATCACCCGCTGTCACTCCGCAACGCCATAACATTTGATCGACGGGATTAATTAAGATCTGCCATTAGGGCATGAATATTGAATATCAATCTGCATCAAATGCAAATCTAATAGTAATATAATGGATGCAACGCTTTGTAACAGACAGGCTACATTATTGATGAATGCCCGTATTTGTGCACACTCGAATATAGTGGGATCTTCTAGTATTATGTTGCAAATGAATAGTCGTAGATGAATAAATAAACAGTTGATTAGCTTATTACTAAACTGTCAAAAACGAAAACTGCCCTAGAATGCTGAAATATGTTTAACTTTAAGACAATCAAACTGAAATGAGATTCTTAGTCGTCTGGATAACAGATGAATGGGCAGTCTAGTTATGCTACCTAAGCTCTTGTAGAAATAGTTAATTCAATTTAGAAATATTGCAGAACGTCAACGACTTCAGCCATCAATTCCCTAACTCACAAAACAAAACTCGATTCGCCAATTTCACAGCAATCCAATCAACTCGATGGCCACAGCAGAGCGCAGACCAAATAAAATTTATGAAGGCCCTCAACGGATCGCGAGCGAACAGATAACCACAAAACTAAATTATTGGTTAGCTAACGGACGTGATCTCTAACAATAAATCTCGTTAAACCGCGATTAGCTACGTTAAACCTCGTTTAACGTGGTTCACGACAGTGCTTATCGAGTGCACCCATAATTAAACAAGTAATAAAGGCAGGAGTGGTTCCCTTAGGAAGAAAAAATAAATAACACTAGGGGTAGGGAACCCCTTCTAATAAAGGGGAATGTGTTTTTGGTGTTTGTAGGTCAGGTCACGTGGTTTAGAGGGGTGATAAAGGTGTCATTTTAATATTTTTGTTTTGGGTAACCCTTTTACGAGGGCTTGACACAATAATGGGGTAAAGAGTTACTGGATGATGTCATATGAAATGGGTTGAATTATAAAATGATGAGGAAATAAAATGATTATGATTATAGCTGCAATTCCAATTAAACAGAATTATATTTAAAAGCTTAATACTTTAAAAATAATGTGAGAACCAAAAAACACAGTTTAAAATAATGGCTTTAATGTTGTTTGTTTAATAGATATCTAACGGTTAGCTATTATAATCGTTGAAAAACGTTAATCTACCTATGGATATTCAATTTATGGAACGGTATATTCTGAGTAAAAACACATTATGGGTTGAATAAATGGCTCCTGCAAAAAGTAGTCTAATAAACGCTTTTTCAGGATTATAGCGTTTCTCGTTGAGATTTATTGCGACTTTCATAATACGAGGCTGTATAATTTGGACTGTGTTAACGACAAATACTGGAATATGTTGTTTTGAGCAGGCTGTGGGTGTCGTCAAAGACAACTTAAGGTTCAGAGAATAAAAACAAAACAACAGCATACTCCGGTCGGCTAGCCACAACAAACAGCAATAAGATAATAAAAAAAACTATAGCTACTATTAATTTCAGGTTCACAAGTATCACTCAAACTCAAAGCATTTATTTCAATTAAAACATTTACAGGCACTTTTGAATTATCATTATCGGCTTTCAAAACTGTCTTGGACAAACATGGAATCCAATTCCAATAAAGTTGGGGAAGTTTACGCAGATTCAGGGCAGATTAGGTGGTTTCTACCATCATGATTTTCCTACCCTTATTCCAATTTATTTGTGGTCGGTGCAACTCAAATTCAAACCATTTATTTCAATTAAACCATTTACAGGCACTTGTGAATTGTCAAGATGTCGATCAGTCAGAAATATGAAGCTAGTTGCCCATTCCAAAGCGTAGTAGGTACCTATGGAGAAGAACGGGCAAGAAACTCCACTGACACTCTTTTAAATAAAAAATAAAAAATATTGGTTACATCATTCATGTTGAAATTATGCATGTGAGAACAATGTAGAAAGACGTGCACGTTTGTGAAAGCGTCCGTAATAAAAAGAAAAAATAAATAACCATTCAAAAAATTTTAATAAGCCATGGCAACTAAGAGATGACCAGAGTCCCAACTGACGGCGCCCGTTCACGAACATGACGCATGGATCAGCACCATTCAGCTCAACCATTTTGAAGGGAACTAGATGATCCAACACACGCGCCACCATCAGCTAGACATCTGAGTAAGCATGACATACAGCCGCCAGGGCACATTCAGTCAATGAAAGACATATTACCCGGTAAATGGTAGCTCTTTAGTACAGACGCCAGCACATCAACCTTCTACAATCTGTCAAATTTCTTTAATAGATTTTCAACTTTATCATTAAAGCATAAGGTTCAAAGTTGATTGGGAAAATTTGACAGTTTCGTCGTGCATGGTACTCACACCTGTGCTGTGCAATTATATAATACAAAGGAGATTGATTGATTGATTGTATCCATCTAGAAGTTTCGTCAGTTAAGTGCTGAAAAACCTAAGTTTCGGCTGACTGCATATTTCCAAAAAGTTCAACACCACTAAAAGGAGATTTTAACACCACACCTAATATTATATATCAAACTAGTGTCACAAGAACTTTAATATCCACATAAATTCGGCAACGAACTCATATAATGGCCGGTAATATTTCTGAAAGAAAAGTGGCTTTCAAAAGGATTCATGGAATGGAATTGCTCTGCACAGTGGAAAACTTTTTAATAATATAACTTTCAGTGGAGGAAAAAAAGGAGAGAAAGCCTTTTCAACACTTTCAAGTCGACGGTTCTGAGCAAGAAGCGATTTTTTTTTTTTTTTTTTTGGTACATAGATGAAAATATCGAAGATGGAATCTTGCTAGATGAGATTTAATTACACCATGCTGATACAGCAGCTCTCAAATAGGTAATAGGTAATGAACTCTTAAAACCCAGGCAAAAACCCATAATTATTAAATAGGTATGGATGGGAGTGTGAACTCTTAGTGAGTTCAAGAAATAGGTATGAGTGGGAATGTGAACTCTTAGTGAGTTCAAGAAATAGGTATGGGTGGGAGTGTCAACTCTTAGTGAGTTCAAGAAATAGGTATGAGTGGGAGTGTGAAGTCTTAGTGAGTTCAAGAAATAGGTATGGGTGGGAATGTGAACTCTTAGTGAGTTCAAGAAATAGGTATGGGTGGGAGTGTGAACTCTTAGTGAGTTCAAGAAATAGGTATGGGAGGGAGTGTGAACTCTTAGTGAGTTCAAGAAATAGGTATGGGTTTTTGTCTGGGTTTTAAGAGTTCATACCTATTTCTTTTGAAACCAAGGCAAAACCCCAAAAAGATACCAAAAAGGAGGTCTTAGCACGTTAGGAATGTTACCCTGGTATTCATAAACACATTGACAAGTAAGAAATCCAGAGCTATTTTCCATTTCTCGTTAGGTACTGAAATAGATTTGCAAATGTGATTTCAAATACGTTTGCATTCGAAGACAATGTTATAACGATGAGATGAGAACAATATTCTGTCTTTCGCTCCATTTGTAATATGCCTTCCACGTGCTTCCCAAGTATACTATACTATTAAACAAGCAATATTTATATTTGTAATCGCGTTCTCTAAAATGGCTCTAACGATTTCCGTGAAAGTTGCAATATATGGGTTTACGGGCGTCAAAGACATTAAATTATTTACTTAAATCTCTTTGACGGGGGCGAAAAATCGATCTAGCCAGGTCTCATACCTGGGAAAATTCGTTTTCTCCGTATTTTCACCCGAGCGGACCTCGGTCGCCCAAAGTTTAGAACAAGATGGCTACCTTAGAATAATGACATGACAACATGGAATAAGTAAGTACCTACTATCACGGCGGCATGGAATTAGTAAGTACCTACTATCATGGCAGCATGGAATTAGTATGTACTATACATTAAATTTGTATGCACTATCCTATAGCTACTATTAAATGAGCATTCTCCATTTTCACCCTAGCAGAGCTCGGTCGACCAGGTACCTACTGTTACGTAATGTGTGTAAATGACTTCAAGTGCTGTATATAATTCCAAATACCTATAAGAACCCCAAAAACTGACACATTCTGTCATGTTATTCCAAATTCCGAACGCTTCCGGACACATTCCGAATTACAAAAGCGAGTTTTCCAAATAAAATATATTCGGTTTCCATCTCCATACCAACGCGACGTTTTATGAACAAATAATTTGAGATGCAAAGAATATATGTAATAAGAAAAGTTTTTTCATTTACAAAGGATGGAAGGAAATGAGTTCGGAATTTCGCGTTTCCAAATGAGATTTTCACGGCCGAATCTGTCGTGTTCGTTTTGAAGACAAAAGTATAAATAGACTTCAGAAAATTCGTTATGCGTTATTCATCACTTTTGTCTTTTGAGAAGTTTTGTTTCTCAGTAATTTACTGCTATAAATACGACAATGATGCGGCTATGATGACAATTCTTTTTTCGTTTTCCCAGAAATTTTCTTTATTTTTGTTTTCTTAACAACATTTCTATTTCTCATTACCTTACGCTTATCCATTTCTTTTTGTATTACCAATATTGACGACGTCTGTATTATTTTAAATAGAGGGAGCTACGAACATTAATTAAATGGCCTTCGAGAGACACATTTCACTTCAACACCATTTACTAAACACAATATCCAATTGACGAATGAGTTCTCCATTCATTTCATTCACATATATCTCAAAGAGCAGCTGCCGACAAATCCGGCTAAGGAAGCCATTAGCTACCCGCACATGCCTGGCCCAGTTCCCGCCATGCATCGCCACTTCATTGGAAAACCCCTCACCAGTCCGCTGCAGTAATTGCACCGACTGCAATCTATGTAGACCGGCCTTTAGGTCGACGACATTGCAGGCCTTTCGTGTTAATGGGGGCGCCAAATACAGTGGTAGGCTTCTGCCGTGTTTTAAATGTGTACTTTAAATTCTGTTTGGTAGTTCAGGTAGTATTCGTGTGAGACTGTTGGATAATTGCCTTTAAGCGTCGTTTGTGAGAAGCGAACTTATTTTCTAATTACAGTGTTCAGTTTAATAACTTAATAGTTCGCAAAAAGTGTCCCAGTAACAGCTGAAAACTGAGTTTACAAAAATACCCCACTATAAAATGAAAGTTCTACCAAATACCTACATGCATAAAACCTTCTTAAAATGAACTATGACAAGTTTCAAATTCGGAACGAACGCTATGCCGTCATGTGTCGCCTGTCAACTTGTCAAATAGGTACCTACATAGCTACGAGCCGGCCCAAAGGTTATCGAAGTAATTTTTGACTAAATATTAGTTTGTAACAATCTAAGTATGTTACGTTTATATGGACACGCTTTCAGAGAAAATCTGTTAAGGTAACTGTTGAACTTTATTATGAATAATAGAAGTTTATGAGTGTCAAAGAATTTGGTCACAGCCATCTCGGCAGTTCCCGTAGGTTTTTAAAGACGACTAGGGCTTTTGCCAGGAGTGTGGGCAGCATCGTCACGTACATATTCAAATGATCAGACATTTTGGTATGGTACAGTGATTATCAGCACCATTCATTGCAGTTCTTTATTTTATTAGCCTTTGGAGGCTGTGGTTCACATACACGATGTAAATATAACACGAATTCAAATAAGTTAACATACATTTACCCGGAAAATAAAATTAATTTCAAATCAATTGTTAATTAAACATTCCGCGGTTAAACAACGAACCACATTTTGATATAATGAAGCACAGGTCCACAGCGTTATGCATGCAATTTAATGGCTTATGAATATATGATACGTCTGTTTTATGAATGCGACAGAACGCGCTTCTAGTCACGTTCTGCACCTAAAACGAGGGCACACCGAGTGCCAAGGATTCGCGATCACTGACACTACATTCATTATCTAGAATACAAAGAGACTTTAAATACTAGAGAATAGAACTCAAAAGTATTTTTTTATACTGGGCGGATTTTTCAGATGGGGCAGCTATCTTCACCGTTGTAGCTACAGGAAAACGGTCTTACGAGACAGTCATTAACTTTTTGAAATTGTTGCTTTAAAAAAAAAATTAATCAACATCCCTATTAGTGTTTTGCGCAAACAGCATTTAGCGGTGGTGCATCGCCGTATATATACCGTTAAATACACGACTATTTGTTGCAAAATGTGTGTTGCTCCTAGTATCACTGTTCCGTTCCCTAGAGGAGCGTATAGTTTAACAGTGCAAGCAAACAGTCCCCAAAGGATCTGCTTAAACAACGGAGAAATTTTGCTGAAACTAAACTGCGAAGGCGAACTGGAGCCTCGTAATATAGCTAGTATTCCCAAACGCACTTTCTATTTTGAGCTTGAACGCAAACTCTCTGGCATAGTAAATTCCCTCATTCATTATGTTTCAAACAGCAAGCATGTTGAAGGTTCATTTTTAAACGGCTTAGATGTTTTTAATCTTTTAAATAACTCTACCAATCAACACTGCTTATCGTGGATCACTAATCCTTATCAATACTAACTAATATTATAAATGCGAAAGTGAGTTTGTTTGTTACGCGTTCACGACTTAGACGGCTAAACATGTTTGGATGGAATTTGGCACATGTATAGACCATGACCATGATGGCATGGGTTAGGACATAGAATACTTTATCCCGATATTCCCACGGGATCGATACTTATGCGGATGAAACCGCGGGGCGCAGCGAGTAAATATTATAAAACAAACTTGATTTCTGCGCCTGTCATTCAAATTGAGTCAGTTTCGTTGAACCGTGTAATACCAATATTGAACAAAATTACCATCCAAATAATTCACTATTAATAATACACTCTACTTAGCTCTCATTTTCCATCTAATAACACGACTCAGTTCAATTACGTCGCACAGACGTCACCGTATTAAGCAAGTTGTTGATATCTCGAGTGTCAATCGAAACTAATTACACTTGAGTTACAAGTAAGGTGTTGATATGTAAGCTTTCATGTTCACTAACAAGATGGAATTAGCTACAGATACTGCTATTGATGTTGTGATCCAAGACTCAGTTGTTTCATTTAGTCGTAATGTAATTCTGAATTGAATATGTGTGTTCTTGCGTGTTTTGAAGGGCGTTGAATAAGTTTAAAAGCCATTTAACCCAGCTTTTGTATGTTTTTAACCTTGTTGATGGTACAAAAGATAAGAAAGCTTGAATTTCTTTACGATTTTTTTCTAAACGAATATTTAACACATTTGTTGCTTGTTTCAACACTTCTTAACAACATTTAAAACTTAATTTAAGTTTTAGTCTTTATCTGAAGATGACATTCTTAAATTTATTTCTGAATTAGAAAGTATACTTGTTTTTGTCAATAATATTTAATTTTATACATAAATGCATTCGATGAACAAGTCTCAAGTCTAGTTCATGTTACGGTACCTAGTGTACCAGGGTCATAGGAGTCATAGGAGTCAGGGTCAAGTGTGTCACGTTCGCGTATACCACTAAATACCACATTGATCTGTATTGTAAATTTAGTATCTTCATTAATTCCATATCTAGAACCAGTTGCAGTTATTAGCTTGAATTCTATTACAGTGCAAACAGAGTTCATTTTATCTCAGTCAGAACATTCCAACCGCAAATTTACCACCCTCCCTGAATAAATCAGGAACATTTTACCCTTCACAAAACGTTGTTTACTAAACACATTCCTCTTAAAAAAGTTCTTAGAAGGTCACATAATTACCTACGTCTAATTTTCGTATTACAGACCCGAACATAGAAGCATCAAAACCCTCGTGGTAAGGACACTTCCTACGAAAGACTATATATGGGGAGCCGCGTCAACTCGCACGTTTCGTTGCAACGTCGCCGGTCGGAAGCATTTGAAGGGTGACTGTGCGGTTGATCCTCCTGCTCCTAAGCCTAGCATAGCTAGGAAGGTTCCCCCCATCTTCCCCCACGCGGGCAAAGCGTACAACTCGGATGACCTTCGAAGATATTCCCCGTTCCACTTCCCCGGAGAGGTAATAGATTTAGACATTTTTGGTGTTGCACTAATTAAACAGATAATGTACTGATAATGATTTTTTTCTATATCTGTAGTTTTCTATCTCTATAGATGATAAATTGTGTCGCAGTAGTCAAGATTTGACAGTTATAACTTCTCAAATAGAACTATACTCCATTGGTTTAGATAGTTAAATAAAGGTAAACAAATCGTAAAAAGGGATTTTATAGATGACAATTTCTTGTTTAAAAATACGATAAAAACAAATTAAATTTATTTAGATGTAACTGCTTGAGAACATTTTTTTTTGTTAGGTTTATAATAATATAGCCCAAACTCTAAACGTCAACGAATTATAATGTTGCTAAATTGAAGAGTACAACTGTGACGTAGCACGTCAACTGAAGTGACAGTATTACGTTTAGTCGGTTACTTAACAGCTGCCTCGTCACGTGGTTTTTTTTTTGTTTACCTTTATTTAACTACCTAAATTTGTGGAATATAGAATCTACGTTATGATTACGAATGCCAGGATATCCGCTGCTCTCATGATATAAGGAAACAATTTTCCTTTATGCTTTTATTAAAAAATCTGTGCTGAATTAAATCTGGGAGACCGTCTCTCGCAAACTCGGGCTCAATTTTATATTCCCGCCGAACTAGGGCGGTGGGTGCTTACCAAGATAAACTTTACATTCAGAATTGAAAATACGTAAAAAGGAAATGGAAATCTTTTCAGATGTGATGTATGTTTTATTTCCATCGTTTTTATTTGCGACTCTCTCGTACAACCGATGGATTTGAGCAGCAATACCTGCATTTCATTAGCGCGCGTCAATCATTGCATTTTAAACCTTATGTCAATGATCCAAAACTACCATTTATTTGTTACGACTATACCAGGTTACAGTCGTGGACGGTCGGGAACTAAGTTTGTTGTCAACAGTTTCAACCAAGGGATTGTGCTACTATATCAGTCTTATGTAAGTCTCTCCATACAATCTATTTTCCGATGAATTTTCAACGCTCGGCTCAGCGTCGAAAATTGTAAATCAAACAGCGTGCTTTCATTTAGATGTCGCCTAGTGTTAGAGAAAATGGGCATTATTTACACAGGAAGCTGAGCTCCACACATAGCGAGATAGTCTTGTCTCCAATAAATAATAATAAATAAATAATTTCTTTATTGACATAAATATTTTTTACAAAAGTAGTGAGGCCCTGACTCCTGCGCTAGGTATAGTACCTGTGTTACAGGAGCCAGTGTCTTCTCCCAATAATTATGAGTCGAGTTTTATGCAATAAGAATTAATCAAAAACACAAGTACAAAAATTAAAGTAAAAAATAACAAAAATGATAATAAAAGATAAAAGAGAAAATTACAAACACGAGAAACATTTCCCAACGTGGAGTAATTTAAAAGAGTGTTAGTGGTATAGTGTATGAACATGGTGTGTAGTGTTTGTGGTGTGTGAATGTGTAATGTAGGTATGTGGTGTGTGATGTTAAAGTATACTATTTTAAAAGGAGTTCGGTTTGTTCATAGTCATGCGTAAGTAGCCATGATTTAACCTTACTTTTTGCTTCCTTCATTGTGAGAGGATTTATTTTAAGCTCTTTGTTTGTCATATTATATAAATGAATAGATAAATACTTATGTTGTTTTCTAGCTGATGCAGTTCGACATTTAATTGATACACAGATGTTTCGTGTGGTGCGTTTTTTTAGAACACTATTATCGTATGGCGTGATTAGGTGCTGTTTGATGACGATATCTAAAATATACATCTGCCGTACCGTTAATATTTGACATTTCGCATATAAGGTTTTGGTGGGGAACCTGAATGGCCTGAATGTCATTACTTTAAGGACAGATCTTTGGGCCCTTTCAAGGCGAATCATATACGTCTTACACGCGCCACCCCAAACTCTAATGCAATATGCGAGAACTGATTGTGCTAGTGCGTAATACACAGTGCGTAATAGCTCAAGGTCAGCCACCTGTCTGAGTCTTTTAAAAATCCAAATTAATTTTCTAATACGCGCGGTGGTAAGGTCTATATGCTGGCGCCAGCTTAGTTTTTCGTCTAGAATAACCCCTAAATATTTCACTGATATAGATGTCCCTAGAGCCAGACATGCACAGGTTGTATTATTCTGAGGTGAGTTACATACATGTAATTTGATTTCAATTTTTTTGAGATTGATCTTGGAGTAACTGAACTGAATTTGTGTCGATTTTGAAATATTCACAGTCAGGAGATTGGCTCTTAGCCACTGATTCACCCTGTGTAGTCCCACCAAAGCGTATCGTTTTACTTCGTCCCAAGTCCCGCCATGAAACACAAGAGCTGTATCATCAGCATATGTGAAAATTTTGCCATTTGCAAGCGTTTGTTGACACAGATCATTTATGTAGATCAAGAAGAGACTCGGGCCGAGTATGCTTCCTTGCGGTACGCCATATACAACATGGGCGTCTGAGCTAATGTGTCCCCCAATTTTCACTCTCTGTGTCCTGTCATAGAGGAAATCTCTGAAGATCCCTAAAGCATTTCCCCGAATGCCAATATGTTCCAGCTTGTCCGCAAGTAGAGGAATTGAGACGGTGTCGAAAGCCTTAGCCAAGTCGAGGAAGATGCCGACGCATTTTTGATTAGCATCCACACAAGATGATATATGTTCTACAAGTTGGCTGACAGCATCCTCAGTGCTCTTCCCTCGCCTAAAGCCAAATTGAGATTCCGACAGGATCTTATTATGTTCTAAATAGTGTATTAGCCTACTGTTGAGCACTTTCTCAAGTATTTTTGATATTGTCGGAAGAACCGAGATAGGCCGGTAGTTCTCGACACCGTCCTTACATCCACTCTTGTAGACAGGAGTTATTAGTGACTTTTTGAAAACTTTTGGGAAAACACCTTGCGCAATGCAGATCCCTATTAGCTTAGTTAGTTGAGGAACTATGACATGTCTAGCCATTTTAAGAAGTTTTGCTGGTATGGAATCCCAACCAACAGCACAGTCATTCTTGAGGTTAAGTATTAATGTTTCGATTTCAGCTTCATCCGGGGAAAGTAATACGATAGAATTTAAATTAGTCGAAATGTCAGTTCTATAGGGTAATGAGTTAGAATAAGAGGAGTTAATTATATTATCTGCTAGCTGCTTGCCGATGCTAGAAAAATAGTTGTTTATGTCATTTATAGAATTAGATGTATCTGTATTTATGAGATTGTCAGCTAATGTTTTTTGTTTTTTCTGCTGTATTATAGATTTCACCGCCTCCCATTTATCTTTATTGTTATTGGCGCTTTGCAGAAGAGATCGTTCATAGTTAATTTTTAATTTCCTTAGCAATGTGGTGCAAAAATTGCGATATCTTTTATATGTTGTTTCGAGTACTTCGTTCTCTGGACTACACGAAAACTTTTTATGCAGTCTATCTCTATGGCGAATGCAGCGGAGTAATCCTGGAGTTAGCCAAGGTTTCAGAATTCTTTTCCGACTAGGTCTTTTAAGTTTTGTTGAATTTACTTCCAGAGCTGTGGAAATTTTTTCAACAAAAAAAGTGGCAGCCTCATTGGCATCCGTATCATCATTAATGAATGAAAAGTCAACTGTCTCTAGATGTTTAATCACAGCGTCATAATTGACCTTTGTTAAAACATTAGGTTTACCACCTATCTGTCGAGATTGACGAAGGTTTAATATTACTGAGGCATGGTCGGTAACTGTGGAATTAATTACAAATACTGTTGCCGGCTGTGCCGTATTAAGTAACATGTGATCCAAGCAAGTTTGAATTCTTGTTGGATGTGTGTGTCCAGGCAGCAGTCCCAGTTCAGCAGTAACGTTTAAATAAGTTTCGCTATTCCTGTCGGTGGTGTTGGCTTTAATGTCAATATTGATATCTCCAGTTAGCACAATGTTTTTAGCTTTGACAGACCGAATTATACTGTCTATTGAATTCAAGAAACTGTCGGTACAGTATATAGACGGAGACCTATAGACAGCCAAAATACAAGTATCCGGAAAAATATTTAATAGCATAAAGTTAGCGCCTACAGGCTCCGGTTCTTCAACTGAGCATTTAAGGTCTTGTTTTGCATATATAACAATGCCGTCATTTTGATTTAGACAGTTTTTTGAAGAATACGTTGTGTAACCATCAATCATTGGAATTGGTTTGTTTTGTTGGAGCCAGCATTCAGTAAAAATGATGATATCGAAGTCAAATGAAAACCTTGCTAGTTGTGCTTGAAAATTATCCAAGTTCTTATAAACACTGCGAATATTATATATATAATATTTAAAGATGGCGTTGACTTTTTTATCTCTGTGTTACAAAAATCCGTGTCACAACAATAGCTATTAGCTGTGGATATGCTGTCAACGTCGCTTAATATATTATTATTAGCCATTTATATAAATAAAGATTGTATTGTGGCACAAATTATTTTCAATGTTAGTCCGTAATAAGATGCTGACATTAGCTGAACAAAGTTGCATAAATGTAGACGTATATCTTAATGGTATGAGGGGTGTGTCAAGCGCGTCAGATTGGTATATATTTTTGTAAATTGGTGTGTGTAAATTGATTGTAAAATAACTTGTATAGTGTAATATTAAATGCTGTGTAAAAATGTTTTTCATTTTCGTAAGTAAAATAATAGAAAAAAATAATATAATTAAAATGATTTTAGACATGCAGTAAACAAATAAAAAATCAACTAGTCATTTGGTATCTTGCCGTCCTCGTAGGTTGTTGAGATCGGATTCGTGTTTGATTAATATTTGTTTTTCCCCTTCTATTCTTCGAACAAAAACTTTGCCAAATGACGTCCAACAATATTTATAGGAGTTATCCTTAGCAAAGTTCCTAGCCATATAATATAAACGCTGGGATTTTAAAGTAAGGACCTCTGATACATAAATTGGTTTCGATGGACCCTCTATCTTAACATGAGATGAATTCAACTTATTTCCATTGTTCTTTTTGTTAAACTTGCGGACATTTTGTAAAATTTTCTCCTTAGTTGTCGTGTTGATGAAGTCTACAATGATTGTTGATACTCCTTCTTTTTTGTTTACGCGGAATACATCTTTGATGTCTTGTCGTTGTAAAGGAACTTCAAGAACAGTGGCAGCCTCTGTTACTAATTTGCATAGCTCTTCTTTAGTTTCACCTTGCTTTTTTGGAATATTACGGATTTCTACTTTTGATAGGTTAGTCATTCTCTCCAGATTTTCAACTCTATCCTCAAGTTGACTAATGTAAGTAAGGTCAGCCTTTCGGTCTGCTTCTAACTTTTCCGTTCTTAAAACCATGTCATCATATTGCTTCGTAGTAAATTGAAATAATGATGAATGGCCCGTGTAGAGTTGCACAGTGTACTACATGACTAGTACAACTAGGTGCTTCATATTCAGTTGTTGTGTACCTAATAATTCATGGACGTGAGCTATGGCGCTACAGAGGTGATATATGAGCCCGTGGAATATGCGAATATTATCACGATAGTATCTTTCAATCGTGTATTATTCGTTTTTTGAAATTAATAATTGCAATAAGGCCTTATTCGTCGCGTTTGCTTTTTAATTCTCTCCTTGGGTCTGTTTTATCGCCTCATAGAGATAAGGGAGAAGAGACAAGAAGTGCAAGAATAAAACATGGGTATCTTAGTGTAAGAATCCTGACTCTTCAGAGGTTTTACAAACGGTTTTTTATAAAACCTTTTTATATAAATATCGTCTCGACAAAAAAAAATCGGATTGATCTTTTCCACCTCCCTTCCCTTCAAATCCATTCGCCCGATGACCAATCACGCGTATCCGAACTGAACATCGAACTTTCTGAAATCTGGCATAAGCCCTGTGTTTATTTCACATCGCCTGTCATGGAGCGTATAAACTTCTGACATTATCACGGATACAGATCGTGCGATTATGAACCCTCCGACTTGTATACAGTTCGAAACAAAGGGATTTCTTGGAAGCCGGGATGAAACAGAAGTAATAAACAGTCATAATTATAAACTGAAGGAAGTAACTTTATGCATTGGATATTATTTATTACATTAATATTAAACAATGCTTTGTCCGCGTTGCCCCCAGGCCACTGTTTGGCATTAACCAGACATATGTCATAATTTTGTTTGATAGCACCAAAGATATAAACATAAACATGTCAACTCGTCGAATAAAAATAGCGTCCAACTGCTGGCCGCTAAATGCACGCACAGTAGAAAAGCATAATGACAGCACAATGACGTGGCGCGAGAGTAAGACGTAGCTGTCACGAACACCAGCATAACAAAGTTGAATTGTTTGTTTTAGTTCTTTTGCAGCGCGACGCTATTGGACTAGACATATAAATAATCAAAGGACAGCACATTTAATAAACATAATTTAAAAATAAATAAATAAAAATTGGCAGTCGCTCCATCCAAAAGTGTAAAATACTGGTATTCGGCTTCATCCGGTTAGACTGGAAGCCGACCCCAACATAGCTGGCAAAAGGCTAGGCAGGCAGGTATATGTCTTATGAAAGCTGTATTCAAATTATGTAAAAGCTAGAGAACTCGTGAGACCTTCTTTTTCTGCTAGGCTGTGTGTCCCATTTACTTAGGGCGGCCTTCCTTATCCTTCATTTTTACTGTTTTTCTTTTCTATGGGTGTATTCATGTGTATTCGCTGGTAGCCGGCGCCGATATGCCAGCGCTTCTCGGGGCCGAGAAGCGCTGGTTGTAAATGCTGGTCGGCGTAGGCAGTTTTCATACTTTTGCCAAATCAGCTCAAACCGTCGCCGATAAGCGCAAACAAGTTCCTCTCTGATAAGCCAACGACGGTTGTAACCTGCCTGCGCCGACCACCGTTAAACTCTAATCATGAGCTTTATAATAACCCTAGAATAGCGCATAGTCCCATAATCATTAATAATGTACGACCATAATCTTCCTAACATGACGACAAAACAAAAACACACTAGTGTATGTGCGGGGATAGTCCGGCACAAAACGGCGGTAATCTCGGATTTACGTTGCCGGACTAAGAGAGAAATTAAAGGAGTAGCCGGGATCCGGGACGTTAATCTACCTACGTTTCTGGATCACACGCATCCGATAGTGTTGTTTTATTGTGTTATTACTTATTAGGTAGCCTAGTGGTGTGACAGTCGGACTGCCAAGTCATAGGTCTCGAGTCCGAACCCAAGGCACGCACCTCTGACTTTTCAGATTCATGTGCGTATTGTATAATTATCACTTGCTTTAAAAACGGTCAAGGAAAACATTGTGAGAAAACCACCATGTTTGAGAAATATTTCTCGACGGTATGTGAAGCCAAGACAGAGGCCCATGGACGGCATAAAAAACTGATGCATGGGCGGCATGAAACTGAAACACGAAAAAGAAAGAAGACCGGTATTGAACTTTACGTAAGGCTGCTACTTATTAACTGACTTTAAAAAAAGGAGAAGGAGTTTATGACGAGGGTTTTGTCTTTCTATTTTTTGTTGGTGGATTGTTGGAAATGTTATTTAGTTTATTGAGATATTGATAAAAATCTGATGTTATACCTGACGATAAAAACCATAGTGTGAAGTTGAAAAGATTTTCTCCCAAGAGTATTTAAAAGAACTTACTCTAGCTTGAATTAACGACTACTGTGTTGAAAAACATCGCATTATATTTAGACGCCCAATTTTATACAAGTCCTTTACAATTAAATTTCGATAAAACAGAAGTAGAATTCCCGTAATTAAAAAAGTTCAAAATCTAGTCGCGATCTCATCTTAGCGACACTGAATATTAGAAACTTGTCAAATAATTTGGTAAAATAGAGGTATGTTTGACAGATTCAGAATTTGATTTGAATGCGAACGTTCTTTAAAATACGGGAATTCCCGCTCCAGTTTTTCCACAGTCCAACCCTACGGACATTCCAATTAGGACAGGATTGAGCGTTATCCGGATCCGGATGTCCGGCAACGTGTCCGTCTCTTATCAGGTCCCCGGATTGCAATATAGGAGTATGTGAACTGAATTAACTACACACAATACGACACGTGCCTGAGATTCCAGGGATATATAAACTGAGAAATCAATTAATCTCCTAGGTTCCAGCTACACACCCTGAGCAATATAGTGTAATATAGCAATATAGTAAATAAAGAATTATGGACCATAATGTAGAGACAAAAAAAAAACTGGTAAAGTTTGACAGTATTTTGTAACGGATTGAATCCAATTTTTCAATCATGATTGTCATTCGAGGTAGACGAAAGCATCTGACAAGCTCTTTCAGCCTTTCGAACTTTATACCGACAAAGTCCGTTGACTTTGTCGGTATCTAATTACAAAAACTGATTTTAAACCCGATGTCTAAGTTGTCAATTTTGTATTACGTATTTTGTAAGACGAACGTCAGTCGAAATATAAATAAAGATTCGAAGTACAAAAACTGATTCGAAAACTTGAGCGGTGTCTTTGGTTTTGAATTTTCGTTTCTTGCCATCGGCTTCCGAAGTTAAAGTTATTATTCACTTTATAGTGTTTTTTTTTTTTTTCGAATACAGTTTTTTTTTCACTTTTTTGTTGTGGTACTTACCACACAAATTCGAATACCTACTATATAAATAACAGTGACAGGAATTTATTTTTAGACTAAGTGGGAAAAGTGCGTATTATTGAAGCTAACTCAAAAACTACCCAAGCAAAATTAATAAAATTTATATGGGACCACCACGCAACCTTTCTCTACCAAAGGAAAAAAGAAAATTAAAAAAAAACATACGCTACGAACATATCCCGAGCTTCTATGTTCGTAGCGTATGTTTTTTTTAAATGTATGTCCCTCGATATTTTTCCTTAAATAAACCATATCGTGTTATTGCAAGTACCCTCGACCGGGCTTCGCTAACGCCTTGATCCAAACTCCCGCAGGAAGTGTAGGCGGGCAACGTCACCCGAGATTCTCTGAAGATTCCCTTGTTTATTGATCTCGGCTAATATTAAACCTATTACTGGATCAAGTTTTGTTATTTCCTTTGCTAAGCTTAATAGGAGAATTAATTGGAACTCACGCCTTCTTCCTAGTAGGTAGGCAGAAACTACAGTACGCCACCTGCTACGATCCTTACATACTCCTTTTGCTTCGTCTACGTTCATATATCTAGTCATACACGCACGCATTTTTAATTAATTGGAAGATTGGTACTAACCATTGGGTTTGACGAGGTTTTTTTTTTTGACTGAATTAATTTCACCTTCAATTTAGTTATAAAGAGAATAAACGAACAAAGGGGGTTACACGTGTAGCAGAAGTTGAGAAGTTACGTAGAAAAGCAATGTTGTTGTTGACATCGTTTTAAACAGGAAAGTTATTTTCCAACCTATTACACAAACCCTGAAACTTTCTCCTTTTAAGTCGGTCCTTTGTTCCGCTTCGTTGGAATCGGATGAAACTGTACTGTAAATAATTAGAAATTCCTTCGAAATCTCTGTTACAAATCAGCCAGGTATCTCTTACGTCACTGGACACTTGTTACTGATAGCAGATTACTCACCATTAAAACGGTGAAGGAAAACATCGTGAGGAAACCGGCATGCCTGAGAAATACTTCTCGATGGCCTGTGAAGCCAAGTCAGAAGCCCATCAGCGGCTTTAAAACTCTGGACACCAGCACGTTTAGCATGAGCACAATATAGAAACGGGTTTTGTCGACGGAAGAATAGACAAAATGACAGATAAACAATCACAATCTGTCATTTTGTCTATTCTTCCGTCGACAAAACCCGTAGAAAATCCGTTTCTATGGTTGTCACTAATCACATGAAAAGAAAGCAAGACCATTCGAATGTTGGCCAAACAGTCTTGGGTCCAGAAATAACAAATATTGTCCTAATCTTATGTTCAGGAGTTACAACTATTGCCCCCAATCTTTTGTCCAGGAGTTAAAAACATTGGCTCAACGTCTCTTATAAATTCCTGATGACACATTTTAATACTCCATATGATTTATTGGATGACTCGTGGGTTCAATTTCGGTCAAATTCTTCGTCGTTACGCACCGAGAATGTCAATGTCAAATGATAACTCGGTGAAACTGTGTGACGTCAACGATGCAATAGTAATGTAACAAATGTGTGATGCTCGGGGCAGAGGTGTTACGGAGCTTCGATTCCGACTCCGAAAGGTCGGAACTCGATTAATATTACACCTTCCGACTCCGAGTTCGGCTCCGATAATTTTGAATCGGAGTTATACCGAAGATCGAAACGCAGCGATGCTCGTGACTAGAGCGCGTAAAAACTTTTTTTTAACTTTGATGATTAAATATTATAGTGCTTCGATAAATAAACAACAATAAATCTGATTAGTCTTTTCCCAACTATGTTGGGGTTGGCTTCCAGTCTAACCGAATGCAGCTGAATACCAGTATTTTACATGAAGCAACTGCCTATCTGACCTCCACAGCTCAGTTACTGGATAACACGATAACCTTTGGTAAGACTGGTTGTCAGGCTTTTGGGCTTCTGACGACCCGTAACGACTGTAAAAGATCTACGAATGACAGCCGGGACCAACGGCTTAACGTGCTTTTCGAGGCACGGAGGGGTCTCGATATGTAATGGATGGTCACCCATCCACGAACCGACCGCGGCAAGCGTAGCTTAACCTTCGATCATCATTTAGCAAGATAAACAAACAACACATGCATAAATCAAGTTTCAATGAGATTGGTACCCTTTGAGAGTTCTTATTTAATATTTCGTTTAAAGTAAATATTGTTAACAGTCAATTCTCGGTGTTGATTGAGTTTTAACACATATTCATCCGTGGTTTTAATTGGAAATTCAGTACGCAAGATTCAGAAATATTCATGTAATGTGTTGTGTGGTTAGGTATTTACTTTTTATAATGAAACAATAAGCCGAATCGTTGCTCTGTAATCAAGAGAATTTCACAATATAAAAACAAAATAACTTCTTGTTAACTAACTTACTAATTACATAACTGTAAATCAAGAGAATCAACATTTAAAGTTATCTGTACGCGCGTATATTATTAGGTTTTCAGTAATGGCGTTTAATAAAGTCATTTCTACATAATTATTGTTTCATAGTCAATCCAAAATGTCTATACCACAGATAATATAGAATTTAAAAGCGGGAAATTCAAATGAAGGTTTTAATGATCCTCATTTACATTCATATTAATCAATTCAGTTTTCCAAAGGTTAAATTGGCACGCCGCACAGTGATCAATTTCCAAAAGTTAGGGAGACATAATGATTAAATACTGAAATCGTGAATTAAAGGTATATTGATAAAATTAAATAGTATCGATAAATCGTTTTCATATAATTTAACTTGGAAATTAATATTTTATGTACCTTGTTATAATAGTTTTGCTTTCGAGATAAACTTTGAAATGGCATATTGAAAACTACTGACTACATAATGTTGATGTTTTAGCATAATGTAAACCACTTACCTTCAAGTCTCAATAAAATTATTTTTTTAACTACATTTTGATTATTGATCAGTGTGCGCCGCAAGTACCTACCTATTGCAGTACTTACCTATTGCATCTCAGTATTTGATGTCCAATATTTCTGATAATTATTTTATTTATTGAATTTAAGGATTAAATAAAATACATGCATTTAATTTGACATTACAAAGGCTGATACTTTTCACACTTACATTGTATACAGAGTGCAGCGTTTTCGTTGAGTTTCAAATTTATTCAAAATTTCCTAATAATTTCTGATTACAGTCAATGGTGGAATGGACTATAGCCCGTGCAGACGACATCCTCAACTGGGGCCGTAGGAACTCTTTGTGGCCCGTGACCTTCGGGTTGGCTTGCTGCGCCCTCGAGATGATGCATTATGCTGGGCCTAGGTAACTAATTTTACTTTTGGTATAATTTTCTGACAATGGATCGTTGTCTAATTCCCAAAAAATGCGGAGAATCCAAAAAAGTACCGATACTTTTCTACATATAATATACACCGTGTAATCTTAACGGTTGTTTTCCCGCGGCAGAACAACTTGCCATAAGGAGTACTTTCGAAGCATAGAGTAAAAGTAAAAAAATAAAGATGTTATATTAAAATAATTTAAAAAATATTCACTCGAAAACGTGAGAATCAATAGTAACAGGTAACTTGTAGGTACTACTCGAATCGCACGCGCCGCCGACAAAGGGAACAGCGATGCATAATTGTTCAAAGCAAAATAAACTCTCGCACGTAAACGTGATACGGCATAAACTAGTTTGCATGCAACAACACAAAATTTGTTATCAAAATTGTTTCTAATATTTTATTTGTTTATTTAACAATTGTAATTACCAAGACAAAACCATTTCGCTGCGGGAAAACAACCATTAAGATTTCACGGTGTATGAACAAACAAAACAAATATAATGCGTTTAAATACACAACAAAACTTCAAAAACCCGTTTCAATAGTTAACAATGATAAACACGTCCTAGGACAACCGATCTAGTAATTAAAGAAGACCACTACAGCTGAAGCTGAGTATAAATCAATTGCGCATCGTGACCGCGTAACCGATAGGAGATCGTTGCAGTAAGGGAGCCGAGCCGCAGTTATCGACTCACTCCACTGCACCTCGTTATAAGTAGTTGTTGCATAATTGACGCACAACCTTTGACAAGTAGAGCACTAGAAAATTTATACAACGTGCTCACTTACAATCTAGAATTAATTTATCATAGCGAGCTTGCCACCAGTCCTAATTTAAAGTCTCTTCAAGGACAAACAATTGCACGACTATTTACACAAAGGCCACCTTAAATAGGAGCAGGAAAAAGGAAGCGCAACAATTTATATCACTCTCCCTTTCTTAACAAATTAAAAGAAGAGCTTAATAATTCAAACGCTTTGTAAACTTTTCCGTGCCATTAAACTCTGAAGGTCCCATCGCGAATTTGCACCAACAATACCATTGTTCTGAAACCAAGCGCAGATTCTCGATATCCACGACTTGACCCTTAAAGGTTGAGACATGACATTTCCCATCAAATGTCATTGTAAAGCAACGTCAATGGGTTTTGCCTACAATGGGTTAAGCCCTTGTTAAAGCTTGGAGTCGTTTGGAATTCTATTCAATTTCGTGCGTCAAAGTCGTGACAATGCACGTTGACCCTCAAATATTAAGAAGCTGCTTCCAGGCAGTGTGAAGCATGTGCTTGGAATGCGTGTGGAAGCCACGCATTCCAAGCACATGCTACGGCGCATGCGTCGCACCGTCTGAACGCACCTTTAGAATTCTCTAATCATTCAATAGTTTTATTCCTAATCACTGGTCAGTAGATACTTTAAACTGAACGCTTTTGCCAGATACGATATGGACCGTTTCGGCATGGTCTTCCGAGGCACACCTCGACAGACCGACGTGATCATAGTCGCCGGCACTGTCACCAACAAGATGGCGCCGGTTCTTCGCAAGACCTACGACCTGATGCCGGAGCCTAAGTGGGTGCTGTCTATGGGAAGCTGCGCCAACGGCGGAGGCTACTACCATTACACTTATTCAACGGTTCGGGGCGCCGATAGAATTATACCAGTAATAATTTTTTTTTATACGAGCGTGATTCGGATAGGACATCGACCTCATCAAGTGTCTAAGATATGATTGATATCTGACATCATACAGAAATAAATGTCATTTATCATGTAATAGCGCAAGAATGAACAAAGATTTTGACTTAGGTTAAAATGATGCGCGTCTACAGTATTAGTTGTATTCGGGCAAAAAAGTGTAAAATTGTAATTTTCCAGGTGGACATATACGTGCCGGGCTGTCCACCAACGGCCGAAGCCCTTCTATACGCCATGCTGGTTCTGCAGAAGAAGGTCAAACGCATGAGGGTCTGCCAGGTTTGGTATCGCGGTTAGCCTTTCAACGAAGCATTAAGTTAGTTTGTCTGATAATGGTTTAAAGTAAAGTTGTTTGGTTTTGGTTATTTTCGCCTTCTCATTTCTATCACAATATTAATTTTTAGTTCAGCGACGTCGTTAAAAGATGCCCATCCATAGATGAATATCATCCGTCTCTCCACTAGTCTAATGCCTACTCAAGGATGCATCGCAAATCCTTCCATAATCCTAAGGGCACGTTCTTCCTTACCATTACCGTGGCACCCGGTCTACTCCCTGATATGCAATGGCCTCTGTAGAACCATGCAACATGAGGCTCCAGGGGCTAGTGCAAATCTTGGGGTTCGTTCGATTTGTAGTCTGGTTAAAACAACGCTGGGATCGGTGTATTTAATTCCTTCATTCATTCAGAATATTCCAGATATTCTTACAACCCATCTGCTCATAGTTTTAAAAACAGATTACTGTAAGTACTGTATTAATAAAGTATAGAATATTCTATTAGCAAAATATTTACGCATCTATTATACGGAAAATAAATGTACTACGGAAAATTAACAGAGAAAACAAGGCCCGTCAGTTGTAATTTGTATCCTACTCAAACAGAACTAGAGGCATTCGAAATAAAAGTTATTAATCAAGGTGCGGTCTTGACCCGGAATGTTACTAACAGAAGTTTGAGAACCGTACGACGGTACGATGGGCCGACGGTACGATGGGCCGACGGTACTGTATTTAGGAGGGCTTAATAAAGTACCGTCGCGTCGGTCCGTCGTACAAGTAAAGATTGTCAAGGGATAAATAACAAAGATACTGTAAGGAACCCTGGTACTTGTTAAAAAGTTCTAATTACAATGGAAATGTGACCGACTCTCTGAGCATGCAACTTTGAGCATACAACATCTACGTACTTAATAATAAAAAGCTTAAATTTATTTCACACACATTACACACTCAAACACACATCATACATCACACACATCAGACACTCATAGGTACACTTTCCCCATTACACCACATCGCAGGCGCTTACTCACACACTATTGCTGCTGTTACACGTTTTAGCTTCCTTAATTTTGTAAAAAAATCTTAGCGGACGATGGATTATTCACAAATATTTAGCACAAGTGTAATATCAAAATAACGTAACATGCATTGTATTTCTTTTTCTTATTTATTCATTCACTCACTCACACACTCACAGACCATACACAGCCTAAACAGTTGAAGTTCCTTATTTAACGAAAGGGAGTACTAAGGAAGGATTTTCTGTACGGATCATATCAACCTATCTATATGTATACAGTATACTTAAACAAAACGCAACCCATTCAAATATTTCTTGAACATGCAGCAAGCAACGATATTGGAAGAGCGGTAGTTTTTTACATGTGCCTGAGATGTCTGGTGGACTTTACTCCGGGTCACGTTCAGACACGTGCCCCGGTTTACCGACGCCTCTGTAGAGGAAGCGGGTAGTATATATTTATGTCAGGACACGCCACGCTTTTACGAGCTTTTTCGTTTTTAGGAGATAAGTAATGGTCTTGTTTCAGGATTTTTGTCTATGTTTTATGTCAGTTAAGAGAGGTGGGATGATAAGGGTTTGTTAATGGAAATATGTATTTTGAGCAAGAGTATTTTAGCAGCACTACACACGAAGCATATGTAACGCACTATATAAGAACGATGGGCATCATTATAAAAAGATATCAAAACATCTAGCCAAACAGAACTCCAGCAGACTGACCCATAGCACATTCTCCATAAGTCCTACTGCTTAAATATTTAGGTGACTGTACCATAAACTAAGTATGATAGCAGCTGTTACTAAGTCGTGAGGCTTAGGCATCTCACGACACCCTCATGAATATCGGGCCGTGTGAAGCGAATTTATGGAGATAGACTCTCTCACACACACATACGCATCTAATAGAATTTAAAGCTTAACGTTCTGGAAAAGAAAGAACGTAGATACGTGTGAAAGTAAAGGTAGTTACTGTCGCGGAGAAAGAGGGCGAAAATCTATGCATGAGTGGTGACATGTTTTTTGGAAGTGTAAAAGAATGAAACCCGGGTAAAAAGGTACCGCATACCTAAAATAGGAACAAAAGAAAGATAGGACTGAAAACCCAACCTGTGACAAATTACGCGCCTGTCAGAAAAATGGAAAAATAGATTTGATTATAAAACATTAAATAAATTCTCGTTAACACAAGTAGGACCGATGAAGAGCCGAAAGCAGGGACTTCTTGTAGGAAGGTTGAGATAATTAGACGATTTCTTCGTTCAAACTTAGTTACTTTGAACATTCACCAATAATACGGATATTCAAGGGCCATTTCTTCTAACTGCATCGAAAGTCCAGAACCACACTAAACATTATTCTTTCACATAAACCTAACCTTTTTGTGCCTAAGTTCTTTATGGAAAACAATGGGAGGGTAGGTACAAACTTTTTATTGTATTGGGTCCGACTTTCGTGGTCGGCTTACATACACTATACATTTTTTATATCTAAATGAACATAGTATAAAACAAAGCCGATTTTTGTGTCCGTCTGTGTGACCAGTTCTTCTAAAATGCACAATGTACGGTTTTTATTCACGAAGATTTTTGTGTATAATAAGTTACTATTTAAATTATATATAGCAAATATCTCGATGCTTTGACATTTCGCCCTCGAGAAGCAGGGGCGGTTCGCTTGTATATTTATAATTTTATATCTAAGTAATATAATGGCGCTACTAGTTCAATGAAGGGTTCGCTAAGATCTCCTTTTTTGAGTGATAAAGTTACCCTACAAGGCAAGCATCGATATCGGTTGAGTGAGTCGTCAGGGCCTGAGGCTTTTTGTACTTCAAAAGCAAAAACTCGGGACCCTTACACGGCGACACTTACGGGCCTCGACAGCCTGTCTGTTACAGGTTTTCGTTTTGTACAAAATAAACTATTATACCAAAAGTGAGCAATATAAAATACTTGATTGCTACATCAAAGATATCTTCGAAATAATGATTTGTATCGTAAGTCACGATTTCAGATAAGTAGTATCAGAAGTATAGACAGTGTTTTGAATTGAGATTTTATCGAACAATCATAATCTGAATTGGAATTGAAGATCGCTATTCTTAACAATCCACAAATCGAAATTACATATAAATACATAGTCAGAAACACGGCTGATTTTAAAAAGTCACATTCCAATCCTGCAATTTTATGATGTACTTATGCTGCGGTCGCATCTGGGTTTATCGTGACGAAGCTTCGCACAGTGATACAATATACGCAGATGTGACCAACCATTATCGGTTATCGTCACGATAGTTCGGGCTGCGTAGGACTTATCGCCCGGGTGGCGGTACGTAATAAACATGGTGAAGCCGTTAATGTTACCACCGCGTTAGCGCGATAACTTTTTTGCGAGCCAAATGTACGAAGCTTCGGCACGTATTGCTTTGTCACGATAGACGCAGATGCGGCTGAAGCACTAGAAATCGCCATGATAAGTACTACTCACGAATTGACGATGTTAAAGATGAAACTTTAAGAGATAATTTTCTCAATTTATAATGCTATACAAAATTCATGTTCCCGGCCCACGCCAGCTATGAAAACGTTACCAAAAACCTTTTCTTAATTTTATGATAAACGAAAATATCAGGTGGAGAGATTACAGCTGTAATGTATCATTAAAATGAGGATCATTTATATTCGTGGTATCGCTCTCGAACATATTGTAGCCTTGTCGTATACATGTGAAGAGAATGATTATAAATAATGACTTAGTACATAAGAAACACTTGTGTTGATAAATGCTCCAAATAAAGTACATTTTACTTGCAAAAAGTAAAATACGCTTTTTCTTACTTACCATAAATGAATATAAATATACCTATAAACAAGGTTATATTTATGAAGATATAAAGGAATAAAAATTCTAGCTTCCATTTATTTATTCTTACCCAAGAAAATATCCAGCTGTATACATCTACATTATTCCCTCGTTCGAGATCTTTGTGGAACACTAGACAAATGAACAAAAGAACTGTTTTATATTCGATCTGAAATCAATAGCTGGCAGCATATTAAAGGGATGCTGCGAACGGTAAAATACATCTGCGGAGATGATATCGAGAACAGCGTGGGTAGTAAACTATCTAGTAGCGAATAGTTTGAGATATCAGCAGCGATGTTATAAAAACCTGGGGAAGATAAACTTTAATATTATTTTGAGGATAGAGAGACAGCGGAAGAAGCGTAGGTAGAGGCAGATCAACAGCTAGATGGAGGGGATGACAAAAGACCGCGGGTAAGACCAGGATGAGACTCGCATAGACCAGGGAGGGATGGTACTAAAGGAAGGAGGCCCATACCCGCGGTCAATGATGATTCTGATGAAGATAGGAGCCAGATAGACCGTAACTCCAAAATAATCAATCCGAATGGCAAGCACGTACAATTTTTATACGAGTACAAATAAATAGTACCTTTACAGTGTACATGCGCTTAAATGAGTAGGTAATCATTCGCTACTATAAACACAAGGTGTAAACACACAAAAGATCTCGCCCAGGTTATTTATACACAGCTCATTGTAGTATGATTACAACGAATTTTAATTGGCGCACGCAATCGATACTGGTTGGCTCGGCTAAACGCTCGGTTAACGCACTCGGTTTATTGTGTAACATGTCAAGTAGATAAGGGCAGAAGATCCACCACATAAGAGAGAAGAGGAGGTCGCAAATCCAACTTTATGTGGCACCGCTGCTCCTTAATATTGATTAATGAGGCTTATAGGAAGACCGATGGAGGGTCATATAGTTTTCCCAAACATTGAAGCCCGGTGGCTGTGACTGACGTCAAAATCCGGATCCTTCAAAGATTAACTCTTTGTTCTTAACATTAAAGTTGAACTGAGAAAGATTTAGTAGGGAGACACGACTCTCTGCAATGCAGGATGACCTGACGATGATTGGTGATATACTCGTACGTAGACTATCTATAATATTGTGATTAGATTTATATAACCCGTTTTGCGACTGGATCTTCTGTCCTATCCCGTGTTAATATCTCGATTGATCGGGACGCTACAGTATCGATTATATTGAACAATGGCGGTTGCCATGCGGGCCGACTTCGCTCACGTAATTCACATAACACGACGTAGTCGATTCGCACGATGTCATTGTTTTGTTTTCTCTAATCGATTCGATTGAATAACTTGCGTCTGTCACAAACTGAAAGATGTTTGTAATGGAAGACTTTGCGGTGTCGTGTCGGTTTCTCGGAATGTTTCGGAGAAATACATCTACATTTCTGTGAGTGAAGAGAGGAATGATTGAGGTATCACTTTCAACGGAATAAATATACGATAAAATGTATTAATTTGTTGGCAGATGCCTTGTTCATATATTGGGTTCATCCTCTATGAAATTCTTAGTAGCTTCCCGAAGTCTACAGGAATTGTGCCCATTGGCAATAAGCTCACCCCCTAATGCATGGTGCTCATAATCGTAATATAGCTGGCGACTCTATTTAGCCCTTCTTACAAATGTGTAAATACAGGCATGATATTAAGTTTATTATTTGGGAATACACGACTCAGCTACCAAAAACTACTGTTAAATTTTGTTTTAACGTTGTATTTTCTCTATAATACGAGTATGTAAATATAAACATTTCCCTCGTCGCTACTAATATTCTAGTTCAGACAATAGGACCCGAGAGTGTAATCCAGCTATATTATGATAGGTGAGCTACAATAAAGACAAACATTCATCTCTAATGAGCTTTGTGCTATTAACATTACTATTGGCGGAGGCACCCGACTGGATAATTACTATAGCGGGTTTAGAGGAGAAGCTTTAGTGCAATCGATTAATTTTGGACTAATTGGAATTGAAGTAAGCGGGGTTGAGAATAAAGGAATGCTTAGATTTTAATTGTAAAGACACTTAATTAACCAGATAGTTGAAAACATGTCGTATTTCTTACATGCGTCTGATTAAATAAATTAGAAAGGTTTACAAACAAAGGGCGTTTTGGTGAATATTAATTAACCTGCACTGGCTGAAGAGAAATAAAATGGGGATGGGGCATTGGGTAATTTTAGAAGTAGGGTAACAGACCCAATTATCAGGACTTTAAGAAGTCCTCTATTTTTTATTGTTTTTTTAAATAATGAATACTATATTATTATTCCCTAAATTTATGCATCCATAAAACTTCTTGTTTAATAATGTTTAATATTTAAAATACTTTTCGTCGGATTTTGCAGGTAATGAAATAGCAATTAAACTAAATTGAAAAATGAACCTACCTCCATTTGTTGGCACACTTGTTACCAGTTATGGCCACCAAATTACCCAATTACCAGCACTTAGACTTAGGGCAAATGAAATACATTTAAAAAATATAAACAGTTCAAATTAGGTATTGAAATTAGATAAATGCAACTATCGGCATAAAGGTTAACCAATTATCAGCATTATGCGGATAAATGGTAAAATGTAGTTTTAGCATGGTGCCAACATTTGGAAAATGATGTCACGTCATATTTTTTCATATCAATTTTTTTTTAAATGTACACTATCTCTACAACAATTTTGTTATTGAAATAACAAAATTTTCAGCATGGGTGCTGATAAATTGGATTTCTGTTTAAAAATATACCCAGATGTTGGCACCCGATATTTTGAAATAATCTAACGGAAATCTTTAAAATCCTATTGAAACAACTAACTGAAAATACCTCATAAAACGTATAAAAACTAAGATTCATTACAATTCTCATAAAACATTAGAAACAGAATGATAAATTGACCGTCAAACTTACCTCCACTGAGTAAAAATAGCCGTAAAACACCAACAACTGCAGACCGACTTTTTGAACTACGACCCACCCTGCCGCCATTTTTATGTTTACGTATTGAAAATGTTGCCACTGTATAAAGTAGCTTTTCTAGTTCCTTTTTTTTTGCTTTGCAATACAACAACCAAAAAGAGAAACTGATATTTTTAACTTATTCGCCGAGGTGCTGGTGGAGTGCTAGCAATTGGGTGATTCACCCTAGTATTTCTATTTATAACCAAATGAACACAACCGCAGTGATATCTATAGTTATACACGGCAATCTAACTGACTCGTATCAGTGTCTATCCACGGTCAAACCATTAACGTAATTGCTGAAACATATCATGTTCCTACAAAGTCAACAATTAGATAAAAAGCATTTCATTTTACCAACCCTCAACTTCACTAAAAATAAAAAATATACATTTCCGCTGAAAACGAGCACCTACTAGGTTCACATGAGTTGAAAGATTGAAATTACGTCATCAGATGTCTTGTCGGAATTTCTGTGCTACGGTCGGTAATTATCGACGCATCGAGGGGTCACGCCCCGTGGGTTCAGTAAGGATGCCCGAATTAGTATTTTATATTAATAAGTTATTATAATATTGGAGAATTTGGAAACAGATTCTCGACTTACCGCTGGTTTCGATACTAAATTATTTTCTAGGGAATAATAGGCGTACCAAATCACTGAAACTTCTTACTTAAGATGTTTTTAACAAACAGTGCTGAAAATAAAATTTTCTAGGAAAATTAAGGTTGAAAATGTAAAATACACTGCACCAAGAACTTGTGCATTTAAAGCCCTACCCGCTTTCCGTTTGAATTAATACTTGGCCAGCCCCGAGACAGTTTAATTCTCTCGGGGAAATCTCAAGCGTTTCTCTTGGTGACTTTTCTTCTGTAACTTGTAAATTCTTACTTGAAAATACCTAACTGTAATTTGTTAGAATGAGGTTTTCAAGTCTAATTTAATTTTCTGTTTTATTTGTTCTCTCTTTCCCGTCTACAAATTCAGTGAAGTATTTTTGGAAGAATATCTTTGGAAATTCTAGTCTTATCCTCCTGTGACGATATTTAATTATTTAAGTAGGGTCCGCCGTTGCCTGGGGCAGCTCGGCTACCATTGAACTAACTGGAGACATTTCTCGACGGCATGTGAAGCCAAGTCAGAGGCTCATGGGCGGCTTTAAAACTCTGAAACCAGGATAAGTTACTAACCACACGAAAAAATAGGTTTAAATTGGTTTTTATTATTTTATTTTGCTTTTATATAGATTCTTTTCTTTTAGATTTTGTGTACGTGAGAATGTTGTAGGCTTAACAGACTGTAGATCTGTCGACCATTTTCTATCTTGCTAAGTACCTGGCACTTGTTGATAGGCCTACACTGTCCTCTCATACCTATTAACACTGTAATTTGAAAACATTGTAAAAATCATTTACTTTTAAAAGAGTAACCGTGGAGTTTCTTGCCGGCTCTTCTCCATAGGAAACGACCAATTGGAACCGTGCACGTAGCTTCTGACGTTTCATAAGTGCCCTTGTAGGTTTATGTGAAATAAAATATATTGAATTTTGAATTTGAATTGGAAAGAAGAAGACTAACTGACTATCTATTTACCACCTTATGAGTTTTTGATCACAGCTCGACTAGACAAGAAGAACAAAAAGCAAAATGGCCGATGGGTCTGACAACGCAAACATAAATTAGGTTCGGGACAGCCCTATCAACAAGTCGCACAGACACGGGGGCAGACGAAGTAACAAAGTGACTCATATCGAAGGAGGCGCGGGCGCCGCCACGCTCTACCTGCTGTGGGAACTTCCCTAACAATTGTGTCTGTCATAATTATAAGTCCTAGATTTTCTGTAAGACTCACTGGAGGTAATAACGGTGTAGATATACAGAATAATACTTAATTGTTTAGTATTGCGATGAAGATGAGTCATTACTTCAAATTAGTGATTGGATGGGCATACCTACTTCATCATGAGCCGAAAGACGTCCACAGCTGGACATAGCCCTCCCCCAAGCACCGCCACTTTAACCCATTCTGTGCTTCTCGCATCCAGCGGATTCCTACGGCCGTATGGATCCCGAAACTGAGTTACCCTGGTGTGTATCCAAGATATAATTAATGCAATTAATTTTTGAAGTGGACTTATTGAGTAGATTTTACTTTTTGCATGGGCACGTAGATGTACATTCTGCATAAAACTTTCGAAAATTTATTCGAAAGAGTTTTTTCAAAACATGCATTTATGTATTAGATAACCCTGATAAAAATCTACCTTTATAGTTTTAAAGCCAACGTGAGATAAGTGAGAGTGATATAAACGGTTAATAAAGCTCCACAGACGTACAGTCAGACGCTATGACGCGTCGGTGACTCACGTCACGACTGTTGAAGCTACCTAAGGGGGTTATTAGTTACCCATTTTTGGAAAGGCTATTTATAGCAACGACGGGTTGTAAAGATTTACGTAATAGAATGACTAAACGGAATAAAGTAGGGCTATTTTATTAGTGGATTTGAATGTTGGGAAGGTTAATAGGGGTAAATTGTAGACTGCGGCGTTTCTTTCTGTAGGCTTTTTTTTTTCTTTGGAAACGATCGTCGAACTCGGTAATTAAGTTCACGGGTATATATAGGGAACAACCTCATACATGGCTCATACAAAATTTCCACATTAAATCCAAACATATAGAAAATACGAGTACATTCAATATTATTGTTTTTCATAAATATCGCACGATGCACGAACACATTCGATTATTTATAGAATAATATAAAAAGTCACGCACTCTGCCTTTATTGATAGCAAGCGCTGTGCGATTAATCGGCTGTTCATCGATGTTGCCAGTATCGAATTCGATGAATCGATACATAATTCGAAAGGTTAATAATTTTTTGTTCGGTGTTATTTTTGTTTAACTTTGAACAGCGATTGGACATCCAGATTAAATAAATTTAATGTAGTAAGTTGAGAAAATACAACCAAAACTGTATTTTGGATTTAAAATGTATGTATTGTAGAAGCGAACAGTAAAAGGTAAGATAGATAAATTAACAGTAATAAATTCATGTTCGTATTTCAAGTTTTAAAACATATCCCTACCAGCCAATTTGAAGTTTGACCGTTAGTTAGACACAGCAAACAGTACCTTTAATTATGTATATTATGATAATAATTTTAATTAGAAGACCCTTGTTCTAACAGATAAATTGTTAGCTACTTGTTACTGACCCAAACCGAGTATTAATTACAAAAAAAAAAACATAAATTTTCCCTATAAAGTTAAAAACAGGATTTAATTAAAAGTAAGTACTCGTATAATGAGGTCGGTGTTAACAAAAAGCGTCATTAGCTGAACAATAGAAAACCATAAATCCTAACCAACAAAGGGCAGATTTTTTAAGTAATGTTTTTTACGTACGAAATAATAAGAAAAACATCGATAAAATTATAACACTTCTTTACAGTCGGATAAAAAATACGTTGCAAGATTTACAAGCAATTTTGGCAAAGTATGAATTCTTGCGTCAAGTTTTCATCATGGAGCTAAAGAAGCATCATAATTGTCTCATTAACGATCTGATTATAACGCGAAGCACATTGAATAACAACTTTGCTAACCTATCACCTACAAGCCTGAATCCATATACCATATTAAAAATATACGCACAAAATTCCTCCACTACGCATAAATAACGAAAAATTTTAAACACGAAGGGCAGCTCTATCAAATAACATCTACATAACAATACATAAGCCAAAAACTTTAAAATAACTATGTTTATAAATAACTGAAGCGGTTAACGTAAACGTTTAGTGAAGCAAAACATACGGGGTATAATTAAAAATAATATTTTGATATTAGCATACCTGGTTTGGACGTGGGCATGTGTGATAGGCACAGACCACACTGCGAGTAGAACTAACTTAGCTTACGAAGTTGCGGCGTCTTTTCACTTCGGTTGCCACTGTGAACTATAATAGAGTAGACCTATGCAAGCTAATTTACTATTTGGGCTAAGCTTAGTGAACTCTGCCTGTCTGAAGGCTCAGTTTGCGCGTATCAACTGTCAAGTATAACACAGCATAATCCGCCTTTAATGTTTCCACTGCTGTGCAGTGTTGAGATACGGCTACACAGGCCTGGCCCAGGAGGCCCTGGGCCATCATACAGGCCCAGTGCACCACCATGAACCCGCATGGTGCGGGTCAAGCATCTTTACTATATCCTTGGTTTAAGGACCCAGATATTTGATATCCCATACTTGCAGTTTAAGCTAAGTTAATTTAGCTTGCAGTGTGGCCTGCGCCTAAGTTTCGGGCATGTGCGTGTGTGTGTTTCGGGCATTAGGGAGAGTACGTGCGTGTTTTAATTAACCAAGATTGTATGTTTATGACCTATTAAAGAAAGTGTTAGAGTAGCTTGCTTCTATAGAAATAATTCCGTTAAGTATGTTCGTTCAGGACGTGCTGTAAATGAACGGTGAATAGGAAATTATTTAAAATGGTTTCTTTAAGTTAATTAGGCGAACGCCTGAAAGCCGGGATTAGTCTTGTCAGGCGGAAGACAAAAGACGTGAAAAGATTAGTGATTCATACATAGTACTTCTAAGCTGAAATAACTGATAATCGTACTTTGGTTATCATTTGGTCGCCCGTGGGACACCAAGAGTCATAGGGATAGACATAACAAACTTTAAAATCTGATTTCAATATATTCCAAAAAAATCCGAAACACCAAATTCTATTCACATTCCATAATTTTCTGAGTCTGTATGAGCAGCTGTTCCTAGCGACCGATGAGACAATTCGATAAGATATGCGCGTGAAGAATTCGGATGCGTACCCTCGGCGATGATCCAATAATGAGAGTGTGTGTGAGTTGACAAACTATTTCTGTTATCACTGTACTAACTCTACGGACACCTGTACGCAATGTACTTGTTTGCTGTGATTAATAATGAGGAAGTCGTTAAGTAAGATGGCGGAATGTGGCAGTAAAAATAGACATCTAATGACCTTTGTGTGTAATTGTAGAAGTAATTGATGAGAGAAATGAGAAGACTTGGTAATAAGGGGTTCGAGGCGCTAAATAACAAAGCATTGGGATATTTAATGCTATGATAGGAGGATTCAAGAAGTGCTTAAGTTCGTATAGAAATAACTGGAAAAATCGTGCAAGTAAACCAACACTAAACTACGCTCAAAGCACCTGAAATACACAAAGGCTCGCAGAGAATTGCAGATTCAGATGTCACATGAGCGTGCCAAAACAACCCTAATGTGTGCAGCGCTTTTCACTTTTCCCTTAAAACAGAAAAGCGCTTCACAATTAAGCTGCAAGTCGGATGTCAAGACGCAGAGAGAGAGCCAAGTTTTGAAACGTTAAAAACAGCCATTAGAGATGCCAGCAGCACTCGCTGCAAATTAACGAAGTTTGTGACTGCCGCCAGCGACAGCCAAGTTCGCGACCTTCACCTCTGTTATAAATTATAATATACTGAAATGTTTCTTAGCACTTAAATTAAGCACCTATCAGCTGGTTATGAGAAATTGTTGCGGGTACACGTGAACTATAATGGTTTCTAATTAATTTTACGGGTAGTTATATTGCTGGCAGTGAAATGAGTAAAGAGATTTATGTATCCTAATAGAAATTATCTATCCATTGTTGTTACACCTCGCAAAGGCTTTCGAGGTGATAAGATTCTGCTTGAATAATAACTAAACAACAAGCCAAGAGGAGCTTTCTAGCTGAACCCTCCTAATTCGCCATATGGAAAATAAAGTAGCTCGCAAGGTCAACACTAATTAGGTTGACCTTACATGCACGGATGCGTCGACCGACCCCTGAGAGCTCCACTTATTTAAGCCACCTAATGCCCTAATTTATCCACGAGGAGTACAGCCAAAATATATGATTCAAAACTGACAAAAATCAGTACGTTAATGTTTTTTTCTAATGCTTCTCTCATTGAACTTGGCCGTGAATTACTACTGCCAAATTAAAATCCGCTAATTAAAGAGTTAACTAACACCAGGGTTGAGGTTGATATGTTTTGATATAGATCTGAGATTGAAATATGATCCTGAGCCTACCGTTGCCGAGCTTTGAACAACTTCTAACAACTTCTTAAGAAAATCGAACTTGAAGCTAGCCTAGTAAAGATCACGGTGGAAACTGAGAACGATCTATCAAAGGGTAAAATTCCAAATTATTGAAATTCACAGAATTGGTAACAGTTGTTTGAAGAAAATTAATCTCCCAACCTCCCTTAGGGTTTATACTAAGAAGCATTTAAGTAGAAAACTTGTATAAGATAAAGTTTAGGGTTGCAAAGTTTGATACACGGCAAACGTAAATAAGAACAGCTTCGCTGGGAGATTTATCCTCAAAGTGACATACTTTATTGTTAAATATTTCGTGCCGGGTTTTATGTCTAGAAACATTAGCTGGTACGTAAGGCAAACCTGAAAATACATCAACCTTATTACCAAAATCGTCTCAAGTCTCGCCGTCTGAGTTAAGCTCAACGATACGGTCCGGGCAACGCCCGTCGGCGACACCTAGTCTATTATTAGCGGCGCCATACTTATCACAAGATAAATTCGAGTGCACGGTCTAGGTCAAATGATGCTGTTAATAGGTGCAAGGCTGCTTATGAGGGACACCATAAAACAAACCTTTATGAGGTACCGTAATTCGTTCCAGAAGGTCATATCTTTTCGGATGACATAACCGGGAAAAGAAATGACATATTTTATGATCAAACTCGTTTTACTGCAGACGGTTATTATGATGATCCGCGTCTAGATTGACACTGAAGGCTGAAAGAACGAAATAAAAATAATCTACTAATCCCGTCCGGTACACACGGACTCGATCCTCAAAATAAAATTCTGGTCATGTCTTCAGGCGTGGGTAATAGAAAATTATACGGCTTTAAAATTTGATGGATGAAGGTATGTAATTCTTTGTAGATTACTTTCCTCGTGGCATGATCTGGATTATCTTGATTCACATCTCTGACTAATATTATTATAATTTTCTCTTGGAACTAACTGATGACCAATCTGTAAATCAGTACCCGATGACTAACTTCTCGACATGACTTTATCCTCGTAGCTCGTTTTATGCTATATTAAAATAGCAAATTATTCAGTGCGTAGTAATTTTTGCTATTGTTATGTCGAACAATTATACTGTTACAATTTCGCCCATGCGAAAATTATCGGTTCCCTGTATACATATTATATACATTCTTGTGGTACTGGAATATATATATATTTTTTTAATTTTCTCAATTTTTTTTGTATTTTTTTTTAACTCTCGACATCTGTTTGACCTTTCGTTCTCACAGTAAACGTACTCAGATGTCCAACAGTTATCTTTCCATCATAAATTTCCACTTTCTATTTTATTGTACTTTTTGCTAAAATGTCATTTAATGCTGACGAGGGTCCAATAAAAATAAATCAACCGAGAGTTTCTTTTTGGAAACTTGACATTGTATGCCCTTCTGAAACCAATATTGCCAGATATACCAATATTACCTACCTTAAGCTCCAAGTCATTATTCATTTATATCAAAACATTTACTGAACTGAAGCATGATATAAATAAAATATCAGAATGATATAAAAGTCATGAACATAATCTTGGGCTCGAAGAAATCCCTGTATTTATTAGTGACGATGTATACTTTAGCAATTTTGATCTTGTCTATAATTATTATTATTCCGAACTATCAAATGAACGTTAATCTTTAACAAAATTAAAACTTAATATAAATTGACTATCAATTGACCAAAACATGAATTTAAAACCGTACAAACACTGTACAGAATTCCGAAGTAATTGGCGTGCCGAGCCTAGTTTTTTAAACCAATTAACACCTAGAAAACAGTTCCTATAAGAATGGTTTTACCGCGTTATTTTTACTCGGAGTCGAATAAATGAGTCGCGCTAGAGCCGTTAAGGGTATGTGAATGTCAGGGACGAGAAGCGGTCCCACGAATGGTGATTGAGGATCCGCAAGAACTGTCGCAGAGGATAAACTTGACCCAATTTCAATTAAATTGCTAATGGGTTTCTGAAAGTTAATGCAGATCGAGTATTTTTTTGGCTTTCGATCAAATGGAATAAGTATTATATTTAGGAGTCTGGCTAAATTCAAAACAATCTGGATTATCGTTGATACCTATAGCTTCACGGAAGACAATTTATATGATTTATATGAGTATCGTTTATTGTAATAAATGGATTTCTAAGCAAATTGTGAGACAATCCTTATCGAAAACGTGCCCGAATTCAGTTAGATATTCTATTTGGTTTTGCTCCGAATTTTTGTATCCCGTTCGCTGCATCCATAAATAATATTTGTCTTGTCCGTGACCGGAATGTCAGGGGCAAGAAGCCGCGTGATAGAACGAGGATACACGAGCGGGAACCTGAACTTAACCTAATTTGGTTTGGAGATATATATTATTATGTGTAACGGATCCTGACACTTTTAAGACCACATTTCAATGTTAGCAGGAAGGTTTATTTTTAGTGTTACATACATTATTGATAATATTGTTGCTACGAAACTTGTGTGTACTGTAGTATCTCCAGGAATTAACGGTTCATCCACTAGTGTTATTAACGACTTCGGTATACAGAATGAGTAAGTCATCAATGTAAACCAACTGCACTCAATTTCTTGAAAATCAAAGACATGGCCTTAATCGTTTCCTGAACATCATAATTTACGGCTATGAGGCCGTCATCTTAATGTCACAGATAATATAGCACTACAAACAGACGGTGACATCAACATACAGCAAAGTAGAAAATTAAATAACAAGTTGAAGTCGAAACAAAAGCAACGTCAGAACCAAGAACTATTAATGAAGCAACATTACGTAAAAGATTCTAAGATATTAATCATCCTTTTCTACCCCCGAGAGAATGAGATTCGTAGGTCGCCATCAATCATGAAATATGAACAATAGCTACATTATCGGTGTACTAAAAGTTTTATTCCTCTGGAATTATTTGAAATTATCTTGAAAACTCGCTGATTCATGTAATATTCTATACAATTTTCAAAAACATTTTCATTTTACTATCGGGTATAAAAATATTGCATAGAACTTCTATCAAAATGTGCCCAATCCTCAGTATTGTCTTCAGAGTAATAAAATAATATCAAAATGTGAACATAAAGTCTAGATGAAGTTACTGTTGGAGTATAGCAAAAAGAAATCAATCCTACTTCAACACTATCGTCTTTCTCTTTCTAACTCATAAATTTTATTTTTTCTATCCGAGCCCGCCCTTAGCCACTTGATGAGATCCTTACTTTCTCATAGTGACTGTACTATACTTTAAGCCTTGTGTGGGATCACACGTCTCACATAATACTAGTTAAACACACCTTCCTATATATAAAGAAAAGGATAATAAACGTATTATTGAAATCCTTAGAATGGTCTTTCCTTTGGTGTCCAACCTTTAACCCTAACAGGTTATGGGCCCAGAAGCGCTAAGCCAGAGTGAGAATAATAAATAATATAAAGTGAAATTAAAGGACACTAAATAATAAAAACTCTGTGCATTTACCAATATAAATAAAAAAGTTATTTTAGTGAGTGCTTCAAAATGGATTTAAGATTTAAAAGGAACATTAGACAATTTGATGGAGTTAAGTATAGTGTGTGGAAATTTCGAATTCGCAATCTACTGTGTGAAATGGAAATACTGATCGTTATCGACGATGAAGCTCCTTGTCACCGAACTTATGGCTGCATGTGCACCGAATAGCTATAGCAACATCATCACTGCAATCGAGACATTGACTGAAGACAATATAAAATTAGCTTTTGTGAAAACGGCAAAAGGGACATTTGAAAAAGCATTGTTTTTCTTACAAAAGAGCTATTGAAAACAAAAGAACCAACTATAAAACGGTTCAGATGGTTAGCTCGAAACCACATAATGGAAATACTTCTGGATTTGGTTTTATGACGGGCAGTGATACAAATTACAGTAATGACGGGCAAAACGATATTAATTCTGTTTTGGATTCTGGAGCATTAGATCATTTGATAAATCAAGAAGATTTGGCACTAAACTTCACTGAGCTAGAAAAAACTAAGAAACATTCCTGTAGCGAAAAATGGCACGTTTATACAAGTGACGAAGAAAGGTAATCTCCCGGTTACAAGTGAGATGGGCGCACCAGGCATACTTCAGGATGTACTTTTCTGTTCCTATATATATCCTAGGGGATATGGGAGTAGGTTGTAGGACCTACTATCGGTAAGGAAAGTGCAGCAAGCAGGAATGACTGTCCTTTTTGATAAAAACGGCAGTGTTGTTGTGTACAATGATGGTAAGCTGGTAATAAAGGGTGAGTCTTTGAACAATTTAATCGGCGTTAACTTTCTGCTTTTTAAACATGCTTTAAATAGCGGATGCTCATTAAATAGAGTCGTAAATAATACTTATGAATTGTGGCATCAAAGGTTGGGCCATATTGGCAAATCAAAATATGGAAATAGAAAGAAACTATTTTCTGATATTGATTCTATTGATAATATTATGCCAAGTGATAAATTGTGTATTTTTGAAAAACAAGCATGTTTGGTATTTAACAAATCAAAACAAAATATTTGAAACGATCTCTATTTAAAGTGCACACAGATGTTTGCGGACCTATCACTCCTTCGTCTATTGATGGCACAAAAATGATTTTGTGATTTATGTGGATGAATACACATGTTTTTATTACGTTTCGGGATTATGTCGCAAAAAGCGAAGCTCGTTTTTATCTGAGAATTGTTAACTTATGTTGTGATGATGGAGGGGAATGTATATCCAATGAAAATAAAGAGTTCTGTGCGCGGATAGGTATTAGCTACCACTTAACAGTGCAATATACTCCGGCTTTGAATGGTATTGCCGAACGTATGATTAAAACAATAACAGAACGAAGTCGTACAAAGGTACAAGGGTCTAAATTAGATCAATCGTTCTGGGGTGAGGCTGTGTTACTTATTTAATAAATATCAGTCTCACGAAAGCACTGAGGTTGAACACACCTTATGAGTTATGGCATAATACTAAGCCACAACTGAAGTATTTAAAAGTTTATGGTTCTACTGTTTATTTTGTTAATAAAAGTAATAAAACGAAATTTGACAATAAATGGTCAAAGAGAATTTTCGTTGGTTATGAACCAAATGGTTATAAGGTGTGGGTTGTGGTAGATGAAAAGTTTGTTGGAATCAGAGATGTGCTAATGGATGAGATTTATTACTTATCAAATTGGCCAGTGAAACCTGCGCCCGAACGGATTATGACTAGACGTAGTATAACTCTGTTGACAACTCTGATTTTGTTCACCCTTTTGAAAAGAGGTGTGAATCTGATAAATCATTCAGATTGTATAAGTAAACTAACGGAAACAATACCTGCTAATAAATCTGTATGATACAGGGGAGCGCTTGAACTGGTCTTCATATCACAATGGCAATGAGTTAACTTTATCTCAAGACAATGAAAATTTGAGACGAAGTAGTAGGATCCAAAACATGATTACAGTTTCTTATAGTGAGAATGATGAGGTCAGTATTTATGATAACTAATAACTTTATGTTGTGTGCTGAATCTTTAATATTTGAAATTCCTCAATCAAATATAGAAATTAAATCTATAGGTATGATAAGCATCTACGGGGCAATGCTATAAAGAGGAATTGAATTCCCTTATTGAAAATGATACCCTGGTGTCTAGTACCAAAACCAGAGAATAGAAATATTATCGATTGTAAGTGGGTATTTACAGTTTAGGTTTGGAAAACCATTGAAGTATAAGCGAGATTAGTAACTCGTGGTTTTAGTCAGAAATATCTGATTGATTATAATGAAACGTTATTTACAGTTAAAAATGATGAGTTTGGAAAACCCTTGAAGTATAAAGCGAGATTAGTGACTCGTGGTTTTAGTCAGATAAATCTGATTGATTATAATGAAACATTTGCACCTGTCGCAAGGATCGCAAGTTTTAGACTAACATTAGCTTTAGCGAATCTATTTAATTTGTTTGTTCACCATATGGATGTAAAAATTGCATTTTTGAATGGGAAATTAAACGAAGAAATCTTTATGACTATTCCCGAGGGTATCCCGGCTGAAAGTAATATGGTATGCAAATTAAATAAGTCATTAAATGGATTAAAACAGTCTGTACGCTGTTGATTCCAAGAGTTTGAGCAAGCTTTGATAAAAAGGGGGTTTTCAATACTCATCGGCGGACCGGTGCATTTATATTTCTAATGCAGGTCACGTTTTAAAGAATATTTAAGGTTTACATTATGTAGACGATCTTGTGATTTCAACGGCAGATATAAACATTATGAATAGTTTTAAAACATACATAATGAACGCTTTTAAGATGGTAAACTTAAAAGAGATCAAATTTTATCTGGGAATCAAAAAAAAATAACTAAGTCTGAGAACAAAATTACTTAGCATCAGGAAATGTACATAAAAACAATTCTTGAGAAGTTTAACATGAGTGACTGTAATTCTGTCACTTCACCGCTTGAAAGTAAACTAGATTACGAGGCATTAAATTCGTGTGAAATAACAAGTGCCCCTTGTAGACATCTTATAGGGTCACTCGACCTGACCTAAGTTTTTCTGTTGACATCTTAAGTCGATATGCAAGCAAAAACAACCATTCATTATGGTCACACTTAAAAAGGGTCTTGCATTATTTAAAGGGAACTATAAATCTCAAGTTAACTTTTACACGAAATGATTACAAAAATATTCTAAGTGGCTTTGTTGATTCTGACTGGGGTAGTAACGAAATAGAAAGAAAAAGTACTACGGGTTATTTGTTTAAATTATTTGCTTAATGCAATAGGAATGGCAAAGAGGAAGCAAACAGTGGCAACTTCATCCACTAAAGCAGAGTAGTACATGGCTCTTTATGCTGTTAAAGAAACTATGGTTAAAGTCATTAGTAACAAGTATTGACATTGCGATTCCAGATTCTATTTGTAGTTATGAGGATAATTATGGATGCATAAGCATCGAGAACAATCATATTAGTCACAAAAGATCTAAACACATTGATATTAAGTATCATTTTTCTAAAGAACAGGTTGAGAAAAATGTGATTAAAATGTTTAATGTTTCTACAGATAACCAGCTGGCTGATATCCTGACAAAATCATTACCCGCAGTGCGCTTCACCGAGATGAGACTGAAGCTCGGGGTGACGTTGCAATTGATATACGACGTGGATAAATAAATGATAAGGATATGATAATTATAAGAGCTTGGTTATGATAAGTAGATGAATAACATTAATAGTAACCAGTTATAATGGATGAATTGAATGATGATGGTTTGATTAGGTTTTTCTGGGTTTCCCTAATCCTGCGCAACGAATGTTGGACCATGATGATCGTATTCCCAGAGAGAGAGATAGGAAGGTGTGTGATTTATTAATTGTATACAGATGTTTGATATAATAATATTACATCGTAATTAAATTTGAAAGGGATTTATTTTTGAGGGGGCGTGTTGGAGTATAGCAAAAAGAAATCAATCCTACTTCAACACTATCGTCTTTCTCTTTCTAACTCATAAATTTTATTTTTTCTATCCGAGCCCGCCCTTAGCCACTTGATGAGATCCTTACTTTCTCATAGTGACTGTACTATACTTTAAGCCTTGTGTGGGATCACACGTCTCACATAATACTAGTTAAACACACCTTCCTATATATAAAGAAAAGGATAATAAACGTATTATTGAAATCCTTAGAATGGTCTTTCCTTTGGTGTCCAACCTTTAACCCTAACAGTTACATCATTAGCACAAAATCCTTTCATAATGATCGTCGTCATCTGGTGAAACCCTTCTGTTGAATCCAAATTCTGTTTACTCCAGATATCTTTCATTTTCAGTTCAGCTAGTCTCCTAACTTCAAGTTACACATACGGATTCGCCCTCGAGTCTGTCGCAAAGTTATCTAATTTAAAATTCCTGTACGACAACTTTGTAAGCAACCAGATATTTGTTATGATAACTAGATATTACAAGGACGAAGGTATTAACTTGGGTGTTAGAAACTGCTTTGGCAAAAAGTAAAAAACATGCTTTAACCATGAAAATATTGGTAATGCAACAATAAGAGCTATTAAATATTTAGTGAGTCAATCGAGGGTCGCCACCCGGTAGTCACTTTGTTACACGTGACTAAGTGGTACTTAATGCACTCAAAAACGGAACATGTCTCCTATATTTTGGATGATATCCAGTCGTTTTATTACTACGCACGGATAGATAGAGTTTGGCACAGCCTGCGTGTTTGTGCCCCGCTAGCCAACATATTTGAATACCGCAACACGACTTCTATTGCCAAAATGTAGCATGACCTTTAACACTAGCCGTTAAGGTTCAAATTCGAATAAATACGGAAGATGTGCTGGTATTTTAAGTTCAAGAGCGTGCCAATTTTGCTGAATGGACTGAACAGCTGTTGTCTTTCGATATAATATGTATCAACAATATTATATAAACAAAGTTTGTCGTATTTTGGCAATGCGGCAATATTATGTATGTGTTTAATATTTTAGCTAGCGCTATTCTTTATTTGGTTGCATTAGCAACTTGTTTCCGTCTGAAAACCACTTTGTAACCTTGATCGTTTTGATGACACAATATTTTGATATTACGCGTTCAATCATATTGATTACGTCTGTTATTTAATACTTTGGATGTTTTCACGAACACATGTTGACATGTTATTTAAGTATTGATAAGCTAATCAGAAGTTTTCCACTTAGGAGCTTGTGATCCAGACAAACTTTCGATTACATATTTCGATTAGCGAAAGGTGAAGCGTGTCTGAACTACAGGCTGTGAGATTGATGATTAACTCGTATTACGTTAAAGGTTACGTCAAGTACTACGATATAGACAGATACATGCCGTGCTGTTTCTGCTATAATAAGGAAAGCTATACGCACGCATTGTGTTGCCTTACGCGAAATGTACAGGCGATAGAAAAGTGCTATAAGCACAATGTAAATGATTTTTTAAATCAGAATATATAAGATTACCAAATTATTAACACTAGACATAAAAAAAAAACTATGAAATATTATGGATTATTTTGTATTTATTTTTCGATTGATTATTTCTCAACAGGATATTTAAAAAATCTGGGTTAAAAACTTTTTAAGAAACGTGGTAAAAATACGAATGAAATATAAATTAAATCAACGGCCTTTGCTATAAAATTCGAGGCCAAAATATCAAAAAAGTTTCAGCTGCCGAGCCGAAATTGAATAAAGCTGTATAAATTAATACATTTACGTAAAAAAACTGCAGCACCTGATGACGGGATGTTAACGATGTTATCACCGCCATCGTCTGGAACACCTGCCACAGCTGAGAGTGGGCAGATGGGGCTGTTTTATTGCAAACAACGTGTGTGATTTATATAATGTGCTAATTATACGGGAGCACCGTTTTAGGGACTACGCAAAAAATAACACATACGTTGGGCTTACGTAATACGTTTAAGCGAGTGACTTTAGCAACTCTATTTCATAAAAAGGCTCTAAGAATCTATTTATTTCAATGGAACACTTTACTAACGACCCAATGCGATCTAATAGTATCCCAAATTGGGATATTATTAGATCGGCTTGGATCATTTTAGATTCCCAATCATCTGATCCAATTAGCCTAATAGTGGTGCAGCTGGTACTAAATACTCAGAGCTTTTCAATTTATCGTAAGATTTCTAAATATTATTTAAATTGTGTGACTATAAGTGCAAAAATATGTAAACAGTGCAGTGAATATTAAAATCAAACAATCGAAATTCCGCTCACCACATTACGACAAAGCGAGTCGATGCGATAATAAATTCTAAATTAATTTGTACGCGACTGTCCGCGTACAAGTTAACCGCACGAATGGTATGCGAACTTGGTGTAGGTACAGTGCGACACAGACGGTATAAAACACATAAATTACAAGCATTTACATAATTATGCACTCGCAACTCGCATATACGAAGACTGTCACATGAAGTATACGTAAGTGTGTGTGTATGTGGAATGCAAATTTGCAAATGACTAAACGAATACCAACACGCATCGATATAATGCAATTTTTATTAGGGGTTGGGATTTGATAAGGAAGTTAATTTGTACTTGATTAAAAGTTTAAAGTATCTCTTAAGATTAAAGTAAAGCTATTATGAATAAAATAATTCCAAAAACCATTCCAACACACACGTTCCACATTCCACGTATTCGTCTACCATACCAAATCCCGGACCTCTCACTTCGCGCAATGGAAGAGATGTGAGATGTTTACCTGAAACAGAAAAAAAAGTGAGGTACGAAAATATATCATGTTCAGTCATAGCTGAAGAAGAAGAAAAGCAGTTCTCAACTAATTTGGAACAGCAACACACTAAAGTTTTACTCAAACACTCCATGTTTCGGTAAATTCCTGAAACCGTAACGCGAACAAGGTAAAGGAGACAGCATACTAAACAGCAGTGAAGGTATGCGAACATGTCGCAAAGCTGCACCCGTCTTGTTAGCACGTGGCAAAGACGCTAAGCTACCTGGTGTGTAGTCTCCTTAACACTTATGTAAGATTAGTCGAACGTTGCCTACTTACACTTAGTTTCCTCTCCCGAGAACTCGATAACGTTAACAAGCTACAAATTCTAGTTCGTATAACAATGTAAACTTCAACTATGCAGTATGACGCTAGTGCATAGTTGAAACACGTAATTAAACCGAGCAAATATATAGTGATAGATAAGGTGTAATGCAAGCTATTATTTTAAACCGATCGTGCGAGCTACTGCTACCAGAACTACGATTATTTGTTCAACAATACATAGTAATTTCCGCTTCGTATATTTCTATTTTCATTGCATTTCTTTGTGATAGCATCAGGTAAGGTTATAAAGATGGTGTACTGGTTATATCGTGTTTTAATAGTTTAATTTCCGACTAAGTTACCATTATATAGTGTGTCCCTCACTATTTCGGGAGCATCTGAAATCAATTTCGGGTTACTCTAAGCTCATAATCCTAAACAGATGGCTTTATCTACTCATGTAAGGGACTTAGACGACCGGACAATTGGATAAACGCAATAACTGACAGGGTAAGAGACTTTATGGCAACATAACAATAATCTAAGTCATTCTAATACACAATCACATGATATAGAAATATCGGAAGAGAAAATATGACGTCATCATACTTATCGTTAAGGACGAAAGTTTTATAGCTTCTATGCCGTAATAACATATTTTTACTCCGAAACAGTGGATTCGTTCATATTTTTTATTGCCAGTTCATAATAAGTACTATGTCGGTCTACTGTGACGCTACACACAGCGCGTTTGCGATAAAATTCTACGAACCGAAAATGAATATAACATCCAAGTAAAAAATGAGTATAAGATTATTGTAGGAACAACTATCCACCTGAACCCTAACTAAAGTATATTTCAACACCCTCCCGAAATTTGATGACCTAAAACCGTCAATCAAAAAGATGGAAGGTGTTCCATTGAAATAAACGCACTCGGCGATTATGGAAAGCTTCCGATAGGCCGAGCCGATATCCAGCCCCTAATAATGGCACCACATTAATCTACGTTACCCTTTGCGTCAGGGTAGCAGTATTTCACGCGAACGAATTAATTCCTATCTATATTGTTTTGTTGCATGGGTAAAAAATTTACCGTTTCACTCGCAAGGTTCGTATAAAGAATTTTGTAGATTCTACCACAAACTATTGTGTAGAACGTTCCTTTAATCAATCAAATCTTTGTCAGAGAAAAACACGTCTTTGAAAATGACTTCAATATATCTTAGTAGCTTCTTAAAGTTCAGAACCCATCTCATTGAGGAAATTATGTGTCAATATCAGGCATGACATGGCAGGATCTGATTCTGTACAAAAATAGCTTATCCAATCTTATCACAAACATATTAAGGAAAAACAAGAAGAAACTACGTGACAAAGGCCGTGTTTCAGCTCCGTATCAAATAACAAGAGGAAATATTAATCTTTGAAAGTGCCTTCGCAACCTCTCACACCACTGCCTTCGAAAGCAAGAAACTCGTGTCAGATTTTCTTACACTAATATGTCAGGAGCTACCCTGTTATGTTGATAATATTACACTATCATAAAAGAAGATTATGCATAGGCATGTTACAGTGCTCTCTAACATTGTCAAAGACTGTACAAAGTTGGAACTTGGCACCTCGTTTACCTAAACGAAGTCATTTGAGCATTAAAACTTGCGACGGTATTAACACTAATTGCTTTGGCACCGCTCATAAGCATGTTTATACTAGATGTTTATAACAGCGCTAATATATTTACAAGGTAGATTTTAGCCCGTTTTTTGACATTAGTCAGCAACTAGTAAAGATGTATGGAGTATCCTACTGTTACCAATCACTATGTTATGCCATTATGTAAAGCCTGAGACATATTTAAATGCATATCAAAATTCAATATGAATGTCCAGATTTATGGCAGTCATTTCAGAATTCAAACCGCCCATTTAGAAGAGTTATCCAAGAGAAGCCGATAAAGACGCCAATAAAGAATAAATCGACATAGTTATCGACTCACATAAACGGTCAATACGTTACCCAAATACGTCAACTTGCTCCATCGAGATAAGATCGACGATTCGAAGCACCGTCCTACGAGTTCTTCAGAGCGTTCATATGAAAGGGCACTCGGCGAAGAAACCGTTCGTTAAGGATTTAGCATATCATGTGACAAAGTGGTCGTGTCGAAGAAGTTTTATTTTCTTTGTGCGTCTCTTTCTTATTTATATCGTCGTAATAATTTGTGACGTTGTAAAAATTTATTCTTTCAACGCTGCAGGTTCAAGTTACGTTCTGTGTTTTATGAGCTGGAGACGTTTTTTAGTTTATGTTGGTATTTTTAACTACATACCATAGAACAGCTACTTCTCTAGGTTTTCTGATATTTTTATGTGGGATAAAATATGTGTGTTGCTTGGCTATCTCGCATAATATGATTAGCTTTGCGTCAAAGGGTCAACCATTAACTTGAATGTCGTAAAATAATATGAGACATATTCTCATATTATTTATATTATATATATTATTATATTATATTATATTATAATCATATTATGCGAGATAGCCAAGCAACACACATATTTTAGAATTACGAAATATAAATTACATTTGGTCAATTATTATGAAAGCAGTTTAACAGCAAGCAATTTTTTACAACTCTAAGTTACAAAATAAACAAACCAGGAACGGTTTGTGACAAACACTCTTGCATCAAAGCAATTTACGAAAGACGAAACAAAGACGATCTCAAAATCTACTTTCATGAAGTTAAGCAATGAAAGGCGAAAACAGGACATTGTTGCAAATGAAATGAAGCCAAACAGTTTTGAACAACAATGAGAAGCCAGTGGGAGGGGCGAGACCGAAACAGCTCCCAAGCTCGGGCGAGCCAGGCAAACCAAAGACCTGAAGGGGAAAGCTTTGGTTTGGCAACTCTGCCAAGTCGAATTAATTTATTCTTGGACGGACGTGTGTAACTTTGAAGCTTCGCTGTTGTACTATTCATCTGAATTGAGATCACACTGACTTTGTTTGGTTGAAACCACAACCGAAATTCGCAGTTGAGGCTTTAATATTTAATGCATGTTCGTTAGCAGATTTATCTGGGTTAATAGTAGTTCTCAATTATTCTGAGCATCTGCTTCCTCCCGTGCTCATACGGTTACTTAAAACTGGAATTAAGTTAATCACGGCTTTCGATTACTGGTTATTGGACTTGGTGCAGCTTTGGAATAGCTTAACATAAGATCCTTTTTTACCACCAGATTTAAATCCCGTGAAATTATCAAAAAACAATGAGCAACTTGGTCATCAAAATTGTTCCTACCATTTTTTTGCGATTATAGTTGTAACTCACCAAAAGTTCTTCGTTCATCTTCAAGCCTACCAAACGAAGATAAGCCCAGAAAAAATCCCCAAGCAACTTACAATTTCAAATAGCAATTATGTAGTAGGTATATTTACAAACTTACAAGAATGTTAAGTACAAATACCAGCAGACACGTAGGAGTAAAACCAACACATAATAATCAAACAGGCGACATCATTAGAACCCCGAACATGCGTGTCCTCAGGTTGATTAAAACGTAAATACATATTTAAGCAGCACGTGGGTATGCGACCTTCGCAGGGCTACCGGTGCCCTTAAAGGATCACCTTTGTCTTTACGCACGATCGGATTCAATCCAATGATCCCTGCTGCCTTTGTATGTTAACAATTATTATGCTTTGTGCATGATTTCGTTAGTGTGTTTGAAGATTTTTTTGTGTTCTTAAATACTTTCTTTTTTTGAGCATTCCATTGTGCACTTGTTATTTTTTGTTGGCAACACTATGACCGGTAGCAGCTAAGCAGCGCCCCTGCCGGACGATAGTGGCAGCGTACTAGAATCCCCAACCCTTCCCGTTAGACACGGGATTATAAAAGGACGAACACGAGCTACGCGCGTCGGCTTCCCCGATTAATAATAATGAAATATCCTTGATTCAGCCTGTCCCATCTTGCATTCCTCCCCCCAGTGACACCCTAAGTCGAGGTTCATACCCCACAGGGGGTGCCCTTAGCGAGCGCTCGCCTAGTTTTCATTAGATCAGTTTTGCCCCTGGCTAGAGGCATTGAGTGTAGTAGCTTAAGGCAGCCACAGGAAAGCCCGGCTAAGTAGTCATGACCTCAGAAGTCAGCACGAGATGCCCTAGACAGAAAAAAATTTTAAAAATGCGCGCGTCGATTATTATTTGTAGTCTGATAACCATCAAATTGTAAATTAGTGTTTTAAAATTGATTAAAGTATTGTTAATTGTGGAAGGCCTAGTTAACTTCTATATCGACCTGTTCATCAAAACCTGCCTTCAGTTACTTAGGTAACATTTTTCATTGGTATAAATATCCTCCTCTTTCTAGCACGTGTCGGCGTTTGACCTGGCTGGTCTACCAGTGAAAGGATCGTCTTTATCATTACGCACAATCGGATTCGATTCAGGATCCAATGACCAATGCTACCTCTGTTTTTGTTCGGATTTCTTGAGCTTTGAGGTTAAGTTGGAAATCATTAATTTGGTTAGAGCTTTTGGAGGACTCTTGCGTGACCTCTGCATAATTTTGTTTAAGGGATAGCCCGCAATGCATTAGTAATTTTATCATTGGTTTAATGTCCTCATCTTTCCAGCACGTGACAGCATTTGACCTTCGCAGCGCTACCGGTGCCCTTAAAGGATTGCCTTTGTCTCCACGCATGATCGGATTCAATCCCCTATACACTTCTATTCGGATTTGTGGAGCTTTGAGGATAAATTGAAAATTGATCATTTTGATTCAGTATTTGTAGGATCTGTGTTTTATTTTATTACATTTGTAAGGGAAATGCTGCTGGTATTTTTTGTTTGCTCAGAATGTGCACCAACTATTTAAGAAACTTCATCATATTTCTAGCACGTGCCTGCATTTGACCTTGGCAGGCCTTGTACCCTTAAAGGATAACCTTTGTGTTTACGCACGATCGGATTTAATTCAATGACCTTTGCTACCTTTGTGTTTGTCCAGAACAGTAATTGGAGCTTTGGGCATCAAGAATTGAAGCCAAATTGGAATGTATAATTTGATTTGTGACTCTAAGGATTTGTGTTTAATTAAAATTCGTAGACAGAATATACATAGCACGCATCTTGAGAAACTAAATATTTGCAGTACTTAATAGCGGACCAGACACTATCAGTAATAATTACATCAATATTACTGTCATTCCTTCCAATATTGACGTACACATCATCATTCCAACCACCACACTGTCAGTACTAATGACATTACTTGAATGTAATGTCATTATTACTGATAGTGTCTGGTCCACTAATGCTGTAATATCGCTCTAGCTAGTTGCAGAGCAAAGCACTATTTGTTTCTTAAAATCCGTATGAACCCGTCGGTGACATTAAGGCCAAAATTCATAAATCTCATTCGAGCAACACATAACATCTACTAGGGATACCACAGCGCAATCGCAATAATAATAAAAAAGGTACACACTCATAATTAATTATTCTAGCACGTGCCAATTTAACCTTCATAAGGCTGCTGGAGTACCAGTACCATTAAAAGACCGCTTTTGTCTTCATGCATGAATAAATCTGATCCCTGATTCCTTTGTGTTTATTCAGAATTCGGTAATTTGAGCATAGCCCATTGTTATTGACGGTAAATTGGGATTCAATTAGAATTCAAATTCGAAGGATTTGTGCTTGTGTGTATTGGATTTGTATTTAATTACATTATATTTTGAGGTGAATACAAGAGTCTGAAGCGATTTATTTGTTTGATCTGTTACTGAGAAAAGGCTTTTCAGTATTCAAAAAGCAGGCATTTATGTACGCTGATGATACTTGCCTGGTTTATAGTCATAATAATATCGATCTCATACAGCAAGCTATGCAAAACGATTTTGACAACGTGGTTCAGTGGGCACGTGATAATAGTATTATAATAAATAATAAATAAATGCATGCTTATTCACTCGCCGTAGGTTATTGCAGCCGTAAGTTATTGTTAATACAGATTTTGAATAAATAAAAAAGTTTGATCTGATATTGAGAAAAGGTTTTTCAGTATGTCACACGCGCACACATTCCAAATCAGGACAATTATTAATTTTCGCAAAAATATTAACATGTCTCGGGATAGTTTAAAAGCATTAATGTAAAACTCTGTCTAGTCCCATTTCTAATCAAGCTAGCACAAAACAGGAAACATATAAAGCCATCCTGTCGTAAACCCTAGCCTAGACTATTTTACGACAAATAAAGCTCAAAGCAACCAACCTAATGTACCGTAGGCACGTCAGACTGGATAACTGGGCTACGGTCACTGTATTAGCCGACGCGCATGATTGCCCAATACGTTGCCAGCCTAATAGAGGCACTTCATCAATATGGGACCGAAACTAGGTAAACTACGGGGCCAAACTCAATATCAAAGATCTTCATGCTGTTGATTTTGAGATAAATCTTAATTGAGTTCAAAGGAATTCGTCCAGATATATAGCTGAACATTGTACTGAATTAAACAAGGCTCTAGACGTAATTGGATAAAAAGCTTGTAAAGTTGATTTATCTGGAGACCCCTTTGATTATTCGGGACTTTAAATGAACTTAGAAAGAAGTCCTGTTGAAATATTAAAATTGCCTCACTAGCGAGTAATGAAATAGAATAATCAAATAACTTCGCTGTCATATTCGACGTTGATGATGGTTTTAGCCCCGCTGGGGAGGCGAGAAAAACTTTTACTGTCTTTGCATAATTTACAAACGATCAAGTTTGATAAAAGTCAAATGAAAATTTAGAGAACGGTGTTAAAGAATCTGCTTGTTATTCTGTACTCTTTTTTTATTTTAAAGTTTTACTTCGATGTCGTTATCATCACCTTTATCATAAACAGAAAAAAACTGTAATAAGGACCCCAGCTAATTAATAGATAGATGATGCACATTCCACCATTCTTAAACCTCAAATACTACAATCTGGTTTTTGCAGCATCGGCCTGTAAGCTATCTTCTGATTCCTTAAAAGTCTGTTCAATATTCCGTAGTGTTCGCATAAATGTAAAGTAACAGTTAACCACATACCCAATATTATCGCCAATGAGGAGATAAACATCACACTCTACGGCGTCCATATTAATTTCGTCGGCCATTACCGTCGAAGACGAGGCTCCCCGACCGCCAAATGTGAAGGCAACACCGTCGTAAAAGTGCGGATGAAAGTTCACGTCTTATATGCACTTAGCTGATTTTACAGGCCTGTTATAAGCTGTAAGGGCTTATGGAGGAATGGTACTCGTCAGATTAATTTCCAGAACAGTGGAGGCTTTGTTTCCGCGTTGAGTTGTAGTTTGCATTTGCAGTTGAATGTTTTGATTCTCAGGCTTAGCACTAAGTTTAGGAAAAAAAAGGTTAGGTTTAAAATTTAGGATTATCGTGCGGAAAACTTTTACCTAGAGCTGGATGATAATGATTATGTGTCCGAACTCCGAACTGTCATAAAATTAGCCAATACTAAATCGGCTCTGCTGATCGAGTTAGAATGAATAACAACGGAAGACGCAAAATCGTCAACCATATCGAATGCGTAGTGAGTTCCAAACTAACTCAAACATTTATCGACAACAGAAATTAGAACGAAGTAAAAAAAAAACTTCCTCATAAAATCCAAACGAACACTTATAACTGATGCTAACTTATTGACACACCCTAATTCTGTCACAAGACAGTCGTCAAAGTAACGAATACAGTAATACAAACGATACTTCCTAGGAACAGAAATAGACTTGCGTACGAGTACGTCTGCTCTGAATATTTATTAGTTTCTCGACACTGCACTCCATGGCTATACCAACCGGTTTCCTTAAAGATGTTGAATTATGCACTGAACTGTTGCGATATTGAACTGGATGGTTTTGGAAGGAACATTTGCTCAAGACTTCTAAGGAATTTCTAATGAAAAGTAGATTTAGAAAAAGGAAAGATAAATGTGATGCAAAGAACATAATACAAAGAACATAAGAATTGTTTTATCAAATAGAGATGGAAGGTAAATATTCCCTCACTTTTCTGTATTCCTTCTCTCCGTCTACGTTAACAAAGAACATATCTGCGACAGTTTTACTATTAGATTATCACATACCAGTTTCATCAAAGTTGCTTCATAATACCGCTCATCGATTATAACAAGAATGCTTTCCAGCCATTTTTTCATCTGATCTCCAACTCATAATTTTCCATCACCTATTACATCTTTCTTCCAAAAAGCACTATCTTGATTAACTCTTTTGCTACTTCTTTCCTCCGCCGGCCCTCGTCCCTTGGTCCACCACACCTCAACAACGCAATGATAAACATTCTAGCCGAACACGTAAACATTCTATGTACGGAACTCGCGAGGAATGAAGATACGCATTTAGATTTAATTACACGAGCCTTGTTTACGCTGAGACCGAAGCGATGGGCGACGCGCATAATTTGAATAGGAATTCCTATTTCCTTGACTTTAGGACGTAGGTACAAAAATTGTTTGTCAGTTGTATTTTGTTATTTTGTTTGGTTAGGTTTTTGGGTAATGTATGTGAATGATATTGCAAATTATTTAATTAGGGATTTCTTGTTCTTACAAATAAAACAACGAATTCAGGTAACATCATAAAATTCTTGGCGGTCATTAGTCATTAGCTAGAGCTAGCCACTACATTGCTTGAACTAACTTAGTAAGTCATGAAATCTTACAAAGCTGACAATGTTGGTAAAAGTCCTAGTAACAGCAATAAGCACAAAACGAGAATGATCCACCGTCTCGAAATAATCCATGAATAATTTAAGACTAACCACTCACTCAAATTCCTCCACCTACCACAAAGCTGTACTCATCCTGCACTACAGAATAACAAACAATGCTACATTCTAGGAAGCTCATTTCGTAGTGGTTCCCATCAATTAGAAGATAAGGCACGCTTGATTGATTGACTGGCGCAACAAAGGGTGCGTTTACGCCGACGTCAAGACCGATAACCCCTGCATATTCAAGTTATCTCTTGTATAATTATAGTGACTTATGAGTTCGGGAGACTCCACTTATGTAAGTTTATCTGATAACATTATAAGTTCAGTTATTTATGCTTGTTTTCGCTTTTAGGGTCAGCAGTCTCAAACTTAACACTATTTCAAAGTGGACTATAAGAATATCGTGGGACAAACGACATCCTCAAAATCACCCACTGTCCATAAAGATATCCTCAATCCTGAAAGTACCGATAAAAGTTAATGTAGAAGAAGAAGAAATATGGCTTACAGTACAACAAAATTTTATCATTTAAGACCTCAAGCAGCATCAGAAATTCAAATTCAAAATCATTTATTTAGCTTACGCAAAGTTCTAAAATATACAAAACTAGCATGTTATGAAATTCTCACTAACAGAAGACTTAGCATATTAGACAGCGGGTCCCAAACTAGGCACAGCCTGTATCTTGGTAGCCCAAATTCTACTCATAGTTAACAATTTAAGGTGTTCTGCTAGTGCAATATAATTATTCAAAGTTCATTACAAAATTTACAATAATTTAAGTCCAAAGACAATAAATAACATAGATTATACAAAAACAGGACAGGACTACGGCAAGTCGATACTAGCTAACATTTTCCAGTTGAAGGACAATTCCATCCTAAAAGACCGTTGAAAGAAAAAGGCTAGTTGTCAAACGAACCAGAAATATGTTCATTTTATATGTCTCAAAAGCTGGTTGGTCAAGATTGTAAGAAGCTTATGTCCCTTTCAGTAAAGAAAGCCCTTTGTGTGCCTAGGACCATTAATGAAAGGCAACTACTAAATATTTAGCTGGACCTTCTGGACTTATGTGATTATGTGTACCGTCTGGACTTATGTAAAGATAAAATATCACCTCACATATAGTCGTTAGTATTACAGATGAAACCAGCATTTCAATTTCATTAAAACATCGAAGAGAAACTCGCAAAATAAAATAAAAACAGCATTTTATTTTTCAGCCAGACGTAGCCGGAATCGGAACTGAATCTGATTAACGGGTGTCGGCTCAATATTTATGGCGATACCGAATCCAATAAATCTCCGGTTGAAAAATAATACTAAACAACACATTGATCATCATATCAGCTGGTATCTTAATGTTCTCTGATGAACCGTCCGTCTCTATAGCTATAGCAAATAAACTTAAAGAAATCTGGCCAAAATAAACACCTTAGATCGACGGTCAGTAGGAATTTATTGCTTGGGTACGCAGAGAAGAATACCACATAGGTAACTCTTGACATCATTACGTATGATTCACGTAAAGGCATCTAATACCCATAGAAAGAAAATAGGAACGAATAACATACAAACACGGCATTTGATTTACTACAATTAAATAATGGATTGATAGTATGAATGAACATCAATCAAACGAAATCGTAAATCGGAAACAACTCGATTACCGAGCCGCTGAAACTTTTCATAGCCATGGTTTATATTAGTTTTTCAAACAAAGTGAGTCGGTAAGCTCAATAACGTTGAATCGATACCCTAGTTTTAGTTTAACGCCTTAACCTACAAATGTGGGTTTAATTCATTGTTTGTTTGTTTTTATTGTCATGGTGTTTGGCTTGCATGGTAAACATAATTTTAAAGGGATATATGTGGATGTTATTTACGTTGACATCCGTTCTAAACCATGTGTTGGGTGGGTTGTTTATCATATCATTTTGTCACGCCCACCATTCTTCAATGAAAGGGTTGGTGTACTGTATAGGAATGCAGAGATGGTGGTATTACGCAATAGAAACGAGGTAACGATATTTACTAAATGATGATATTCTATTCCTACCTAGCAACGACATAGCATCGTAGCTATAGGAAAAGAAAACAATCGAATTGTAAGAGAAAGAACAAGTAAGCCCGCCTCCGAACTCCTCACAAACGTATTTCTAAGGAGCTGGAAGCCGCGTGACTAAATGAACGAGGCAGTACTTTACAACACTTGCGCAACATAAACTAGTCGAACTTTTTCTTACACTTCCAAATAAAATGTCGAAAGTCTGGAGATATGTGCTAAATAAATTAAAGTGAAAGCCACGCGATCCAGAATCTATTAGAATGTTGGACTGCCTCCAACCCACCCTATAGTTAGTGACAGCTTATTGAATGCCGTTCAGAATACAAAACTTGTTCAGGGTTACTGGAACACGAGTAAGATAAATTGGAATGGCACAAGACATCTTTTAGTTTCAAGGTTTGTCTTCGTAAAATGACAATTGGAATCGATGAGTGACGTTTCAGAAGGAACATTTGGCTTTCATCTTTGGTCCTTGGCGACACAAACATAGTTCGCTTAAGTAATCTACTTCCATGTTCTGAATAGGAACGACATTTTTAATGGTAATTAAAGGGCTAATATGTGTCATCCGCCAACAGAATCTGCCAATAAAGAAAATTACAAACTCAAGACAGTTCTAAACAAGGGTATGGTATACCTGAGATATCAAACTAACTTTAGAGGCCACCAGCCGTTAGTTTCAATATGCGGGTTATTGAATATGCAAAACTATAAACTGCTCTGGAACTTCGCATCAAAATAATGGCACCCACACACTGCCAAAGCTCTTCGGATGCACTTGAAACAAACATTAAATGCAAGACCGGAGCTACTAAGAATGCGAAAGTCATTTGGACTTACGTTAAACGATTATTGCGAACCGTTTGCGTCCCGTTGAGAAACTAAGTATCCATTATGTTTTTTCTGCTTGCATAGTAAGGTTTTACAGTGGGCTAATCCGAGGTGGAGCTTGGACTTTATAGTGATAAGCCAATGGGTTGAAAAAGTGCAATGGTGTAGAAAGGTAGTATAAACGCTGCAGTTCCCTCGGTGATTTCAATAAATGCGCTAGTTTAGATAGTAGGCGGGGTGCTCAATTTATGTAAGTTAGTTCAATCGGGAGTTATGTTAGAATTGAAATTATGACATGACACTGATCTGTTGATCTTCCTTGGGTGTTGTAAGGTGTAGTTAAGAAACGCGAGGTGGCCGACAGCGGATATAAGGAATTTGTTAAAGCTCCGTGTACGAAAAAATCACTTTTTCGTCAGTAACTAATCTAATTGTAAGAAAGCTTGAAATAATTGAAACATTAAGTCTGTGTAATTATAAAAGTAGTTTTCGTGGTGCTAAACCATTCGTGTCAGTCACAGCACCTGTTAATAGTTGCATCACTTTTGCGCTCTCGAAAATATGGTTTATTTCGCTTTTGATTTACTTAAAAAAGATATTGTATAATCATAAAATAAAATGATGATTTTATTTCAAGGATAGCTGAAGACTAATGTGTGATTTTTAAATTTCTTGATATGGTTTGCTACTTAATAGGAAAAAATACATTCCTGACAGAGTTTTAAAAATAATGTTTTTTCAACATTATTTTTCTGCTATATTTTGTATCGAAGTTGAAAAAACTTTTTTACAAAAAAAAAACAACCGACTTAAAAAAAAAACATAAAAATAACTTTTTTACAAAACAAAAACCACTGAATTCCATAAAAATACACTTAAAAGAGAAAAATAACTTGAATTTCGGAAGTCGGTGGCAAAAACAATAGTATTTTATATACTAAAATATACCTACCGTAATATATTTGAAAGCAATTCATAACTATTTCCCTAGGAATATAACTATATCACGGCTTCAACTATGCGAACTGCGAACCATCTTAAAATATAAGTATATGGATCTGTATTTTCGTTTTTGCCACCGACTTCCGAAATTCAAGTTATTTTTCTCTTTTAAGTGTATTTTTATGGAATTCAGTGGTTTTTGTTTTGTAAAAAAGTTATTTTTATGTTTTTTTTTTAAGTCGGTTGTTTTTTTTTTGTAAAAAAGTTTTTATTTTTCACTTTTTAGTTGTGTTTATACCTACCCCGCACAAATTAACATAACATTCCACTTTGCCCCACCGGGCCGCCCACGCGCCCCGCTGGTGGGGCAAAGAGGATTGCCTAACATTTTTCAGTAGAATATGGCCCCACTAGTTCGACTTGGTGGGGCAGATTCCACTAGTCTAAAATCTTTATGGATTCTGCCCCACTAGGCTTGGCACCTTAGAAATGTGTAGGTAGGTATGCTCGTATTTTATATATGTTTGGAAAAGAAAGAAATGTTGATGGCCCAGAGGTTAAGGCCTCGCCTCTCATGCATGAGGTTGTGGGTTCAAATCTGAGCAAGTACTAATGTGACTTTTTCAATTCATATGTACTTTCTGAGTTTATCTTGGACATTATTGACTTCAGTAAAGGAAAACATCGTGAGGAAACATGGACTTATAGTTAATATTAGTCTGAAATCACCAACCCGTTTTGAGCAAGCGTGATGATCAGTGCTCGTGCCTTCTCTGTATGAGAAGAGGCCTTTGCCCTGCAGTGGGACAGTAATAGGCTGGTATTATTATTTTATTATTAATTTTTATTTACTATTTGTTTCTGGAAGGAATCGGGTTGTAAATCATACGTTAATTACACGATTTGTTACAAATAAAATAAAATCTAAGTAAATACAAGTCCTAGTTACATTTTACTTAGATATAAATTTCTTTCTTTTCCAATCAAATATAAAATACGAACATACCTACCTACACAAATTCTAAGGTGCCAACCCTAGTGGGGAAGAATCCATGCCATGGGGCAGAATGCATTTGCCCCACCAGTGGGGCGACTTGGTGGGGCAAAGTGGAATGATTTAAATTAACCCCCTTTGTGGGTGAAAACGGGGGGATACGGAATGTATGAAAAATCTTATTCATTTGGTTTAGAAAACGCGGTATAAACTTATCTAGGTAATAATAAAGATGGAATCATACATTTTTCCAAACTGGCTTGAAAGTGTAGAAAGGGGGTTACAAATATTTTTGCATCTCAATGACATCTATTGGCCCAAAATGGTACACAATTTGGAATACATTTTTCTACGTTCAATTTAACAGAAATAACATTTTTGAAATTTAATTACAGTCCTATTAAAATTGTAAATAGAATATAATCACGATGTAACATTTAGTGTTTGTTTCATTGCAATCGTCTCATACAATAAAAAGATATGCTAATACCGGTTTATAACAACCGCACTACATCTTTCACGACAAACTTTTAAAGGTTAAAGTTTTCAAAGTGATACCCATACCACCAACAAGCACTACGTTCCAGGCAGCAAGGGGTAACGGAGATGTGGAGCGTATGCTGCCTCTAATATTAAGCTGGGCGGTCACAGTCCTTAAATTACAGGCTACCACCCTCGAAAGAGCTGTGATCGACTTTGGTAAAAAAAACTTTGCAAAAGAACAAATATACGTCGCGCTTAGTCGTGTCAGAAGTTTGGAAGACATTGTTTTATCAGAGTTGGACGCCAACAAATTATTAAAGCGACCACACGGCCACAGATCATTGACGGAAATAACGAGGCTACAAAATCTGTCTTCTGACTATCAAGGCCACACATAACATACGACTCAAGTAGCGCAATTTGATGCCGGGATATTACCATTAAAATCATTTATAGCTAGAGTACATCTCATGGCAATTCAAATAAGCCCAAACACGGCTAGGATACATTGTTTTCTGACGGAGTTCCGGTGCCGTCCTTCCGGCTTCATCTTCAGATCAGTTCGATGGTCATCAGAATTATTTATTTAAACGTGCTTCACTGTCGCTTAACTATCTTAATCGAGATATCTTATCGCCACCCGTGCAATACTTATCATTGAGTAGTTCTAGTGGCCATTTGTCTTCTTCATCAGTTTCATTTCACCAAATGATACTTTCTGAATGCAAATGCTTAATTTGTTGCTGAAAATACCTAAATCGCTATGTGTGTGCCTGTAATATTTGAGGAGTTCCCTCAATTCGTCATGGATTCCATCATCAGAACTGTTTTTTTTTTAATGGATCCATTATGGGCATATATCCTTTCAAAACAGAAAATTATTTTCCAAATCGGTTCATAAATGGCGCCACCCGTTTAATACCTATCATTGAGGAATTCCGGTGGCAATCTGTGGTCTTCTTCATCAGTTCCACTTCATTAAATGATACTTTCTGAATGCAAATGCTTAATTTGTTGCTGAAAATACCTAAATCGCTATGTGTGTGCCTATAATATTTGAGGAGTTCCCTCAATTCGTCATGGATATATACTACTATAATTAGTTCACCACGGATGGATAGATAGAACCAGCAATTATTTTTGATCTTTAGTACAATATCCAAATCACATTACGTGTACTGTTTGTTTTTGAGGAGTTCCTTCGTTTATCTCCCAAAGCATACATCAAATCTTCACAAAATTAATATGGGACCACCTCAGGAGTATACCCTTACGAATAAAAAAAGAATTTTCAAAATCGGTTAACAATTGGCGGAGAAATCGGTGAACATACATAAAAAAAAAAAAAAAAATACATACAGTCGAACATATAACCTCCTTTTTTTGACGTCGGTTAAAAAGTGGTTCAGCCACATGCAAAAAGACCATATAACGATGTTGACGATATTTTTAAATGTTAAAATTCAAAGGTAGTTTCTTGTAAAAAAGTGATCATCGTCAGTCTCGTGTCATTTTTTGGAAAACTTGTTGCAAATATTTGTGATCTTCTACGAATACTTAACTTATTTGGACAATCCATTTCAGTCACATGCAAAGCAAAGAACTCGACTTTTCAAATCACAAATAGTTTTGTTTAAATTCGTTTTCCCTTTCTCACAACTAATGAACAAAATTGATCAAAATAAGTCGATTTCGTGCACGGCTTCTTAAGTCTTAACACAGGCATAAAATTACAGTGCAATAATCTGGTTTTCCTTAGCAATTGCGCAGACCGACAGCAATTACTTTATGTAAAAGCTCAACCTAAGAAATAATGAATAGCTTTATTTACAACGGATGCAAAACCAGCTCTTAAAACAATGCGGGGTTTGGATTTATGATCAGGAAGATCTTACAAAGTCTACCAACTCAGATTAAAGGAAACATTTACTTTAATAATATTCAAACCAGCACCGAAATATTTGATGGGGCAAAAATTAAACCAGGACAACATAAATATAAGAGGCTATAAGAGTAGGGGAAGACCAAAGAAACTATGGACGAACTGCGTGGCAGATGATATGGCTAGTAAGGGAGTGACTATTAAGATGAAAACTGGTAGAGACTAGTATGGAAGAAAAAGACATGTTACTCCGAGCCCAAATACATATATTGGAATAAAGGCAGGGGAATAATGGGGTCCGGACGCCTGCTTCTCCTAGGTTCTCCACCTGGGTTTAGCACGAAGGCCCCGTGCTCCAACTGATGATCAGTAATTAAGCCAAAATACATAATTTTATATATAAGCAATTGGATTTATATTAAAGCATTTTTTTCAAAAAAATGGCCCAAATAAATTTCATTATTAATGAATTGCATTTGCGAAAATAAAATGGTCTTTTTCACAATGTTCTTTGCGGTGTTTAGTTGGTGGTAAGTCAAAAGAATCGGTATTTTGCAATATCACTGTTAGCAATTTATTTAGGGTAACATAATTATGGTTTTTTGAACTCTTTATTATGTTTGGAATTCCAACTCTCCATATCCTTTAATAATATTCAAACGAGCACCATATTATATAGCACAGAAATGTTTAAGGAGACAGAAATTAAACCAAGACAACATGAACAGATAATAAATCTAAGCCAAGTCTAATTGAACGTCGTTTTATGACGCAAATACTCCGATTCTAAGCCGGAGTGTGATAAAGAAAGAAAAGAAAGAATGAAAGAAAGAAAGAATAATATTTATTTGGACACAGTTCGTGAAACATATAATAACAAAATAGAAAGTGAAAATAATTATAAAGCAATAATAGTGTGTGCCTCACGGCTGCGTCAAAAAGGTTCATTTCAGCATTAATGCCCGACGAATGCTGTCTGACGCTGGTTTTCTAATGAACACTTATGAACAAGTGACGGGGAGTACCAACAGTTTCAACATATATATATATAACAGTATAACGATAATTTTCGGTGGTTCAGAGAATTTAACTATCAATGAATCAACTCAGCCTATCTCAGACTACTGCTGGTCATAGGCCTCTACCTTGCTGCGCGACAATACCCTGTCTTCCGCCTTCTGCTACCAGTCTGTCCCAGCCAGCTTTTTGAGGTCGTCGGTCCATCAAGCTGGGGGTCGTCCCACACTACGCTTGCCGATACGCAACCTCCACTCCAGGACTCGTCTGCTCCACTGGCCATCGGTCCTTCGACAAACATGGCCACCCCACTGCCACTTTAGCTTGCTTACTCTGCAAGCTATGTCTAACTGTAACTGTAAATATATATAATATTTCATGGAATTTAGCTCACGTTGTTCTGATTAAATAACTTACAACTAGGGTAATGTTTTCTTTAATGTCGTGTTTTGGCTTATGGTTTTTCTAATTAGGTATGTTTAAGGTTTCTTGTACATAGTTTCGTTAACTACATTGTTTAGGTATGTTTATGATACGGTTTCTTTTATTAATAATTTTAACTTTTACAATTTTTTCCGTCACAAGGTCTGTTTTACTAAAAACTTATTATATTGCTTTCTCAATTTAAGCTCATCTAGAAATTTACCTGTTCTGAAAATGAAAGCATATCTAATAGCTGCTCAGAAAACCACAAACGTATAACTGTTTTTATGCTGCTTTTTAGCTGTTTTGTCTTGTAGTGAAATTATGTGGCTCTGCGAACTCGTCTTTTAGGGCTGCCTTAGATTGAATTTTCATAACACTGCACTGAATTAAAATAATCTTTTACGAATGTTTTATTCTGTTTGTGTTTGTTGACACTTTACTGTTATCATTTTCGTCACAGTCAAAGTTAAATAAGCAGAAGTAAGTTTCCTGTGAACACAACGACCGGTTTATGTCTCACTTAAAAACAAGCAAAGTCTGCAAGTTTCATAAAATGTTCGGAATTTTCAACTGGTTTTTGTTTGGTCTGTCAACCCTAATCTCTCGACGCTTTTCCAGCCTTTTACATATACAATTTTAACATCTAGCTCTGTCTCATGCCACTTTGAACTCTGTGCGAAAGTCGAAGTTTTTTTAACTGCTGTCGGATTCTACATAAACTGAATGGAGAATTGAAGATGATGCTTTTTCAGAATGAAATGCTAAATGGTAACCTTTTCTGCCTTTTTACTCGTATTTGACAGACCGTCGTTAAAGATAGTCCTGTAACATAAATACTCTGAAGACAAGCAAAGCAAAGGCGGAAGACAAAACTTGATACGGCTGCTTACTTAACATCGCGCTTAACTTGTAAGAACTTAGAGAAGCCTTCTTAAAACTCAAGCCAAAGAAATTATGCGGCGTTGCAAAAGATCACACTAATTACAGTCTAGTACGCTAGAATAGAGAGCTTAGACTAAGTAAACGAAGTCAAAGTTACGTAGCAACTGTTAAGTAATATAAATTCTCAAAGTGCTAACAGCAACAATGTAACATAATAATGTAATCTTCACTTGTTCACACAATACACCAGAAGCACCCGATGATTACGAGGATGTCATAATACACATAATTAAAACACCTCTATTAAACTTATTTAATAATGATACTAAAGCCAATAAAGCCACAAATAATGAAGCAGTAACCATAGCATTCACACGTTGGACACCTACGCCAACCGCCAAATGACTCATTTAAATATAATAGCAGATATGAAAGGGTTTAATACGCTCATTTCAAACAAGAAAAACACTAACTTTGTGAGAACAAGATTGGCAGAGAGAAAGACATAGATGTTGTTGGGTGTTGATGAAAGAGATGAGAGATGTTCTGGTAACCGTTTCTTTGTATTTGATGAGGATGATTTGTACCTAAAACAAAAGAATTCGTTTGTTAATAAAAACATAAGAGAATTAACTAATGCGTGGGATGAGACATTTATAAAAATTGGGACAGGATTTAAAGAAACTGTCGTTCGTTTGGTTTTTCAGCAAATGTATGTGGCAGGCCATAACGTAAGAAAGGATGACAATAAAAACGTTTTACTGCTGCTACCATTTTAAATCCCAAACATCAGCCACGAGACAGAATATACGACGGTACTAAGAATTTGGTTGACAAGAAATAACAGGAACGTACTAAGAGGTTAACCCAACAATGTCGATTAATCCCTGGAGCAGCTCGTGTTTAATTGCTTTAAGCAATTAAAACCACTATTAACCCTTAATTGCTACAGACCACTAGCAATCTGTATAAACTCAGTTTAAGAAAACAGGCCCTCTCCATCACACTTGACGTTGGCACACGTGAAATGCAAATATTATTGCTGGCATCGCCCCGATTTGTAATCGATTCTATAATCGCACTTATCGAGTGATATCGATGTTTACTCGCGAAGTATCGATTAAATCAGCGCTCTACGAGAAAGATAAACATTATTGCGATGCAAAATTCAATTCAGTTTGTTTTGTTATGTCTCTGGAAAACTTGTTTGCGTATTTATAGTTTTCGAACATGTTGTATTGTATTCTTTTCTCTGGAACGTTCGTCGAAGACAATATTCTTGAATCAATTTCAACAGACGTAGCCTTTCAAACATACTATAAACTACATAAAACTAAATATGAAACCACACGCATAAAAGCTCCAACGTTCATAGCAACATAGGTAAATTTGTTTACTACGATAGTTTCAAAGAGCACATAAAATTCTCCAAGAAGAATAATAAAAGAGATCATAAAAAAGAATACTTTGTGTTATATAATCCAGAGTAAAATGCAGACATAAAGTCTAAAAATTCTAAAATAGTACTTGTACAAATAGTTTTGTTTAAAACGGTTAGTGCTTCCACAGAAACAATGAATTTTGGAGAGGATGAATTACCTACGGCTAAAATTCCGCAGAGGGTAGTGACATGTGAGATCATTTCTGGCTCGATTACGCTAACTACTTACATAATATATCGTTAGTAGAAGCTCTCTAGTATAATACTCGTACGGAATAACAATGAGAAGATCAAAGTAATAGTTTTAGCAGAATTATAATAAGAGGTATATTTTTGCTTTAAGATATCTTTATCTTTTTACGAAGGAAATATGACAGTCGAAGTATATCTAAAATTATGGTTAGCTATACTTTCAGGCAAGAGTTATTCGAGATAGCGTTCGTCAGAAGTTCTGATAGGAGCTTTCGTTTTAGAGAATGGAGCCATATTATTAAACCCAAATGGATTAATATTAGTAATAATGAAATGAAACTCTTTTCAGGCGACATTACTAATACCCCGCTTTACGCGAGGGATACGTTCCGGACAAAATCGCGTTGAGCGAAATTCGGGTATAATGAAATATTAAGCCAAATAAATAATTAAAGTACTTTTATAGCAAAAATGACACAAAATCAGCCTATTAATTGTTACAGAAAAGTTTTTACTTATTTAATCCTTAGTTACATGAGATTTTTTTTTTTCTTTTTGTCATTTTGTTTGCTTTCTTGCAAAAGTTTTTCGGAGCAAACAACACTGTTTTGTATTGCTTGCCGAACACTTATAATGCGATTACACTCGTTCGTTCATTCGTTCACTGTCGGATAATGGACCAATCAATGCATCCGCGTCAGGCGAGACATTTTAGCGCGAAATTTGAAATTCGCGTTAAACCGAAACCGCGCTTAACGGAGTCGTACGCGTAACGTGGGGTTGTACTGTAGAAAGTATCATACCACACATGGGTTCTCGTTTACGTGGGTGTAACAGTGAACGTCGCTTCGCATTATTACAATACCAATTTAGAATTCGTGTACCTTTGTACTTCTACTATGTAACATGAAAGGGCACTGCGAGGTTTGGCGGCGGATTAAGACATATCCGAGGGAAGAGGCAAGAGTAAATGGAGGCATTGAAAACATTATATATGTGATGATAATGAAAATGGTAAACGAAGAGAAGACCAAGATACAATATTGGACGTGATTTTTTTTTTCTCTCGACTCAAACTGTGAGTGAAGACAAAAATAAATTGCTACGGTTTTCCGCTTCACACGAAATAAATAAAGCTATAGTCAACATCCAATACCTCTCGAAGCCCACAATTAAGTATCCCGCAGATTGCAAGCCTCACGACGGATCACGACCGAGCGACCGAGCCGCTTGCGAACACAATGTCGTGATAATTGATTTTATAATAAGCCTTTGTTCTTCATTTTCAATATGTTAACAAGTATTGTTCCCTTTCGGGATGGTTTCATTGTAGGCCGAAATCGGTGAACGCGTCGGAACGCCCATTTGTATGCAAAATTGTATACATGTATGTAAATATAAAAGCTGTTACAATGTCTTTATCGTTATTATCATTCGCAGTGGGTACGAAAACACTACTGTACTAAACGCTTCAGTTTATTTTGTTCTGGAATTCTGTTTTCCAATACATGGATTTGGACAATCCCTTCATCATCATCTTTAGTACTTGGCTTTGCATGTAAGCCACACTACCCTCAATTTGCTCGTTCACAATTAATATATTAAACCAGCACATGAGTTCCACACGTGTACAAATTCCAACCATGATAATGAACATGGAACTAAATTTTCCCAACTGAACCGAAAACATATAAATCAACGCTAATGTTCCCGAACCAAAACAATTTTCCAAATGTAAACCATTTTATATTCTGAGTGTGTCATCAGATGCACGGAGCGGTGGTAAATACTGCAAAAAGTTTGAAGAGTCACATTCCTACTAATGAAGGTAATAAATATTTTATGAGTTCGAATAAAACTGCCTTTTATGCTTTTATAGCAGAAGAGATTTAGAAGTAGATAAACATCCAAGCTAGGTTCTGAAGGATGTTGACATTCACCACGGTATTACCGGTAAATTATTTCAAAGCGAATCTGTTTGAATAAACTGTAGCAAAGCTATTCGAGTTCAAGAAGAAAGCGCTGCGTGAAAAACTAACAAGAACTTAAATTAGTTCTACTAACTTTGACGGCAAAGGCGTGGACGGTTTTAAATGCGTAACTTATGCATCTTTAGTATTTTCACTAATTAGTCAGGGTGTTTTGAAGGTTGGACTAATTTGCTCAAGCCACCCATAAAAGATTTTTATGTGTGTAGCTGAACAACTTCGCGCCATATGCGTGTGACCGTTAATTTTACAACGTGAATGAATTCTTTAAATTCAGAAAGTGTTTTTGTATTTATTTTTACACACGACTTCTATTTCGGAATGCATGTAGCTTTCAGGTATATTTTTACTATGGAAGAACAATTTCAAACTTTATAAAATGTGAGATTGACATGAATAAATACGAAGAAAAGGAAGTATTAACACAGGGTTCTATACTCAGTCCAACTATTAAAGATAATATATAATAGCTGATAGCTTTAAAGCAACATATTCTCTTCGTCTTTGCATGTCACTTTACGTGAAGGTCTAGACGCGCTAAGTCCCAACACTTGACTCTGGCCATGAACTTGTAAGAAGACGCGTACGGCGGGTTTTACAAGCCCTTTCACTTATGTAGTAAAACTCAAACAAACGTATATTTAAATTTATGTATGCAAACAAAACAAATTGCTGATCCTTAACCAGTTGAAATTCGCTCTGCAAAAAGAAAATTGAGACCGAAATCATAAAAAAACTTGCGTATAAAAGAAAATCTTGAGAGCACGCCAAACACACCAATTCTGAATAAAGAAAAACTGCGAACTCTGCAAGAATAATGCGCAGTACCTACCAGGAGGTAGTGTAGGTACTCGCATCGTTAAAAGTTTACACATTAGCCTCCGACCTTTAAAGAAGCAAACAATTATTATAGTTACAAAAGCGAGTATTTTACTTGAACTTGGCAGAATGGACGTAGCATTGACTTAACGCGCAGCTGGCACGCTAGGGGGCGCGGCGGAAAAGGGGACTACTCGAGAAATTGACACAATATAGTGCTCACTCGACTCTCTTGGCCCAGTTTAAGTTGCATACGTTCTTAGACAATGGGTTCACCTATTGTCACTGATTTCTTTATTAGCACTTAGCGTTGGATTGTTACGAATTCTTTAAGTAGGTATTGAAAAACTTTTAAACACCGAAATAAAAGTAGGGTAGTAGTGTTGGGAATTTAACGTTACTAGTAACGTTCATTTTCTACTACAATGAAGTCAACCTTTAATCGATAATCCAATTTGTTTACAGGTCGAACTTTAGAAAACTTCAACAATACTAAAACCAATTGACGGATACAATAAAATGTTGCCTAATTACAGATTTAAACTAACCTAATGGGTTGCCAACAAGAAAGCAAACTCCTAGCCCCCCACAGTCCTGGCAAATCCCTAAAACTTTTAAGTAATTGGACTTTTCGAAATTTTTTGTATGTTTACAGTTAAACTGGTCTTTAGGTCCTTTTAATTATATACAGCAGTGGTCCTTTTCATCAAGATATGCTAATGCAAATGACTGAAATGTTTGGCATCACCCTTGGCATTCTTGTCCAACAATAAAATGTTTCAATTAAAACTATCATCATTTAAAAAAAAAACTAAAAGCTGCTCAGACTTCCGTTAAAGATTAAAAATCCAAAAAAGAAAACCGTTACGTCTTCTTTATCAATTTCAATCAAGAACAATAATACAACAATGGAATCGTCTGCAACTTTCCACGTTTCATTCCGGTTGGATTCAGAGATTACATTAAAGCGATTGTCAATATTATTATTGCAATCTGCGAGCATAATGCAGAATCCCATTGTGTACACAATGCTCATTGCTTTATACGAAATCCGATAAAAGGATTGGGATTAAATTAAGCTTAACAAGATCGATGATACTCGTATGTTTCTGATTATTTTTCATTGATACTTCTTTTTCAATCTATTTTAGCTGAGAAGAGATTTATTACAGGGGTTAGGTTTGGTGATTTCGTCTCTAATGTTACTGGCCGTCGCCTTTACTAAGATTTTGATCTTGAGTTTTCTGAATTCAGCTGAATCATCTCGAGATCCTATGGGACATGTCATACTTCATACGCGGTGCGAACCGAAGAATGAAAAGATGTGGAAGAAAGCTAACCGAACTTAGCTTCGTTTCGCGCTTGCGCTTTAGATAGGTGTTTTCACTTCGAAAAATCTTTTCTCTATCGTCATCTGATCCATTAATATTAGATTACTTACAGACGTGACTATTGTCACCGCTGCGACATTATCCTGAGGGACCAGCTGAGAATTATTATCACTCGTATGCACTCAGTTTGCAAATTGTTACAATAACCTTGTCAGTAAAATAGTTATCTCCAAGCTCCCCCGGGTTGAAGATAACTATTTTTTCTATAGGTTCTCCTACTCCTATTTTAGATTGATTTTATCTGATCCATATTTTTATGAGATTACTTACTAAAGTAACGGCAGCTGTTTATGATGTTTTTGTTGTTGTGGGTATCAATATTATAACCTGAAAAGAGTGTAAATAGATTGTGCAGATCCTTTGATACGATACCAAGAAAAAATAAAGACTTTTGGTATCAACCTTAATTGTAACAAAATCTCGTGGAGACTAAAGAAACCTCAAAATGACCTCAGAGATAACGTTTCACAATGTCGTTACAGACCCTATTTAATTTTCTTTGACAAAGACGCCTTATCTTTTGCAATTTCCTAAAACCAACAGTCGTTCGTTTTGAGAGAGAATACGAATACCATCACATTTAAAATTAAAATCAACGTTATATACTAATTCATTTTTTCATTCACTCATGCGACTTTTTCAGCTGACGAAAGCATTGCTCTCATATAATGCAAAATGTACACGATGGGAGAAGAAATATGCATCATTTATCAAATAAGAATTTTCTAAGTTATGTAATGTCAAATGAGTTGGCATGACTTGACTTTGTGGAATCTTATGTTTGTCTGCATTGCGTTATTTTGGCTTTAGTGCCAAATACCAGTGACCATGACCTTGACCATGGTAATGAGAAGCTTTTTTTTGAGTCACGACTTTTTCTGCAAGAATTTGATCTAATATAGAAACTGCTTCGCAAAAAATCTCTTCATTTTTCTGTAGGACGTATTCATTACATTATTTAGAAAATGGTGCAATTAACTTTCAATAAACATCGAAAATACATTTACCAATAGCGTGTAATTGTTTAAAAGATTAGTATATAGACTACCATTCAATCGGCTGTCCTTGTAGCGGCGGGGGGCGTCGCAATACCGCTTGTTAGTTCCCGCCTGAATTAACAGTATGAAATATAAATTGCATACTTTGCATATTTGTTTTGGAAAACTGTTTATTTTAATAAGTGGTAATGACCCTGGCAACAGCAGCCTTGGTTCCGGCTGCAGTGTCCTTGTTGTGTCGGCTTGCATTTTTCCAGCAGTGCAGCATAGACGTGAACCATGGTGGGCTTTAATTTCATCACTATTTACTGCAGTGTCTTCGTTACTGGTAATAAATTAGCTTGATATCGGTGTTGCTGCAAATTCCATCTGACACTAATAATTTATTAGAGAGTCGTTACTCGTTTGAAATTAGAACATACCGGTGACAGCTATCGGAAGTAACTAATGTAGCATTAACAAATTAATCTTAACAAGCGCTTGGTGTTCAGGAAATTAAAATAGATATCAGCTAAGAGGGAAGTTTGAGAATTTCTTACAAAACTTTAATAAAGATTTAGTTTGAGTGCAAACATAACATTAATCTTAGAGCAAAATGCTCGATTCTGTTATGTTATTTATAATACTGAAACTTTACACGAAACAATTTTACAAGACAGGTGCTCTCACTTATGAGTGCTTATGACATTATGTACTTCAGTTTCTTATGACTACAGACAAATTACGTCCCCACATGTGTCTTTTACGAGCCGCGTAGGACGAAACACAACTGACAGCACTACACTAATTTCACCAACCATAAGAGAGGTTCTGCACTGTCCGAGAAATGTCGCTCCGAAGTAGCCATGTACTATTTGTATGAGGGCTTGCGCACTAGATCCGAACTCTGTCCGTCTTAATTTAGAACAGCATTCCCAATTCGGGTTGAACTCGGATTTTCAATTCTGATTCGGATCGGATACAGTGCAGACCGCTCTTACATTGCTCATAGATTTTTAAGTCACGTGCTCCATTCATAACAAGTTAAAAGGATCCGATTATCGGCGAGAGAATAGACGGGTAACACAATTGTGCGGTCAAGTGTACCGAGCCACGATATTAGTACAATGTGAGGAATTTTAAGAGGGAACAGGGCCTGCGAATCTTTATACAAATGTATTCCGCTTTTTTCTTCCTGAATAATGCCCCTAGAGCATTCATTTTTTTTTTCCTAAAATCAAGGTCTGCTGTAGACACGTCCCTGTTATTTCCTTTTTTCCCTCCAAAAATTACAAAAAATGCCCCATTTTTACCGCCGATTAGAAGACTACCAGACAAATTCGAAAAGTGTTTAACATAAATGAAAATGATAGGAACTTAGACATACTCTTTCTTAAAAAAATTATGTAAAAAATAATTGAATCGGCTCTGTTTTCGAGGAGAAAAAAGGGGAATACGAAACGTCGATCTCGTCAATTTTTTTGTGATATAATCGGTCTGAGCTGCAGCTGTCCCTATCGCACTCTATGGAGGTAGACTTGAGGTAAGACGACGGCAATAATTTCTTCAAATACCTATTTTTCAAATTCTTCGCAGCCCCTGTTCCCTCTTAATGACCTGAAAACTGAGGGAACCCAGGTCACATGGACGCTCGGATCCGTTGAATGGAAAGCAAAATAAACGCATCTATGTTGCAAAAGGGCGGGAGACTGCGGAGTTCTGGTAAAATGTTCGTGCTTTGTTGATGTTGGAAGTGTTTTGTGTGTATGCAAATTGGGTTTCTTTGATAAAATGCTGCTCGTTGTGAAGCTAGTGGACTGAGGAATCATTTATTCAGCAGCCTTTTCTTCTCTGTGAAATACTTCTGAGTAAGGAATTATCTCACAAACAGCAGTTTTAATCTCTTTGCTAAATAAACCGTAGATTCAGATAATTTAAGGTGGTCGAATGTGAGGGCCTAAGCTTAGAAGGATAGTTGTTTGTTGTGTGTGTGTGTGTTTTGTGAATAAATAAATAGTTATCTACAGCCTTTTAGGGTTCCGTACCTGTAGGGTACCAAACGGAACCCTGTTACTAAGCCTCTGCTGTCCATCCCTTTGTCTGTCAGCGGGCTGAATCTCATGAACCGTAATATGTAGACAGTTGAAATTTATCACAGATTGTGTATTTCTGTTGCCTATAACAACAACAAATAATAAAATAATAAATTACAGTGGGATGATAACAGCTAAATATAGGGTAATTACACCATTCATTACAAAATAAATATTTCAAACTTCACACTTATTAGTTCAACTGGATTAATCAGAGCCTTGTTTCCTAGTTTATCCAGCCGCGTGAATTGGAATGGAAACTTGAAGTTGCAAAAAAAAGCAGACCAGAATAAAAAACCGGCTAATTACGAGTCGGACTAGCCCACAAATGGGTCCGTACTGTATTAAGACCGAGCAAAAAACGCCGAAAAAAACACGTTTCTGGTATGGGGATCTCCCATTTTTTTCGGTGTTTATTGCTAAATATTGTACGGTGGCCCAGTGGGACGGAAACCCTTCCCGCCGGTTTTTTATTTCGATGAACGTACTATTGTCATAAATTTTAACTGGGTACGATCGATTTTATTCCGCTACTGCATTATGTGTTTTGAAACTAAGTAGTGTTATTTATCCGGTAGTAAGAGTGATCCCTCTAATTATAGACCTATATCTGTGCTACCAGCTTTGAGTAAAATATGTGAAAAAATCATGCTGGATCAGATGTTGTCACATTTTAACTCTAATGGGATTTGACATCGTCACCCGTTTGGTTTCACGAAAGGTAGGTCAACGACTGACAGGAGCAAAACTCATCAATCACATTTTGGAATCCTGGGAGAAGTCCCAGGATGCAATTGGTATTTTCTGTGACCTGTCAAAAGCGTTTGACTGCGTTGACCACAATACATTGATCTGTAAATTACACCACTACGGAATTCGTGGACAAGCTGCTGACCTTGTTCTTGTCTATCTATCAAACAGGCAACAAAAAGTAAACGTTAATGGGGCGACGTCCTCGGGGTCTCTAGTTAAAATGGGCGTGCCTCAAGGTTCAATTCTTGGCCCTTTCTTATTTCTAGTCTATATAAATGACCTCCCTTACATGATGGCTAACTTATCGGATATAATTCTATTTGCTGACGACACTTCTCTAATTTTAAAATAGATAGAAAAGGTACAGATGTCTTACTTCGCAGCTAATAATCTTTTACTTAATGCGAACAAAACTAAATGTATTAGGTTCTCGTTACTAAATGAACCTCTCATTACTAAACCTAAAACTTGTTGGCAAAAAACTAGATGCAATACCGGAAACTATATTTTTAGGTATTACTTTAGATTCAAAATTGCAATGGGGCGCCCACATTAGAACTCTTTCAAGTAGATTAAGTTCAGCTGCACATGCAGTAAGAAAAATAAGGCAGTTGACTGATATAGCCACAGCTAGGTTAGTTTACTTTGCTTATTTCCACAGTATTATGTCTTGCTATTCTGCTGTGGGGATCGGCAGCTGACGTAAATTCAATGTATAAAATGGGTCCTCGCGAGTCCCTTAGAAACAAATTCAAAGTTGATATACTGACTCTGCCTTCTCTTTATATCTTAGAAAGTATTTTGTATGTTCGCAAAAACTTAAAACATTTCAAAATAAGAAGCGATTTTCATAATATAAATACACGTAATAGACATGAAATTGTGATACCCAAATTTAGATTAACTAAAACAAGCAAGTAATTTCTTATAAACAGTATCCGCTTTTATAACAAGTTGCCTAAGTCGGTTACAAAAATTAGCGATGGGAAGTTCAAAACCCATATCAAACGCGTCCTTATTAAGAAAGCATATTATAAAATTAAAGACTACGTTGAAGACAAGGAAGTTCGGCAATAATTCCTTCTGCACATGTGGCTTCCCTGGTACCTCATTAACCGCAAATTATGTAAGAGTCTATTAACTGATCCCAAATTACCATGTTTACATTTTTTACATTCTTCCCTGACATAATCATCCTATTATTTGACATTATATACCTACAATTTAATTTCAACTTTTTTAGTAGTGGCTTTTGTGGACATGATAATTATTCAGATTTGATACAGCTGTAATAGCAATCACGTCATTTGGTTTAAAATACGTTTTTATTTTTATTAATTTATTTATATTTATATAGATTCTTTTCAATTTTGTGAATGTGAGAACGCTGTAGGCCTAGTCGACTGTAGATTTGTTGACAATCATTATTCTGTTAAGTACCTGGTACTTGTTGAAAGACCTACACTGTCCTCCCACACCGTTATTTGAAAATATTGTAAAAGCCCATTATTTTAATTTTGAAAAGAGTAACCGTGGAGTTTCTTGCCGGCTCTTCTCCATAGGAAACAACCAATTGGAACCGTGCACCTAGCTTCTGACGTTTCATAAGTGCCCATGTAGGTTTATGTGAAATAATATATTTTGTTTTTTTTTTTAAATACTGGGACAGGTAAGCTGTAGCTACACTGTAATTTGTCTTTTCTATTTTCTTATACTTAAACAAACAAACCAAAATGCAAATTTAAATGGTTCAAAGAAAAGAATCCAGTAACACCACACTTGTATTCGAAGAGCTAACATTAAAAATTAATAAAAACCAATAAGTATCTGGCACCGAATTTTACAATGGAATGTCATGATGACATGCTTCGAATAAAAAAAGGAACGCCGCCATTCTAATCAATTCAAATTTATTCGAATTTGGAACGTAATCAAACCGTTCGCGAAGGCTCGTTAGTGTTTTTCACATTAGAAAGATTTTTCTCTGTCATTCAAAGTCGAGTAGGCTAAAAAAAATAACCCGCAAGCGAACATCTCATTATCCATTAGATAGCCTGACGCAATTTATTAGGTTTGCAGTCAATATGATTACGTCAGAAATATTTTGTATCGACAAGCCCCTTGTTTTGAATGGCAAAAAGCTTTTATAATGCTTTTAATTAACTTTTGTTTATCTCTCACACAAAGCATTATTTTTAATGGACGTCTTGTCAATTAGCAAAGTAAAATGATCGTATAAAAAAAAATACTTTGAAGATTGAAAAAGCTTTTATTCTAAAATAACAGAAAGCGTGTTATCTTAGGGACAAATATGATCGTGCAGCGGTGATCATTAGTCCACGATAGCGCTTCTTAAGGCGACGATAACCGACTTTTAATGATTTTGCACTGATGATCCCGTCTAAACGAGTAAGGTTAATGATTTGGAAAAATTATGTGTCAAATTAGAGCATTTTCTTAATAACTTAATCTGTGAATATTTTAGATTATGTTTATATTACATAGTGAAATTAATTTGTAAAGTTATGTCTAACGCGGATACAAAAGTAAGGATCACGCAAAATCTATCAAGCGTATTTTTCTGAAACCTTCACCATTTTAAAGATAATTTAATTATTGATCTTTTAGTATACGTTTTTTGTTAAAATACCTTTTGTTTTTAGTATAATAAATTAATAATGCGTCTAATTTAGGACAGCGCTCCTTTATGGGCGAGTCCTATTACTGGCTGGACGTACGACGCGTTGCGTGAGCTCAGTACAGAACATGCAAGCTAACCACTCAAGGTCACTGGCATATATCTGCGTCTTAAACGATAACTTAAAACAACGATACAGATAGTGCTATCCACGAAGACGCGCACGATTCCGCGATTACTGTACTGTAAGCTGTACTTTAATATGGAGCGGAGCGGAGTGGGGCGCGTTTTCTTGGATTGCACTATTGATAAAATATGCTTTTCTCACTCTACAAATAGTCCAATCATATCTCAAAATGATAAGAAAAAAAGAATTTTCAAAATCGGTCCACAATTGACGGAGAAATCGGTGGACATACATATAAAAAAGAAAAAAAAAATTTTGGCTTTCGGTTAAAAAAGCGTGCATAGCACACGCATATTTAAAACGAAGTTTACGATGAAGAAAAAGCTTTGCAGCTACATAAACAACGTGTTATCGTGTTCAGATCGTATAATTTAAACGTAACTGACCGCAGCTAGCACTAATCACGCTAATCTACCTCATATACATAGATACACATACATACATATATAGTTTACTCTGCAATCGGCATTTTGTTTTTGTTATGTTTTTGTTGTCATTTGCCAATGTCGTAACCACAGAGTATGTAATGTTGTTACAGTAATTACGCAATTTATTGTCTTTGTCTGTGGCCTTGACATCAACCGATGAAGAATCAATTTTTTAAATAGCGTTTATTTGTTGGCTAAATACGAGGCTTTTGGCTACTTTTGTATTGTGTATTTTGTGTTTTTATTTTATTTAAATGTGCGTTTTGTTTGTGCAGAACAAACGTATTTTCTTTCTTTCTTTTTTTTAATATATTTTCACGAGCATAAGTTAAAAAGTTAAGTTCTAAAATTCATGACACAGCCTTATTTCCCCGAAGGGTTCGGCAGAGGTGTAATTACCTATACTGTGTACATTGTACAGCCACATTTCGCCAGTTATGTTTAAGTCCCATGTAATACAGGGCGATCCTATTGCCATCAACCGGGCACAAATTCAGACTCCGAACTGCTACTGAGAAATACCAGATAGAAAAACCCAATAACACTTTGTCCAACCTGGGAATCGAAACCATGGCCTTATGCCCAGCAGTAGCGCTTGGGACCAATAGACCAACGAGGCAGTCAGTCTAAAATTCGTTATATAATCATTCACATTAATCTTTATAATTAACTAGCTTTACCCGGCCCGGCTTCGCACGGGTAGCACTAAGTACTTATACCTACCCTACCAAACTACTCTACCTACTCTACCCTACCTACCCTACCTACCTACCCTACCTACCCTACCTACCCTACCTACCCTACCTACCCTACCTACCCTACCTACCCTACCTACCCTACCTACCCTACCTACCCTACCTACCTACTCTACCTACCCTACCTACCCTACCTACCCTACCTACCCTACCTACCCTACCTACCCTACCTACCCTACCTACCCTACCTACTATAAACCTCACGGAGCCCGAGACCTTTCCAACGAATGCAAAACCGTGGAAATCGGTTCGTGCGTTCTGGAGTTATAGCGTCAGGAAGGAAAACCCGACTTATTTTTATATAGTAGATATAATACTGGGATAGTATTAATATGTATTCTACTGTGAAAAAGTAATTTAGGAAACTCATTTTTTTCATCAACCAGGCGTTCATTAAATTGTCTTCGTAATTTTGATAAAAACGCTTTCCTTACGATTTTAGCAGGAACAACGACACATTTATTACGCGAAAATATTTGAAATAAAGAAAAGAAACGGGAGCCTGCATTACGCAACACATTTTCGTAAACGATTACGACAAATTTATTTCATTTTGACAGTTCAACAACATTCATTGAGTTATTTACGTTGTTGAGCATTATTTTTTTCGAACTTATGAAACAATGGATCAGCAATTTGTTTCAAAACGATTCAAATTCCGATTGATCGTGTATTTGTTGTGTGTGATTCCATTTTATTGTAAGCTATTTCTAAATGTTATTACATAAATGTAATGCCTATTTGATCATAGTTTATTTCTGAATCGTTTCAGTATTTCTAATACCTTTAACTTAACGCACTTTCTATTAAATACTAAAATAACTTTTGTACTAAGTTTTTAACCTACATCTATTAATACTAGATCAATATAAGCCGTCTGCTGTCGGTAATTTAAATTTTAATAAAGCTGGTTGTTTTAAAATAAATCTTTCAACTACTTTCAATACTGACATAAAATACTAAAAGCAAGATGACTGACAGAATTACTAATGGCGCAAATATTTGAAAAAATGTTCAAAGTAGCTTCTAATCCAATTCGAAATTACATCAACATTAGAAAAATTTATACTATTTTTAGGGTTCCGTACCCGAGGGTGCCAAACGGAATCCTATTACAAAGCCTCCGCTGTCCGTCCGTCCGTCTGTCTGTCTGTCAGCGGGCTGTATCTCATGAACTACAATAGGTAGACACTCGATTTCTTTTCACAGATTGTGTTTTTCTTTGGCCGCTATAACGCAAATAATAAACATAAAATAGAGTAAAAATTTTAGGGGGTCGCCATACAAGAAACGTGTTTAATAAAAATGTAACGTTAAATATTATATGGTGGTACGAAACCCTTCATTTGCGAGTCTGACTATTACTTGGCCGGTTTTTCATCTGGCAATCTGCCTTGTGTGGATTGAATTAATAATAAAGTACACGAGCCTTTACGATGCGATGATAAATTACTGTGGGCTTCTCCATTACCTGCTGTTAGTACATTACCGCGGCCATAATTCAATCTGGCTCTCGGCCTATAATAAATTGCATATTTTCAAACTATTCGCCGCACCGCCGCGCGCCGTAAGTTTCATAGTATCTAAATAATTTTATGTAGCTTTATCGCAGTAGAGAACTACTATATTAATATCTTAGTATTCAATGTTGTCTAGGGCTCTAGGGGGCTCGTGGCTAACTAATAACAGCCGCACGGGTCGATCGAAGGTTCGTGGATCCATCCATCACATATCGAGAGTAACACTGGTTGTCAGACTTTTGGGCTTCTGACTACCCTTAACGACTATCAACGATCTACGAATGACAGCCGGGACCAAGGCACGGAGGGGCCTCGGAAACCACGTAGCTGGGTAGTAAGCCCAATAATCTGACAACCAGTCTTGCCAAGAGGTCTTGTTGCGTTGTAACCCAGTTACTGGGCTGTGGAGTTCAGATAGGCAGTCGCCCCCTGTAAAATACTGGCATTCAGCTGCATCCGGTTAGACTGGAAGCCGACCCCAACATAGTTGGGAAAAGGCTAAGCAGATTGTTGTCGAAGGTACTACTATGACGATACGAGATGGATTTACCTTCTGTGCTAAACCTTTAGATGTCCTAGGCTATAACGAGGTATATTTTAGCATACGATTTTGCGACTCCGCAACCGTCGTTTAAGTCTTACATTTACCTAGATGTAACCTCATGGGAAATTAACTATGATCGTCTTAGAACTCCTGAGACTCTGGTACTTTTTGTAGACGTTATTCCTAATCTACATTCTTTTGCTCTCTATTTTGAGTATATGTATGTTATCGCATTTTTTCTTATCAACAGATTAACGAATAATTCTAAATTTATGATAACTCATTCGCGGTTGGTGGAGTATGTCGTGATAATATCGATCGATCTGATATTGCTAAGACGATGACTGTTTTTTATTAGTCATTTCATTAACATTAATTATCTAGCTTTGTAATTGGCGCATAACATTAAAAGGTATTGAAAAAGGATTATTGCGTTGTTGTGTTGCGTAAATATGGTGGTAGAGATCATCATCATTGGCAGGCTTGTTCCACCCTTGAAGTACAGGCCTCTTTCATGCCATGCTTCCCTGGTCTATACGAGTCTCATCCAGGTCTTCCCCGCGATATTCTGTAGGTCGTCCGCCCAGCCAGGTATAATAGATATTATCACAAAAGAAGGTTATAAGAATAAGTGTTAAAAAGAGATAGTGTTTTCGAAAGTAAGAGAAACGTGATAAATGATATCAGAGACGTTATGTAAGTCAAGGATTCGCAAAACAAACAAATACCAACTTTCACTAAGTGCTGTGCCAATACCTACTCGTATTTCTTCTATAAAGACTTCTATTTATAATCAGACCTGTTTTTCGCCCAAGCATTTTTTTTTAATACTTTGCCCCACACTAGGAATTTCTCCTGTATTTTATGTGCGTTTACAAACATTTAAACTCACATACACAAACAGCCAGACCCGGAACAACTAATTATAGGTCATACAAATGTTTGTTCCGTGCGGGAATCGAACCCGCGACACGCACCGCAGCAGTCAATCGCTTAACCACGGCGCCAACCAATTGGTCGATTTTAAAATCCATTAACATTCATAGAACTTCGGAAACTCTTCAAGCCAACTTAACCTGCTAAACTAGAACAAGAATCGATTCTTGAGAAATCTCACTCGATTAACAATAACATCGATGTGGTTACAAAGGAATGCGAGTTAGGGTCAATCAATCATAAGTCGCTATCAATGGAAGATTGAATCAATTGACGCCAATTGACGTAGCCCTAAGTTCACCGACACCGTACCTTACCTCATTCACATTCAATCGAGCACTTTGTGGGTATTGAATGCGATGTGTACAATTGTACGATATGCGATATGGAGCCAACGGCTTCGAACGCATGCCAGACTGAGTTGACTCAAGGATGGACAGATAATGCATAATGTAAGCTGAAGATAGTCTATTGCATGCCAATTTTGCGCAATAGCTGCTGGAAGAATTAATTCTTGGATGACTAAGATAACTATCGATCATGTTATGGAAGAAAAAGGACACCTGAATAAAAAATAGTATAAAACTAGAACACCAATGGAACATGAACAATAAAACTAACTTTGCAGAAAGGAACCATACAATAAATTCAATAACTTATTCAAGACAAATATAGATTTACATAGAGTGCACGCGGAGCAGATGTCAGGTCAATAAACTACGTAGGTTTGCAAGAGGACCACGTATGGGCCATAGACTAATATATATAATATGAGAGTCTGGGCTCTCTATTAAAATGAAGAAAAATAAGCGAATCGCCCACTTACAGCAATATGGACATTTGAAATGCGTAGGCGGTGAACTGCAGACGATATAAGATGGACATGACTGTAGGAATTGCAAAAGCAATCACATTAGAGTCAGGGCTAGTACAAATGATGATGCTTTAAAGCTAATATACGACAATATGAATAGACACTAAACTTTGCGTAAAGTTCAAACCAAAATCAAACCTTACTCAATAAACGACAATATGGCTCCGTTGAAGCAATAATTACCTGAAACAAGACACACAATTAAATAAACTAATGCATCAAACATTAACAATTCAAATCAATCATTAATATCGAAAGCTACTTTAATAATAGCACCCGACAGAACTGCTGCACCATTTCAATTCCCACGGCAGTCGTCACATAGGAAATCAAATAATCTGGGGCAATCGAACTATTCCGGTATCTGTAATGTGTTTGATATCACAAGTGGTTATGACGGCCGGGAGTGCTGCTTATGGAATGGGAGCTCTCTGATAACAACCTAATGGATCACTGGTTTAATGTCAAGGATTACGCGGATAAAGTTAATGCATTTCATTACATTTCAGTATTAGCACAAGAGAGAATCGAGCTTAATTTGATTTCAGCTAAGTCTAGCGAAAATGAATATTTTCTGGTTGAACTAGGGGCCCATCCCTGCTTCGGACCGTTTTTATGATTTGACAAAACATCGAGATTCTTTTATTATATGAAAGTTTAATGTATTCTACACATAAGCCTTTCGGAATAAATTCTCTAAATGATGGTAAAAACCGCATCAAAATTCGTTGCGTAGTTTAGAAAAACAACGCGGTCACACAGACAGTCACGAAAAGCGCCTTCAAATTATAATATCTGTCTCCAGTGACGAATGTACAGATATAAAAGATATAGATAACTAACAGTTAAACTGTTAACTCCATTTCAGCTGATTTAATTTAATCTAGCGAATAAACTCGCTAAACTAGCTAACATCGTTACAGGTAAATGTCACATTGAACAAACTTAGCGAATCTATAAAACTTTTGCCATTTTGCAAGCGTTGAATAACAATAGCGAAAGATTCAAACTTCAAGCAAGAAAATATTTTAAAGAGTTTATATATAAAGACATGTTTTTGGAATGGGATTTTATTGAAACAAAGTTTTCAAACTAACTTTGTAGGTTGTCTGGCCTGAGTCCAGGTTGGATTACTGTCAGTCAAAAGTGGATAATATGTAATATGTCAACGCACCGGTTGTAACATTGAAAAATGATGTTCACGACAGCTCGCAAACGGAGTTGACTGAACAGATGCAGCGCCAAAGAATATTAAACTCTTCAAGATATATCTTATTGGCAATACCAAGGCAATATCGCTGTCTATAAAATAATTACACTTATAGCTGTGTATGATTTAAAATGCCAATTGCTTCTTGGAAGTATATCACACGGTGAATGGACGATGCAATAAGTCATATTTCTGTCGCTATAATTATACAATCAGCCTAGACTTATTCGAAATATCGATATTTTTTGCCGATATTTAATATTTCAATGTATAAATATAACGATATTAAAAATCGAGTGTCGAAAACGTATCAAAAACGATAATTATGACTCGAGTCGACTTTGTACTTTGTAGACTTACTTGGTGAATTGAAAACTTCTTTAGAAATCGGTAAAACAACAAAATTCTTTATTTTTTCTATTTTTTTGAATATTCGACATATTATAACTTTAAAAAAATATCGATATAATATAATTATATCAATACTTTTTTACACCTCCCAAGTCTGACAACCCTAAACCAGCCTGGAAACACCCATTTATAAAAGTGGGTGTTTCCAAGCTGGTTTTGGTTTGCATAGACAAAGAACGTGTTCTAACAATAAAAATATTAGCGAACAGGCAGTTGGGATGCCGAACCGGTTACTCACGACCCCTCGCAATTGTGCCGCTATTTTAGGGCTAGGAGTTGTGCGTGTGAGTCACCCACTATACTAGGTACTACCGACCGGAAAATACCAACCAGCGCATCGTTATGTAATTTGTGAGTGCGTCCACAATTTGTTGTTCGGTATTCACACGATGTGATGACAGACACAGTATAAATAAGTAACAGTATTCTATCTTCATAGAAAACGGCCGAAACGACACGCTTCGAAATCTCAGTGTATATCAGTACGCAACAGAATCGCGTGCGCGGCAGTTACGCATGGACGCGGATTATCTACCGAGCGGCCGTAGGTAACTATTTCAAGGTCACTATCGAGATATAATACTGCTACTTATTCATTCCGAGACAGGGGTGATATTGAAACTGATTGTGGGTGCAGGGTGATTAATAATAATGATTGATTGGCAGAATTAAGGTGTGGTGTCTAGATAGAGGTTTTAGTGCACATAATAAAGGTGATTATCGAGCATGTAAAAATATTGTGAAACATCGGATATAATCGATTGTATAGAAGTTAACAGTCATAATTCTACACAAAAATCACAGACTTTGTAACAAATTCTCAGTCATTCCTGTATGAGCTCAGAAACCAAAAAAACATTAGGCCATCATACCATATAACAACTCCATTACAAAAACCCTTCACACAAAATCACATCATCCAACAAACAAAACCGAACCCAATCCGAATAAAACCGAACATAAAGAATGGACTGGTTCTGAAATAAAATGAATTCATTTATTTATTATTTATAAACCGAATCAAAATAAACTCAATGAATTGCTTTCCACCACGGCACCGTGTAATTACAATAAAAACCCATAAAACATGGTGAATAATAAAAAGCAGGGTGGTCGCCACGTGCCTGAGATAACGGACGCAACTGCGATACCGACACTGTTGCACAATCAAATTAACCTAATTGATTTTATTGATTATGCTCTGAGAGCTTGTACTTTTATGTGGCGATAAAATGAGAAAGTGATTAAAACTTGTTGATTGGATAATTACGAGATATGGTGCTATGTTTCCTATGTGCGCGGCGCATGTGAAGTTTCGATCGATCGAAAATTCGTTCGATAATCAACTTCAAATCGTAGTCTGAGTTTATCTTGGACATTACTGTGGAAAACATCGTGAGGACACCTGGACTTATAGTTAATAATAAGTATGACGTCGCCGAAATGTCTTGAGTAAGCGTGGTGATCAATGCTCATGCCTTCTCTGTATGAGAAGAGGCCTTTGCCCTGCAGTGGGACAGTAACAGGCTGGTAATATTTTGGAAAGAATTTTGTTAGTAGTCTGAAAATACGGCAGGCGATAGGTATTAGATGGATATAGCTTATCATGTTGATTGGGGTTTATAGTAGTGTGCGACCGAAAGTTCTGTTTCGGTTTCGGCCAAATTCGGTCAAAAAATCAGGTTTCGGTTTCGGCCAGCAATTGGCCAAAAATTGGCCGAATCTTGGGCCCGACCGAAACTGGCGTATGACGTTCCCGAGCTGTCGGTTCTGATAGAATACGAACGACTGTCAGATATACAGACAGCGTAGACTTAGTAATGGAATCCCGAAAAAATGCGTTTTCTAACGATGCTGAATTGTATGGCGGAGAGATAAAGCATTGTCGCAAGGTATATTAAGCTTCCGGAAAGCCATTAAATCGCTGATTGCTAATGCTTAAATTATGCTGTGTTGAGAGTTGAATCGAGCATCCGAAAAATTACTAAATCGCTAATCGCAAAAGCTAACATATCTGCTTAGGCCCTTATTTAAGTTAAGGCTCATTTTTGAATCGTCATTTTGTAATTTTGACAGCCTTTCACATAAAATGTGGGGAAAAAAAATTGCAATTATCAGAAAACTACAAAATCAGCATTTAATCAAATTATTTGGAACAAACCTACAAAAAACGACGGGTTTCAGAAAATAATGTCATTTAATTAACTAACATTTTCTTAACTTCATAAGTTTCGGTTTCGGTGAACTTACAAGAGGAGCCGAAGGTTCGGTTACGGTTACGGCTGAAAATCGTGTTTCGGTCGGACACTAGTTCATAATTCAACACTGACATAAAACTAACAGGTATCGATTAAGGTAATCCAATCAGCCACGCCCATGCATCTTCGTTACATATAGCAAGTCATAAATCATCATTTTAATTAGATTAATTGGACGCACTGTTGGAGGACAAAGGTATTGTTGTGACAAATCGAATAATCACGTTCAGTTAGCTCGAACGCGAAAACACACAAGAAACACCATTTCAAGTGACTAGTAAACGGGCAGAGCCAGACAAACGTGAAGTAAAAATAATCAGATATATCTTTCATAGGTATGGATACATCTATATCTTACCATGAAAAAGTATAAAAAGTCACTTTTCGTATCTGTCTTGTTGTTCTTCTAAACTACGCAACGGATTTGGTGCGGTCTTCAGCTTCACCATCGTTTAGAGAATTTATTCCGCAAGGTTTGTGTGTATTATTAAACTTGCACATAATAAACAAATCTCTTTCATCAAGTCTTAAAAACCGTGCGAAGCAATAAAAATATTATCCTCTTGCGTAACTGGGTTCAAATCATGTTTCGAACTCGAATTCAATTTGATAAAACTTTTTCCAAATCGTCTACCAGGTTTTGATATTATTACCAAATCAGAAGTTAAAGTTATTTTTGGAGGAAGTTCTGAGTTTGAACAGTAAAATTCAATAAATACTTTGCAAAGAATTAACGAAGCGTTTCTTCGAAATATTTTGCTTCAATAAAACTCCAAAGATTTACTTCTAAATAAGTTTTTATTGGAACATCATTAGGAACATAAGGAAGATGGCTAAAGACATGATTGTGTTAAAGTAACTTACTACAGAATATATATTTTTTTTGTACTGCTTCACTATTCTTTCTTGTTTACGTTAAGCTATTCACAGTTGGTGCCAAATTGAACAGCTGAAACAATCTGTATTCCAGTATCGTACATAAACATGAATATTCATTTACACCGTAGTAAACAACATCTGCATATAACAAACATACCGTAACTGATTCATGTCTGTTTTCGGTATGTTTCTACACCTGGATCGCGCGTCAATCAAACAAGGTGACAATTCACCACTGTAATGTAACAAGTGGCTACAACTGCGCAGTTTCACTCAAATGTATGCGTACAATACTGATTTGGTTTTGGTGCATGCCCATTCATATTCAAATGTGAACAACCTGTGGGCAGATAAGGCGGGCTTACAAGTTGATAATTACTTGAGACAGATGACAACCAAAACAGAAACCAAAATTTAGAACTATATGGAAAATAAAAAGTACATCTAAATAAATGTGTGAGAAATATTTTCTATGAAAGCACTTCGAAATCAGTTCAATTCTCGAAAGAGTTACGACCATCTTTAAGTGTCAAACGCGAAGTGCACTCGTGCCTGAACGAAAATCCAGCATTTCAGGAATTATATACCTATTGGAGCAGACATTGTCGAGGAAAATCTTAACAGCTTGGTAGAGCGAGGTATGGGCTAAAAGTTGAAATATTGGTATTTGATGTAGGACCCAATGCAAATACGTCAACAGCCCTAAAGAGGGCAGATTCTCTGGTAGTGCTGAGAATGGGGTATTTTACATTCATTTAGATAGGTCCTTGATCAGCAACAAGACGAAGAACCAAGGAGTTTAACACCAAGGAGTGGTTTCTTATCACGCAATACACAAGAGCCAAAACAGCTTCCAGCAACAAACACATAAAGTAACGATAAAAGATAATATAGAAAGCGACGCTGGTGTTCCATACTTACACAAAAACCCAAATGACATTAACGAAACATGTCGGAACAAAATACTTAACTTCGGAGAGGGGAAAGTAACGAAATTGAAATGATGTGACATTGTTGTTCACAAAGTAACGTAATCGGGAACCGGGCTGAGTCCCGCTCTGTTAATCCGAGTAACCGATCGATGTTACAAGGGCAGAACTTTGAATACTAAATGTTACATCAGAAATTGTGTCGAAAATGAGCTATGAGCGTTGTAGTGTGCTTAATGAGAATTCGTGCATCTCAAGAGGCTGCGAAGGGCTAGTAGTTGTTCAAGTTGAAAGCTACTTGTATTAGAATTTTATAAAGCGTGCAATCATGAAATAATGTTAAGCTGTTTCTCATATAGCTCGTGCTGATTCTAGAGAAGATATATAGAAAGAGACAGAGAAGACGAGAATGCATATATGAAAAATACAAATGTAATTCTTTGTAAGGATAATAAATGATAGCACAAATCATAGTAGAAACTATCCAAGCGAGAAAAGTAAAACTTATTATGTCAATTATTTATCGCGCGGCGCACGTTGCATCCCTTGGCAGAGAGAAATTAGCAAATTAATAATACTCTGGTGGGAAGACCACTCCTTCTATAATAATTACGAGGTTAGATATTACTGTTTGATTCTCTATCCTGGAACACTTGTATAATGGCGTCTTGCCGTGTTGAATATGGTTGATATTTATGACCCTTCGTTATTGTCGAAAACAAACCAGTTGGTCGATTTTGGAAGGCTCTGGTTTACCGAAAAGGGGCTTTAGAATCCTCTCAATCGGGACACCCTTGTGTTCTAATTTAGCTGATAACCGAAAACGAAATAATATGTTTAATAGCACAACGCGGGGTTAATCTTTAAAATCATCGAATATAAAGACATTAGATAACTTAAACTATATTATTAGAAGCTAAATAAAGTCAAAAATCACCGGACGACCATCAATAGACCTATCAATCGTCAAATTAAAATAATTGTTTAATTCCTCACTAATAATTAATCATGTTTACCATTTAGACAAAGCGATGTAATAAGGAAACAATATTTAATAGTTATTGTTTTAGGAAATGAGAAGGAAACACAGGTTTTTTTTAAAGATATTATAGTATGTTAAAAGGTAAACAAGATGGCGCAGGTGGTGTCTGGCATCAGAATGTATAAGTTCACAAGCAATTTTCGCTTAAAGCACAAATGCAGCAAAACACTTTGTTTTAGAAGACACGGTAGGTCAGGCAAAAGTAATAATTCATGACATTCGCATTCGTTAACATATAAAACACCTATGCTTTATTGAAACGTGCAGGATGTCAAAACAATGATATTTCCATGCACGACACGTCTTTGCGTCAAGACCCTTGTAGAATTTCGAATTCGCTACAAGTACTGCGACTTTGGACAAGTATTGCCAAATGGAGTTATCTCACATACAGCATGATTGGATAAAACCACTACTTCCTCAACTTTCATAGTTATAGCACGTTCATGCAAATTCCAGTTATTTCACGACTAATTTGCACCATTCTATTAGCATAACAACAGAAAGCATACGTTCGAAATCATTTTAATCCAGAAATACCAACAGGTTTATAAAAATCTTACAACTTTGTTGCTATGGATAGGAGAAAATTAGGAGTTCCGACATTTCTGAACAACAGTTTACACACAAAGGAATCGATAAAACCTTTTATCTGTTCTGTGGATAAAACCCTAAAGGGCAAAAAAGATCCGGGCCTCCCAAACATTTTTCAGAACCAAAAGAGATGTGGATTCATAAAATAAAATAAACGTAGGAATAAAATCATTGTAGCGTTTTATCTGAAAGCGACAGAATAGACAACGATAAATGTTTTCCTATAATAATAAAGTTACGGTAAAAGCAAACGACCTCTGAGATAACATTCAACATTTTGTCGCTACGCGAAACACCAATTAGAGCTTACTTTGTACGAAAAAGTTACTTTTGAATTGGATGAAAATTCAAACATTCTTATTTGCTCTTGGTTCAAACGATTTTTTTCCAAAGGGACAACGTAAAGCTTCTTTGTTATGCGGACTGATTTTGAGAATAAAATTCAACGTCGGATCTAGTTCATAAAGCTCATAATATCGTACCTAGTCGATCAAGCCGACGACGGCACGCGAGCCGAGGGATAAAATCAAATTTCCATAGACTGTAGCTACACCAATCAGCAGATAGACGGTTCGCTAATTTTACCGGTTACGGCTGAAACATTCGAAAGCGCTTTCTGCAATTGAATTTTGCTCAGCCCAATGATTTTGTGTAGAGATATCGTTTACCTCGATGATTTACTTCCACTCCAAATGCACTGTACGAGTTTAGAAAATGTTCTTAAGAACGTACATTCTGAAAGTGGGCAATGTCGCAAATAGCTGTCAAATATTTCACTATTTTGATTAATTTGGCAATATTACTGTATGGATATATGAAATATCGCTAACTAGTGAACTAAAATATTGATTATGAAATGCAATAATTAATATCGAATATTTTAGTTTTAGATTTAAAAAAGTAGTTGGTTCTTTCCAAATTTTACACCTAAAACGGTTACAACATCAAATTCAATGTTATAATTGCAATTGATTATAAATATTTATAGGTGACTAGTTAGTGAAATTTCATATTTCTATACAGTAATATTGCCAAATTAATCAAAACAGGTAAATATTTGACAGCTATTTGCGACGTTGCCAACTTTTGGAATGAACGCTCTGAATTTTAACAGATAAGTACGTAATATGCGTAATTGTATATTGAACTAATCAATTTGCGTTATCGTGCACTGGGTAAGTACGTCTGCGTAACATTCAACTGTATTTGTTTTGATATATTATATGTTAAAGGATGTTGACATGCAGTAATTGATTAAACAGTCGTTCTAATTATAAGTTGTTATCTCTATATTTGTTCCTATTCCAGTTCGTTAAGGCCGTTGAACGATTCAGAGCCACCTACTGCGACATTGTTCAACTAAAAGCTACACGACAATGTAATAAAATTATTTTTAATGGAATTTGTGCCCGGTTGATGGCAATTGGCCATTATTTACATAGGATTAACATACACATGGGACTGACATAACTGGTGAAAAGTCCTGTAGGTCATCTCTGCCTAACCCTTCGGAGATTACAGGCGTGATGTTACGTTATTTAAAAATACACAATATGGCTGACATAGTTGAAAAATCATTTCAAATTCTAAAAAACCATATTAGGAGCCATAAAGACTAAACCACTTAACTATAATGAGAACCAAACACCAATAACAACTAAACAAAAGAATATCATAGCCAAAAACTCTACAGCTATCAAGCAAGAGAAACATGAATGGCGTCCATATATACCAACAGCTACATAACCGTATGGTGCGTAACTAAAGCATGTACCGCCAAACATCGGACACGCTCACCTCAAAGTGTGCCACAAGTTCAAGGATCATGATGACGAATGTGTCCTAAAACAACGACCGGTATTCGGCACTGCCGGTAAATGACCTGCAGTACTAACGTTACGGTTGTTTATAATTATATTTTAGATGGATTTAGTAATTTCGCCAGAGGCTCTGACAGTCTGAAAAAAAAATTAAGAATGGGGTCCCATTTGCAAATTCTGAGTGGATGAATCCAAAAGGCTATTACTGGTTTCATTTTCATCAATGCAGTAGACTCCAACTTTTCATTATCGTCTAATTTGAACTTAATTAGTAAACCATTGCGTTTGTATACAATTCAATATTCAGCTTTAGCAGTAGTTATATTTCATTTTTAGATATATCCTGACCCGTTTTATACCTTCTGCAGCCTTACAACTATCTGGTATTTATCAAAGTCAGTTGTGGTCTATATTTCAGTCCCGATATAATTATATCTTAATTCAATTTCTATTGTATTGGCTTTCTATATCCCAGTAACCATTATTCGATTATTTCGAAGGAGCAGATATGACTAATTATAAAGGAAACCCTTGTAAATTCATAATGTGGGTTAATGTTATTCAATTTTAAGGGTAATGTTCATTGGCATGGTTCGTTAATCCACTTAAGCAGAGATTTCAATTTAATTTTAAGGGAGAATGATCTACACGAGGATAATTTTCAGACAGTCTTACAATGTGACCTTAATCATTTTCAAGTAAGTTCATTGGCACCCGGAAGAAAAAGCTTAACAGAATTTATTTTTGCTAATTCAAAGTTTTTTTTTGGAGTATCCGCCCCATTTTCGGATCAAAGAAACAACTAAAGGAATAATAAATTGTGAGTCTATCACGCACTTAACCAAAATTTCTTCAATATAACCCATGCCGATGACCGTTAATTTATTACAACCGCTCAAAAATTTATCTTCACTTCTTGTGTTTATACGACCTCGATATCCTATATTTCCGGCTTAGTGATTTTAGAAGAAACTTTATGAGTTGACTCAGGTTTTATCAATATAAGGTCCCATTAAAATAGATGGACAAACTTTTAGAAATCCTTCAGACCACCAAAATAACGAAAATACACTAAAAATGCAGCTTACCCAATGCCATTTATTATTTTAAGTCAAAATAAAATCACTTTAATCTGTGTTTTTTTTTTTTTGCTTGAATATCTTTGGTAAGACGTTCTGAACGCTGAAAATTTGTCCATCTATTTTAATGAAAACCTGTTTAAGTGTAGATATATGAGTAACCCTATTTTAAGCCTAGTGGTCTATCAATAATGGCGGAATAGTATTAGGAGCATCGGACGCTCCATTCAAAACTAAAATCCAGTTTGAATTTGCCTTGGTTATTTACTTTATCAACATTAGGTAATAAAACTGTCTTAAAATTGTAGCAAAAAAAAACCAACCAAGTGTTAGTCGGACTACGCACAATGAAGGGTTCCGTAGTTGGGATGAATTTATCGCAAGAACAAACTTAACTTTATAGTCGAAAAATATGTTCTCCCATACGGAATGTATGAGAGAACATGTTTATGCTACCGCAAATGTAAGTTGGTCAATTATTACTCGTTAACTTGTAAAGCTTATTTAGCTGTGATAGTTTTCTTTTTAATTTCGTTATAATTATATACTACTCGGGATAGATCAGAAAAAAAAACATCCCCACTTTACGTGTAAGGGAAGTTCCCTAATTCTATTTTACTATATTTGCATGATTTTATTTTACCACTTTGTCGGCGTGATTAATATGTAAAAAAAACATCCCCACTTTACGTGTAAGGGAAGTTCCCTAATTCTATTTTAGAAGTTCCCTAATTCTATTTTACTATATTTGCATGATTTTATTTTACCACTTTGTCGGCGTGATTAATATGTATACACATGCAAAAATTACAGCTTTCTAGTACAAAAAGTATCGCGGACAGACGGGCAGACATACAGACGGACATGGCGAAACTGTAAGGGTTCCTTGTTTACTACGGAACCCTCAAAAGCACGACTAATTTAAACGCTCTGAAACATAAAATTTGCAACTTTTTACTGGGTGAAGGTCAGTGTGGTAATTATATGTTTTTAAATACATGAATAAAATACTGGATTAGAATTCTTCATTGTTTAACGTATTCAAATCAGTTTCTCTTTCCACTTTCCTTGGTATGCCAGCTTGTATGATTTGAATATTGAAATCAGTGCATCGATTTCTAGTTTCAAGTTCATTGGATCATGTTTTCGTTTTGTTTTTATTACTGACTTCTGTTTTTTAACGTCTATGTTTGTAACATGAACGTCGGCCGACCAGATCGATTTCTGATTGACTTCGTATCCCTGATGGCTTTTTCTGCTCCAGAGGGCTGGTTGCAAATTGCCAATAAACGCATTTCTGGGCTATTCTCTGCCTTTTCAAAATGTACCTGTTCGTATATATGGCGATTTACACCATAATTATCCAATATGGACACTGGCATACTTTTTTGTAACATGAACGTTGGCCGACCAGATTGATTTATGATTGTCGTTGTTTTTGTCTTTTGAGTTGTAGCTTAATTACTTAAAACGTATAATAAATTAAATACTGAAGTAATCTCCTGATGGATTACCTCTAAAAAGTTGTAAGAGATTAGAAACATGTTTTTGGTATACTGAGACAATGATATGGATGGAGAAATTGCTGTCATGCAAACAATATTTGTTTATTGGATCAAAAATATACACAATGACAAAGTTACTTAAAAATAAACGAATTTCTTTACAACTCTTTCTTTAATGAACGTGCTTGCTAGACCAAATCTTGCCTTCAATCAGATTAGACTATAAAGAGCTTTAATAGTCTAAAAAAAATAACTAACTCCGTTAACGAAGCTGACCTAAATCTATCAAAAGCCTTTGTTAAAAATTAATTTAAATATTAAACGAAAACTATAACTATGTGAAAATTTAAATAAATGCTAGTTAACTAACGAAAACAAGTCAAAACAATGGTTAAAAATGTTTGCAGTTATATGAAGGAAATAAACAGTTGTTCACACATGACGTATGATAAAACAATTAACATAATACAGGGAAAGTCAAACAAATACGTAAAATTGTAACAAAACCACTCTGAACACGATTCAGTACTAACAGTTAATTTAGTCTTCAATACAAACCCAGAAATAAAGTTTTAGTACCAAATGGACGCAACAGTTGTATTTAAAACTTTGTTTAATAATATCATCTTATGTTGAACAATAAAGCCCAAGTAATTTACCGTGCAAGTTGAGTAACGACAATAGATTCAATGAGATGGACAGAAGCGCAGACAGAAGTAGCAAGTTTGATCCCGCTTGGCAAAGTCGATTGGTTTTGGGAGTTAAGACATTGAGGTTTCGCAGTCAAGTGTGAAGATACGACTAGCATCCACGTTAGTGAACGTGATGCTTCTGGGTAATATTTTGTCATTTACAAGTAAGTGCAAGATCATGTAGACGTAAATTCAATACTATACTGAGATAAGATTTGGAAAACTAATATGTCGTCGACATATAAAAAATGTTGTATTACAAATGGTTTATTATGTCAAGCTTGACATATGGATAAAACATGAAACTGCACATTAGTATGCGAGAGATGAAGCACATGCAGCCAAAAATGAGATTGAACTACTTAAATTACTAATTCATTATTTATCAAAATATTAATAGGCTCAGAAACAAATTGAAATGTTCAAAAGCTTACAAATTGCTTCTCAATTAGGTACGAGACGGACAACAAAGTATTCATAAATTAAGAAAAGAGTTTCTCAACATTTATAAAAACACTAAAATGTAATACTCAACATTTTAGGGACGCGGAGTTAAATGATGAAGAACAAATACCTGTCAATGGCGTTAAAAGCGAAAAAATCTCAGAAAGTCGTCAACAATTTGAGGTTGGGTAATTCGTAAACATCAGCGGAGACGACCATTAACGTTAAAAGCTTTATTGATTTGGCGAACGAACAGAGGGGGAATGGAGTGGACAAAAGGGGGCACTAAGAGAAATATAACAATAACGTGGGTAGGCTCCCGACCAAAATTGTTTTCTGAGTAGTGAATTTACTGAACACAGCCGATGCTGCTCGATAAATTACCGATCGTTCTAAAGACAAAGGTAACTTTTGTTTGTTCTATAAACAAATATATATCTATTTATTGCGATAAGGATATAGAGGTGAACTTGTGATAACATGGAGATTGCACGACATAATTAATTTGTGGTTCAGTAGAATTGGTTATAGTCATTTAGCAGAAACCTGAATTAATGAAACTGATTGTGTTCCTGCCCACATTTTCTACGTAACGACTTCATAAGCTAATCTTAGATTATTATTGCTATTAGCATAAGATAGTAGATCGCCTGAAAGGCCAACCCTAACAATACTATCATCTACGACCATTCCACTATCATTTCGCTTACATGATTAGGTAAATCGCTGGACGATGGCCTTCTACCAGCATTAGCAATGCTTTTACATAAACAAAAGCTATTTAATTCTGGGCCGTATACCTTTGTAATAGAGGCCACAACATTTTTGCTTGACATTTTAGCATGCAATTAACTTTGGTTTTCCAAGCCGGTAGGGCAAACATAGCCAGTTCATCGACCCCGGTAAACGCGAAAGTGAAATCCGTCACTTGTTGCTACGATACGAATTAGACGGAAACGTGTTATGGGTGAGAATAAGTGGTTCTGCACGAAATAAGGTCGGAATTTGTATGCCAGTGTTGCTTATTAAACCTAATTTAGAATTTGATTAGCTATGCTAATAGGAATTTAGATTGGAATCGGATTAGGTTTGCGGTTCCCTGTCATAGGCTTCATTGCTATTTATATGAGCAGCGCGAGAAATCAAGCATCGCAAAATCCGGAAGCAGACAGAGGTTCGATTGTTATTTAAATAAGATATACCATCCGGTGTCCCCTAAGTAACCTTACTAGGTCCATTACTGTTTTTTGAACAAAACCTTTCTTCCGCATACAAACAATGATTACCTGAAACAAAAAGAATATAAAATAAGTTGTGTGTATAATATTTACAAATACGATGATATGAATGCGATAAGATGTTATTTAGACCTTGTTGACTTAATATTACATGATGAGTGCAACATCAACAAAGAAGGACAATGAACTGATTTCAACCAGTCCGTAGAGATTAAAAATACTTTCTCAGTGAAAGGAAAATACCAAACATTAATGTCACACAACTACGTATTTCAGTAGAGAACACCACAAACAAAAGGTATAAAAACAAAACTTAGATATAAAATTACAGTTATTACATTACAATAATTACGACCCAAACCCCGTAATGACCAACACCTACATCGATTACCGCGAAACTAACCACAAATATGCAAATCGTGAACTTTAAACCCACGCCGGGCCGAAGCTCAAAGGACTACAGCGTCACAAGCTATAATAGGAATGATACAAAATGCTCCAAATTCCAAGAAGGTGAACAATAGCTGGCTCCAAACAATGAGAGCGACGTACATATGCGATATGTAACCAACGCGTTATTCTAATTCGCACAGCGCTAATGACATCAAAACGTAATTAAGTACAGCTGGATAACGCCACTTATGGGACAAGCGATCAAGCAGATGGGATATAAATATGTAGATTTACAGTTGCAGAAACGTATGGCGATGGATATTCAGAGATTAAGATTTGTAATCTCTTGGCTGTAGGTTCATCCAGCTCTCTAATTGCGTAACACGCTATCAATCACAATCTGAATGATTTTGAAAGATATTGCTAATCCATTGCTTCATATTTTCGAAAAAATTGTCTGCTCAACAACGTAAATAACGCAATGAATGTTGTTGTATTGTTGAAATGAAAGCCATTGCTACTGTTAGTGTGTTACGCAATTCTACAGCTGAAGTCTTGTTGGATCTTTCAACGGATAAAAGGATCATGATTCGTAATAAATAAAAAACAATAATTGCCTTTATCGATACGAATTGAGACTTTATTGGTCAACACTGTAAAATTTTCAAAATCCGAAATTGATTTCAGTGCTACGAAATATTGGCAATGCTTATCTTGTTTACTTAAGAAAATCCGTTACGTTTGTTATTGAACATGGCGACATATGGCAATCGAAATAGACGGGGTCACGATATAAGTTCAAGATAGCTTAGTACCGCAAATAGAACACAACGATATTAACGGATTCAACAGAATTAATCTGTTCGATAGAGGAAGATCCTCTATCGAACAGATTGTTTGTTTTATTTTCTTACTCTCGGAAAGCAAGAATACTTACATGTGACATTATTTTATATGCAAAATTGTTTACAAACATACCGAGATATTTTGCGGACGGGTTGCAGCGGTATATGTGCCATGTCCTCCATCAACATTCTCAGAGAGTTACAGGAGAGGATAGTGTTTCAAAGCGGTTGTCACGTCTGCATAATTTATAACGTTGGTCTTTGAAGCGTCGGCGTCGCAGCACCACATGGCGTGTTTGAATTAATGGCTCTTGTTTAATATGATAACAAATATTTTGCGCCGTGAATGCGAACCGTCCAATCTTCGACCACTGCATTGAACAAATGCAAGCGATATATTTACGAGTGTTGATTTGTATTGTTTGAAGTTCATGCAATTTTTGCAAAAAACTTTTGGTAGAACAGCTTTTATAACTCTCCGATTTTTGTTGGCAACATCGTAAGCAAAACAACCCGAGGAGAATAGTTGCACAAAACAAATGGAGAGTAATACTCATAAGTAACATACGACTTTATAGCTACCCAAAAAAGGAATGAGGCATACAATTCCAGAACAAAAGGAATTTATTATATCACAAACAAAGTCCTATTATCCCTAACATAAAAGGTCCTTATTGCACAATAAAGTTTACCCTACTTACAGACATACTGGATTAGATAACAGAGGTCAGGACGTCGCTGACTGATAAAACCCCAACTGCGGGGGGTGGCAAATGCCAGATAGCAGAAATGTGCCTGATGCGGCGTATCGCGAGACCAACATGCGTCGGAGAATATAAATGGATGCTCTAAACGTACAAGATAGAGCTAACACTAAACCCACATAAATTAAACTCCGAAATTGCTGGATAAAGTGAAATAGATTCCACTCCGATACTAAGTCTTACGCATCCATTTCGAATCAAAAGCAATTTGTTTCTCAATTCAGAATTTCAGAAACGAAAACAAATAACATGGATTCGAATGTTCATTCAGAAATCGCTTTAAACACAATTTTTCAATTTTATTGAATATTCTTTGATCCTATATTTTACCGAAGAAAAAACACAAGATAATGTATTGATACAACAGAAAGTCATTGCAAAGCTATGAATAATCCTGATGGTGTAACGAAACAAATTGCATAATTAAAAACAATTTGGCAAGTCGAACAGCGAAAAAAATACTCGTGAGGTTTTTCCTCGCGCGCTTCTGAAGATCATGACTAGTTTCAAATGATAGGTCACGAATGGAATCTATATTGATACTTGTATTGTTACATATTTAGATAGAATATAGAATGTTCACACAAGGACCCACTTTTAAACTAGGGAACTAAGTCAATGTAGATTTTCAATCGTGGAATGCCGGACTGCTAATCATCAGTATCCAGATATCTAGTGATATCTAGTAATGTATTGTTTCAAAGAGAAACATGATTAAAGCTACTTTTTGTTCAGAACTTTTAAACACTCTGTCAAACAGACAGATACCATTGCTATATCTACTGGTTTCAAACAAGCAACGTCGTTTAGACTGAGATCATTCTGCCAATCCAATGGATTACTTTGTTGGTGTAGTCCTAACAGAAGTATTTCTTCTGCTAATGAATCATAATATCGGGAATTTCTTAGTCTACCACAGTCTCGAACATTACCAGATTTTTTCTAATACCTAATTCTATGATTTCTAAAACAGTACAGTCATCAATATAATCATAAGCATCGCCGCTTTTATAACGTACAAGTAATATCACGAAGTCTAAATTCATCCCAGACCATTTCCATTTAAGTCTCGATCGTATCTCCATATCCAACCGGCTCAGCTCTCAAAGCAATCTGATAGAACTAGAACACTTTACCGACAGCTTACACCATTCGATATAGGTTTTCCAGGGTTCGGGATTATACAACATAATATAAGTGAACGTGAAGTTTCCTTAAGACTATCAAATTAAAATCGATCGTTCCAATTTCGAGGCAGTACAATTTCGCAGTTAATAATAATATGATAATTGGTGCAATACATTTAAAAATACCTACAAATCACTGCTGTGAGGTAAACCTAGTGTTTATGATAGGTTTAATAGGTGCAATCAGAGGCACGCATTGTGCAACAGTACTAGATATCCAAACGAATCTCGTTACTGTAGGCTTATAGTCACGCCACATACCACGTACAATATCTACTTACGTACTCCTACAGCTGAATCGCTAATTGAATAAACTGAACCAATCCAAGTATAAATAAATGGCCATGCGTCACATCGATGCTAACAATGACAATTGCACTCATTTTACACAAACAACAATGTTTGTGCGTACTTTTTAATGAAACTGCCAAGTTTATTAATTAGACTAATTAAACATTACGAGAACTTGCTATGCTCGTCATGTCGCAAAAGTTAATTGATGGAACGTCATTTTCGCACATTGGAGTGGTAGGACACCAAGATAAGGAAACATGCAAGCTCATAAAAATAATAATATAATGACAGAGGAGGAAAATACAAGCGAAAGAATGCTTTTCGTAGGAAAAGAAAATAATTCACAATACTATGAGATCCTTTTACAAAATCTACTAATCCATCTTCATTTTATAAAAGCCCGCTCCGATAATAGTGACAACGTAACTAGTGCTAATATTAAAACTAATATTTTAGAATTAAACTATCTGACAGTGAAATGTTAAACAAATATTAGAGTAGCAAAACATTTGGGAGACGTACCTATATCTAATACGTATAGCTAATCAGTGAAACTAGAAAATAATCAGAAGCGCCCATAGAAAACATTGCTAATGGAATATAACACGCATCTATGTATAAGGTACCGGGAATCTAACTAGACACGACCACACTAGTTATATAAAACAGCATTTACAATCAGTTGCGATTAATAAAGACAATTTAAAAAAAAATCCTGCATAACCCGTAGTCGGGTGATTTAATATTCCTCTAAAGAATGAAGAACTGTCTCAGTAAATATAAGAAGTAGCATATCTCCCACGATATCCGATAAGGTGAATTAAATTAATGGCCATAAGCCGACTGCTTTATTGTTCAAAAGAGGTTGAATACAGAAATATGGAGATTGGATTATCTCACCCATAACTTACCCGTGTTGTTAGAATAATTGGTTAATAGTTTCAAAGATACTAATCTTTCTGAAATTGTTTTTAAAGAAGCTTGGGATAACCTGATGGAAAGTTACGACGTGATCGATAACGTTTGGCAACCATCATTGTTTTGTATAAAATGTAAGTAGCAATCAATAAGAACATTCATGAAAAATATGCATCTAAATCATTCCCCACTATCAACATCAACACTGCAGTTTTCTGGAAATATTTACGAAGTTTATTATTCATTATCGCATGCCTGCTGCATTATACCCAATTAACAAAACCTCATTTCTCATTTCGAAAACTCTGGACGCGAAAGGCAATTACGCAAACTGTCCATCATCCAAGGAATAAATCTCAGTGGAACAGCGAACAATGGCCAGAAGCTGGTAAGTAGCGGTCGCCTGAATGACCCGATATAACTGGAGTAATGAACGATGACAGAAACATAATAGAGAAAGTGACTGTTAATACCAATGTGCGCTATCGTGTGTTTATAAACTGCTTTGCACACGAGTTCGATGATCGGAATCGATTGATCGGTTTCCAAGATAATATCGATTGAATTGTACATGTAAGCGGTACTGAAAGGCATAACTGCAAAAGTGACTGTTACTCTGATTAGAATTGTATATTATTATGTTAATCTTGATTAGTTATCAAAATCCGCCATTTTATCGTGTTCAAGTAACGTAATAACAAACAACAGGATAAAGGGCTATAGGTAATGAGGTGTCTCCTTCGTGCCAAAATTCTTGGAAGCTACTTACTTTCCTTTTTGCGAAAGAAAATTCTTAACAAACACCTAACCACAATCTAATTTATTGTAATAATGAGTTGTTACTAGCCAAGCATGTTTATATTAGAGAGATTCTTTAGAGAATTTTAAAGCTTTGTGGGCCCCAACTTGAGCAGGAGGATCCACATCACCCTAAGGTTTTGAACGATTAAAAGATTGTTGGTTACCCATGCATAAAAAACGGTGAAAATCTGTTTGATTTCGTGGTGAATTTGCACTCTTTGGTACTTCTTATACTTGTTCATCTATTAATAATTAATTACATGTCATTATCACTAGATAAGTAGAATAATCGAAAGCGTATTGGTGATAAATGAATTCGTAACACAAAATCGTGTTCAAAATCACTTTTACTTGAAATCGATCCGTGCTAATATTTTAACGATAAATCGAGAGGCATAGATGACAATTTAATGTCCATAGATAATCTTATATTTATGATAGCAGGTGTGTCTGTAGATTGTAACTAAAACAGATCGTAAATCGATTACGCCACGGTAATTTTTCGTCTACTTAGTTTTCCTTGAAATTTAATACCCAAGTCACGTTGTATCCTAGACCACCATCAGATTGGCTCAACAACCCATCATTTTCGATTTTATACACCTCATAAACACTTTCAACGTTGCAGCCTCTTATTACGGAGAAATTGTTATTCCCAACGCGCGCAACCATATTATTCTTGGTTCCCCACGGATTTCATCATGACGATGTTCTGTAAGCAAATCTAATTTACTATAATAGCGAAAGCTCGGTAAATAAATCTCTAGGCTATTTCCTTTTCCAGCTCGGTAGACTTTAATCTTGCGGGGTGTAACAATGGTGCTATCTAGCTATTTCTTACAAAATATGAGGCTGTATATTTTGTCACTGGCATATTCATGGACGAAATATTTTTCCCAGCCATAACTCAATTTCAAACAATGCAGTCTGTATATACCTAATCTGTAGCAGCACGGTTTCCGCAAACCGTAAGCTGTCTCGGTGCTGGAGTTACGTTTTCATGACATACGATAGTCTATATTGTTTTGCCACTGGTTCACATGAAGGGGCAAGTTTGCGATTGCAGTCAGTCACCCGGCCGATTGAGCAACGGACTTTGTCGAGCGTATCGGAGAAAGTGTCGTGCTCAGTGCCCGATTTTATTACTGCCATCCTACGTTCAGAGAAACTCAGGATGTGAACGGTACCGAAAGGTGACTCGAATATACAAGCGAATGACATTTAAATTGCAGACGTAAAATTGATCTTGGGTACTGTTTGAATTTTGTATGGGTAGGGAGAAGCTTTTGCGCTAACACCTGGTTTAATAGTAAATAATTCAGTGCTTCGGTTGAATGCTCACGGTGTCATTGTCACGGTGTCATTGCAGATGATGATTGCGAGGAAGCTTCTGGGTAGTTGCTGCTGCCTTATTTTCCAATTTTCCAGATTTAATGTGTTTAGAATGTACAAATAAACATATCTACAAGGCAAAGCAAGGATATCTTGTCATTAAAAACATAACAATGATAATATTATCGAAATGCTTATTTATGTTTAGCTGCTAGTGTACCTATCAGTGCACACACAATCAGACCGATAACTATACAAGTGTGCCGACGACTAAAGACGCAATCTAAGATCTAATAAAGTGTGAATCACTATTACAACAACAAAAGATAAGGCACTAAAGAACAATGTTTACAACAATGATATCGTTTAGGAAATATAAATATTAGTTATGGTATACAAGAACAATATTATCAGACAGGTAGAGATAAGAGAGCAAGCGTAAAATGTGCATTGTATTGAAGTCGATAAGGATTCAGCATTCACGACGATTGATAAGGCAGTCGATAACGCCGTTTCTAGGGAAATGAAAGAGTACAATCCGATTATCTCTATAAAACGAGATAATTTTATTTCTCAACAGATATTGACATCTCAAATCAAAATATGACGTGATAAACTACAAAGTTTAGTGAATTTACCTTGTAGAGACAAGAGATATTTCTTAAGTGCTTTGACACAATACAAACCTCAAGGAATCATGTGATGGACAGATAGGAATCTTCTCTGGGTTTTATAGACTCATCAATATGAAACTGTAAATTCGTTTACATATGAATATTACCCCTTCATCGCTTTTCTCCATCGTCTCGCCTTTAATTGCAAACATAAAAAAACAAACACGTTTTAGAAGAAGCTATAACTCATGTCACCCAGACCTCGTCCGGTTATCTGATGCACATTTATTCACGACAAACTCTCTCGAAAGCTGTAATGTTTGTTTATATATTACTTTCTTAAGTGCACATATACTCCGTATAAGCACATTATGGCTTGGCTATAAGTATAACTCCTACGCTACCTGCAGACTTGGTGTATTTGCAGATAGATGATTGGGTAGCTAAAGTCACCCAACTTGATGATAAGGATCTACCCAGTGGTCCTAAAGACGACCCAATTTTCGGGGACCTTATCGGATTTTTTGACTATATTGGGTGTGAAATGGTTACCCCATTAAACACTCTCACTCATCTGGTTAATATCTTAATAGGAACGGAAAGGTAACGTCGTGGTAATAAAGATAGCCTTTAATATCCAATGTAATATTCATGAATGAGTATTCTGTCTTTGCAATGCATCATCTAACAGTGTCGACAACCGAATTAGCTTTGTCTATCATCGACACATAACAAGGCACTTCAACCTTCCACTAACCACGGTCATTGTCCGAACTAGCACGTTACGTAAACCAAACGCACGCGGTTACGTAAACGTTAACGTACTATCGTTGAGTGTGTTTGCTCAAAGAGTTAACAGGCTCAAGTCCCTTACCGTTTGGAGAGGCATTTTATAGACTTGAAGGTTTGCGTTTTCTAGATTGACAGCTAAGGTTGAAGTCTCGGTTTGGTTGCGAAGATTATATTGATGTCAAGGTTGAGGAAGGAGGGAGTGCTCTAAATAAGCGCGCTAAAACACTTCTTTTGTTACTCGTGTATAAATTTTGAATTAAAGTAGAAAATCCTTTGGCACAAGATTTGTCAAAGCCTTAGCGAGTTCGAAACTTTTTACATCAGCTTGAAAATTTCAGTTCCACTCGATTAACTTTCAAGGTTCATTTCTCTTGATCGTCGATAAAAAGATTACCAATAATAATTCGGTAGAACACTTTACATTGGAAATCTTACAACGTAGATTGAACAAGAATGTGTTCTATCTAACAAAGTTGAAGGACTAAGAACAAAAACTCAAGTCAACAGGCCATATTCAATGCATACCCACGAAAAGATTAGATAAATAGATAAAGGATTACCACTAGTAGAGTTATCTATCATACAAGTGCTAACAACCGCCAAGATATTATTGGTAGATTAAACTAAATGAACTGGAAACCTTTCAAACCTTGAGCATCTGAAACCAACTTGAAGAACTGGGAAAAGCGAATAAATGTTAAAATGATACCATTCAAAATCCTGAGCGCCTTACAAACATAATTAATTTTCTACAAAAGAAATCCCGGGACTTCGAAGCTTCGACAATGATCCAGGGCCCTTCGGAAGGTGACTGGCATAATTTTTACTTCAGAATACATAATGCTAGGCTTAGGCTCCTATATGTATAGATAATATAATATTAGCATATTGTTTTTTTCTTGTCCTACTCAAATATATCGACGCGTCTGGTAGAAATCTTAGGGAAACTATACCTACATGTTGTTGAGACAAGCTTCTGAATATTAGACCTTAATAAGCTGAATACAGGTAAATAAATGGTCACTATATCCTTAACGAGAATCAACTGCATATAAATAATGTTTGTGACCAAACACATACCACAGTCGTAGTTAAAATAACAAAGCTCGTAAGGAAACATGCAATAACAACACGAAACTCAGGATAATACAGCTACATGCGACTGTCGAGACCAGCCACACGTAAGTCCAATGTTTACCTATACCTAAGAGCGTGTGCATCACAACAGGAAAGCCGCTTTCCGGCTGTATCAATAATACAACTAATGTTTAGAATAATTACATGATGTTTACACAGGCTTGCGCTTCATCGTTCCTCTCTGACTTTGAACTTTAAAATAAAAAGTTATCAACACCACATGTTAAATCGAAGATTGGTTTTCGATATAAATTATTTTATTCAAACTAGCTTTTTACTGAAAATAAACAAGAAGATAGTCCCAATCCAGACCCCAATTTCCTTTATCAACTAGAATTCAATTCCAGCTATATATTCATTCCATCTCTACAAGGAAATAAGGCTGATGATCAGCAAATACAATTATGCGATTCTATTGACACAGCCAAACTGGTGGAAATCTAATTCGGATCGTTCAAATCTCTAAATAGCTTGCTTGTTGCTATGTATATTATAAGAGTATAGAGTATGTTGTACCAGTAAGTACTTGAGCACCAGAAATCGATAAGTTATGCATGACTTAGTAACTAATTACAATTGTATTGATCACTGTGATGGTTACTGGTATTTTAATAAATAAATTATTATGCACATTATTTCATTACTTAAATTGTTGTTGGGTATAATACCCAACAAAAATTTGTCACCATCTAACAACTTCCAAAGCCTTCAGAAAGTGACTCTTCAAAGTCAGCCCAAAACTTTCGCCTGGACCGAAGTCCGAAAAGTACAAGCTGGAAACTTTCGTCGGTTACTAAAAAGGACAAGTTCGTTCCAAAGGAATATTAAATGGCAATTTGCTATCAAACTTTATTTTCATGAAACCTGGAGCGTCAAATAATCAAGGGAGTTGGCAAAAGCTCAGACTTCGGCAGAATTACTAATGAAGCCTTTACCTTTGGAGTAACTCTGGGAATTACGCTTCAGGTGTCAGGATTAATCAGTACAGTTCCAAATTAAATTGTATTAAAGGTAAAAGATCAACAACGTACATACCAATCGTAAAGCAGTGAGAATACTTGCCAAATTGTTTATTTAATTCCAAAAATAGAATCTAAATGCTTTAACATGCAATGCCTCTGCACTCACAGTCTCCAGAACATTCAACTTAGATTACAAGAGACAAAAGGTTGTCCAATCGTTCTAATAACACCTATCATAAAAGGCAGTTTCCAATTAAATTTCGTATGTTAATTCCAAGACTTTCTTTAAATTATACCTTATAAGTACTGAGCAGCGAAAGCGAAGTCATCAAAAACTGCATAATGAACATACAATGAATTAAAGCTGCTATTGTGCTGTCATTTATATTTGTGTTATTAAGTATGATCGTGTGATGACGAATGTCGAAGGCTTTAGCACTTTCACCCGAAGCGATCTTGTCTCCCTTGAAAAAACAAGCCGCATTGGTAAGATACTTCCTTATTTAGATGGAGTAGCATTCCTTTTAAGTCATGAACGTAAAAACGTTGTGATGTTAGTAGGTAGACCAAAAATACTGTTCATTGTTTGTTTACATTAAAGTTACGATTTTTCTTCAGAGAATTCTAGAGTTTTAATCGAAATAAACGAGCCTTGTCGCCGTAAGGCACAGTTAATGAAACTGTAGCTTTTCGTTTTCTTCTTTACGTGCCTTGAATTGACCTAGGTACAAGTACCTTTCAATATTCTTGGGATACAAGTAAAAGTACATTTTCCAGATTTAGAGTTTCTAGAAAGAACTAACATACAATTGCAATGCAATCAAGTTTAGAAACTTGCAACTCAAGATCTAGTCGGTACGAAGTAGTACGCTGTACGAGATAGTCATCTTCGTAGATTTCACCAACCGATCGGAAAACTTAACTTAAGTTTTCTAGTCGTTACTTCGCTACAAGCTTAAACTTTATTACAAGTTTCATTTCCGTGTTATACGGAAAGAGAAATTGGCGGCAATATGGGGCAATTCTAATCAGTTTTACTACTTACTCCTGGTAAAGTTTGCTTCGTTTTACGTTTATTCCATATTGACTGCAGGGCACGTGGGCAATCTAACTGAACATTAAGTCAAACTCATGATATACTGGGTGAAATTTTACAAGGTTATTTTCTCTACATTGCTTTCAAAATTAACTTCAAAAACAGTTGCAGGTAAACAATAAATTATATGGCTATTTTTGGGTGACCCGTATTTTTTTTTGGTCAAACTACAAACAAAAATTTTATCACTACAATCAACTACATACTTTTTCGATTTTTTCAAGCAGGGCGCCAGGTTCACATAGGTCAAATTACAGCCGGGACCAACGGCTTAACTTGCTTTCCGAAGCAAGGAGGGGTTTTAGTATGTAAAGATGGTCACTGGTCAGTCATCCACGGACGAACAACGGCAAGCGTAGGTTAAGCTGTACGATCGACCCGTGCGGCTGTTATTAACAGGACTAAAATAGTAATACTATTTTAGTCCTGTTCATTAAATTTTATTGTTTTCAACGGTATTCTTGGACTTTCTTGGACCTAAAGAAAAATTGCGCACATCTGTTAGAAAATAAAAACACTATGAATTCTTATAACTCGCTAAATAGAAACTAATGAAATTCCAAAGGCACTCATTGGCACTCTCTTCTATTTAGAAAACTAATAACGAAAAAATTAGATACAAAGAAGTTTTTATTCTATTAGAATTTGTTGAGTGCACAAGACGTGACTTTGGTGAGAACTTTTATAAAATAAATTAGAGTTAAAGTATATAACACATGGTAAGTAGGTGTCTACAGTAACATACCCTACAGGCAAGAAGGTATAGGTCCGTAAAGGTAACTAAATACGTGATCATAATAAAGCTTACACAACATACATAACAAAATTATTAAAACATGAACCGTTGAAATATAAAACACTTAATATTATGTTAATGACATGAAAACAATGTGTTAACAGGAAACATGGCGTCGTCCACAAATAACAAGTGACAATACGCACGGAATTGATGGAATCATCCATTGTTCACGCATTAAGGTGGGTGTCCAATAGACGCGACAGTGCGACTTAAATGTCGCGGACCCGCGCCATTTGTCACACCCGGTAGCTCCAATCGGCACTTTGAAATGGCTCTTCCATATTTATTACCTCTAACCTCTTTTTGCTTGAGATATTTGCTACTGTAGTATCATTCGATCAAACAAGATCCTTATGACATAATAAGATTAAGTACAAATGGTTTCTTGTTTGCAGTCATTAATACGGAAGCACTTTAAATTAAATTAGACATCGTAGACGACAGTAATGCAGTGGCTTTTGTCATATATGTGTTTATTGCAAATACGATTTATGTTAATATGATAGAACCAACTAATAAAGAAAATATCAATAAAGCTCATAATAATTCGATTAAAGCAAAGCCTCAAAGCAATCAAAGCGGCTAATCGCACATTCACACGGCAAAAAAACATCGGAGCCCACAATGTCAGAGTTGAATAAACTATCACTTTGAGTCATGGTCATTAGCAGGCCTAGTCCTAACAATTAACACGATGTATTGACCTTTGTATGATTTAGAAAACATACTTGAATTAATTAAAACATACTGATGATGGACGAAGCAGAAGTTAAATTGGCAGTGATGAACTTATTAAAACTGCAACTGTAAATGATATTGTTGCCGTGGCTAAAGGATGTTAACAATTAACTGGGTGGTTGCCATTCTATACTTTCTCTAAGATTCAATTTATGAGTTGCGTTGACAAGGAGTTGGTTTGGTAGCACACTTTTACTTTCAGATCTATGTGAATTCGATTTACAAATTCAAAACGTAAGTCGGTCTACGGCTGGTAGACAAATCGAACCTCCCAATCGGACCTATATCTCCAACTCAAACAGAAATTGCAAATTGGAAAATCACTGTTGCTTGTCAATTTTGAAATGAAGAAATACTGTATACCAAACCTTTACCCAACCAACCATTAATCAAAATTACAGTAAATAAAAAGGGAACAGTTCATGACAAAGTCATGGAACAGAACACTAATTGCAGTATTGCAGAATCGCAACCGGGTATACAAAAAGCGGTTTCACAATGTTTTCGGATGTGTCACGTAGAGAAAATTACCTGAAGTAAATAATAGTAGAGTAGCATCGCTGTGATTGCGACATCAACAAATTGCGCGACATTGTTCATCGTGACGAGGACATGGTTGAGAAAAATGTAATTATGGTGTCTGTGTTAAGAACACGACACGATTGGCCAAAATAAAGCTATGTGAAACTAAAATGCAATTATCTAATAGGAAGGAAAACTAAATAACTATACAATATTGGGTGAAAGTGATTAATTCATCAGAGAGTTTGTATATAGATGTAACGGCAGTAGTGAATATTGATAAAAGCATGAAACAACTACAAGTAAATTCAAGCAAGACAACGAAGACTAATAAACAAAGAACTTAAAGACGCATTTGACTGGCGGTAGCTTTAGCAAGAAGATGCAAGTGCACTTGAGGTAATCATGGCAATCTGTTCATGCTACATTTGTTTAAGGTATAAGGCCGAGAGTTAGTCTTGGTCTTTTTATTCCAGTCTTCGGACAAAAGGACATAATGTATGACGATTAGCATATTAAAATACACACAATGCATACATATAGGATGTGTATTTTAATGCGCATTTTAAAATATCAACAAATAAGATGATTCAGATCCATTACTCGGTCAATGATGAATCATTTACTTAACTTAAGGAAACAGTCACCCACGTATCAATAAAATAACACGGTGTAACACCTTTGTCCGGTCCCAAGTTTATTAACAATCATACAAAAAAAATCGTGTTTCCATTCCGCCGAATATTGCGCTGTGATTTGATTGAAATTTCAAAATCCATCAGCCGTAAACTGTCACTTTCAACGTGGCACATCAAGCATCAAGCCACCATCAACACTGACTGACTCCGACATTCGATTAACTCCGCGTAATTACATGAGATCTATTCTGGCCACGATGGCACTTTTTGTTCTAATCACCCGAAAATTGATTGCTTCCGTGCGTTTAAAATTACTAGCTGTCAGAACCAAACTGACGTCAATCTAACTGTTCAATAATGAACACGCTAATAAACGAACTGAAAACCGTTGTAATAAAATCGTAATAGCGTGTAAACACACGTAAACTACAGAATTCTTAACAAATGAGTCAATCGTCAGTCTAAATAGTACCAAATGTACGGAAAACATAAACAGTAAACTAACAACTACCAAAGTTAAAATTGCTCAAGATTAGAAAAAACAGTTACGCTGCAAAAAAAATGTTCAAAAGTTCTATTCAAGCAAAAAATTCCGCAATAAGTAACAAAAACGTATCGCCTATTATTCGCCGAAAAAGCCTTGATTTAGGACCTGTATTAAATCCTAGACCAGACTGAAATGAGGAAATAAATAACGGTGTTTTCTTATATTGATGAAATGTAATCAGCTGCCGCCGGTCTGACTGGATAAAAATGTTCACAGCTTTGAAGCAACTACTTTTTGGACAAAATTCCAGGTACATTTGAAGACTTTCTCGGCAGACAGAATAAAAACAGATATTTTCGCAAACAATGGGCTTTTTTGAGATAAAAACGGTACAGCCTGATTAGTTTTTGTAATTTTAGGATGATTTACTTGCGCAGTTCTCAGAAAAAACTGGAAATAAGAATAGACATTACACTTCGTCTGGGAATCTTCAGCTATCTCGGTTCTTAACCATGACGCAGTACAGCAATCTAGATCATGATTTTTAATAAACGAAAAATGAATTTAGTTAAACTGACCTGGTTTATTCCAAAAAGGTAGAAAGAGGCGAGTTCAGCGTTCATTCCGCTCCTTAAATTCTGATCAAAGCGGCTGTAAAAAGTAATAGCCTAAGTACCTCACGATTAGATGGACCGTGAGGTAGACGAGTCATCGACCAGTTCACAAAAAGTGTACCGATCTGACTGGGCTGTTCACACTCATTGCAGTTAACGGTATCGAGATATGGGGCCGAGGCGAAATTACTGTTTAGATTTACCGAGCCAATTGTAAGTGTAGAGTAATTGTGTTTTGCAAGTATTGTATCCAATTAATGGTGGTAATATGAGCTCCGGCAGTTAAGAAGTGGGACAGCGATGTATCACAGGTACGCAATATACTCGCACTGCGCAGATATGTAATTCTATCGCTCAACAAATTAATATCACGACAGGGGTCCTGAGGGTGTAATCTATAAGTCCGTCAGCAAAGATACGGGCTCGTCCGAAATTAGTTGATCCGTCAAAACAAGTGTCGAATTCAAAATGCGGATGGACAAAAGATGAAGTAGACAACTGTCAAATCGTGTTGTCATGCATTCTTTGTGCGGGCCCCTATTAACCTCTTGCCCGTTAGTGATACAGAGTAGGAAACACCCGTAACTTCGGCCGACAGTACGGACTTCGTGCTTCTCCTGATTTTGTAACAACCTGAATAAAAAAACTAGCAACACTTGAACTAATAAAAATGATAGAAGGCTAAATAGGATTCATGCTGATTTTGTTATGAATGAACACCCGATTATGCATGAAATATGGTGTATATCTAAAACTATTACCAAAATAATACCGTCTAATTTAATAATATCATGTAATACAATATTATCAATCAAACATCACTCGAAGCAATATAATACTAGTGTTGGACACGGCACAACAAACATAGTTGATATACCACCACTCCAGAACTAATTACAGACAGAACGGAGGACCCGTTCTGTCTGTAATTAGTATTGGAAAACTTGTCTATTGATCTTCAAGACAATGCTCAAAGGACCGGCTGTGTTAAAGTTTCGGGGCGAAGCGTCACTTTGTGTCCACAACTAAATAACAACTTCGTATAACAATGGAGCCTTCCACTAAATATTGTACGTAAACCGATACAAAACATGTGGTCGACATCTGGGGGATATAACGTTTTACTACTAAGATTTTTGCCAACAATTTATTGGTAAATATTGGATGATGGATCGTCGATAAGCGAATTCTTTTTTTGGATTTTTCGAATGCTTCGGCTCCCTTGGCACCGATTGTAGCCCCTTAAGATGTGGTACGGTAATACTTAAAATATCCTGCTACTTTAATATTGTTAACGTAGGATATTTTATTGAGAAACCTTCTACCGAATTTTCATGAAAGGTTATTAGATGAGGAAAATTCAACATTACAATATTTTATTACGAACTACAATAATAATAAAATTCCGCTTTTCCTCAATATCTCTCCAACATTTAACAATTTTCCTAATATTGCTTTTCCTTTTTCAAAATGTAAATACATTTCGCTGTTTCTATGGGTCGTAAAAATTTGCTTATAGAAACTGGCAGCATTTATTATCGTCGAAAGAGATAAGGTGTCGAGTTGAATGATTGGTTCTCGAGCAGACTCGATGACTCGGTCACGGATGAGCGGTTACTATGGCTCGGAATTTAGGACATGCATTGTGCCGAGGAACAAGGTCAACTTGTAGAATCTTTAAGATTTTCGTTTAAAACAATGCTGAAAATGGATAATATAGAATCCATAAATGAGGACGGATATCAATTCATAGATAACGAAGAACTGACTGAACTAGAAGATGATAATTATCATGAATGGAAGAAATAGTTTAGCATCTGCTAGAGAGAATACTACCATGAATGTGATTTAAAAATAGATGATGAAAATTTTGAAATAGATATTGCTTACTGACGTGTATCTTGGAATAGTAAATACAACCGTTTCTACTTTCCTGACATTATCTATATGTTTATCTGAAGTCTTAGATACAGCTAAACTAAATCGATGATTTTACTGCAAGATTTTAACTCAGTTCCTTTTTATATTTACAGATCGCTTTTTAAACTCGTTTGGATGCTTACGGGACACCAATAATGTCTTTATTTCTTCTAGATATTATTGTGGTCTTCAATACTTAAGTCTTCTGTTTGAAAGAGGGGCTATGAATAATAAACAAAACAATAGATTTTCATATTATATTTGCACGGCCGATTTCCACCTTTGAGTTGACATTGACAAAATGACAACCACTTAGGTAACGTGTAGATTGGCCAGTTTAGTCAAGCTTCTAACTACATTGTATTTTTGGACATGCCATGGCCATAAAATTTACATATTTAGTATTTAAGGGTGATTTAATTTTAGAAAATTATGGGCAAGAACATATAGGGATTTATACATCTTTGAATTTATTTGGTTCGTGGGCATTAAGGGTCATTCATCAGTTTCATTACTTCGTTTAATTCTCCATTTATAGTGCTTCTACTGCAGTTCTTTTACATTGTTTACAGTCTTACAATCCAACCATAATTATAAATGGCATAATTATATAGTTTATGCAAACTAATATTGTATAATGCATTAAATGATGTTGTGTAATCTTGTTTGTTACTACGAGCGTTGCATAACTAGGAAGGCCGCCTCTTGATACAAGCTTATTATAATATTTTTCCAAGGTCATTATATAGCTTAAGATTTCCCTCTATCTGTTGTCAATTCTTTTTGCATATTATTTCCTATTTTTAGACAGACTCAAAAGACTTCATGCACTTTCTTGTTTCTTTCACAATGTTAAAGAAAATCTTGGATCCTTCAGAATGTAGCGATGTTCACTTGTTCTTTTGTTATACTTTTATTAGGAGCCCCGCATTCTTGATGCAAAAACATAAGCACCACTTCTTTTAATCGTCACTAAATAGATAATACATATTTGGACTACTTAAATACTTCCTAGATGTTTCGGCGAATCTAATGCTTATACATTATTCTGCTTTCAAGGGCACACGACCACATCATGCAATTCAGCAAAAAAATTACACAAACTTAACACTACTTTGTAATTTTTGTTGAGTATAATTTATAGACAATAATAACACACATAACACTAGTAATCATAAACAATACGTCTAGAATGCAACATGCACTGTTTAGTAATAAGGCGTTGCACTTGCTACAAAAAGCGACGACCTTGTCAGGCAAGCAATAACGTGCTAATTAGTCATTATGTAGATTAAATTGTGACAGCCATGGCCTCGATGTTTTCGTTAATTACTGTTTTCCTTTATTTTTGCAATAAAGTATTCGTAATCCGTAAGTTGCCGATGCATTTCAGGGTCTAAATTAGTGACTTCAGTTCTAATTCTTCTCTATCTCTCCACTCTTGGTAGATTGACCTGTTCGCCATTTTAGGCTCTTCACTTTGTGGATACACTCTTCATTAAAATTCTCAAAGAAATTAAAACCAGCTTACACCGGGCATTATTTTTTGAGTTTATGCTATTAATGTAGCATCTTTGTGATTTCGTCATTTCTTTCTTTTTTAGAATTTGCCTATATGCGTATAGGCTATAGTTTTCTTAGAAAACCCAAGAGACTACTTATGAAGGACAACAATAGAAAATAAACTGAAGAATCTCATCTCAAGTTCAATTAACCGTTTCATACAACGGGGCAGTCTATGAAAACACGACACTCCAAATCATCATCCATCACGAAGAACGGCATCCGTGCGAAACCAGGGACCGCTAATTGTTAATAAAAACACTAAACAAAAGAGTACCGTAGCGTCTTTAGCCAGTAATACAGTGCCCGGGCGTAAGTATGACAGTCGATTTTATAACAAGTTGCCAAAGACGGTTACAGAACTTAGCGATGGAAAGTTCAAAACCCACATCAAACGTGTCCTTATCAAAAAAGCATATTATAAGATTAAAGACTACGTTGAAGACAAGGAAGTTTGGCAATAATTCCTTCTGCACATGTGGCTTCCCTAGTAGGTACCTCATTAACGGCATAACTATGTAAATTTCTATTAACGGCTCCCAAATTAAGATGATTATTTTATTTTACCTTTTTCTTTTTTTCTTTTACATACTGCCTTGACATAATCTCTTCGTTATTTGACATTATATATCTAAAATATTATATTTTTTTTATAATAAATTAGATTTGTTACATACAGCTGTAGTGGCAATCATGTCATTTGGTCTAAATAGCTTTTTATTTTTATTATTTGATTTTGCTCTTATATAGATTCTTTTCTTTTAGATTTTGTGAATGTGAGAACGTTGTAGGCTTAACAGACTGTAGATCTGTCGACTATTTTCTATCTTTCTAAGTACCTGGTACTCGTTGATAGGCCTACACTGTCCTCTCATACCTATTAACTCTGTAATTTGAAAACATTGTAAATACCATTTGCTTTTAAAAGAGTAACCATGGAGTTTCTTGCCGGCTCTTCTCCATAGGAAACGACCAATTGGAACCGTGCACCTAGCTTCTGACGTTTCATAAGTGCCCTTGTAGGTTTATGTGAAATAAAATATTTTGAATTTTGAGTCATCTAGCTTAAGAAAGAGCCTGTCACACCGTATGAGCGGCAGACTCGCAGTCATTGAGGGGACTACAGGACCTAAACGCTAGTTGGTATATGATCCACCGCATTAAACTAAATCAAAAAAATATATGATATTCTTGAGGATATATGCTACTTAGATAATGTGTTGAAAACATAATACAACTAATTTGATACCATAGAAAATAGTCACGAGGATACCTCTAACAATTTCTTTTAACGTTCGTTTAAAAACCATTTAAAAAATTGTCAGATTATTCTACAAGCAACATAATAACGTAATAGTGTTTTAATTTTTTAGTCCAATCAATAGATTTTCTGTAAATACATATGCATATGAAGCGCTGGTATACGTTGTGTACCAGCGCTTCTCTTTATATTCTATGCAGACCAACAGTGACCGCGCTTTAGCTGTTGTTAGTCTCTTAATCAAGAGTTGCAGTTGAGGTCGAGTCGCAGAGAGGAAGCTTTACAATGCCAAACTTTTGGAACGAAGTACCTTATCGCACGTGATACTCTGTATAGGTACTTGGCGAACTAGACCGAAAAACGTGTAACATTTTGACCGTCACTAACGCTTTTGATATAGTACACATGACTTAATATTTATATACCTATAGTTTGTATGTTTATATATTTAAGCTTTATATATTTATTTAAGTATGTTTATTTCAATATTTTAGTTTAAGACTTCGCATATTTATATTTTTCTCTTCTTGTTCTCAAACGCTATTGTCTACATTTCTTTCTCATTTCTCCGTCGCAGGTCTGCTGGAAGAAATTGCTTAAGAAATAAACAGTACCTTTGTACTCACAATTATGATTATGTCGTATCTGTATCTATTTTACTGTGTGTACATAAATAATAACATTAATAAATAATATGTGTATTTGAAAACCAGCGCTGTGGCTCTGTCTCGCATAGGGTCGCAGCATTATGTTGAGCGATGGCCGTTTTGCGTGGATGCGACGCATATTTTCCCCCTACTTGTTCTTTTTTGTGTTTGTGTACTTTCTTTGCTTCATGTTTATAAACCGCAAATAAACTAATTTTCTTTATTTTTTTTCTTTATATTTCATTGAGCCTGTATGTTTTTTTTATATTTCATTGTGTATAATATACAACGAAAGAAACTTCGTTCCAACCGTATGTCTCACGACACCTCTCGACTTTATTCTAAGATTATAAGATCTAATATTTATAATTATCATACTATATTACTAGTTCACGGAACCCTGTATAAGATCTCGAATATCGTTGTAAGATGAGTCGTAACTCGTAAGTGGGCACCGACCACAGTGACTCAATCGATCACCCACTCGGTGTGTCACCCCCGGTAACGGCGACCTTGCGGTCACCCTCGGCGGCGCAAGCGCATCAATTACGTGCGCGTGGACATGGCAGTGGCGACGAGCGTTGTTTCATGTTCTTTATTTAAATTTTAAATGGAATATGGCAATGAATATCACGATTACACGTCGTTTCTTTCCATACCGTACTCTGGTGCAAAAATCTCAGAAAACAAACTAAATTATTTTTATAAATATTGTACATTTGCGTAACGAATCAATCCTTAACACTCTTATGCGTCTTGATTTAAAATTAATTATAGTATACTGTTATAATTATTTATAGTATACTGGGAATTCCGTGAACTGTCAGTTAACAACACTATGTCATGGTTTGTTAGTACAGATGTAGGGCTAAGCCTAAAAGGAAAATAATACAACATCCACCATTGACACACGGGTTTCCCATAATTTACTCCATGATAATGGAATTAATTTATTACCAGCTTCTCAAAAAAGTTTCCTATAATAACTGACACAATTTACCGCCCACACACTCGTACTGTCGTCGTTTACTTCTAACCTGTGGCATAGAAATGGTCGTCAACCGTTGAAGCTATGATTTCTAATAATCGATCTTCGTTATTTTTTTTGTATTTCCCACAATTTATCTACTACTTAAGTACAGTGATTTATCACCTATAACATTTGACAGAACACATGTCTAAATTAAGTCCCAAACTGCAGTTATGGCAGTTTGGTCCATTGGACCCTCAGGACCCTTCACCAACATGATTACTTTGCACAAGGGCTCCAGTTGACCGACTGTAAGACGTTAAGAGGGAACAGGGTCTGCGAGGAATTTCAAAAATAGGTATTTGAAGAAACTATTGCCGTCTTCTTACCTCAAGTCTGCCCCCGTAGAGTGCGATAGGGATAGCTACAGCTCAGACCAAATATATCACAAAAAAAATTGATGAAATCGACGTTTCGTATTCCCCTTTTTTCTCCTCGGAAACTGAACCGATTCAATTATTTTTTACATTCAAATTTTAAGAAAGAGTACGTCTAGGTTTCTATCATTTTCATTTATGTTAAAAACTTTTCGAATTTGTCTGTTACTCCTCTAATCACGGCGGTAAAAATGGGGCATTTTTGTAATTTTTGGAGGGTCATATTTTCTTTACCGATAATTTTCAGAAAAAAAGGAAATAACAGGGACGTGACTACATCTGACATTGATTTTAAGAAAAAAATAAAAAATAATAATAATATTTTTTTATTGACACAAATACAGCTTTTACAAACTTTGTTTGAAGCCCTGGCTCCTGAGCTAGGTAGCAAACCTGTGTTACAGGAGCCAGTGTCTTCGCCCATTCATGGTTAATTTCATAACAATGTGCAATAAGCAAAAGAAAAAGAGTAAAAAAAATGATTGCTCTAGAGGCATTATTCAGGAAGAAAAACGGAGAGTACGTTTGTATGGAGAATCGCACGCCCTGTTCCCTCTTAATTAAGGGACACTGTGGAAAATAATACTGAGTTTACTTGTACCCAATGTAATATGTGGTGAAGAGGAACTCATATCGTACTGTGTGTGCCAGTGCCAATGCCAATACTGTCATTTGCATAACTTGTATTTGCACATACAATGACTCATCGCTCTCACTCTTTGTGTCTACGTTTTGGTTCCTAGAAAATATATTTTCATCTAGTTACTAGTAGGTAATTAGAAGCCTTTTTTTTTTTTTTTTTGGGTGGGAAATTATCAAATAACTTCTCCCGCTCTGGGTGGAGCGGGAGGGCGTGTCAGACTCTTACTGACTAAAACCCACCCGTGTTCCTTCCGTTGCCTGTACGTTGCCAGGGGCCACGGTATCCCTTTCGGACTTTCCCGCAACCCCGGTGGTAATTAGAAGCCTGGGAAATTATTCGTAAGCCTATTCCACAGTTTTACGCGTGGAGTTACAGACTTCTGGGTTTCGTATGATTTTGTAACATCAGGTTCTTATCAGATATAGAGTAGCATGTTATTATCCGAGCTATATTGATATTACAAAACAATGCAAAGAACTATTCTTAAACCAAAGACAGATGTATAAGTGAAGATGATACGCGATAGCCGATGACGAATCGCTTGCGCTGGCACTTGAAGCTCGAAGCTTATGAAAATTAATCGTATCTGAATTCCTAGTTATTTTTCGTATATATTCTACTTACTGGACTTATTCAGAAGACAAACGAAATCTATTGCAAAGTAACGGTCTTTGATAGGCATTCCACGTATTTCTAAAACAAATTCTTTATTCAGGTCCTTTGATACGACGGATAGAGGACGTACGGCAAAACCTTTATTAAATGAATGTAATAAAATACAAAGAAAGAATTTGAATGAAATGAAATACCAACGAATATTTATTTTGAGATACAAAGGATGAAAAATATTATTTATCTAGTGGAATCCTAAGGAAAAAATCACTCAAAGCAACGTTTACTGACGAATGAGTATCTAGGCAACTGGTTATTTAATCCATGGTATGTGAGCATGTCCCCGACTCCCCGGCAGCTGTGCACTCAATTGTTACGTAACAATTATTAGTTAATATAAGATCTTGTTAATGTGTAATGAGGATTTTTCCCCGCCAAACTTTTATAAATTTCGTAAAAAAGGTTTCATCTTGGCTGAACATTTTTTAATACTTTTGCCTGACAAAGACAGTTTCTTACAGACGATAATAATCTTCCCAAAGACGAGGATAAGCGGTTCTTTGGTTAACATTGTATTCAGGCTGAAAAACATTTTAGATAATAGAAGTCTGGCAATGTAAATTGGGTAAAAGCGAAGGTACCAATTAGATTACTCCTAAAAAACCAGTTGTCTATGTGGAAAGTTTATGTTTACAGTTTGTTTATGTAAGTTGTTGTACTTGATACCACTTATTTATATAATAAGTATGTATATACTTACATAATATATTTATTGTTATCTAACTCATGTTTACGGCTCCGATATTAATAATATACTAGTGCGGAAAAATGTCGACACTCCATATGTGAAAACGTGTTAGATACGGTTTATGCATAGACAAGTATTCATAGTTACATTACCCTAGTGTTAAGGCCTTATTTCCTAGTTTTTTCTCCAATTAGAGTCGGTCCGCGAGGTGTGCTCACGACCTTACAAACGGGTTCATGCTACACTTCCTTGATCAACACACGAACTTAGACTTAACTATTCAAATGTAAATAGAAATAACGAGTGCAGCTGCTTCAATTAAACTGTAGGTATACATGAATGAAGAAAAATAGCCTTTGATGTATTTTTAATATGGAAGCAGTCAGGAATCTGCGTCGTTGGAGCAATGATCATGTCGTTATTGGGTTATACTTACTGTCAAGAAAATTCTCATTCTCATTCGCACTCTCACCCCCCATTCCATGGGACTAATTTCTCAGAAAATACGTTAGTTCTGTATAATCTACTCTTGTTCTCAACCTCTGGCAGAAAACGACATGATAATATGTCACAATGACTAAATCAAGTATTGTTTAATAGAGCACCAAAGAACATGAACCCAAGGGCCAAAAACTGGAATAAATGCTTGTATTTCTAAAGGTTTTCTTTCAAGCCAAAAATACAAAGCTGTCGTCGCTACCTTGCCAGATTCCTAAGTCACGACATCGAAGAATCGAGCGTTTCCTAGAGACCATCGCAAACATGCGGACACAGCTAAGAGTAGGAATAAAAAATTCAATTGAATAATCCCGTCGGCCTTGCGTTAAAAACGTAATCAAACAGTGACAATTTATTGTGAATCAACGGCATCCTGAGGTCGACACCCACATAACAATCGTATCGGGACTGTTTCCTACGGGGCTCCGTCAGTGTCGTGTGAAGGGAGGGACCCTTTTCCTGGTACTGTACTCTGTGCAGTCAGCGACAAAATGAATGAATGAAATGCACCGACCCCAGCGTGGTTTGACAGACTCGATTAATCGAATGAACTCAAAAATTTACACTAGCCCCTGGAGCCTCGTTTTATAAGGGCTACAGAAACCATTGCATATCAAGGAGTAGATCGGGCAAATGAAACCGGCAATGGAATAGTGGAGATACGCCTGATATTTATCTATGGGTACCTCCTCTTTTATTTAACGAATCTTTTGGTAGGGTTATACTTGTTTCCCGACTCTTTTATGTTATGTTGTGTTACTGTTGCCGTTTCCAAAGTCTTAGTCTGAGGTCTCGCTATTATGACGTTTCTTGTAAATCTCGCTAGTAGCCTTCTTGATCTTATCTTTGTCTTCAGCCGTGTCCATCCAAAAATGTATTCATAATGACAGCCATATATCGTACCTACTTGATAGCGGAGGATCGTGCGTGCAAGCGCAACATGGCAGAAACTTAGATACGCGGAATTGACGTGACAATTTAAAATCACATTGGTCATGTGCTGAGATTAAGTGACAGGTGACAGAGATTTTTGATAGTTATGATTTTAATTAAGGACAGCATCCAGAGGTCGATACAATTGCCAATCATTCGTATCAGAACTGTTTCCTAAGGGCGCGGGGCTCCTGCCGGGGTCGCGGGAAAGTCCGAAAGGGATACCGTGGCCCCTGGCAAGTATAGGCAACTGGAGGAACACGGGTGGGTTTTAGTCAGTAAGAGTCTGACATGCCCTCCCACTCCGCCCAAAACGGGAAAAGTTATTTAATAATTTCCCACAAAAAAAAGGGCGCGGTGTGAAAATTGTACGTGCATGCGCAACTTTGAAAGGGTTAGATAAGATGAATTATTATACTAAGAATGGCAGAAATTTAGTTTTTTATTGTTAAGTTTAAAAAAAAGTATTTATTAGGTAAATTCATATTATTAAAAACTTCCCATTACATTCCAAAGCAAAGGTGTTTTGGATAAGAGAAATAGGTGCCTACCTACTTGCAATATAACAAGGTGATGCAACAATTGTTTCAATTCAGTAGGTAACAGGTTGTCTGCGGTTAAATCACCCTGTCCTCCATACTAGTAATCACTGTATTATGGTGGGACAATCCTTCTCCTCCTTGAGAACTAAATAAAATTACCTATTACTCAGATAATCAATTATTTGGTAGTAACACATGAAGCTACAAGTAGGTACACGGCGGTCTCGACTTGTCGAATTCTGTGGGCGTAACGTAGTCAGAAGATTTATGAGTTACGCGATAGAAAGAGAGGCAACTTCTAGGTGAATATAACTGTCGGTAATTAGCGCTGTGCGACCTGAATTGCACTTTATTGTGTCGTAGCAAGAGTCGCTTTTGATTTAAATGATTTTGCGGAGTGTCCCATCTGTACTAATCCATGCTAGTAATTAAGTATGTATAGTTTCGCCATGTCCGTCTGTCTGTTTGTCTGTCCGCGGCTTAGCTCAGAGACTCTTTGTACTAGAAAGCTGTAATTTGGCATGGGTATATATATTAATCACGCAGACAAAGTGGTAAAATAAAATCATGCAATTTTTTTTTCTGATACCTCCCCTACACGTAAAGTGGGGATGTTTTTTTTCTCATTTATCCCATGGTGTGGGGTGTCGTTGGAAAGGTCGTTCAAAAATATTGTGAGTTTGGAAAACCATTTTTGTATTCATACATGTTCTCCCATACATTCCGTATGGGAGAACATGCTTTTCAACTACAAAGTTAAGTTTGTTCTTGCGATAAATTCATCCCAACTTCCACCCTTCATTGTGCGTAGTCCGACACCTACTTGGCCGGTTCTTTGTTTTTTTTATTAAATATACTCTGATTTTATTTCATATATTTTAAATTACATGACAGATACTAAGAAGGTAGGTATATGACATTATATACCTAAAATATTATTTCAACTGTTTAGTTTTTTCGGCTTTTGTGGACATGATAATTATTCAGATTTGATGCAGCTGTAATAGCAATCACGTCATTTCGTTTAAAATACGTTTTTATTTTTATTAATTTATTTATCTTTATATAGATTCTTTTCAATTTTGTGAATGTGAGAATGCTGTAGGCCTAGTGGACTGTAGATTTGCTGACCATCATTATTCTGTTAAGTACCTGGTACTTGTTGAAAGATCTACACTGTCCTTGCATACCTAATAACACTGTTATTTGAAAATGTTGTAAAAGCCCATTATTTTTAAAAGAGTAACAGTGGAGTTTCTTGCCGGCTCTTCTCCATAGGAAACAACCAATTGGAACCGTGCACCTAGCTTCTGAAGTTTCATAAGTGTCCATGTAGGTTTATATGAAATAAAATAATTTTGAATATACCTATTGACTAAAAATAATGTATATTTTGGCAATGACATTCAATACCGATTTTATCATGATATTAATAATAATGTAGAAAATAAGACCAAATAACAATAATAAATTACATCATTAACAAAAATGAAGGAGATAGTGAAACGTTTGTAACTGTGTAGATAATGTTGAGTTTTAACTAATTACTTAACAATCTAATTACTTAAAAACTGTCTTATCTCTTTGGAGTTGTTGCTCACTTTAGAAAGAAAAGAAAGAATGAAAAAGTATTTATTTGAGACTCGCACAGGAGATCACAAACCACCACCACCAGCCACTTATGTACCACTTTTGAACATAAAGTATTACAATATAAGTTTTTTAACCACCACAGGGAAACTCTTTGCCTTCATCTCACCTGACGGTAACTGATGATCACGCAAAAGGTGGAAGTGAGCTCCACCCGGAATCCTCAACCACAGAGGAACTGGTTATCTTACCTCTAACCACTATATTATGTATACTATATTTATATATGTGCCACTATTGTACCATCGAAGAAGTTCATATCTATACACCGTAAGGACTATTTCTGCTTGCAGCGCTCGGCCGCTATAGAACCGGGCGGTAACAGATGTGGTCATCGTGTTCACGGGATTTTGTTTTCAAACTGCTTAGATATGAAGTTCTTCGATAGTACATTAAGTACAAAATAAATATATAGATACATACTTTTGTAGTAATTAATAATCAAACAGTCCATTGCTTCTTAGCTCATTATATATATTTGTAACAAATAGAATAATTAAAGTAATTAATTTACTTAAAACTTATAGTAACGACCTAGGATGTTATTGAACTAATTAGGTTATGTTATGTTTGAAAATAGATTACTAATTAGAATCAATTTTATTTGTTTATGTATTTTTATAGTGTTTGTTGTTGTTTTATTTTTTATGGAAGTTATGTTGTGGTTGCAATGAGATAAATTATAGGGAAAAATAATTTTGTTTTATTAATTACTATATAATTTACAAAAGATATTTTATAAAGTGATTTCATCAAATAGGTATGTACTGCAAATAGTGGACACTAGAATCTCACAACTGAGCAATGAGCATAATTAAAGGTTTTAATATGAGTACTTGCCATGAAATAAGCTGTATTTTTATCATAGTAATTTAGACAGAACTGTTCATTCAACTGGAAGAGTCAATGTGGTCCAGCTCCATATGAGATTTATATTGTAATCCAGTTAGATTACAAAAAAACTCCAATAACCTTGAATGATGCTTCAATTTTTTATCTCCTACAAAACTAATTCAAATAAATATGTAGGTATATATATTTCCAAAAAACGAAACCAATGAAAAAAGTGAATGAAGTTGAATATGATTATTCTAATAAGTATGCTAATCAAACTCAGACCGTTTCAATGCCACAGACCAACTATAAACAATAATTAAGCGTGAAAGTACTATCAATACAATAATTCCTACAGTTTTAGACGACCCATTCGATGTGACATCGCACCGATAAGCCGGCGAGCCGATTACGAGCGACGCCCCACGAAAACATCGTTATACACAACATAATACTTCAGATACGCACCGAACGTTACAATCACCAACCAATACAAAGGCATGCAAATCGTAATAATCAACGAATGTGAAACTCAAAACGTAACATAAACATTATTCTTTTTTAACTTTTACAACAACAAAATTACCTGGGAATGCAGTTGGAAGGCGTCCTGTCCACTTCCCAGGCCGCAAAAAGTTTCATGGGAACAGGTTTCGATGCATTAGTCATCTTTTCCGATTTATTTTTCTCGGTCATCTTAAACAGCACCAAACAACGGTTTCACAGCACAACACTAATGTACATTACAATTGGCATTGTTATTTAATCACTAAACACGACACTGTATTCATTTTTATAACACAGTTCATAGACGAAGCCGATGCCGACGCAATCACAACAATACTCAGTAATTTTATTGCACGGTCGACTGGAGAATCGCAGCGGGCCAACCGAGGGCGTTCGATACGTTTGACAGCCAGCTGCCCAGTGTTACCTCACTCCGAACACACACTCGACAACTCCACATAAAAATGTGGACTTGTCGAGTGTGTATTCAAAGAAAAGAACGAAACGAAAATCTTGAATTTGATAATTATCAAAGATAAGAATCCTGAGATGACAGTTTTCACTAAGGTATCCTAATTTTAACATTTAAGTTAAAAATGTATATTTTGTTTTAACCAACTTCAAAAAAAGATGTGGTTGTGCATTTGGAGGATCTTTTTTTCATGTATATACACCATTTTCTCCGTTATTTCTAGGTCGATTTACGTGATTATGTTTCCTCCAGCGCTACTAGCTTACTCAAAATTTACTCAAGTAATGTAAATAAAATTTATCTACGAGCATTTCATAGATAAATTTTATTTACTTTACTTGAGTAAATTTTGAGTAAGCTTCAATGACACGTATTTTATCCACTTTGTTTATGTTGATGATGTTATATCTTCCTGACACAGTTATTTACATTATACATAGCAAGTAGTGGTATAAAAATTTATGTGGGATGGGTACCACAACCAAAAAAATAATAAACTGTTTTACAGAAGAAAACGTCGGTTGTTTTCTTTTGTAAAACAGGTGTTTTTATATTTTAGAAAACTACTGTCTTATAAAAAACAAACAAGTGCAAAATAGCTTTAATTTTCGAATTTTTTGTTAATAAAAATAAGCATTACCTTTTCACTTAAAAAGGTTTATTTTGTTTGGTGGTAAATTAATTTTCCACTAAGCTGGGCACTTTCTATTAGTCTTGCTACACCATAAGTTGTCAAAAATCAACGACAGATGACACTTTATTGATGCGTTCTAAAATAAACAAATTCGATGTACATACAGTATAGAAAATATTTTCAAGTTCTCATATTGACTGTCTAGCATGTAGCTAATAAACTGAGGGTTCAAAAATTGGTGACCTTTACCCACAGAGTACTTAATCTAAACTAATACAATATTATAAAGAGAAAAGATTAGATTTTTTGTATATTTGTTTGTTTGTTACGCTTTCACGCTAAAAGGGCTGAACAGATTTGGATGAAATTTTGCACATGGGTAAACCATGACCTGGGTTAGGACATGGAATACTTTTAATCCCGAAATTCCCACGGGATCGAGACTTATGCCGGTGAAACCGCGGGGCGCAGCTAGTGTAATATAAACATAATCTAAATAAAATATTCATAGATTTAACATATTTATTTTTCCAAATCATTAACACTACTCGTTTCGACGTGATCTTCAGTATAAAATCATTAAAACTCGGTTAGTCGCTTTAACTCTTATCGTAACTTATTATTTTATATTAAGTTTTGTAACTTATTATTACAAACAATGCATTATTTTTTAATTCACTCAGACAACAACAAATTAAGTCATAAAACAACTTCGTTCGTTCCACCTGAAACTCTTTAGGTAAACCGATGACCTTGCGAAGGCCGCAGGAATTTGCTGGATGCCAGAAGCACAGAATCAGTCGATGTGGCGGTGCTTGGGAGAGGCCTATGACCAGCAGTCAACGTCTTTCGGCTGAAATGTGATGATGATGATTCAGTTTCCGGGGTTTGGTAAGGAATTTAATAAGCAAGCAAGTAATAATAGCAAGTGGCCGTTTTTCAATCAAATTTGTTTTGAACAAAAAATATTTTATTTATAATAAAAATACAAAACATAAACAGTAAAAGTCACTAAACAATAATAATTAAAACGGTATCCAATGCTTAACATAATAATTACATAACTGGATTAATGTGAAGTCTTTAATCTTAAACCTATAAATAATTTAAATTGATGGACAAAATAATTATAAGATAAAAAATATACATGTTATATTTATCTAATACCCAAAACCCTTATAAAATGGCTTAAAATTAGTTACCAGACTAGATTAGAATTAAAAGCTTAAGACTATGTTCAGTAAAGTAAAAGAGCGACTTTTGTATAAAATTGCAAAAATCTTGAAAAAAGAAAGTAACTACTCAAGTTACTCCTACCATGTCCACAGATTGGTTATACACATAATTTATTATATTTTAAATACAGAAGCGGTATTTCTTTAAGCCTAATATTAATTTCCATTATACATTTTAACAATATTTTTATAATGGCACTGAAATTTACTAAAATTCGATCCTGCTTCTTTGTTCAAATTTTCCGAAATTAAATTGGCAGCATTTTTTCCCGACGCCAAAATTCGTATGTAACGTTCGAAATTCAGACATATCGCTGCAAAAGCGAAGTCGAAGATGTGTGCGGCCAATATGTGGACGTGGCATCATTTCGGGTTCATTTAGCGACTTCCGGCGGGCAGTCAGGCTGCGACGAGGGATGAGCGGCGCGGAATGCTGGGTGGTTCTCAAGCTCGCGGTCGATACGGAGAATGATGGGGAACGGGCGAAGGTCCACGTGAAATCTTGAAAACCATAAAAAACATCGCTTAAGTTTCGAATAGGAGTACAAAAAAAAAAACATCAGTTTGTTACGGATTCTTTTCATCTATCTGCTCTGTTTGGTTCAGAAATTTTTCTATGGTCAAAGTTACTGAGATAATGCCTCTAAAATGTCCATTCTTCGGTTGCCCTTCACTACCACCAGGTGGAACAATACAAAATGATGCACGTTTATCAAAAATATTCTCCTAAGCCACATACCTTCTAGCATTAAAAACTTGAGGCACCAGACAGCAGTCAGCCAGCGTGATCTCATCACCCACACAATACTTCCCAGCACACCCTGAGAGTAGCTTCTCCGCAGCTCTGAACCCTCGGGTGATCCAGTGCTGCGCCCATTCCTTCTTCTTCTCCTCTCCTACATGGATGAGGACTATCAGGTTCTGAAGAGGCTGGATGCCTGAGGATATCACCTGGAATATTGAACATAACATACATTTTGTACTTAGATATTTTCTGATTAGATAGAACCTTTTAGAACAATCCGGTTTATGCGATAATATTTTTTAATTTATCTTTAAGTACAAAAATAATTTGACATACCTCACATATTTCACGAACTTTCGCCCGTTTAAAGCAATCTTGGGGCATCAGAGGTCTTTGGTTTGGTCTTGTCTCTTCCAGGTAATGCATGATGTTCAGTGACTCTACGAGAGTGTGCCCATCTGCAAAAATAATAAATTATTTAAGAAACTTCAAGAAAGAATATTCATATTAGGAATTTTCTAAGGGTACATTTTTTTGAAGATATGATTTTTATATATTATATATTTACCTATGCACAGAGATGGGACTTGCTCCATAGGGTTAACTTCCCGGTACTCATTGCAGTGTTGTTCTCCGCCTCCTTTGATCAGGCTAACTGCCTTGATGTCGTATGGGATCTCCTTCAAGTTGAGCGCAATACGCACCCGCCAAGAACATGAGCTTCGCCAGTATGAATATAATACTGGCTGTAAAAGAAAAATTTGTTTGAAATTGGAAATTTAATTTGTTTCATTTTTTTAATCTTGTTTATAAATATAGATATAAAGTTAAAATGTTTTTCTAACTTTTCTATAATTTTTTGGCTGATAAAACTGCGGTGTTGGGGAACAATATATTGAAGCATAAAATAATTTGGAAGCATGGTTTCACAAGACTCCTTGCTTGAAGGTGGATATAATACCATTATCTAACTTGTTGCGTTCTTCTTTGCAGAACAGCAGTAATCAACAGGTTTGTATTTATTTATGATTCTGTGATAATTAATTACCTTAGTTTCAACGATATCACCCATTGTAGGAATATTTAAAACGACGACACGACTCTGTATTTCGAATGCACAGTCTCAATAAAATACTTCTTGATTCGTAGTAGCTCAGTAGGTATTCAACAAGTTAAACCAGATATTTATAACATGTTTACATAGCAAGATTGTCCAGTATGCAAATATCAATATCTCACTAAAATTAAAAAAAAACATAGATTGCAAGTAGTAAACAGGTGTGCAAAATTCATACCTTAGCCATGGCGGAAATATTCCCGTTGTACTTGGAGTAGTAAGTAATTTTGACGGCGTTTATGTACTTCTTCACAAATAAAAGCAATTAATTATTGTTTTATTTTGTAAAAACAAATAATCAGCCCCTTTATCACTTAAATAGCAAAGTGTTGCACAGAGTTCATTCGCTATTTATCAATTTTACGTTCGGATACACGTTCATGACGCAAGCTCGGAAGTAAAAATAACGAAGTAATTATAAAAAATAATTTTAATTTCAATCAATGTTAGTTTTTAAAGCTCGTGTCATATTAGTAAAACTGCAAGCCCTGAATAAAAATATATTTTCTATCTCAATGCATGCGTGCGACATCATTATTTCTTTTTGTTTGATATGACAAGACAATTGACAATTTGACATATTTTCAATATTGTCACAGAGTACATTCGAAAATATTGTTTTGCTGCACACGTGAGCTACAGAAATTAAAGGAAACTCAATTCTCTCAATAAAAAAATGGGTAAAAACAAAAAGGGATCTAAAGCCAACGTCTTTAAAGTTGCTGGAGCTAAGAGCCTCAAGAAAACGAAAGCCAAAGCCGTCAACTTAGGATTAAAAAATGTAAGGTTAACTTTTCACTAATTTTAGTGTTCTTGTTAGTTTTTAAAGATTAAAGACACCACTTTCATCTTTCCAGTAATATCAATTGTGATTGCATTCATTTGACTTGATCAATAATAATTATTAGTTGATATAGGTATTTTAGAGTAAAAAAGAAGTTTCCAAATCTTTTATTGTTCCCTCTCAACTTTGCAATACTGATCATATTACTTATCTGATGAACCGCACATCATTCAATTGTCTCTTTCTATCATTCTTTTGATATTGGCCGAAGTCTTAACAAGAAAAAAAGAGAAACTAGGTTTTTATTATTTCATCCAAGATTGGTTTGAGGGACACGTGGCTAAATTATAACAGCCGTCTTCGGGTCGATCGAAGGTTAAGCTATGCTTGCCGCGGTTGGTTCGTGGATGGGTGACCGTCCATTACATATTGGGACTCCTCTGTGCCTTGGGAAACACATTAAGCCGTTGGTCCTGGCTGTCATTCATAGACAGTCGTTATTGGTAGTCAGAAGCCCAAAAGTCTGAGGGGTATTTTGTTATCCAGTAACTGGGTTAAGGAGGTCAGATAGGCTGCTGCTCCATGTAAAATACTGATATTCAGCTGGATCGGGTCAGTCTGGAAGCCAAACTCAACACAGTTAGGAAAAGGCTAGGCAGATTGATCCAAGATTGCTTTGAAATCTTTATACAGTTCTTAGAAAAAAAAACAAATTTATCGAGACATTTTGTTTATTATTCCAGATCAAACAAAAAGTACAAGACATAGATAAAGAATTTGTAGAAATTAACAAGAAACCAAAAGCAAGCCAGGCCAAAAACGCACCAGCTATTATCAAAGTCCCTGCGAAAGTGAAGAAGTTGCAGAAACCAGTTTCAAAAGAAGAAGTCGCAAAAACTGCTGAAGGAGTGGTGAAAATGGACTTATAATATATTTTTTATTGTAGCATAATTACATTATATCTAAGACATAAGTTATGTTGTTATAAGTATTATAATTATATTTTTGTATATTATATGTTTTGTATTATATTTTGAACCAACCCTTTTAGTATAAACTGCAGATGTAGAATATGTAATATAACTAGCTGCCCACCCCAGCTTTGCACGGGTAGCAATAAGTACTTATCTATGCCGCACCTGCCTATCTACCTGCCCTACTTACCTACCCTACCTTCACCTACCTATCCTAAGAACCTTGTCCTGAGAATAACAAACACAACAAAAAAATAATTATCGAAATCGGTCCAGCCGTTCATGCGTGATGCCGTGACAAAGGGAAATAGGGATTAATTTTTATATATAAAGATATTATATTTTGAAACACTATGTTTTCTTTAGAACAAAAACATAGTGTAAGTTATTTATATTTTTATACCTAGACTAATGATCTTAGTTGACATTCTTACAATTAATTCTATATAATATATACCATCATGCAACCAGCAATAAACTAGTATTTGGGTTGTGGTTGAGGTCAGATTATAGCCACTGTATGTATATGTTAAATACATGTTTCACTCCAGCTGGTTAGGCAAAATAGGTAATATGGGCTGATGTCCACAACTCCACGTCAACGCTCGTATTTTATGTACAGGTGGGAAAATAGATTATTCGATCCACCCCTGCTCCTCAAGGAAGGCCAGCAACACCTTGCTGTTACTGACAATCTCACGGAGGGTACTTGTGTTACTGAAGTACTTTGCCCTATAAGTGGCGACCACCAGGCAGTTTAGAAGCACATGAGCTGCTGTCTTGTCGTCCTCCATGTAGGCCCTGCACAGGGGACTGTCTGTGACTCCTATGACAAAGAAGTGTTTATTAAATGATCCGCCAGTTATTATAGCTGCTGTAATAATTGTATGTCCCACTGTTGCCAAGCTCGACCCGCTTCTGGTAAGTTCGTCGGCTGCATCGTTGCCTAGTGAACCGCTGTCCTTTGATCCATTGAATGGTTATGTTATTGAGGGTACAAACCTCGTTGAGGCGCTGGTGGCACTCGTATATTAGCCCAGAATTAACTATGTGACTGTTTAGCGCTTGCAGGACAGCAATGCTGTCTGATAGTATGTAGATCGAGTGGTCCTTGACTTCCCGGGCCATGATTGCTGAAGCGGCTTTCTAAAGCAGAAATACCCATGCATTCGACCTGGCAAACAATATGCAATGGACTCCCAATAGTCTGGCTATGTATATGTACTACCTGTTTTGGATCCATCCGTGAAGATGCGCAGCTCTGCGGGGCTCAACCTCTCGCATCGGCTGGTTAGGCATAAAACTAATTAAAGAGACCAGACTGAGAATGGTTATGGTGAAAGGTTAAATCACCTAGACTCTCTCTCTCTGGTATCATCTGGTCAGATAATGAAAACCAACATGTTAATATGTCTTTTATTGTTAAAATTTAACAAAATATAACATTATTAAAACACTTAAACCAGTAACATTTAAGTTTTAGTTTAAAAAATCATTGGTTAACGGTGGTAGATTTCCTAAACATACATATACACAAGGAAGGATGACTTTCATTGATGCATAATTTGATTATGCAGAAGAAAGGGTGGTGACAATCTGAACCACCTTGGTGCTATCACATCATTCATGTCTACTCTAGAAGAAAATGCGCATGAATAATGTTTAGCATTTACGTACATATATTTAATAACAAAAAATGCTTAACTATAAAAATATTTATTAGAGCCTATAGTTGTTTATTCTTCATCAGTTAGGTCGGGTTCCGCTTTCTCATCTTCGCTGATGTCTCCTGCCTGGTCGGCTTCAGCCTCGGGTTCGGCGGGTGTTTCAGAGATAATTTCAGGAGATTCGGGCTCTTCTATGATGGGCTCTGGTTCATCTGCAGCAGGTTGACTGGAAAGTAACGTTAGAGATTTTAATTGAAGGTATTATTCATAGACGCGTTTTTCTTTGGTGTATTTTTATGTTCTTACATTTTGGAAGTTGTCTTAGTTATTAGGCGTGTACCACTTCGACAGGGTATGTAATGATCAATAACTTCTTAGTAATTATACTGTCAATATCCTCACCTGGCATCAGCCTCAGGAACTTCAGCAGTGGAACCGCTGTGTGAAAGCTCCTCAAGGCGCGCCGCCGCAAGTTCGGACTCTTGTCTCGCGATCTCGGCTAGTTCAGCAGCCTGAAATGGAGAAAACCAGAAATTAGTAAACTTTTTGTACTATTACTTATTTTGTATTATTGTGTTCTATTCTTTCAATAAATTAGTTTTTTTTTTGTAGAAAAGCATTTTTTACCTGACTCGCAAGTTCGGCTTCGCGTTCGTCCTGTGCTTGTTTCTCTAACTCTTCTAACCTTGCGAGTTCCTCTTGTCTCCTCTGTTCCGCCTGCCTTTCCTCCTCGAGCTCGGCCTCTTCCTCGGCTAACCTCGCTTCCTCAGCCAAGCGGGCTTCTTCTGCGAGTTTTGCCTCTTCGGCTAAGCGTGCTTCTTCGGCCAGACGGGCAGCCTCTGCCTTCTTAGCTTCCTCGGCTAGTCTTGCTTCTTCTGCCTTGCGGGATGCCTCTGCAAGCTTGGCCTCTTCAGCTAAACGGGCCTCCTCAACTAGACGAGCTTCCTCAGCTTTGCGAGCTTCTTCCTCGGCTTTCCTAGCGTCTTCGTCAGCCTTGCGTTTGGACTCTTCTGCTTTACGGGCTTCGTCTTCTGCCCTCTTCTTTTCTGCTGCTTCACGTTCGGCCTGAAAGAGGTGAAAGATTTTATTTAGATATTGTCGAACAAATAAAATAAGAAAAACCAAAAAAAAAAAACAATGTTACATACTTGAGCCTTACGTTCAGCCTCACGTTTTGCTTCCTCCTTCAATGCCCTGTAACATAAATGGAGCCACAATTGAATAACAGCACATGAAATCACTTATATCGGTTTACCTAGACGAAATACATTAAAGCCATTAAAAGATACGTACTTTTCTTCGGCAGCACGAGCTTCTTCCTGCCTCTTCCTTTTGATTTCTGCCAAATCAGCCGCTGGAGTCATTACTGGCTCAACGGTAGTCGCACGGAATCTGGCTGCACGGTCGGCCTTGGCTGCCTTCAGTTCCAGAGCAGGGTCTTCCATCATCTCCGGTACCTGGAACTTGCGGCTCGGCCTCCATGGGAGCAGCTTGACTGCACCGAGGCCAATGTTACGCGCGTTCGGTAAACCAATGACCATTGGTGAAACAATTAGCTGTCTTTAAGACAACTGCTAATCAATCCACAGCATGAATGATGAATGCCAATGGTCATTGTTACAAGACCGATGACGGACAGTAAGCGACGCAGTACAACGCTCATGATCATGATGCTGTCTAATCGAAGCTGTTAGACCCCAGCACCAAGCTCAATGATAAACCCTGATGGCATGGTATTCGCTATGACTTCGTATACTTTTTCAGTGCTGCTTCATGCTGTAATGCGAATGATAGTGCAGTTGTCCAGTGTGGCGTCTACATTGGGTCCATTTTTTACTCAAACATGATTAAATTCAGTATAATATGCATGAGACATGAGCATGTTCCAGAAAAAATGGTATTTGAAATGTAGTCTAAATGTGGATTCAGTGCTTATTTTACCTTTAACGCTAAAGATCTTATGGGGATATAATAATTTATATTGTAATTTTATCATTTTTATTTACGTGTGTTATACGAACAGTTAAAACAATTTTAGTCAGAAAGCTAAGCGTTACTAAAGCTTGGATTTATAAGCGTGACATTGGGAACAATGAACGTGCAAAAGATTAAAACTACATTTTCAGTAAAAATTCTTTATTGTTAAGTAAAATCAGTCGAGTTAAGTGAAAACGAGACGTCTCGGTCACCGACAAAATTTCGGCGCATCACCGCGCTATCACAACGATGACTAGTAAATAAATAAATTCTTTCGTCGCAACTCGTAAACAGAAGTAACAAAAATAGGTAATCTGTAATATGAATAAAAAAATAGATGATCTTGGTTAGTTCTAGCGTGTTATACCGAGATCAGAGAGCGCGAAGGGCGAACACGGCGCGAGCGCGGGGCTGTCCCGACTGGAGGCAGCCCCGGCGCCCGCGCCGCGTCGCGGGGAGCTACGCGCACTGCGCCGCCGACGGCTGTTCCGGCGCGCCGCCCGCTGCAAGAGACACCACACGCAGGGTTAGACACGGACTTTATATCTCAGTTTAATATTCGTTTAGTGCTCCGAGCCCACCAAGGCGTAGCATTTCACTTTTAGACCGGTTTAAAGAATTAAGCGAGGGGTTGTAAGCGAGCGCTAGCGATGCGACGGAGGCGAGGTACCTGTGGCACTCTCGACGGCCAGACCGGCGGCCGCGAGCCTGTTCTTGGCATAGAAAGAGAGGAGGTTGACGTCGTCCCTGATGCTAAGCTCCTTGTAGAGAGGCCTACGCTTGGAGAAGGCCTTGTTACCGGTGTATTGCAGACATGCGAGGTGACCGCGTCCTGGCGAGAATACCTCACGGTTACCACGGGGTCACACTAGAATTTAACTGTTAGTCGGTGGTCAAACTGAAGGACAACGGACGACACAGTTATGGACAAATATAAAATTATCAGGCTTTTTAATTCGTTTAGTCGGAAAATATCGAGTGTCGTATTCACTGTGTGATGTAGGACTTTGTTATTATTCTCACCAGTGAACTTTTCGGCGGGTTTGTTGTAGTAGGAAATGTTGCGGATGTGATCAGCCACGCTGCGCAGGGGCAGCACGAGCTTAGCGAGGTAAGCCTCATTGCTGAAACGATACGGAACTGGTTCCCCGTACGAATATCTGTTGATGAAGAAGTAAGAAAAATAAATAACCGCAGTTTATGACTGTATAACGGATGTTATAATCTTTTTCGCGCCATGATAAACATGCCAAGACCTAAATGAAAATAAATCGTTAGCTGTTTTATTAGTGGACACAAGACAACAAACGCTGACATTTAACCGGACTATTAATAAAACGGCTGTGCACAGTGGACAGTTGGACACGTACGTCACACTCAAAACATGCGCTGACGCAAGAAAATATAAGTTATGAAATGTACACCCACGGCCCCATGGTACGGGACGGACATCCTTCCTTATGAAGGTCACATTTTTTTTCGTTTTCAAACCCCAGAAGTTCATTGGATTTTGGCAGCAAGACAGGTTTTTCATTATTGCATCGTGTACCTACATGATTGCCAAATGACATGCGACAGGTAGTTGTTTCGTCAATGTCACTGCCAGGGCGGTCTTTTGATAGACGCATCAATGGGCCGTCTATTTTAGTACTGTTACTTCAGTCAGGCCAATAAAAACCTACCTATTGACCTAGCCTTAGAACCGGTACACGCGCAAGGTGTTCTGAACATTCTTGAGACCAAGGATGTCCATTAAGATATTTTTGTCTCTTTGGAAATGACTGAGATCGTTAACTACCAGCTACTACTGCTATTCTAGCACAAAGAATAATATTATCACTCCGTGATCCATTTCAAAGATGCTGTTTGATGCGTGTCTACTCACGAATAAATCGTATCAAGGGGTGCTACGGTCTTAGCGCGGGGCACAACTGAACGTGCGCGCGTGAGTAGCGCAGCGGTGTCAGCGCGGATGCGGCTGGTCTCATCTTCGAAGTTCTGGAAACATTAAGCATGATTTTTAGAAAGCCAAACTAAATGAACTGTTGCAGACAAAACTGAGGAGTGATTGTAAAAGCTTACAAAATCAAATTGGTATTTGGTGGACCTGTTTCACTTTTTTGGGCCTGTTCATTTGGAAGCTTATGCATTTTAGTGCTTAGAAAGAAAGTAGAACATAATGCCTAGTTTCAATGAGCTTATAATGCTTTGTGGTGCTGGGGAGCTTGTTGCGCCACTTCTTCTTCCCAGCTAAAGGGGGACTGTCTTATGTAATTTTGACGTTCGAAAAGTGCTGATTCTCAGCCTAGTTTGAATAAATGACTTTTGAATTTTTTTAAAAAGTTCGAACGTACCTTGGTGGACTCAGAACGGAAAAAGTCGTCAACGGCTGAGACGGAATATTCGGGGCGACGGCGGTACGCAATGCGGTCCAACTCCCTCAGGACTACTGAGGGTCGCACGCGCACACGCACTACGTGGTGGGGTGCCTCCGGGTATGTGACGAGTCGAGTGACGGTGCGAGGAGCAGACGGTCTGTATATCAGCTCAGCCTGGAATGTTTGTAATGCCCAAGGTCAATGGGAATCTAGCAGATGCTTTAAGGGGGCTAAAACAATGAATTTATGTGTTTACGAGCGAGCATATGGCCCCTTATTACGCGGTTATTAATAAAGTTTCCATTGTTCTGGCGAACAATGTGTCAGTAACGTTTGAAACAGTACAATTTGTTGAGGCGTAATAATTTATGATGAGGCAGCCTATATGCTTACTCGGGAATGAGCTACAGCTATGCGAAAGCTAGTATAATACCGAGATAATACCACGCATTAGATACGCGTTAGTGAACTGACTATGAAACGTCAACTGCCATGCTAGATAAACAAATTGACAAACCAAACGTTTTGTGAATGCTGTTATTCTACAGAATTTGCATTTTCTGCAGTAGGTAAAAGTAATGCGGAAAGCATGTCATGAAATGTAATTTCATGATAATCGTGCGCATGCAAGAGAATGTATTTCTAAAGAATTTAAAACATGCATTAAGATATTATTAAAAAACTCGTGACGTAAATATTCTTACAATAATAACTCTGGTTTTCGAAGCTTTGCTTGTGAAACATTATGTGGGTGCAAATCTAACGAGATACTTATGTACATAGGTATGAGTGCGGGTTGCAACATTGACGCATTTCCCTCGAAATGGAATTCTGCGCATAACATGGAATTCTACACAGTTCTGTAAAGTTCTGTTTGTTTATAATACGTTAAATCATAGGGCTATTTCGGTGGTGGACCTTACTGTACGTCTCAATGGCGGCGTGAATCATCGGCCGAGTGTTGTAAAATTAGATTATTTCGCTGCGCACACGCCGCAACAGAGATGGCGAGAGTGATTGCAACTTTTATTACCATAGCGACTTTCCAAACTCCTATTTATATAGTAGAAACATGATCTAGCAGTCAGCAGCCATAACCTTGTTCCAAGCGTTAATGAGCAGCTGCGGCATTATTTTTCGAGCTGTCCATTTCTTTTTCATCTACTTTGTGGTACATACCAGTCATTTTCTAAAGTAATGTAATTTGTGTACCCTGTTGTTTGATTGCCAAGTTTCAATCAACGGGAAGGCATCAATCAGTCATGGAAGAGTGACGGGCTATGCTATCAAGTTACTATGTCTATCTCTGCCAGCGTCTTGCCAATCATCTGATCTTTAAATATTTTTTGCATCGTTTGTACTACAGATTTCATCTTCTAGCTTAGAGGAAATGCTAAGGATAGGTGGAAATTCTGAACAGTAGAATGTTCTATAGGTTTCTTATAATATAACATGGGCGTTAACGGTATTCTTGGCTTCTGTCCGGTTGCCAAAAATGCTTCTGCCTTGATCCGACTCCAGCTTTTGTTTTCACACTTTGTTCTAGGGAGTGATACATCCGGCCAGTGTTTTGGATAAACATCTTAAATTAAAGAACTTCAAGGTTCTTTGTTAATGAAATATTAAGGAATGTTTGATTTTAAATGTTTTTCATTGCCAGGGCAGTTGAATAAATAACCCTAAAATTTATTTTTGGTTTCTCCGAAGATGTTTGATCATTAATCATGGCTTGTTATTTATTTCTTCATTTCAATGTAAATATGCAATAAGATTTAACTAATGTTTATGCTCCTGTGTCATTTCATTAGTGATTTGTATTTTCCTTTGGGCTTTCATGATGAAAATGTTTCTTTCGTTTAATTTACTGCTTCCTTTATTATTAACCGGGAATTATCTTCAAATAAATCTGCACTCAGATGCTTTTCACGTGCACATGTCTGATCTCTATTGTTAAACATCCCTCGGATCATTACCTAGGCCACGTCTACTAGAAACGTCGGTATTAAATCTTGTATAATTGTAAACGACTTGTTTTTAAACATACATTTTATTACGACGAGGAATGTTTTTAGCGTTCGTTTTGATTACAGTAAGTTGTACATTGGCATGGTGCCACGACTCGCGTGTTATACCACAGTTATACATATGTATTACTGTAAGCTGTAATTACTGTATCGAATTGTGTATACCACAATAAAATAACGTGATGAATTGAAATTAGCTAAGACAGCAACAGCATCCGGTTCAAATTTAGTTTGTTAGCTGGAACTACAGGGTGCATTTAAATAGAACCAAACGCTAAGAGACTAACTGTGTCTAGGAAATAAATTAAACTAGAAACACACAACAAAGAAATTATTTTATAAATAGGCACAAATATCCTGAATATTAACTTAGTAGAACATTTCATGTACTCAGTTTGCTACACGTGTAGCTTTTGGAACGAAACTGCGGTGGATTCAACACCTACTATTTAGACAAGTTGCATCGCTTGATTACTGTGCTTTTGCACTGGCGAAACATTCACAACAGAACATGTTAAAATCTATTTTCTAGTAGAGTAACAATTTTCTATGTCCTCAACTAGCCATGAACACAATCACCGTATCCGCTGCTGCATGCGTGTGCGCGTGAGCGTGTAGCCTATGTGTCACTCCGTTTCTGTGAAAATAACTTTCCTTTTAACCTTCTGGACAGTTTTGGATCATGATCAATAGCTGACCTTACAAGGACTTACTGTTTTATTTATGTATTTCTCTTAAGTCAAAGAAAAATTACTAGGTGGTACCTACTATACCTACCTACAATAAAAAAAATAAAATGTTAAATCTGAAAGGTGTGGTTTTTTAGTTTGAAATCTACTGGTTTTTTTTCTTTCAATTAGTGTTGATTTGTATTTCGACACCATTAGGCAGGCTCGATCTGTAAGTACCTACTAATGGTGCATTCCTAAAATATTTTGCCTGTCATGAATTTCAGGCAGTCTACATTGACCGCCTCATATTTTATTCACCAGCTTTAAAACAGTTCGGTAAAATCAATGTTCGTCAAGCATTTTTTTGTTAAAACCTGGGTGAAGTCCATTTGTTCAGAATTACTTATGAAGTATTTTTCACGGACATGTTATTTTAGGATAGTTAGGTATTTATTAAAGATACTTCGTATCTATTTTAGCATAGTGAATAATTCAAGGGCAACTTCTACAGTCGTTGATCCTACTTGAAATGCCAAATTGCCCTACGCTGCACTTGAGATATAAAACTATCATCTAGATAAATATGAAGCCGTTTAAATAATGATTGAGCTCGTTATGCGGGTTATGCCAGACTAACAAAACACTTGCGTTTCGAGACGTCTGATTCAAACATTTTGGCTGCTATTAAACTATTCGCTCGCCACAGGTGCTTTTGGAGCAGTTATGTAGTGTCTACCAACTGCCAAAAGTAGGTACTAAAACCATTTCTGTAGAGCTTGTTTTGGAATAGGTTATAATAGATTTCAAAATTGAATTGTGTCGAAAGGTTTCATGGAAATCTAGAAAGTTATTGCTACTTTTGTACCTACTTTCTGGTAATCAACTTCGAAAGTACCGAAGTGGTTCCTCAGATTTCAATGGGAGCCTGAGAGTAAAGAATTGAACACTTAATAAATGTTTGTCTATTCATTCATATTTCATTAGCTGATAAACACACTGATCATTTGTAGTTATCAGTAATGCTCATGATTACACGATTTTTTTTGGAAAATTAGGCTATACAACTAAAAATATGCGAATACATTCAATAAAGAGGAGGGTAAGAGAAAGAAAGTCAATGGCTGGTTTCATTAATAGATAAGATTCCTAGCTGAGTATTTCTTGGGAATAGAGGGACACATGCTTATGCATGCTTATAAAATTTTCATATCCCTTTTGCCACGGTGAAACGGTGGAAATTCTTTGATATCATTAAAACCTCTTTTGATATTTCGAAAAGAATTTATGTTTCTCAAAGAGCTATTTAGGTAAGATTGTGATAGATAGATATAGCCCTTCAGTACCAATATTCTGGCACAAAATGTTTGGAAATAAACAATGCAAGAGCATTTAATTTTACGAGGTGTTGAACGCAACGTAATTAGGTCGAGGTAAACTAAAACAGATTTGATTGATTGAGAAGTTTTCCTTTTCGACTTGTTTACTCATCTCTTTAACAGTTATGTTTTCTTTGAGTTTTTAATTGTCACAACCTTGATATGCGTTCTTGGTATCAACTAGTTATGAAACAGCCGAATATTTCATGCTTGAGAACATTCAAGATTTTACCCAATGGTTTTTTATTGATTACCTATGTGATAGTCGTAGCCTTTTGATTTTGTTCATCTTTAATTGTGAATTATATCACAGTGGGATTACTAAAATAGCTCTAAAATTCAGTGTTTATAATTAAGTCTCTCTTTAGTTATTAGATTTAACTAACTTGTGTCAAAGGGCTCAAAGAGATTCATCGATAGAGGTCACATTAATTTGGGGTCCCACAAGGTTCAATTCTTCGCCCGATTTTGATCTTATGAATTTATTAACTCAAATAATAAAAGACTTATAAAACTTAATACGTTTCACTTATGTGTCCAAACGACAGAGAGTTAAGTAACTACTATTTCTTGTGTATACTAAAATTCATCCTTTCTTGTAATTTGGGTAGCCAACTAAAACCTTCATATAGCGAAACAACCCAACATCAAGTCAGACTTATCTACAAGTGATGATAAACACAAAAATATTTACAGCTGGCGTGTACGTGCTATTTATATAATAGTATAATAAATCACATTGGGTGCAATCTTAAAATAATATTATGCATCTTGCTTACGTTTTCTGGGAGCAATGTTACTTATTTAGCTATACTTAAGTCAGTGTCCATGGCGGTGTGTATGAATAGTAACGTATCCCGGCAGTCAATGATGATCTAGTTACAGTGCACTATCTACAGAATTTTCGAACTTACCTGTGAGAGCTTGGGTACGTACGTAATGTACGGGTTGGAATTGTAGGAAACGTATGACGAGTGGTAGGGTAGGTAGTACACTGACGACCACGGCTGTCAGGGAAATGGACACCAGTTAAACTAATCCATTTAATAATATCATAGTTTTATTTGATTGTTCTTGGTATCATCTAGATATGAAACAGCCTAATATTTCATGCTAGAGAACATTCAAGATTTTGCCCGATGGTTTGTTATTGATTATGTGATGAGTCGAAGGCTTTTGATTGAGTTCATCTCAGGTTATGAATTATATCACAATGGGACTACTAAAGTAGCTCTAAAATTCCGTGTTTGTAATTTAGTTTCACTTGAGTTATTAGATTTAATTAATTAGTGTCAAGGCTCTCAAAGAGATACGTCGATAAAGGTCACATTAATTTGGGGTCCCACAAGGTTCAATTCTTCGCCCGTTTTTGATCTTATAAATTTATTAACTCAAATAATATTTGACTTGTAAAACTTAATACTTTTCACTTACCTATGTGTACAGACAACAGAGAGTTTTAAGTGAATATTATTTTTTGTGTGTACTAAAAAAGTAAAACTCATCCCTTCGTGTAATTTAAGTAGACAACTAAAACATCCCTCACGAAACAAACTTAGATGAAGGCAAACTTATCTACAAGTGATGATAAACACAAAATTTTAATATTTGCATATTTACAACAGCTGGCGTTTACGAGCTATTTCTGTAATCAAGCACATTGGCTGCAATCTTAAAATAATAGGCAACTTGCTTACGTGTGCCGCAAGCAGTGTTACTTACTTAGCTGTGCTTAAGTCAGTGCATATGTCCATGGGCGGTGTGTATGAATAGCGACGTATGCCCGGCAGCCAAGGATGATCTACTTACAGTGCACTAGATATCTACAGAAGTCTCGAACTTACCTGTGAGAGCTTGGGTACGTACGTAATGTACGGGTCGGAATAGTAGGGAACGTATGATGAGTAGTAGGGTAGGTAGTACACTGACGACCACGGCTGTCAGGGAAATGGACACCAGTTAAACTTATCCATTTAATAATATCATCGTTTTATTTGTTTGTTCTTGGTTGTCCTAAGTATAGTAAGGATACAGAAAAGTTAGTTTGTTCTGCCCTGTTAGAGTGCTGCAAGTTGTCGAAACTTAGCACGAAACTGATAAAATTATGTCTAAGCTAAGTTCATGTTATTATTGAGATAGTGTGCTTGGTATTTTTCTAGAATAGTTTGTGTGTACCTACCTACGTAAACACATTACCAGTATTATGATTATTGTAAAAAAAAAAATCAGTTCTTCTTGGATGTGGAAAGATACTATGATGTCATGTTCTGGTTTCAATGTGTAACAACTCTAGTCTATTTTCATTCTCTGTTTATTTTGATTAGACGCTAGTGCAATATCTCATTTTAAATCCATAGCTGCTATCTATGCTAATACAGCATGTAATTTTCATATTCCTCCTCCATATTAGAATTTCCCTACACCTAAAAACAGTTAAATAATTCAAGTCATAAAAAATAGGACATATAGAACAAACCAACATAGAGTGGGTAACATGGAAGTAAACTGTTAGTAAACAAGGATCGAGCTCATCATCGACCCGTTTCTTTAGGTTGTTGTGTGAACACGACACAAAGAAAATAGAAAAATATTAGAAAACGCAAGCTTTATTAAAAATTCAGTCTAAACCACATTTTAAATAATTTAAAATAACATTAAAAAAGCTCTAGTACGATCAACTTCCACTTATGAACAAAATAAAGTAGAGCGATCACATTACGTTACAGCGAATACTGATTAGGTAGTTACATGTTGAGGAAGCTGGGGGGTCAGGGAGTTAGGGAGCAGGGGACATCAAGGTGGGGCCGGGGCGGGAGCCGGGGCGCTACACGCGGTACGAGTAGTGGCGGTAGGTGGTGCCGTAGGGCAGGCGGCCGCTCGCCGTGGACGAGTACGAGTAGCCGCCGGGGCCGCCCAGGTTGCTGCTGCGCTCGCTGCTGTACGAGTAGCCACCAGGCCCGCTGCCGGCGCGCCGCTCCACCGTGTTGCTGTACGAGCTGCGCTGCGGCAGGCCAGAGCCCGCCGAGCGCGCGCTGGTGCTCTCGTACGAGTACGAGTACTGCTCCTCGGCGCGGCGCGGGAGGACCGGGTCACGGTCCACCACCACGTAGTGACGCGGCGTCTGCAACAACCCCGCCCTATAGCCACCGCCGATCACACCTCGCCGCCCGCCCTCGCACCGACCCGACCCGACCGACTAGCTTACTATAGCGAAAGCGACACACGACAAAGACACTACGCCCGTCAGTACGACGCGTAGTTGCTGTAAAAGACATGGCGATGCGGCGCGTGCTGCGGCCGGCCGTGCGACTGTGCTAGCAGCACGTCCATGTGGTCGCGCGGCGTGCCCAGCGGGTCAGCCTCCAGGTTGCGCTCGCGCAGGCCCACGGCCGCCAGCACGCGCGCTCGCGTCTGATCGCGCGGCGACACGTACGGCGCTAGCGGCGCCAACTTCGACTCCGGCTTGGGCGCGATGTTTTGCCGCGTGACTGGCTCGAGGATGGAGTGTCGTGCGCCGGGACGCGAGCGTCGGCCGAACGCCGTCACCGGATCCGGCACGAGACTCGGCCGCGGCACGAACGGCACCTTCTCCCAGTCGCCGAGCGGCAGCCGCTGCAAGCGGAGAAGTCGCCGTTAGTCGGGCGGGCGCGGCTCCAGCCGCGGCTATATTTGGCGCGCCCGGTAGCTCCGCTTTCCGACTCCGATTCTCGATTCGAAATGACCCACTTGCGGAACGCTACCACGAACGACGCCTATCAAAACCTAAGTCCTTTCAGATAGAAGTGGCGACGTGGATCTAGCTTATCATTAGCAATGATGTTTACAAGCGAACTAGGTAACGAAAACGGGAACAAGTCAACACTTGGGAAGACAGCGAGAAAACATAGTATCACGTTATCATCCATTGAATGTGGTGGATTCCAGTCACTGAACACTATGTCGTAATCGATGAGGCGGGAGTGGCGTCGATAGCCGTTTGTTAAGGGACGCGAGTGGCGAAGGTCGAGCTGGTGCGAGGGGCGTCCGGCTCCCGGGAGAGAGTGGAGCGAGGTGCGAGGCACGCTCAGTAGAAGGTGTTAGAAGGGCGGCGGCGGCACTCACCGTCACGGTGCTGTAGCTGCTGCTGGGCCTGTAGGGGCGGCGGGTCGTGTAGAAGTCACTCTCGTACACCATGGCTGCTGATTTATGATCGTTCGACTGTAACTCGCGACGGTTGGTCCTCGACTGAAGAGAGCGCGCACGCAGTGGCGCGACGCTGTCGAACTTATTTTTAGATCACTGTCATTGCAATTTTCACGTCATTCCCGAACCCCGCACGGATTTCTCACAGAAATTATAAAATGCTTGTTGTTTTGCTTGTGATGTCACAAGTGGGTTAAGGATAATCAGAATGTCGGCGAAGAACGCTGGGTGCAACGAGGGTAGGTGAAGACAAGCAAAGGTTATTAAAAATAATGTATGAACTGAAACAACCCAGAATGGTCCATTTGAATCATCAAGATAATTATATTTTGTAAATTTTCAGATTCCAATGTCGGACGAAATTGTGTAGGATGAGGACTCAAAAGGGAATTTGTGTCGTATGTATTTACATTTACTTTTTCACGTAGGTTGTTTTGAATCATAGTTATTTTATTTCAGCTAGACTGATGTCTGCCGATAAAAATAATATGTAGGTAGGTAGATCGTTACCTACTACGTTTTTAGGAGATAGGATTCATAATTGGAACAGGAAGATTATATCTGGTAGGCAAAAGGTAACTAAACTTCTGACGTAATTAAGAGTTATGGTATCTTCATTATTATGAGGGGTTTGCATTTGTGTTTAGGATTAGATTAGAGCAGAGCACACTCAGTAGATTTCTCCTGGCAACACATACCTACTTATTCTGCAAGGTTACAACTACAAGTCCACGGCCAAGCCATCAAGCGTTGATTAGTAGCTTTCGCCAAGGCATGAGCTATTTTTTATACCGACATGAGAGAAGGTCGAATGAATCTAGATTTAGTAGACATCCAAACCTAATCGTTAAGATTCCACTTTACGTAAATTGACGTACCTACCCGTGTTTTTTTTTTTTGTTGTACCTATACAACTAAAACCTTATAAAGACCCGACCAAATCATATAATACTCCATAGGTTTAGGTAGTTAAATAAAGGTAAACAAATCGTAAAAAGGGTGTTTATAGAAAACACTCCAATTCAAATTTATTTTAGATTTTTACAATAGTATCCTCTTTTATTGTAAGTATGTTTAACTTTATCATTTATTCTTAAACTACTTACCTAGGCAGGTAAGTACTCTTCGTAGATGTAACTGCTTGAGCACATTTTTTAGTTAGAGAAAAAATACCGGCCAAGTGCATGTCGGACCACGAATAGAGAAGGGTTCCGTAGTTGGTAAGAATTTATACCAAAACAAACCTAACTTTCCTATGATTATTCCCCCTTACACTTGTATAGGTACTTATATTAGGTCTTTACCTATGAAATTGCCGTTCTGCAGAACTGGCCATTTCAAATCAAAATAATGTTTGTTTGGCTAAGAATTCTAATTTCAAATTAATTTTATTTTAAAAACAACATTTGTTTATTGATTAGTGTTACATTTTCATCGCATTTCAATCTTTTTCGTCATCATGGATACTTACGTTAAAAATTCGAGTAATTATGGAATATGAGTACCGTCGTGGCAGCAACGCGGCACAAGCGGCACGCAACATCAACGACGTTTACGGAGCTAACACTACAAACCAACGCACCACCTGTTATTGGTTTGCTCGCTTCTGTTCTGGAAATTTCGACCTGAAAAATGAACCTCGCGGTCGTCCGAAGACTTTGGTCGACAATGACGAATTAAAGGCGATTGTGGAAGCAGATGATACACAATCTAGGGGAGACTGGGTACGGTTGCAGCAGGGTACGGTTAAACCATCGCTAATAACTCATAAACTATTAGCGGTGTGGTGAGGGGTACAAGGGGAGAGAGTCGCGGCCGGCGAGTCCGGACATGAATCACAGTGACGCGTAATGACGCGTTGCACTTCGCGCGCTCTGTACGTTTCCAGGGGACCCTATTATATTTTTTCGACAAAAAGTAAGTATTTTCTATTGTTTTCTTTTTCAAATTACTTTGTTGATATTAGCATTTGCATTTTGAGTGATTTTCTGTTTTATCGTTAGATTTTGAAGGTTCTAAAACCGTGATTCGTTTTTGTTTATGTTGTTTTGTTTCGACGCTATGTTTGTTTTATTAGCGGTTGAGGGGTATGGGGACGGATGAAGCAATTATTGTGGGTACGATTGAAACAATGATAACCGTTGCTTTTTTCGTTCTAGATGCCCAGACAACGTATAAAAAAAACTTCAAGAGGCGAGTGTGATATAACTCAGTACGAAAATGCGTATGAAGAAGTCAAAAAAGGGACTTCTTTACGAAAAGCTGCAGAGATGTATGGAGTTCACCATTCTTCTCTTCTGCGATACAAGAAAAAAAGAGATGCAGCGATCGAAGAAGGTAACCAGGCTGATGTTAGTAGGTATGGGGTATGTAGCTCACAACCGAGTATTTACCCCTGACCAGGAATTTAAACTGTCAAAATATTTGATCCGCTGTGCGGATATTTACTTTGGTCTATCTGTCAAGGAAGTAAGAAAATTAGCATTCCAGCTCGCTGTCTAATATAATTTAAACACACCTCCTACGTGGAACGAAAATCAGATTGCCGGAGAAGTGGTTTCGCTCTTTTATGAGAAGAAATGTGGAATTGTCGGTGCGCACAGCTCAGGCAACCAGTCTCTCCAGGGCAACAAGTTTTAACAAGACCAACGTGGATGCTTTTTACGATAACTTGCAAGTTGTCTTTGACCGTGACAACTTTGAACCACAAGACATCTACAATGTTGACGAGACGGCCGTAACAACTGTATAAAAGCCCGACAGAGTTGTGGTAAAGCGTGGAACACGACAGGTAGGAGCTGTCACCTCTGCCGAACGTGGGACGTTAGTCACACTAGCCTTTGCGGCAAACGCGTTGGGCAATGCGATTCCCCCAATGTTCGTGTTTCCAAGGGTTCGATACCAAGATCATTTTATTAGAGATGGTCCAGTGGGTTCTATTGGAACTGCCAACCTATGTCCATTTATGACATCCCTGGAATGATAAAAACTGCAATGCCACTTGCCCTGACACAGTCGAATATTCAGGCTGGGTTCCGTAAGACTGGAATATACCCTTTCAACCGGAATTTGTTTCAAGATCTGGATTTTGCTCCGTCATTCGTAACGGACAGGCCAAACCCGAATGATGCGGTAGAAGACGTGGTTACACTTGCACCAGTGGAGGTAATCGCACTTGCACCGGAAGAAATAGTTGTTCTAGCACCTGACGAGGAGACGCCACCGCTGTCACCTTCCTTGTTGAACGAAGCTTCTATGTCTGAAAACGTGCCACAACACGTAGCCCCGATACAGAATACAGAGACTAATATCCCACAAAAGTTTGAAGATTTAACGACGCCGCCCACACAAAGTTGTGCAGGTGTACGTCATCAGTTACAAGACACAACTATACAACCGGAATCAAATATTTCTCCTAGAGATGCTACTGCTGCTCTGAGATTGCCTTCTAGCCAAAGTTACGTCAGTCTTCAACAATCATCACCGCAGCCGTCTACAAGCAAACAACCTGTATTTACACCTGAAATAATACGGCCATATCCAAAAGCTGCCCCCCGGAAAACAACAAATAAAGCTCGCAACACAAAAAAGACTACTATTTACACAGACACTCCGGAAAAAGAAGCTATAAGAAAAGAACATGAAGATAGACAGAAACGACAAAAATCTAAGCAGGTAAAGAAGAAAATACTTGAAGATACTACAGCGAAGAAGTCTAAAGGTAAAGCAAAGAAGAAGAAGGCCGATTCACCAGCTTCATCGGAAGAAGATGAATATTTTTGCCTCATATGTGTGGGAGCGTTCACGGACAGTAGATCCGGAGAAAAATGGGTACAATGTCAAGGAGGCTGTAAAATGTGGTCTCACTTAGAATGTACAGATGGTGGGCGATATTATGTTTGCCACAATTGCGACGAATCTGATTAGGATCTATATTTTACTTTAAAAAAAAATTGTTAAGTTTAACAAATGTTTTTTTTTTGTATTTTTTTTTTATTATAGACAGCAGCTGCTGTTCAGCTTGTTTTTGTTCCTACAGATAATTTGAGATATGGAAATCTTGTATTATTAATTATTGAGACTGATTGTTGATTTTTTAGTTATTTTTGTTTATTCGTGTTAGTTTGTTAGTTTAAACCGGAGCAGAAGAGCTCTTTTTATGTTCGAAACAATTATTAAGACTGATAGAAATGGTGCCATACTAGAACTTAACCATTTCTTGTTGATTATGAATAAAGAAACTGATTTTTATTACTTATTTGTTTATGTTTCAACTGACACCCATCGCTGTTTCAACCGCCCCTGGTATAGGTACGGTTGAAACAGTGGCACATCATTTTATTAAACTCTTCCTAACTAGTAAATATGGCAGTTGAGCCTCTAATTCTGAGATGTATTTGAAGACAAGTCTCATTTTATGTGTTTTGTTGTTTGTTATGTTTCAAAATGGCCGTGCTACGAGCGTTCAAAGCAAAATTGTTTCAACTGTACCCAGTCTCCCCTACTGCTGAATTAGCAGCAGCTTTCGACGTTAGCATCAAAACAATATTGGTCCATTTGCGTCAAATTGGCAAGGTAAAAAAGCTTGACAAATGGGTGCCCCACGAACTCAATGATCGCCAGCGCGAAGTACGCGTCGAGACGTGCCTTGCACTGCTCAACAGACACACAAATGAAGGAATTTTGAACCGCATTGTTACCTGCGATGAAAAATGGATTCTGTTTGATAACCGCCAGCGCTCAGCAAGTTGGTTGGATCCTGGTTCAGCACCTAAACAATGCCCTAAACGAAAACTTACCCCTAGAAAAGTGATGGTCACTGTTTGGTGGTCTAGCGCCGGTGTGATTCATCACAGCTTCTTACCAAACGGGGTGAGCATTAATGCAGATGTGTACTGTGAAGAACTGAACACAATGATGGAGAAGCTGGCACATCTCCAACCAGCATTGGTCAATCGCTCGTCTCCGCTGCTCCTGCACGACAACGTGCGACCTCATACTGCACAGCAGACGGTCTCCAAGTTGCAAGAACTGGGGTTGGAAGCTCTCCGTCATCCGCCCTACTCACCAGACCTTGCGCCTACAGACTACTACTTTTTCCAGAATTTGGATAACTTCTTGGCAGGAAAAAAATTCAATACCCGAGAGGCAGTACAAAAGGCCTTTGAAGAATTTGTTGCCTCCCTTCCAGCTGATTTCTTTAAGAAGGGCATCAATAAACTGCCACTGCGTTGGCAAAGATGCATTGATTGCATGGGTGATTACTTCGATTAATACAAATAAAAAATACATGAAAAAAATTCGTTTAAATTTTTTCATACAAAACGACAATTTCATAGGTAAAGACCTATTTTTATTATTATTATTATTTTAAGTCAATTAGTTTTTTAAATCATGTAAATACTTTGTAGTTGAAAAACATGTTCTCCCATACATCGATATATGCCACGGTCAATTCTGCAACTGCAAATGTAAGTTTGAAATCGCAAAAAAGTAGGTAGGTATATTATAAAATGACAAATTAACGATTTTCGGACTTTTTCCTTTACTTGTGCTGTGAGACCTTGCTTCCTGCCAAAGAACATAATTCTAGATCTACGGGAAGTAGGTACCTTGTAGGTTTTTTATTTGACAGTATCAAAATATGTCACATAAATGGCCGTACTTTTTTATTGCGTTGACTTAGAAGCTTGATTTTTTTTAGAGCTACAAGTGACCAGAGATCTACGTAGGTTTTTGATATAAATTTTAACTTGATACCTCCACGCGTTCCTGAGAAAATGGGTCTTGACAGACGGACAGACCAACAACGAAGTGATCCTATTAGGGTCCGTTTTTTTCTTTTTGTGGTACGGGTACGGAACCCTAAAAATGAATTTTGAACTAATCCCTCAATGTTAGATTTTGGTGTATTTCACTCGCGCTCCGATTGATCGAAAAATTGCAACGAAAATGAATTCACTTCACTCGAATAGAAGCGACATACATACGTATTGATTAACTAGCTCCTACTCATAGAGAAATAGCAAGATCATTATTGACAGCAACTAAAAGAGTGTTTGCTAACAGGCGCTTTGGAAACTAGCCAAGCTTATAGCAGCTTGGCTATCACGATATGACACGTCTATCTAATCCACTTCTTCATTTGTATAACCGTCAATATCACAAAACAATGAAAACTTCGCAAACGCGCATGTAATTACGATGTTTTAATGTTTTTAGGTCCCCTGTGAGTAGTTTATTTATACCTAAGTTGCAACTCTGAAAACCTTGTAATACTCCCATGGCGTTCAAAAAACTGCGAAATTCTGGCACTTTTCAGTTTTTTTGAAAATACACCTTAAGGACGCTTTTTTAGATATCTTTGTACTATATTTTTGCGAAGCATAGCTTGCTTCTTAAATATAGTAATTTGATACAACCTGGGCCCAAACCAAAGCACTTTATGTAGGTCTATTGGTTGCGAAGATATAGCTAATCAAATATACTTAAGCATTTTTTTTCAAAGTGAAAAATGATCGATTTAAGGTCATTTGCCAAGACACATACCGGCTGAACTTATGGTCCTTTTCGAGAGAGTTTAACAAGAGAGTTGCTGTTGATCCCTTTACCATTTTCCAGAGGGTCAGTGTGACAACAAAACAATCAATGTACGATTGAAGCAGCATTTTGTTCGCGTATGAGCTAGCCCCGTATCCTTATATGTTCTTGTTCACTGAAGAACTACAACACTTTCTCTAGGACCACTACGGCCGGTACGTGTCTTGGCAAATTACCCTAAATAGAAAATTTTAAATTTTTGGGAAATATGCTCATATCAGTATAAACTTATCTCAGAGGACCTAACAACATACAAAAACAACGTAGTTACATGCGCGTTTGATTATTGACTGGGCTAGTAAGCGATATCTGGCAAGTAATTTGTAACAGAAATTAACTTATACTTTCCCTCTTCAAGCTAAATACTAGTTAGTTGGAATCTGTTATTTTTTTCAGTATTTATGACCTGCAGAGCGTTCTCGGGTGATTCTACTCTTTACCCAGTACAGACCTCCCACCGGAATTTATCCAAAATAATAAATGTCAGGTGCAATTATTTTCATTTTCCATTTACTTTTTCATAAGGTATACCTACTATAGAATTTCAGATGCCTTTGCATCTAGCGTTGGATGTCGTCATGTGGCTCCTGCGCCAGCGTCGCGTAGATTTGACGTGATTATATTGAAACTAACTTCGTTGTGTTGACGCGGCGTTAGCGCAGCGAAAAACTACGGTTTCCTCGAAAAGCGGTGGCCGTCATATAGCGTCTACAATTTACTGGCGAATGACGTCATTAAAACGTTATTTATGAAAAATAGCCCACTTTCGCATGAGCACTTTTTTCCGTGAAGTTTTTTTACCGCGCACTGGATTTTCAAAGCTCAGCGTAGCTTTTTAACGCGCTAGGGATGTCGATCTGTTGGGTTCTCAACGCACAGTTGAAAATCCAGGGCTCGATAAAATGAGCGCCGCGTTAAATAAGTGGACGGACGTACTTAACTCACGCGAACAAAATTATTTATACCTACTGAGATCAGTGAGCTTACACATTTTCCATGACAAGCAAGTGCACTGCGTCTCAAAACGAAATAGAAACGAGACTATCTTTTGACGCGTTTGTGCGAATCTAACAATTTAAATCTTTGCCCCTGCCGTCATTAACATGACAGCCGTTACTACGACCGTTGTGTAGCCACCGCTCTTCAAGGAAACGCGTTCACTGAACGCCTATGCTGAATATACACTCAAAGCGAATACACTGAGGCTGATATCTATAGAGCGAACTGTGAATTTACTCAAGCTAAGCACCTCTAGTAGCGTTTCTTACCAAAATTAACCTTGTTTGTAATAAAGTTAATGTTAAGATTCGTATGAAACGTTACTATACTTAAGTTTCAGTTAAGTAATATTCGCTCTAGATCTCAGTCCAAAAAAATCTTTTAAAGCCAATCTGCTTCAGTTTATGTATAGGTGTTTTATCTAAAACTGCTTTTAAAATATTGATGATACTTTCAATGTTCTTTATTTCAATTTGGGTAAATAAAATATCACTTTTTAATGTAACAGTATTAGTAATATTCGTTGATTTCGAAATGTATTGTCTCAAATAGGTGTAATGTAAATCAACTCATGTTTTGTAATGAAATTGTATATTTTCTGCACACTTGTTGCAATATTTCTCTAATATGCTAAGATAGGCCATACACTACATAAGCATTTAGCATGTAAGGCAGCAACTGCTTATATGTAAGACCAATATACGTGAGCCGTGAGCTTTTATGGTGTATGGCCTATCAAATTCCGTGATAACAGTAATAACAAATCATTTCGTGTGTCCCAAATTATAAAATATTACTTCAGAACAAGGCTGCATGCCTTCCTTATCTGTGTGATCTATTGAAACTGATAGTTCTGGCATTTCACAAAGAGGGTACATCGTAACAGAGATCGACGCCACTAATAACACAACAATAATCAAAAGTAATTGTAAACTTAAACTATTTATTTATCCTTTTACAAAATTTTACCTTTTTCATTATGAATTTACAATAATTTTTAATCATTCACGTCATCAGAACGTATGCTGTATTCGATCACAGATGGACCTAGCAGTCGACTCATATAAAAAAATTTGGACCCAGAAACATAATACAGTTGTAGTATATTATAATCTAGACGGCAAATCAAACACCCGTTGTCCCAGACCCACAGCTTTATTGACTCACCAGTGTTTCCATACAATAAATCATAACAATTCAGGTCAAACAAAACAACATGTGCCCAACTTAATATAAATAGGTCAAAACTGTCTGGCGCGTCGTGTGAGGAGTCTCGGGGAACATAGTTCAGTCTGCCAGCGCAGGGCGCCAATAAATATCAACGTATGTACACGAGGCCACTCGCGACACTACTCCCCCCTATATATTTATAACTTTTCATTAAAAATTTATAATTTATTTCGTTATGTCCTATCTATGTAGGTCGACTAACACCGTTGCGCCGTGAATCGAAAACTGTACGGTGCTGCGAACATAGCGTCATTTAGTTGTCTACAGAAACTAGATGGCGCCGGACAACACTCAGATAATTTTGTGGGTACGGTCGGTCAATAGCAGCGACGGGAGTCAGCGGCGGGCGCCGGACGTCTGCTGGTGTCGCACATCAAACCTCTATGAAATTCAACAGTTGGCACTCGAGATACCGTCCAGAGCCGGCCACAGACTCCCGTCACTAACCACCTGTGACAAGCTGAACGGTATTGCTATTTTCCAGCATTTTTGTACACTGTTTGACTGCTCTGCCAATGTCAACATCTCGAGATATGTACGATAACTCGATTCCTTATATATTTCGGCACACCACCCGCACTTACTGACGATGTTAGGTCCCTCGACTAACAGTGTGCAATGTTATGAAATATACATTTGCGACGTGAACACCATCGCCGTCATATTATACAGTAACAAGAACAATTTTATACAAATGTAGTTGCAAGCACGCAACGCGACTTATCGGAGTCTACACGGAAAACCGTTTGGACTTGTACAAAAATAAAATCTAAACCAAAACTTATCTGTCCCGGGACAGTTTTACAAAATTGACGCAGAGTTCGTATTGTATTACGTCGGGTCCGCTGGGGACCGCGTGAGGCACAGAATGAGGCGACATTGCACGGCGTCGCGGGGGGTGCGCGGGCGTCTACTGCGACGGGTACTGCGCGGACGGCATGGGCGACGCGTACATGAGCGGCGCGGGCCCGCCGCCCCAGCCGCCGCCCGCGCCCGCCGAGCCGCCGCCCGGCATGCTCATGCGGTACCCCGCTGGAACAAAACAAACACATTACTACTCATATTAACAACAGACGGTGTATTCTGGTAAAATCTCCCGAGAAAAAACTTTTTTACAAAAAATTAAGCCGACGTAAAAAAGAAAGAAAAGCAAAAAATAACCTTTTAGTGTATGTATCAAATTTTGAGGCGGCGCCAAACAAACATTCAACGAAGATCCATCAAAGTACCATTTTACGATATAAATAATTAATTTGTTTGTTTTTTTTTAATTTTTCGCTTTTCAGTTTTTGTTCGTCGTTTTAATTTTTTGTAAAAAAGTGTTTTATTAGTAGTGTTTTTGAGTTACCATTTCATTTTATTGTTTTCCTTAAGTAAGGAATTTCCTCAACAGTCTTCCGTCTCCATCGTCAGACCCTCGATAACAATCATACCCCAGCTAGGTTTAAAGTTCTCATCAAGGTGAATGAAATAAGCCCAAACACGATGTAGCTGCTGTAAGCTGCTGAGGAGCTCTCGCGACTGTCTTCCGTTTCCATCATCAGATCAACTCCAGTTCTTTATTATGTCAATGTGTCCTCAAAACTACATTATGTGCTCGAAATTACAACAGAATCGGTTCGCAAATGAAAATTCAGCAGGTGGCCAAGAACGTCAATCTCTTTCAATTTTGGTCGTAAAAGAGAACTTATTGTATGGATAGTGCCATCCACTCTTCTTCCTACACGCTTACAGTATAGTCATCGCGTTTAGGAAGAAGAGCAGGGCTAATTGTGGTCACAAATACTGCCTAAAACATGATCTTTACCTCAGATTTCCCCCCGCAACTACGGTTTTAAAGGTCAAAGATATCAACCATAATGGCTCACTGGACTTAACCCTTTATATAGGAATTCCTACAGGAAAAATGTTATGCAAACGATTGGTCATTTGAATTAAATAATTTTCCATAGCTTTTCAAGTTAGGTTCAGAATATCGGAGCAAGCTAGAGAACGCTATCATATAGGAAATTACTGGCCACAAAACATAGTCTAAACAAAAATGGCAAACCTACTTACTTACCAAATACGAAGTGAAATGAAATTAATTTGTATAATCTGTAAATAGGATATCGGAATAACTTTTACACGTCATATTAAAAAATATTAAAAATAAGTTAGTCAGAGGTGAAAGGAAAGTCTGAAGAGAATGGCCGAAACAAACTCAAATTCAAGTCCAGACATAATCTTGGTCAGGCCATATGAGGACCATATAGAATGGTCTTTTGAGGAAAGAACCACACAGATTTGAGTGGACCTATACAGTCAGTGCAAACATTTGTCAGTAATCGTGGAGCTCAACTCGGAACTTAAGGAGCTCAACGAATACGCAAAATTGCAAGGCACTCGAACCAACAAAAGACATTAAAAGTCTGCCCAATAATAATTTGGCATCCAGTAGTGTATTGTTTTAACAATACAGAAAATAGTGCAGCTATACTAATTATTAATACTTCCACCGAAATAAATAGATCACATTAGTGACCAGTTTAATGACCGCTATTACCTGTTATAAAATCTTTACGCTATGAAGAAATATTTCCATAGCCGACTAACAAATTGAGAAAAGTAAGCAAAATAATGATATTACGTGCCAAATCAAATCATGTCAATGTTGACTGTTTTACTTTCTCAGGAAAACTTATATAAAGGACCTAAACTCTGATGTTTACCTACACGAAGAAAAATTATAAGGGATATCGACTGTGAACTGGCAACCGATACTATCTCAATTTTGACAACATTACAGGCTGAAGAAAAAACTTGTTTGCGTCATTTATATAGCATCTGGTATATTAAATAAAAATACATGGCTTTTTAATATTTTTATTACACTTGTTATTAAAAACAAAAGTAGCATTTTAGGCTTTCTTCTAATATAAAAACGAGATAGGACAATATAAATCAACACAAGAACAAAAATTGAGATAGGACGGGTTGCCAGTTCACAGTCGATATGTAAAATATACATATTTCATTGATAAGTAAAACTAAAGCTACATTTTCGAAAATTATTAAGAGTCCTATTGCTTTTTTTTTACGGAAATGCTAGATTTTCGCCCTGTAATTTTCAGCAGTAGTAACAGTAAGATATTTTAATTATTTGATTATAATAACGTTAGTGCCCTCTTTCTTATAAGTTGGAGTTATATTTACTACTTTCATTTTATTTATTGCAATGTTATTGAGAAACGAAATTATGAAACGTATTCATTGTAAATGGAAGTTTAAGTTTACTTGATAAAATTATATTTATTTGGAATATAATGGACGCCGAATCAAGACATTTATTAGATTTTTTCCGCGAAACCTCAAGAAATTTAAAGAAATTCTAAAACTCCAATAAACAAGCAAAACATTCAACTAATCTATTAGTAATGTTTGCTTTTATTAATTAGAATTGAATGAAACAATGTAAATTTGAGCGTCAAAGTTCCAGCGTCGACGGTTTTTCTTATAAACTGAGATCATAAAATATTTATAATAAATTACACGAAAAGAAAAACTAAAATGTGTAACTCCAACTTACAAGAAAGAGAATGGCACTATCGTTATTCATAATCAAATACCTAACTAAAATATTTTACTGCTGCAAAATTACGTCTAAAATCATGAATTTGTGTTAAAAAATTAATCTACTATATAAAAATAAGTCGGGTTTTCCTTCCTGACGCTATAACTCCAGAACGCACGAACAGATTTCCACGGTTTTGCATTCGTTGGAAAGGTCTCGGGCTCCGTGAGGTTTATAGTAGGTAGGGTAGGTAGGGTAGATAGTGTAGGTAGGGTAGGTAGTGTAGGTAGGGTAGGTAGTGTAGGTAGGGTAGGTAGTGTAGGTAGGGTAGGTAGGGTAGGTAGGGTAGATAGTGTAGGTAGGGTAGGTAGTGTATGTAGGGTACGTAGGGTAGGTAGGGTAGGTAAGGTAGGTAGGGTAGGTAGAGTAGGTAGGGTAGGTACGGTAGGTAGGGTAGGTAGGGTAGGTAGGGTAGGTAGGTTAGGTAGGGTAGGTAGGGTAGAGTAGGTAGAGTAGTTTGGTAGGGTAAAAAAGTACTTAGTGCTACCCGTGCGAAGCCGGGCCGGGTAAAGCTAGTAGTACTCTAAAGACTAATCTGTTTCATTGTGACAGTTCAACAACAACTATTCATTGCGTTATTTACGTTGTTGAGCAGATTTTTTTCGAACTTTTGAAACAATGGATAACACATAATTTTGTAATGTTGTGATAATGGAAGCATGTGGGTACTTTGAAATGAACATTACGGCAAACCACGGTCACTTAGCAATAAAAATGTTCGCAGTAAGTCGTTAGTTAACACGCCGGTTGATAACAATACAGCCGAGGTGGCAGATAGCAATATTGATAGCGACACGTGCGTTTGACAACAGCTCACTTTTATTTTTAACTAGTCACCTAGGTGAAAGGCAGACCTCACTTGGCTGTCAGGCTAGACAGAAAGCAGTGTAGGCGACTAGGCATACATATTCAATGCGATCAAAATATAAACACGAGTTTATATGTGCTAGCACACTTTGAAATGGCGCTGCGGTCTTATTCTAATATACGCGTAACAATAAGCAATAAATCTGTTTTAGGATCATTAGGAGTCCCAATACGTCTAACTAACAATAAGTACTCTTTAGGGAAATTAAGAGCTGTAGGCAACAAAAACCAAAACACGTAAATTGAAAGAAAAGGAAGAAATAAACAGCTTTTTGTTGAGACCAGGGGCCGTATTATAACGTATCAATGCCACCATTATTCCAGTGTGAGTGAGAGACGGAGCTATACAAGGCCGCTAGCACCATCCTTTTTTCGCAGTGGAATAATGATGGCATTAATAGTTCATAATAAGGCCCCAGGCAGCGGCGGAAAGTATTTGTGGATGCTACTGATACTGCAGTACTCGAAGTTGTTCTGGGCTGATACAATTCATTCCTCTCTACTTCATGCTCAAAGTAAAACTCTCTTCAAAGTAAGAGTGAATAGGCTTTTTCTAGATGCGCTCGTTCCATCGTAGACCTAGACCTTCACTTTCCATCAGACAAGATCAAGGTCATTAAACCATTACTGGTTACCGTCATCCTACATTAGCCCACTGCTAGGCAAAGGCCTATGGCTCCCCTATGGCTTCTAGCTATTTCGCTCCAGAAAGTGGACCATTTTTACCCATTAATTACATATTTTGTAAATGACATACCTGCTGCTGCGGCCTGCGGGTTGCTGTAAGCGGTGGCGTACTGCTGGTAGTACCCCGGCGCCATGTATCCTTGTAACGCCGGGTAGCCCTGAAATAACACGCGCGCTCGTTAATACCTAATAGTGATTATCGGCCCATCAACACGCAACATTATTCACAAGTGAGAAATTGTACATGTTTGTTTGTTTTTTTCTCTCTTGAATTTAGAATATATTGAAGCCACATTTTTGCCCATGTTTTTAAATTTTATAATAAAGTGTCAAGTTACATAATGATTGAATGTTACAAAAATGAGTGCGTGATATCGTTCATTTGTAGCTACTTCCTGTAGTCAGTATTTCCTGGTACGGGAATTTCTATGAATTGAATAAGATATTAACTTATTTTTAGAATCTATATAAAATAAGGAAAATTTCTACATTACAATTGCCTTTCTAATAGTTAAGAATTCATTTAAATGAATAACTCATTCGAGCAAGTTTTCTGTAAATATTTTTTAATTCAAATTATTCTTGACGTTAATCATGCCAAAACTTCCAAAAACAACATAAATTCAAACAAAAAGTCTAGGTGACTAAATTACACAACGAAAATACACAAAATCTCATGCTGCATCATTATTTACGAGCACAGTCGAATGTCATGCACACTATGTAGCAAGTAGCTACAAGACCACGCATAACTCTCACAAAAACAACGCGCGTTTAAAATTCAATAGTCGGCTTCATGAACGTGAAACTTTCAATGGACGCATTTGCATATTTCACGACGTACGTATCGTGGCTTACTGTAATTCAGATCTATTACACTTAAGTGTGTTGTTTGCACGATTAAAATTTTGCTTATCTTAGCCATAACCACCTGTAGATTGAGTCTAGAATTTTTAGACTGGTTTTGCCAAATTAAAAATTCCATATTTCCTTTTTCCTGGTTTTAAATTACGGCGATTGGTATCAACGTAGTAGATAGCTTATTAGATAGCTAAACTGCTGTTGCTAATCCGATGTACCGTTATCGGCCATCTGATTGGCTAACAAGTATAGCACCTTGTTTGTATCTGGCTAGTCTATTGGCACCATTTAAAGTCATAACTTATTATCAGTTGCCATTAACGGCTTTCGCAGATGGGAGGTAGAAAATACGTTAGGAAGGTGAAGTGAACTTTTAATTATAGATTAGAATGTTGAGAATTTAATCTTTTAGGTGAAAGCATGGCTTTGTGCTATAGCTTCAAAAAAAAATTATAAGTTTATGATTTGCAGTTTTATGGAATTTATGGAAATTAGCTGTTTAGTCTAGACTCGTAAAAATGAGCATGTATATTAAATGCATCTCACAGTCAAAATACCTAATTTGAAAACTAAAATTGATTCGGTAGGTTAGTAAACGAAGTATTACAGAAAATGGTTCAAATCTTGGATACTTCATCTGGCATTTGTTTGGAAAAGTGATAACAAACTCTTATCAAAGTCTAGATACACGTTACTTTAGGCGAGGAGAATTTAAACACGCGAATGGTATGATTTTTTTAGAAGTAATAAGCAAATCTGACAAGCACACCTTACAATGAACGTAGAAAGACACTATCAAGCAGTTTTATAGAATTAAGACTCAAATTCAAAGCATTTATTTCAAATAAACCAATTACAGGCACTTTTGAATTGTCAAGGGGTCGGTCAGTCAGAAATATGAAGCTAGTCGCCCATTCCAAAGCGTAGTAGGTACCTATGGAGAAGAACGGGCAAGAAACTCCACGGACACTCTTTTAAATCAAAACTTTTAACTAAGGCAGATAGATACCAATGCTCACTAATCGAATTTGTACCGTAGGGCAAACAATAGAATAATTAATTATTTTTATTCACTCACTAAAGGGAATAAATATTTAGAAATATGACAGTACATACTCAACAGGAAAAGGATGTTTAGATTTAAGTCAAACAAACTATATGTATTATATTACATGTACCATAGATTGGATAATACTATCATCGTCCATAGTGCAATTTCAGCCACTGCTGGCATAGGTCTCTCTTCTTTTCTTGCTATATGCTATCGTTCTTCCAAACACATTCAAATTTGAGCATTTTTATGATTGATTCATGTTTTCGATTCGACTATAAAAAGCAAATACAAAAACATTTACCTGTTGTTATCTGCAACTACCGAGTTAGTTCTAAGTTTACTACGCAAGAAACTACAACACAGAAAGAATAAAATATATGCAGTGTGTATCAGACAGGTATGTCAAATTTAAGGGTGTGGAACAACTTCCTCCATGGGTCCAACATTGTAATAGAGAAATAAATATTAGCCATCTCCTACAAAACTTCAACACCTACTCAACTCAAATGGTCGTCTTATAATTTTTTCTTGTCTACGATGTTGGTCCCATGATGAAAGTTGTTAAGTTTGATGGTCTGTACTACACCTTTCTGATACATCCTGTATATAGATGATTGCTGAAAAGAAACTAACTACTTATGAACAACACCATCAAAAATCTAATCAACAACTTGGTAAAAAAAAAAGTTTTGCTAAAAAGTGCCAAACAAATCTATCTACCACACACGATAAAACTTAGATTAATTCAGAAGTACTACCTGATTCTGTATGCAAAACAATAAAAATAATATTTTTATTACAATGTAAGAAAATAGCATATTATTATATAAATATTGGTCAAGGTTACAAGGTTTTTCAAGAGTTGAAATTGTTTTATTACACATACGATTTGCCTTTATATTGTGGGTACTTATTTCGTGAGACTTGCGCTTACGTCGCTTCTGCTTTGGCCAACGTAGTATCCGTAGCTTTCTAACCTTGACCCAAAATACGATAAAATAATCACACTGTACGGGGATCACTAATCCTTTTGTAATCAAAATAATTCGTATTTTTACATGTCCGTGTCGATAACAATTTTCATGTTGTGCAAATTATTTAAGAATTTTTAGAGACATTATCAAGGAGTTGTAACAAATGGACTAATAATGTACGGAAACGGCGCGATGCACACTTGCATACGCGGCGCGAATAGCGCTCCTATAGTAATCAATCAAAACAACGCTGTATTACACGACGCAGGCAATCAGCCAATGAGAAACATTTTCTTGTTTGGTAACCAAACAAGAAAATGTGCCTAATCACCTCGTTTTTACTACTCCATGGTTGATTTTAATAAAGAAAATGTTTTAAAATTTCTTGATATTTACCTGAGCGTACCAGTAGCCCATTCCTTGTTGATAGGGGTATGGGTACTGCGTTTGTGCACCCATCGCAGGCGGCGCCGCCGTCGCATTGTTCGTACTCTGGAATCATACATTATTCTCATGTTATTGGAATACTTAAGCAATTATCTGTATGATGAACATAATAGGTAAACAAGTATGCAATTAGGAATACCAATGACGTTCATGGACTTTATGATAAAAGACTTATTGAAAAAAAAACAAAATTGGAGAAATAGTTTTCTCTCAGTGCATTAGTAAAAATAGGTTAATTACTTTACTCTCATTTTGATCACTTACTAAGCCATTATAATAATTAATTTTAGTTACTAAGGGAAATGTGACCTCATTACATTCAACAAATTGTAATTTTTTCATGCCCAGTTTCTATTTTATGGTGATTGTTTCTAGTTTTATTTGCAGAAGATATTTGCAGCGTTAAGTTTCCCTCGTGCATAGTTATTGATATCAACAATTAATTTTTGGAACATTATGATGGTATACCTTCTATACAGCAGAAATAAGTAGTGCATTCATTTACACCACAGCGTAAATGAAAGTTTGTCAGATTTACATTCTTGCTCAGTTGTCAAGTTTAAAACGGTATTATAAAAATTAATTCAACAACAGTAAATACTATTCCAACTATGTATGATAAAAAAAAAACATTCTAAACATTTACACTACTCCAGTGCATTCACATACACAAACTGTCTGCTGACAACCAAGTGCTCAAAATACTACAAAAGGCAACAACCTTCTTTTGTTGTAATTGAAACAATAATAAAATTGTTGTGTCTCTCAACTCAACCACAGCTGTTGTTTTGTTTGCATCAGTTCATGCCAATTAATTGTTTTTAGTGTATGAGAAAGTATGCAAAAGCAACCAAAACTGCAAAATAATAAAGTCAATTTTACAACAACAGTAATATGGTGACTTTGCATTTCTTTATAGACTGCATACATGAGTTTTGGGCTTATTATATTGATAACAATATTCTTACAATGCAATTGATATGTATGAGGAAATTAGATTTTAATTATTCAAATAAAGATAACCTAAAACATATGACTGCTGTTTTAAAAATCATACAGGTAACTAACAGGTTAATTTATATTGGGAAACAGGTCTTAAATGGTCTGATTTACATATTATGCAGATTGGAATTATATGCACGAAAATGTATGGCAAAAAAAAAACTGGTATAGTAATATGACTAACAAAATCTTAATGAGGAAGCTATATTATTGCAATACATAAAAAAATGGGAACTTTGATAGGGTAAACATATTTTGGGAAATACCATATCAGTATTATTACTTTTATTATTTTTTCAGCAAATCTCTACTAGTCAGTTTAACAAATTATTTCAATAGAACAATCAGATTTAGAAAGAGGTGGATATTCAATGTTTGATCAATAATACTTGTCACTAACATTGAAGTATTTATCAAACATTGTTACCTGGACAAAATATGCCATGATAGATGTCCAATTGTTTACTTACAATGTTAGAATTAGTAAAAATGCTTTAGGACTAATCATCTATGTTTTATGTTAAGGGGGTTGGTTTCCGCACTTAGTCCGTCAAGTGGACCATTGTGCGTGTGGGACTAATCATTTTGCATTAACAAGTCTCCCATTTGCATTTAGACCTTTCCAAATTGCAAGCGGCCTGCAGTTGACTGGGAACAAAGCATGTTCATTGATTGCCAGAAGCTAAATTCTACTCTAAACATCTACTTTTCCAATTAGGAACTGCCTATGACAAAATTTCATGTTATTTGTTATAGTTTTTATCAACTGTACAGTAATATAATGGTCTAATAAGTTTCTTTTAAAATTTAAACCAATATGCAGACTGGTTTCTTTGAAAAGCTAAATTAAGGTTTATGGTAATTACAAAAATATACCAGATATAATTACTTACCGCTGCCATAACATTCATACAACCATACTATACAATATAAATGAAGTTTCATGACATATTTTGGTCAGTCTCATGTAGAATCTTATTTGTTGTTGACAACTATTACAAATGATGCATATGGCTTGCTTCTTCAATGTCAAATAGTTATGTTTACCAACTTTGTCACTAAATATTTGCTGTAACATGCAAATCTGTGCACGCTGCAAAGAAATATTAGTTACCCGCTGATGAAGTGTACAAACCTGATTATCTCCTCCTCCATTCTCTTTCCCCCAGAAACATTTAACTATATGCCCACTAATTTCTGTGTTGTGTGTTGCTTCAATGGCATGTGCTGCAGCTTCTTTAGTTGTAAACCTAATGAAGGCATAACCTTTATCCCTGAACACTCGTATGTCCTGTATCTGGCCGAACTGTGAGAATGTGTTCTGCATCAACTCCTCAGTTATAACATTGCTAGTGAATCCACCGCAGTACACCGTCGTGTTTGTCGGTGAGCTCTGATTGTACACCTCGTCAAAAGTTGGCTGTTTCGCTCGCTTGCTGCTCGGTGCACCTTCATTTGGCTTGGACGGCGGCTTGCGCGTCGACCAGTTCGTACGTATGGAGCGGGATCCTAACCACTGCCCGTTCATTGCCTGAATAGCGGCCTCTGCATCAGCCTTCTTAACGAAAGAAACGAAAGCGTACCCTTTAGATTTGAGCGTTTGTGGGTCGCGGACTATCCGACAATTCGAAATTTCACCGAATGGCGCAAATGCCTCTCGCAATATGTGCGTTTCAATCTCCGGGGATAAATCTCCTACGAATATGTGATGATGGTTGCTGGTATCAGTCTTCGGCTGATTGCCAGGACTAGTAGCCCAGTTAACCTTCATTTCCTTGTCGAGGACCACTCGCTTGTTCATGGCGGCCAGAGCTGTAGCTGCCGCCGTGTGACTTGTAAACTCGAGAAAGGCATAGGGATCGTTGCCGGGCTCGCGGATTATCTTACAACCTTTTACTTCGCCTATTTGTCCGAACAACGTACATATGAATACTTCTGTAACACTCGCGTCCAAATTACCGACGTAGAGAGTTTTAGGATGGCTTTCGTCGCCCATATTAGCTTATATCGTAATCTAGCGATTACTTAATTACGACTATGAACACTAATATTGAAAATAAGCGTTAATCAACGTGTTATTTCATCACTTAAAACATTGGATGACGGATAAAAGAAGGAAAAATGTCGCAAACAGCGCCTAGAACTTCTCGAAAGACGTTGCTGTTGACTCGTGAAACGTTCACTTTTCGGAAACAAACGCATCTATAGACGAATTTCCGGTGGAATTGGTTTGAAAACTTGGCGGGAAGAAACTTTAATCTTGCAAAGGGAACACAAAACCACACGAAAATAAATTCGGGCCTAAAAATTGTTGACTTTATAGTAATGGAGAGGCTAAATTTATTTTTTAAAATTAATTATACCCCAAAACGTAATTTGCAATTCGAAGACATAAACAATGTAAACTAATGTTCATAGATTTTATGCAAAACTTTTCCGGAAACGAGTGTCAGTTGAAAGTCTATGACTCATCATAAAGTGCTCTTTCGATTACAAAAATTTGTTAGAAGTTCTTTGTTGCTATTGGTCCTAAAATATAAAGTGACATATTTACCAATAGGGAAATGTTCAGTGTTTTTAAATTTTAAAGGCATTTCAACATAGACAAACCAGTAAGAAAAAGTATACATATATATTATAATGTTATTATTTGTTACAGTAAATAATTTGTACTTTCAATTAAAAATACACTTTCAATTTGTACGCATTTAAATTGATACGCATTTAATTCTGCTCCATACTGTTTTTGTATACATACCTACATTACATTCACGAAACTTACCTTTTTAGAGGAAAGTAATCTATCTATCAAAAATTTTATAATTCATAAAATACCTATTCCATTAGTGTCAGAGCATCTCATTTTGAAACTATAAAATTGGTTTGTAAAAATTTGAAGTTATTATGAATATAAACTGAAAATCCCATGGCATTTTAAAGTTGGTAACATAGTCTTTTTTTTTTGACAGTTCACGAACGGCAAGTTGGGTTGTCGCACGATGTAAAGTTTATAAATCATTAAAAAATCACAATTAAAGTTTGTGTAAATGAAATAAGTAACGACACTAGACACTAAAGTGTTTAAAATATTGTTGTTATTCTTTAAAATCTTATACCTAAAGTTATTATCGTGCGAGGTTAGAACCGCTTGTCAAGTACACGTATGCAGCTATGTTACTAATGTTCAGTTTTTGTGATTATTGAGTGAAATGACGTGAAAAGAGCCCGCAGAAAACACAAGAGAAACAATGTTGCCCCTTACGCAAAAGGACACGCGGCTTCCGCGCGGAACTGTTGGTGGAATACGTGAAAAGGTTGCAAATTGGATGAGACTAATTTATTCTGATAAGAATTCGAGGAATTTATTTATGTTCCTTATTCTAAATTTGTCCTTTGCGTTTGTTGAGTTGTTTTATGGTGTTTGGACAAATAGTTTAGGTAAGTTCACAAAAAAACATTTCATTACCTATTTTATCCTGTAAGACTTTTGTAGCATATTGCACACTAATAAGATACTGATTTGTGTTTATTTTGTTTCTAGGTCTAATTTCTGATGCATTCCACATGTTCTTTGATTGTACGGGGCTGGTGGCAGGTCTGGCGGCCTCCTTAGTGTCGAAATGGCGCGCAAATGAACGATTTTCTTATGGCTATGCACGGGCTGAGGTGCTGGCTGGCTTTGTAAATGGATTGTTCCTGTTATTTATAGCATTTTTCATCATGAGCGAGGCTGTGGAAAGAGCTATCGAGCCACCAGAGGTAAATACTCATTTTTGTTTACATTTTTCTTTAATTGGCCTTAAAAAGTAGACAACAAGTACTACTAAAATTTTTTATACACTTTTGCCATGTCCGTCTATCTGTCTTCTGTCTGGCCGCGGCTTAGCTCTGAGACTGTTAGTACTAGAAAGTTGTAATTTGGCAACCTTGATGCTTGAAAGCAGCAAGGTATGAAAGCATCAAGGTATCCCGCAAAATTCAAATTTTCTTATGTTTTTTTGCAATTTGCAGGTCAGTATCAGGTTGTATGTTGATCTAAATATGATTCACAATCATATCAAATGTTTATTTATAGAATTATAATCATAAAAATCATCAACACAACTCTCTAAGTTCATGTAATCCTATTGAATGTAAAGTCACATTTGTTACGGTCGCAAATCATAATTTAATCATCATATAACTTGGCACTGACCTGTACATTGCAACAAACGAAACAAAATTTGAATTTAGCTTGGTACCTTCAGCGCGTCCCCCACGCCGACATAGTGGTAAAATAAAGCCAGGATTTTTTTTTTGTGGTACCTCCCCTACACGTAAATTGGGGATGTATTTCCTCATCTTTTATCCCCCCCCCCCCCCCCCCTATCAGTTAAATTTTTGGTTCAGGATATGTGAAAAAAAATCACCAGCAGTAGTATAAATAATGAAATTAAAAGGAAAACTATCACAGCTAAGTAGGCTCTACAAGTTAACAAGTAATAATTAACCTACTTACATTTGCAGTTGAAAAAACATGTTTTCCCATACATTCCGTATAGAACATGTTTTGCAACTACACTGTTAAGTATGTTCTTGGGATAAATTCATCCCAACTCCATTGTGCATGGTCCGACATGCACTTGGCCGATTTTCTCTTTTTAGTTTATTACTTAACTGTTTTCAGTGATGTGTGCTTTTCCAGTATGATTCTGACTGTTTTTTTGACAAACATGCAGTTATGTATTTAAAAATAGAGTTAAAAAAAAACCAATACATACTTATTAGGTTAAAAAAAACAATTATTAGGAAGGTCAGATAATCCCCTAAAGGTACAAGTCAAACCAAGTATTTTCTCAAAAAACAAGTACCTACTTATGTCATAATCACAACACAAGATGGAGTAACACAGAAAATATCATAAGCAATCATTGGCAAATTGAAACATTTTATTTACTATTCTCATAATCAATTTATTATGGAATCAATTATGCAACCACTGTTATCTTGCAATGATAATATTTTATTAAAAGTTTAACTTAATCTTTTATCTACATTATCTACATTTTACCTTGCGATGATATGTTCAGAACTTTACAACATCTACTGTTTTATATTGTAACTTACATTTACTTAAGTTCCTTAACCTAGATCAATATGAATTTTTCATGTAGGTTTATTATGGATGTATATTAAAAGGTAATTAAAATAGGCATACTCGTGTTTAGCACAGATTATGACCTAAAAAATAATGCAAAATTGTACTTACTAAAGCTTTTGGTGGAAAGCTGTAAACGGTTGCACAATAACGGCTGTCCAAATACAGAGCGTTTTTTACACCTTACTGTCAAATACTGGTGATAATGACAGATTTTCATGATGGCCGTTATAATATGACGGAATCGCTCTTGGGTACTGTAGTTTTAACTTAAACTTAAAATTAAATCAACAGAAGATCTCTGGGGAATGTCTGTAAAAGTCGGTAGATCTATTATCGAAACCATTGCGCCCTATTTAGCTTTCATATTTAACACCAGTGTAGACCAAGGAGTCTTTCCGGATCTCATGAAACACAGTAAAGTAGTTCCATTGTTCAAATCCGGTGATAGTAAAGAACCCAATAATTATAGGCCTGTATCAATTCTACCAGTTCTCAGTAAGGTGTTTGAAAGGTTGATGCTCAATCAAATGTTACGTCACTTTAATAAAAATTCGATCTTTCATGAACATCAGTACGGTTTCACCAAAGGACGTTGTACCACTGACGCCGGTGTCACCCTAATAAAGAACATTTTTAATGCCTGGGAAGAAGCACAAGATGCCATTGGTATCTTTTGCGACCTCTCGAAGGCGTTCGATTGCGTAGACCATGAGACACTTCTGCTGAAACTGGAGCACTATGGGATTAGAAATACAGCTCTTGATTTACTAAGATCATACCTGAAAGATAGAAAGGTTAAAGTTCAAGTAAACGGCGTAAACTCATTGGGGTCTGAAATGGCAATGGGCGTTCCTCAAGGTTCAATATTGGGTCCATTCCTCTTTTTAGTTTACATTAATGATTTACCCCAATTACTTCAAAATCAACCGAAGATGGTGTTATTTGCAGATGACACATCATTGATCTTTAAAATCAATCGACGGTCACAAAATCTTGACGACGTGAATAGCTCTATTCTTCAGGTCCAACATTGGTTTACGGTAAATAATTTGGTACTAAATAAAAAAAAAACCAAATGCATTCGATTTAAATTACCTAATGTTAGAAGTAGCGAATGTGACATTTTATTGAACGGAGAAAAACTGGAATTTATTAATCAAACTGTTTTCCTGGGAATCACATTAGACGAGAAATTACAATGGGGACCTCACATAACATCTCTTGCGGGGCGGTTAAGCTCAGCCGCTTATGCTGTTAGAAAGATAAGACAGTTAACAGACGTAGAAACCGCGCGATTGGTCTATTTTAGTTACTTCCACAGTATTATGTCGTATGGCATTTTACTGTGGGGTCGGGCTGCTGACATTGAATCCATCTTTATTTTGCAAAAGAGAGCTGTCAGAGCCATTTATAATCTACGTCACCGCGAATCTCTCAGGGAACTATTTAAAAGGATTAATATTATGACGGTACCTTGCCAGTTCATTTATGAAAATATTATGTATGTTAGAAAAAATCGACATCTTTTTAATAAAATAAGTGATAGACATAATTTTAATACTAGAAATAAAGATAAAATAGATCAACCATTTTTCAGATTATCTAAAGTACATACATCTTTTATGGGGTACTGTGTTAAATGTTACAACAAAATACCTTGTGATATTTTGCAATTAAATGAAAGAAAATTTAAAGCTCATATTAAAAGTACACTTTGTAAACAAGCATATTACAAATTAGAGGATTATATCCAAGACAAGAATGCTTGGAAACATGCTGGTCCTGCTCCATAGGATAATTTAGAATCAAGACAAAATCAAACTGGTTGCAAATTTAAGTGTATATTTTATTATTATTTTTTATTATATGACATTCATTTTACTTTCTATGACCAATTCCTCGCACACTGACTTATTAATTGTGGAATCTTAGGAGGATCGTCTACTTTTACAATGTTTGTAAATATGTGAGCACCATGTATCTATCACATAATTAGTTTTTCTGTTGTTGCTTCATTTTTAATTCTTAATTCTTTTTACCTATTGTGGTATAATAATTTTATTCTAGGTGCATCGTCCTCACATATAATTATATAACTAATGTACTTATACAAAATATTGTAAAACATTTTAAAAGAGTAACGGTGGAGTTTCTTGCCCATTCTTCTCCATACGAAAACTACCTTTTGGAAGGGGCAACTAGAATCAATTAATTTTTTTTGTAAATTTTTGACGTTCAAAAGTGCCTTATACGGGCCTACTTGAAATAAATGATTTGACTTTGACTTTGACTTTGAAACTAATCATATTTATTCTAAAGAACCAACTTGCACAAGACTTCTACCTGCTCTTAAAATCGTATTTGGAGGATAGAATATTTAGTGTTAAAATCAATGACAACTACTCTGGCTTTCAAGATATAAAAGCCGGGGTACCACAAGGTTTAGTTTTGGGCCCTACTCTATATCTAATATACACTGCAAATATACCCACACTAATATTTTATCTGCCACATTCGCTGACGACACCGCTGCACTTTGCAACCATGAAAACCTCAGTGTAGCGTCTTTAGTTCTACAGAGTCACCTGAACAAAGTCAGCAATTGGATGGAAAAGTGGTACATCAGGGCCAGCTTCAACAAATCAGTGCATGTGACTTTTACTCTGAGAAAGGACAACTGCCCCTCAATTAAACTTAGAAACGCCTCATATAAACTAAAAACGCGACGAGTTAAATATACGTCTCAGCCACCTAAAATGGCTAATAGGCAGAAGATCGCACGTCACCATGGATAATAAGATACTCATCTATAAAACTATAATCAAGCCGGTTTGGACATATGGCATAGAGTTATGGGGATCAGCAAATAACTAATGTAGAGATTTTACAACGGTTCCAGAATAAAGCACTCAAAATGATAACTAATGCACCTCTATTTATCAGAACCAGCGAATTGCATGAGTACACAGAAATGAACACAGTTAAGGAGGAAGTCGAACACAGAGCAAAAGCATACAAAGACATACATTTAATAAGAGACAGTTTCTTCACTGGAGGAACAGTTCTCTCCTGTCAATAAACTCCCACAACAAATCTGCTAAGGGCTTCTCAAGCCGACTGCAAGATGTTATAAAATAAAAAAAAAATCGGAACTCAATAACATTTCGTGATTGTTAATGCTATAAAACACTTCCCCTTCACTGCTTCCCTGTTTAATATGGGGAGAAAAAGTGGCACAAGAATACCTTCTTGCAACACATTTCTGACCGTTATGATTTATGCTATGATAGATTGTAATGCTATACAAAACAATAGTATGAAAGAAGAGTTTGTAAGGATCGTAGCAGGTGGTGTTCTGTAGTTTCTGCCTACCTCCATGATGGGAAGAAGGCATGAGCTTATGTATGTGTGAAACTAATTAAAATGTACAAGAAAGGTTCAAGGCCATGGCATATTGTTTTATACAGTAAGTAGCCAACGTCTTTAGTTCACAAGGTAACTAAGTGCAAAAAGAAGAAATGATTTTGTATGCATAACATTTCAATTGTTTTACATGCTTCCTTGTGATATTGATAAGATCAACCACAAGTCACACAATGCACAACCTTAACGCATCGGAATAAGGTCCAAAATAGATTTATTAGTAAAATGTCTTTAATAATATCAGCAGAACTAATCAGCTTTATGGTCCCATTGACTTATGCAAAACAATAAATCTTTGAAACTATGTGTTATTGAAGAAAAATATGAATTATTACTTAACATTAATCAAAAACCTAACTATTATTATATAGTATAGACCCAGTCACACTTAAACAATGAAAAATTTATCATCACTTATTTTAGCAAACAAAAAAAATCTATAAATATGTTATTAATATTACTCAAATTATTTTCAAAGTTTTAAGAATGACATAGTTTAGAAATAAAGTAACAATAAATAGACCCGCGTTTTGACCTTCTGATAGGCGTAGATACTACCTACCTATTAATAGACCCAAAATCATTTATGAATAGTATTCGCCAATTCTGTATACCTAAATATCTAAAATGTAATCAATCAGTCAGCCACCAAATATCAATACAAAATCAAACCGAAAAATGTACTACTGTAAACCAACTTTCACCCTACCTCAGCCACACTATTTTCATCACACAGGCATTGTAATAGTATTGAAATTCTGTTGGCAAATAAGTGAGACAATTCTGACCAGTAGGCACGTATTTTATAAGTATTACCAACAGTTTAATGAATAACCGTATCGTTGCAGCATCGTAACAGGGTTTATTGTATGGTGTGGTTTTGACTCAATTTACATATGAAAATAAAATAATGAAACCTCTTGGGAATGTATTTAGTTTGTCAACTCGGCCGGTTACGGTCCATTGCTCAAATAGGTAGAACCTTCTCCCAAGTTAGGCATCAACACCCAGTTCTCCGCCTTTTACATTAAAACCGCCTCCTTCAGGTCGTAGTACGTCGTTCTACTGTTCCATCTGCCTGGGGTTGTCCCACGCAATGAATCTAGTTCGCAGTTTTTTCTGTAGGTCAAACAAATATTTGTTTAGTGCGGGAACCGACCTGCGACACGTAGTGCAATTATTTCCCACCTCTCCCGGAATTCAACAATGAAAATTTAAACCTCCCGGCTCCAGGAAGGAATTTCAAATGAACAAAATTCTCCCAGATTTTAAAATTGACGCGCACTTGCGGAATAATTGACAGTGGTGAACTTCATACGCGCGCTACTGGCCAATGTAGCCACGAACTCGCGACATTCGAAACTACGTTTTGTCCATACCTGTATCAAACGCCGCCTGAGAGCGTTTTAGTATAGTATATATGGAAAAATAAATAAACCGCTTAAATTAAGAACATGTCAAGGCAGAAAGAAATCCACACAATTTTCAATTTTAAAATTGGACTGCCAAGAGTTTTGTAAATTTGTTAGTTGAAGACCAGATATTTTGAAGTCTGTACGTACGTCCGTACGTCAAATGGAAAATATTAGTTCAACATAAAATAAAAAGTTTTTTTTTTTTTTTTCTCCCGGATTTGAACTAATAAGAGGTGGCAACCGTAGGTGCAAAAGGGAATCGCTCAATCACTGAGCCACTGAACAAAACGTGCCAACAAATTAGTGATTCACACTGTAATAAAATAAGACTTCATAATACCCTTTGGGCACTTTGGGATAATAATACCGGTATAAACTCACTGGTTTCACCATCGGTTTCTCTACCCCGCATCTTCGCTAAATGTCGTGGCATGCGAAGCCAAAGGTCAAGCGCGTAATCTTTATCTTAACGAAAACAGTGGTCAAGTGGGGTAATCCCTGGTACCTATATGATTAGTTAATATGGACCCGGGGATTGCCGATTATGTCAACATTTAGCTCGAACATTGATTGCAATAGCAGTATATTATGATACATATTTGGTAGCAGATTGCTGTGGAATTGTGTGTGCCGTTACGGATCGTCAGAAGCCCGAAAGTCTGACAACCAGTCTCTAGATAGGCAGTCACTCCATGCTCCACGCTCCAAAATACTGGTATTCAGCAAATTCAAAAGGCTGGGCAGATTGATTGATTGCTGTGGACGAACATGGTGGGATCAAATGCCCAATCGGGTAACTGCGCAAAGTTAATAGGTAGATGCGCTTGAGCATGCGCATGCACCAAACTATTTGGAACGTCACAAATAGAAAAACATAATACCTATACAATTATATTAATATAATATTTAAAATAAAACTAACTTCTATGTGAATAAAAGTCAGAAAATATTAAACAACAGTGCATGATAAAATCTCACGTATTGTTTACGTTTAGCTTAGCCTTCTGTTCAGGAAATACCTATCTTAGATAAAATACGTCTGTTGACTTGCAGCTGATACAACACAATTTTCATTACGGAAACGTACCTATTTTTTATTTTTAACTTAGGTATTGTCAAATAAATCTTCGTCAATTTTAAGGCTCGTGCAGACTAGCGCGACTTGTATTTTCTAACTTTGTATTAAACTTTAGCGAAACTTTCTAAGGCCAGATTAAAAAAAAAGTACTACCGAGTACGTGCACATAGCTTTAAAAAAGTACCTTAATTATTGATATTTCGTTTGAGAAAATTTCATAAAGATAGCTAGCTTAATGAGAACAACTTATCGCTCTAATTTTACCAAAACACATTTAGACGTGACCTTTTTTAAATCTGGGCTTAGAAAGTTTCGCTATTTAATACAAAGTTAGAAAATACAAGTAAAAATAAAATCTGAAACATTGCAGAGCCACACTGAACGTAAACAGGAACATAATCTTGTACCTACACTATGAAAACACCTTTTAGCCAGATTTGAACTCGCTATGTCGAAAATTTTGTTCACAGGGTCAAGTGAAAGTGTAAAATTTCTTGAAAATGATTAAATTTGCGAATTTTTCTGAACTTTTGAATATATCCCAAGTTTTAAATTTTTTAATGATAGATGGCTACCTCCACTTTACCCCATTTGCCTTTGGACCATTACGTTTGAGACATAAATATATATCCTTAGTTAGATGAAATATTTAGATTACTTATCCAAGATTTTCTAACATGAACCGACGGACATACAACCTTTTTTCTGAAAGTTACACCGCTATCGCTTATCGCCCAGCTTGCAAACAGTGAAGGGCTAATTTCAGAACCTTTTTCGGCTTCACGGTAATTAGATAAAGATCGCGTTGCAAGATAAACTATTTTCACCGAAACATGTCAGCACGTGCAGATATTTTCGAAGCCTGACGTGATACAGATAAGCCTATCCTTTAGTTTATGGCACGTGTTTGAATATCTATGCATTAGTGTTGTAACTTATCGCTTGATTGTAAATTGAACTGGAACCACGTTTTGTCTGGTCTACGTCATCATTTGTTTAAAGTATCTTGTACAGAGTAGAGTAGATTTTGTCAGTTGCTAACTGTTATCAAAACAGTGGAAAAACTCCTTGTGAAAAGGCTGCTCAGTCAGTATTTATGTGATAAAACAATTAATGCAGTTGGCAACACATCGGCAAATCTTTTGATTTAGCAGGTGTTTATAGATGGTCTATCTATCACTATCTCTATCTTTAACAGAAGATTTTCCATCAGTGACATCTAGTTGGCTATTACGCAATCTAAAACGGTCCATAATCTTCTAAACCGCCTCAGCTTCCTCACAGTTCCCTAAAAAAGCTTTTGCTAAAAATAAATTGGGTCATAATTAATAATGTATAAGTATGTTAAAATCTTATCAATTGCTTATTACAATTTAATAGAACTCGACTCAGCCACAGGATGTACACTTAAGGTGACGATAATTTAATGATTTGGAAAAAAATATATGTTAAATTTGCATTTTCTTAATAACTTAATACATTTATATTTTAGATTATGTTTATTTACATAGTGAAATTAATTTGCAAAATTATGTCTAACGCGGTAAAAAAACTGAGAATCACGCAAAATCTACCGAGTATATTTTTCTGAAACCTTCACCATTTTAAAGATAATTTAATTATTGATATTATTGTAGTATATATGTTTTATTAAAATACATTTTGTTTTATGTATAATAAATTAATAATGCGTCTAATTTGGGACAGCGCTCCTTGATGGGCGAGTCCTATTACTGGCAGGACTTACGACGCGTTGTGTGAGCTCAATACAGAACACGCAAGCTAACCACTCAAGGCATATATCTGCGTCTTAATTCTTTGTAGTACAAAGAGTACCTACAATACCTAATATACAGGATAATTTGTAATTTGAACGAAACACGAAGTTTGCCGAGGGACATTAAGAAAATAGTTTATTGTACGTAGATGATTTTTGAAAATGGTTAATAAACAACTTCCTTCTTTGAACTCTGATGTTTTAGAAAATTTGGTTTCATCGAAAGGTTTGTTAAAGTCTTAGGTAGGTACCTAAGTGAATAGCAATGAAGGACATTCAATTTGAGAGTTTGGAGAAAAGTGATATTTATTGACGAATTCTGACAAATAAAAAAAAATACATAAAAATTAGGTTTTCTCGAATCCCATGAATTTTTCGCCTAGACTTTATGGGGTGCTTAATTGTTGCAAATGGGTCGCAATACCACGTCCTGGAAGGAATACGTCAAATTACAAGTCACCCTGAATACTTTCTTTAACAAACTTACAATATGGTTTCAATCTCAAGGCCAGGAAGCGGACTTCACTATACATACAAAATTAGAGACACGCCCTCATTTTCTTTCCACCTCAGGATAAGTTTCGGTTAACTTATCTGCCATAGGTACACACAAGACAAACTTTATTTTTGATTTCCTAAAAATAGATTACCTATGTTACAAACATAAGCTTACTTTACTAGGTACCCCTTACTGGTTTTTATCTTAGTACCTACCTAGTGTTTAAACACTTAATTTCAGTTATTATTCACACGAATGGTGAAATCAAACTGTTGTAGAGTTGACTGCCAATGTCGAATCAAATTGATTTAGTGAGAACTAGAAGCTATAATCACTTTGTAAATAATTGGTACCTACTAACTCTGAAATTGATGGCAACATTGTAGTCCTATTAAAGCGATTTCCAATTAAATTCCCTCCTTTTTCCTTTTTTCCTTTAAAATAACCTGTTTTTAGAATTCTATTTCCATTATAAAACTATAAAATAAACTATTTTTATAATTTCAGGTGAAACACGAACGCCTACTGCTGGTATCGATACTGGGATTCCTAGTAAACATGGTGGGCATATATGCGTTCCACCATGGACATGGTCACGGGCATGGTGGTCACGGCCATTCCCACGGCGGGGGCGGCGGCCATGGCCATTCACACAATAGCCACGGCCACTCGCACGATGAAGACACCGAGGCTCCCACCGGAGCAGGCTCCGCTATCATGCGGGGTGTCTTCCTTCACGTCCTAGCCGATACCCTAGGATCAGTTGGTGTCATCATCTCAGCCATACTCATGAGAACGTTCGGCTGGATGAGAGCCGACCCGATCTGCTCCATGGCTATAGCCCTCCTTATAGCCGCGAGTGTGGTTCCTTTAGTGCGTGACTCCGCGGGCGTGCTAATGCAACGGACTCCCACATCACTCGAGCGCGCGCTACCTAACTTATACACGCGTGTGGTCGGCTTAGCCGGCGTGCACGCAGTCCATGAACCGCACTTCTGGACCCTGTGTAGTGACGTCCACGTGGGTGCGCTTAAAATAGAAGTGGCCAAGGAAGTGGACCCTAGGTATGTGACGGAGCAAACGTCGCGGATCTTCCGCGAGGCAGGCGTCAAACACCTCACGGTGCAACTCGACTACTATCCCCTCTGATGATCACAAACACACACATGACCACTGAGTGGCACCGTGTCTTGTATATAAGGAGAATAAGTTAATTAAATGTACTGTGCAATTATGATTTCGGTGGGATGATCATAAATTTCAATTTTTGTATGATTTATTTTGTTGTGATGAAGAAATTCCTTCTTTTTTTTACTGTTCACATTTCCATAAAATTTTAATTGAATACAATTTGTATTGCCTTTCAAATTACCTGCTTGAAAAGTATTGGTTTAGTGTATATTAGCATAAATTGTATGTTATTATGAAGTATAGCTATGTGTAGTATATTTTTATATTATATTTTACCTTTGTATTTATTTTTATTTGTATTTTAACATTCCAATTGATTACCCAATCGATCGAGGGACTTCGTCACTTGGTTACTTTGAAATCTGATAAAATAAATATGAATTAGCGATATCTATGCGCTACGGACTTGGCGTGCTGTTGTTGAAACAGTGTTTCAATGAACTGTTAAATTCTGTGTAAATAATTGAGCAATTGCTCGTAATCTCAACGCATTGCCTTGCATCACAAACATGGAGCATCCCTTGTTTCGAACAGCGCGTCTCGTACATGAGTAGATAGATATCCTGGATAGTGCCCTATAATGTTGTGAAACAAATTATGAAATTAGTAAATTAATAGTTAATTTAACATTAAACTATTTTTAGACATTTCTCAAAATGTACATAACTTTGGCTTGCTCTAACATTGTTTTTATATTTCACCTGTATATTTATAATTTAATTTATATAAGTAAATTGAACATATACTACTTGGGGTCGTGCTTACCCCGCATTGTAAGGCGATTATAAAGTAAAATAGTAGAATTTAAAAAAACTAAGTGCATTAGACGATTCCTCAAATTTTAAGAACTTCGCATCCATGACCCAACATATTTGTATAATGAAAAGTTTTATAGAAAGGCCACAAAGTATTTTTCGGCTTAGGATATAATACCAGGGATTTGGCTGTACTATGTTTAGTATTACAATAGATAATACTCTATGTGATAGAATCACAGTGTACATTTACAAACTGTTTTTCGATTTTATAGCTTAGGCAGAGGGTATTAAGCTTGCGTTAAATAGGCAGAGATAACTAAAGATAATAGGTGGGTACCTACTCCTGACCTGGCGTTTACTCATCATCATTTCAACCGAAAGACGTCCACTGCTGGATATAGGTCTCCCCCAAGCACTGCCACTTCGACCGGTTCTGTGCTTCTCGGATCCAGCGGATTCCTGCGGCCTTCACCAGGTCATCGGTCCACCTTGTGGGGGGCCTTCCAACGCTACGTCTTCCGGTACTCATACATAATATACAACTTGTGATACTTGTTTTCGAATGTGTAAAACGTTTATCATACATGATGTTGTTTCAGACAGTCATGTATTGTCAACTATTTTGTTCACATTTTTGACAAGTTTTTTTATATACTCAACTAGTCTTTACAACTTGTTTTAGGTGTAAACGAACGAAAACAGAAGACAACACGTAGAATACATATTTTATAGCTTTGTGTAAACACGGAGTGAGACTCGTTAAAAACCGCTCTCTGCTGTCGTTCTAAGCTTTCTGCCTGACGCAAGCTTATTAATTAATTATTCCTGTTGTATAAAGCCCACCAAGTTACTTCTTTGCCACGTTCGACAAAATGCTAATCTACTATTCCTAAAAAATGTTACCGTCGCTAAAATCAATGAGATTTTGAGAATTTATTTGCAATAGGTGATACAAGCTACCGATTACGTAAACTAAATATTATTATGTTCAGCTAACATATGAAAGTACAAATAAGGTTGAATTAAAAATAGCAAGACAACTCCCAATACCCTGTCTTATGTAGTTCCGAAAATGAGCCAAGCTCTTTTTCTTTTCGCTCTTTCATTTTTCACGCGTGATACATAGATAGAAATATTTTGTAGTTTCGTGGATCTATTTCAATGACTGCTTGAATCGTAGATTATCATTTTAGGAGGGCGAAGGGTGGTCCGATAACTTCTAGTATTCTGTTTTTATATTACAAGAATGTAAAGGTACAATGTTCTGTAAAACAGTTATCTGCTCTTCCAATGAGTGAGATTTCTATTTACCCTGAGAAAATCCGATTAAATCAGTTTCTACGAGATTAAACATAAGTTACCGAATTTTCTTGTCTTTTATTTTACTTTAGTGTAATGAAAACTCCTGTAACATTGTTGGTTGTTTAAAAAATAACTGTCGAATGTTCGAGTCGAGCGCATTAACATTTTAAGTGTTGAACCATTCAAAAACCAGGTGTAAGTAAGTCGCCCTTAGCAAATGATGTTCACAGAAGTCAAAGTTAGTGTTATGACCAGAGATCGGATATTCGGATGCATATTTACCTAAAGTTAATTTTTGGCTAAGAAATTATAGAAGTGGCTTCTTAATAAAAAACATCTTATATAAATCCCGGAATCCAATAAAATCCGGGAATGCACAACTAATCGGATACTTGGTATGGAAACGACTTATCAGCCCTCTTATGAAGGTATCTTTTGCATAAAAAATGATATACCTAATGTAAACATTTATTTACGAAACTCAAGGCACCGAGTTGTTTGTCGCTACCTATGTGCTATGCCAGTTTGGCAACCTACTTTTTTTTTTTTTTTGTTCTTTTTTTTAAAAACCGTTGCCCCACACTAGGAATTTCTCCTACACCATTAGTTATTATTTTTACACCATTAGCTAGCATTTCTATAATCAAAATGTACTAAATTTATCAATTACGGATTGGTGAGATTTTTGCGATCGATACAAAATTACATTCCATATTAGCCAATACCTGAACGTAAAGTAAATATAAATTCGATTCTATAAACAGAACTCAAACTCAAAGCATTTATTTCAATTAAACGATTTACAGGCACTTTGGAATTGTCAAGGAGAGTCTAATTTTGTCGATCCCGGAATCCCGAGATTTTTTCGATACAAAAGTGCTTTCCATAATAGCCAACACCTCAACTTTAGGTTTACCCCAGTTTTTACCGGTTTTTACTCCCAAACTTGAAGTTTTCAGGACATGATTATAGGTATAAGGCACAGTGAGTTTATATATGCATCCGAATATCCGATCTCTAGTTATGACGTGTGGGAGTTATGGATCCACATCACTAATATGATTTTGAGTCTGTTTACATTAATAAAACAAAACATTATTTCAAATATATTATTTACCACATTCGTAAACAGACAAGAACGCAATCATTTACAACAAAATCATTAAATAATAAATCTGTATTAAGTATTCCAAAAATTTTATTATTTTAATTATAAAGTAATATAAGATCTATTCTCGCGGTTAAAGTGGCCTGCGGGGTGTTGTGATGGAACTGCTTCAACATTTCATTATCACTAGGGATTTGATCAAATTCAGTGCTGCCAGTTTATTATTTGAATTCTACTACGTGGCTGTCAGAATTTCATTAGACATAATATATTTACATCTTTTGTTGCCATGAAAAAAAAAAGGAATACTTTGAAATAAAGAGATCATGTGAACACACTTGACGTATGCAACCTCTTAGCGAACTTCTAGCCTATGTGCCCCGCACGCAACTCCAGCCGCGGCTAAATATTTATTGTGCTATTCAATGAGTTTTTTGGCCTTGAAGTACCGACGAAGGTAGAGAACCTGCCACGTGGCGAGACCCAGGAGACATGCCATTGAGAATAAGCTGAAGAATAGAACGCGGTTGTTTGTGGACTCTGAAACAGAATAACAATGGAAACTAAGATCAAATTATAATTACGTTTGTTAGTTATATTTCGTTATGTTAGTGATATTATAATTAGAAATATGTTACAAGAGCCCGAATCTAATCATGTAGTAGTTGCCTGCAATAAAAAACCATCACTATCTTTTCTACCATATGCAAGGACCAACAAATTAAGAAAGGAATTAACCAACTTCAAAATTGGTTGTTTGGCCCATGAAAGCCTCATCCTTGATACTGGCGTCTTATTTGTACTTCCCAGGCAGATGAAGAATAAAAGTAATTAATCATTACCATTTGTGTCTCTCATTTCCTCCTCTCGCTTCCTCATCAAGGTGAAGTCTTGGACGATGGCTTCTGACAGGTCCTCCAATCTCTTCAGTTCTAGTTCCATGGGCTTCAGTTTAGCGGCTTCACCAATCTGGATATGAAAGAGTATGTATTGAAAAGTATTATTCATATTCTGTTTAGAAGCAGGGTGGTGAAGAAAGCATTTGATTTTGGTGAGGGTTTTTGAATCAGTTTTGATACAAATTTTAGGGCAGGTTATTTTTTGAGGGTTTTTAAATTGTTGGATAAAAAAAATGGTTTTTATCTCAGTGAACCATTGTGGGTTAAAACAAAAAGAAAATTGCAAATCTAGCTACATATTTGATTTAATCAATATACCTGGTCAGTCTTTTTTGCTATGGATATTATAGGTTAATCAAAGAAAAAAATACAACACAACACACATTAGTAGTAGACCCTCGAGCAATCAAGCAGCATTGAATAATATAGATTCTATAGATTCAGTCCACCAACTTATTATTACCAACTAATTAAATAGTTATTATTTTATTTGTTATATTTGGTTGCAACTGGGATTCCTCAAGAATAAAATGGACCTGGACTCAGTGTGGATATTGCCATGTGCATGATTTTTAGAAGTGTGGGAAAAAATAATGTCATTCCAGGATGGTCTTTGTCAATCTATCTGACACGACGCTATTTCCCTAGATAGTGCGATAATATTATTATTACGCATGCTTCAAAAACACACTTTTTTAACTTTGTTAGTCACACATAAAGCACATTATTACCCAAGTGTTCTGGAGAAGTGTGGATTGTAGTAGTCACCGATAATCAAGAAAATATATTAAAATACATACATAAAGAGAAACCTCTAAGTAAGTATTAAATCTTCAAGTTAGGGTGAAAGTTTGAAAATGTTGCCATATTTTGAAATTAAAGTTACCAAAAATATTGTTGCCAGCTATAAAATTGCAGATCTATATATTATAAAATAATTCTCTATATTAGTAATCGATCAAGAGTAGAAAACTAATAAGCAGTTACTATTTTATTCTTATAAGAATTAGAAATGATACTTACGCCTTCATAATTTTTGGCTTCTATTCCAATTTTGATATCCAACATCACATCTTGGGTGACGCCACGGCGTTCTGAAACATAAATTGGAAGAAAATAAGCTTATATGTGGTTAAAGATGAAAGGTAAGGTACCTTTTATCTTTTTAGGGTTCCGTATCAAAATTGTGAAAAAAAAACAAGAAAGGAACCCTTATGGTGCGACTCAGTCTGTCTGTCTGTCACAGCTGGATATCTCAAGAACTACTAATGCTATCAACTTGAAATAGTTTTAGATGACGTAGTTTTAAATTTCTTAAAAATTCGAAATGGGGCTACTAGGGCATGTGGGGTATCAAATCCAAAGTTTGCATAAAGAAAAATCTAAAATTATTCTGTGATAAAGTTTATGTAAAGATTACAGGAAAAATAAAAAAATATCTCTAAATAGCACACTTCAGAAATCATCAACAAAAATTACATTGGTTCCACTATCGGTCAAGAGATGGCACTGACCTAAAACTGCAATATTCTACACCGTGTGTATATAGTGTTAAAATTTTCTGACGAATATAGGCCTCGTTTTTGGTTAGCGTCAGAATGGCTGGTTGTCTATGGCAATCAGCTCTGAAAGTATATTCAAGAATTGCTACACAATTGCTTATATTTGCTATATGTGTTCGATAATTGCTACATATGATACATTCAGAGAAATACGAATATTTTTTTGACCAGCCGTTCTGACGTCAGGATGGATGGTCGCCTCCGTGATCAGCATGAAAAACGCAGAATTTCTAAAAGTATGTAGTATCAATAATTGCTTACTAATTGCTACTTTCACGAATTTAAGTTTGAGCTTCGTACATACATTAGGTAAAAAAATATAGCTTTTATTAAAATTTGTATGAAAGAGCGCCTAATAATTTGGAAAGGCAATGTTTTACTACAGCAGCGTCTTGTTCAAATCGTACAGGCGTTCACAATTATGGGTCACCTACCCCATCTGTTGACGCGGAATCGAATTAGTTAATTGAAATTATTAATGACAAACAAAAAGACAACATATTATGCGTGTAGCTGACAATGGTTTGACCACCATCAGGGTTCATTGGTGGATAAGCCATTGTCAGCTACACAACTTATGCTTAATCAAGCAGTACATACCTACCTACAAAAGCATAAATATGAAACACGGGAAACCTACGTTTATTAAATACTCACCAAACGTCATTAAAGTCGAAGTGAACGCCTGCAAGATTTGAACAAGACACCTCTGGTAAAAAGAATTTGTTGCCTTTCTAAATTATTAGGCGCTTTTTCGTACAAATTTTAATACAAGCTATATTTTTTTACCTAATGTATGTACGAAGCTCAAACTTAAATTCGTGAAAGTAGCAATTAGTAAGCAATTATTGATACTACATACTTTTAGAAATTCTGCGTTTTTCATGCTGATCACGGAGGCGACCATCCATCCTGACGTCAGAACGGCTGGTCAAAAAAATATTCGTATTTCTCTGAATGTATCATATGTAGCAATTATCGAACACATATAGCAAATATAAGCAATTGTGTAGCAATTCTTGAATATACTTTCAGAGCTGATTGCCATAGACAACCAGCCATTCTGACGCTAACATTTGAAAATTTAACTACAGTTCACAACCAAAGTGTCCTCCTTCCTACCTACTCGCAGGTTGCTTTGGGTGAAGCACAGTTGTAGTTTTTTCTGGGCATTTCGGTACCTATACAAGTGAAGCTAATGGTAAAGTACTGTCCGCCTGTGTGCCCTACCACCTGTCCGCCCATCCACCTGTCCATCTTTCCTACTTTTGAAGGACTGTACGTAAAGTAACACATCCCAAATATTTATATATGATGGTACGGAACCCTCGGTGCGCGAGTCCGACTCGCTCTTGACCAGTTTTTTTTTACTTGTGACAATGAGACATAAAGCATACCTTTAAATACAATTTTTAGTAAGGTAGTAAAACTATGGCACTTTATTTCTATACAATAGTTATCTATTTTAATAATGACACAATTAATATACAGCTGTGCTGTTATACAAATGGGATAGCAGATATTTACTTTATTATATAAACTTTACCATGGCCATTTATCTTTTGTATTCACTTATGTAAATACAGGGTAAAGTTGTAGCCGATCCTAATATTTTTAAAAGTTTTAGACATTTATTACTGACTATAATAGTAGCACAGTATGATGGCTTTATATTTTCATTAATTTCCCTTAAGAGCGTTTATTTTGAAAGTGGGCAACGTCGTAAATAGATGTCAAATATATGACTGTTTTGATTAATTTGGCAATATTACTGTATGGAAACATGAAATGTGGCTAACTGGCGAACTAGAATATTAATAATGAATTGGAATTATAACACTGAATTTGATATTGTAACCGTTTTAGGTGTTAAAATAGACATCTGGAAAGTTTCCAAATTCTTTTTTTACATATAAAACTAAATATTATATGATATTAATTACTGCATTTCATAATAATAAGTGCTTTTGTGAGAGGTCACAAAAGCCCAAAAGTCAAGGAGAGGTCCAAAGCATTTGATTGCGTCGATCACAAAACCTTAATGTACTCTTGAAACTTGAATATTACGGACTAGGAAAACTTGCGCTCAATTGAGTAAAATCTGATTTAAATGATAGACAACAGCAAGTTCAAATAAATGAGTATCAATTCACTAGGTTTAGAAGTAAAAATGGGTGTGCCACAAGGCTCGATATTGGGTCCATTCTTATTCTAAAGCTAAAATTATTAAGTTATAAATGGTTGTTTTACCTGGTGGAACTTTTGATATGAAGCAAACTTCGAATGTGTCGTAAGTTTCTGTCACAAATGTGAACTTCCCTTTGGTAATGGAATCTCTCTGTGATAATATGTGGTCTTTGGAGTCCCGAATCTGAAAATAATGTAGAATAATATTAGAGAAAAGTTTATACAATAATTAGTAAAAGAGGAATTACTTTATCCGTTACACTTGTTTAAAGTCGGGTTTAGTAAGAAATATAGAACACAGAGATCTGTTTTGGAATGGGCAACTAGCTTCAACTTTCTGAATAACTGACAGACTTCTTGACAATTCAAAAGCCTGATCCAAAAGGTTTAATGAAATAAATGCTTTGTGTGTGCATGATTTTGGTGTGTGAATGATCATCATATACACACCAAAATCACGCGAACTCAAAGCATTTATTTCGATTAAACCTTTTGGATTGGATTTGCTTTATATTATATTAAACTAGCGTCCCGCTCCTGCTGTGCACGGTTTTTAGGACTTGACAAAACATTCGAGATTTCTTAGGTAAAAGTAACTTTAATATAAACATACAAATAAACCTTCCGGAATAAATTCTCTAAACCATGGTGAAAACCAGATCAAAATCTGTCGTAGTTCATAGTTTAGAAGAACAACGCGGACATACAGACAAACGCGAAAAGCAACTTTGTTTTATGATATGTATAGATGTGTCAAGCCCTATCTCATAAACTGTTTAACTGTCAGTAAGTTTTAGTTGTTACATTTAGCTAGTTTCGGTAAGACTTTTATGAACAATAACTAACTATAATCTAGATCACAAGATAACATAGATATAATTAGAGGAAGATATTGTGAGCAAACAAAATGCCTGAGAGATATTTCTCGACCGCATGTGAAGCCAAGTCAAAGGCCCATGGGCGACTTTAAAACTCTGACACCAGGTTAGTCGCTAACCACACGAAAAGAAGAAGAAGATCTAGATTCAGTTCAATCTATGAGTTTTAAGGGGAAGTGTGGTACAAAAGTCAAAGAATGAAAACAATGAATTAACACTCACTAGCTTATCAGTTTATCAGTAACACAGCTATGCTGAATTAGTATGAATGGAGAATTTGTTAAGTTAATTATTAGGCTAGGCTAGGCACTTCAATGTTTAGGCTAGATAAGCACAGTACCAACCACCTACTGTAAGATTTGTTTGCTCAAACTTATGAGATCAGAAATCTATTGGTTGCGATGGTCTTGAGTATCCTTATTTGTTTATACATTTATATATATGTCAACAATCGTTATCTTAAAATGAGATGGGCATATGTATGTTCTATGTTGGGAAGGTGTCAATAAACTGCTGGCTTTGACCAAGCTGTTTTGAAATGGAACATCTATGTCACCAATATTTTTAGATTAGATACAAGATTAGACCACTCAATAGATTTTTTATGAAAGATAAAATAAAAATTCTTTTTAGTGTTACAACATGACAAATGTTCGCGTTTACAGTTAAACCAGTGCCGAATGGGCGGTGGAATTTTGCCAAGAAAAATGATCTTTATAACTTACGATATAGTCGACTCTCTGTCCGGCAACCTCTGTAACTTCGTATTCTCCTGCCACGAGCACGTTAGCATGCAGTTCTTCCTTCAAACACTTCTGTGTGTTGGGCGCGAGGCTCCACATGATAGCGTCCGTGCCGTGCCATAATACACTCAAAACAAACACGAGATATTGCACCTCCATGTTTTTAATTGAAAATGTATGTCTCTATCGCGATAATTCAGTCACAATTCATAACATAAAGAACTGAAAACAAACATATTCTATGTCAAGAAGACCGATGAGTTGGCCCGAAATGAGAAACGTCGTCGGCTTTTAGGGAAAAGTTGCCAGGTTATGTTACACGTCAGTAACAAAATGGAACGTATTTTGAAAATAATGAAAAGAGTTTACAAATAACAAGTTTTGCTAAATAAATTACCCATTTTCAGAGAATTATCATGGTTTTTAATAAAACCTTCTATTTTATTTGCTGTGTAAATTCAATGGGAAGTTTATCTCAAAGTCGCGACAATTTATAGATTGCGTAAAAACAACTACGTTGAATGGAAAAGTGGGATAATTAATGTATTGCCATTATAAGACAATATATTTATTTTTTAATGGACTATTTATCTTACTTAGTTCTACTAATATGCACAGAGCATGTAATTCTAATATCTTGGCGTCCAAGCAAAAAGGGTCCAGTTCTCGGCATTTAATTTCCGAGCTAAAAGAAGTTTTGTAAAGTTGGGTGAAAAAATTGCATTTCACGATTTCAATTGATTATACAGCTCAATGATCTATAATTTCATAAAGCAATTGACTATACACGATTTATCAGAATTTCAAATTCAAATGTCTTATTAAAAAAAAATGTGTCTGTTTTTGAATATTTTTTCAATCCTTACTATCAATTGACTATGCTAGTTAACGAATCTAGTCTCAATACCCCACTACTGGACCCTTTTTGCTTGGACGCCTACATATAGTTAGACATACGAATTTTACGTGAAAATGCAAATTAATAAAACTCAATTGTAATTTATGGTAACACTAAGTTAACGTTCCAGTTACATGTTTTTGGAATGGATACTAGACCTCTAAGAGCATAAGAAAGAAACAACCATATACTTCGGGGAGAGTGCAAGCAGAACAGCTGACTGCATTGCTAATCACATAGATGTTTCTAGTTTAGTGGAATGCACTTTTCACTCGAAAGTGCAAGTGGATAAATAACAGCATTATAACCTAATTAATTGATTTTAGAATAATGTTAAGTTAAAATTGTGCATATCTTGTATAGTGTAAGATTAATGTAGTTGTAAAAAAGATTTCTGAATGGCTATGAACAGTAAAGTGTCGCTAAAATCGTGAAATCTAAAACTGCAGCCTTGGCTGTTTGACAGATGCCTGGTTTTGGATATTCCAGAAATTATTAATTTTAATTGGATTCTTGAAGATACAATTGAAAGTCTTTGATTATATACTTAAGTCTCAGTGTTATCAATATTGTTTACGGAATAATACTGAGTAAGTAGTGACATTTCGTAAGATATATATATGTTTACATAATAGTATAGTTTTCATCAGAAATGCAACTGCATTTATGTAAAATTGTTTCCTGCCTTCCTTTTATTTAAAGTTCTTGTCATATTTCACAATATGAAGAGTTCAATGACCTTACAGAATACCTGTGGAGTCATACATAAACAATAGGAAGTTGGAAGTCTTCCATAAAATTATCACATCCATATCTGATGATACTGTAAGTATCAATTATTTGGATATTTAAGTTACTTGCTAGATTATTTTTTTAAGTGTTTATTCACACATTTTCTGTAAAAACTTTCATAATTGAAAAGTTTTTATTTAGGTACAATCTAGTTATACTGGTTACCAAAATAAAAATTACCTCTAACTTATACAGTTACACATGCCACTGGCAATTAGTCAAAGGGCGCGCATTGCCTGTGTGTGTGTAACCGGTATTAACCCTAACCCTCGGCATGCCTGGTTGGGTCTGTCAGACCCACCTCTGCAAATAAACTGTTGTTTTTCATTCAAATTTGAATTTCTTGCCTAACCGCTCTCAGTAGCTTGCCTTTATGATCGCTAGCGATGGAGGACGCTCCCGTAGTGGGTAGTAGGACATGTGTATTGTTAGCACGGTTTTCTATTAAGTAATGTATGTTAAAAGAGTAACCATTGTAACAAAGTCTATTTCTTTGTTTAAAAACAGTACCTGATTATAAGTAGAAATATAAATAAATATTGTTGATTTGTAATTTTATTTTTTTATTTTAACTCCTAATATACACTCCTAGTTAAAGCATTAGTACATTATAATAACTTATTTATTAAAAATGATTTGAGAAATAACAAGTAAAAATCCGGGTCTGACAGACCCACCAGGCATACAGTGTAACTTATTGCCACCAGGCATGCCGAGGGGTAAAACAGTAACCTAAATATAGGTAACATGTTTGTTCTTCTTGGTTACCCAGATATCGGTAACCTTAGTCAGAAAAGTAACCAAAATTCTTTGATACCTGTACTGTAATTTATAAAGGTTTTCGGTCCCTGGTTGTTATTGTAACATACTTACAGCTTTGCTGCTGAACACTTATTCAAATTAAGTGTTCTATCAAATCTCCAACATAAGTATTTTAGCATTTGCAAAAGTTGATATACATTTGAAATTTTTTATGATGCAATAAAATAATTTATGATTTCTTCTTCCCTCTTGCATCAACCAAGGCCAAGTAATTACAGGGAAGGGGTGTGAGATAATTTCAAAGAATAACATCACACATGTATTCTCTGAGGTTAGGCAGAGGTGTACCATTACATTTCATCAGTATGTTTAAGTCCCATGTAACAGGGGGCGAGCCTATTGCCATAAAACAGGCACAAATCCCTACACCGGGCTGCTACTGAGTAATTCCAGATAGAAAACCCAATAACACTGTGCCAAACCTGGGAATTGAACCCAGGACTACATACTTAGTTGTAGTGCTTTCGACCACTAGACCAACGAGGTAGTCAACCAATTTATAATCAAAGTGATATATTTCAGGTGGAATCTGGCTATGTCTCGACACAAACCAGAACTCAATGGCATCATAAACTCTGGAGAAATATGTGAACGACAACCAGCAATATAAGTAACAACCGTGATTATTAAGGTAAGTCATAGTTTTTTTTCCCTCTTGGCTATAGAGCTGGTGTCGACTATTCTGCCAGTGTCACATTGAGACGGCAGTGCAGAGTGGCAGGCCGTCTGACTTTGTACTTTACGGGTTGATTAATGTTAGTAGCTGCAAGGGTTAGTAAAACATGTATTCTAATTTACCAACTAATAAAATACTATAGAACACAAAAATATATAAAATATAATACATAGTTATTTTACGCACCACTTAAAATTTTAAATTATTTTCATTTAGAAAGGTGGCTAAAATTTGGATGATTTTGGGAGAGAAGTGGAGTGAATAGAAGAGGAATGGAAGTTAATTGGGAGAGGAATGTTATATTTGGAAATTTTTCGATAGAGGTCGAAGGAGTTGGTGTTCAAAGAGCAGGAGAAAAATATATGATCCAAAGTACCCTCCGCAAGGCCACACTCGCATAGTGAATTGTCCCGAACATGGATCTTGTTCAGGAACACTGGGCTACAACAATGTCAGAGTCTCAGTCTACAAAGTGACGAAACAGTTCTTTTGGACAATTTTGGGCATTTGAAAAACCAAGGTTTCCGTTGGATGTCGGGCTGTATCATTGCGTAGTAAACGCCCTTGGTTTTTGAGGTATCCCTCCATGTTTTAGTCCACAAGTCGAAAAACTTGGGCTTGGCACCATTTCGCAAATCGTAGTTTTGAGCTACGTAGTGCTTTCGTAAGATAATGTAATTCTGACATGGAAGCGATTTTTTTTGGTACAAAGCATAATGAACTTTATGCCAATTGTGTAACGTATAGACGCCAGCACATCAACCTACTACAATCTGTCAGATTTCTTTGATTTTCAACTTTATCACTAAAGCATAAGGTTTAAAGTTGATTGGGAAAATTTGACAGTTTTGGGTAGGTTGAACTGCTGTCGTCTGTACAAAATAGATACAGCTACGAGCCAAATAACACCGCGCCGCGCCGCGCGTTTTCTGGAGAATTCTCGCGCATTTTCGGTAATTTCCGTAGTTACAAGCTCGTATCTATTAATTTGTACCTTTGTACGTTACAAAATTGACATAAAGTTCATTTTCCTATGTACAATATCGTTAAAAAAACTCAATCCCATTCCGTTCCTAACGCATCGCAGCAGCACGCAATTTTTTCACGATATTGATATGAACTGTTTATAAATATATTATTTTTCGTATTATTCCATAGTTTGATATGAAGATAAACTTGTATGGAATTTCATGGAGAGTGATTTTCATCTTTTATTGAGAAACCTCGTCTCTGCATGTTATACGCTCCATTTTCATAAAGTCCTTTCCATTCAAGCCTTCACTTTCATTCTGGCCGACTCGGTTCAAAACCAAAATTCATTTATTCAGACAAGGCTGAGAATCAGCACGTTTCGAATGCCAAAATTACATAAGACAGTTCCCCAAAACCCCCAAACGCCCCCGCCCTTCACCATTTCTTAAAGCTTTAGCTGGGACGAAGAAGTGGCTCAACAAACTCCCCAGCAGCACAGCTGTCTGTCCAGTTAGAAAAACCTGTTTATATAAAATAGTACTTACCTTCCTTTGCAAAATAATTTGCACTACGCAACACAAAACATTACATTAAATTATTTGCCATATGTTAGCTAGCACACGCCAATATACCAACAAAAACACATCAAACTCAAACTCAAAGCATTTATTTCAATTAAACCATTTACAGGCACTTTTGAATTGTCAAGAAGTCGGTCAGTCAGAAATATGAAGCTAGTTGCCCATTCCAAAGCGTAGTAGGTACCTATGGAGAAGAACGGGCAAGAAACTCCACGGACACTCTTTTAAATCAAAGTTTTTTTTTTACAAAATATTGGTTACATCATTAACGTTGAAATTATACATGTGAGAACATGTAGAAAGACGTGCACGTTAAAAGCGTCCGTAATAAAAATATAAAAAACAAAGAACAATTCAAAAATTAAAATAAGCCGTGGCAGCTAAGAGATGACCCGTCTCTACTGACGGCGCCCGTTCACGAACATGACGCATGGATTAGCACCATTCAGCTCAACCATTTTGAAGGGAGCTAAATGATCCAACACACGCGCCACCGCCAGCGAAACATTAGAGTGAGCATGACATAATCTCAGCCGCCAGGGCACATTCAAGTCAATGAAAGACATACCCAGTGCCTAAATGGTAGCTTTACAGTCGGTACATAGTACTCACACATGTGCTATGCAATTATACAATGCTAAGACATTGAACACAAAACAACGTTCATTCTGGCATTATAATTCATTTGTTTTGTCTGTTATTGTTACGTTATATTTCCTGTCGCTTTCCTGCAATCAAAATCTAAAAAAATCTTTATACAAATCTGTGGGAGTGATTTCGTGAAAAGGGACGGAAGTGTGTCACAGGAAGCCAGGGAAGCGTGCGTTATTTGATTTGACCAATGAGCGCGCGCGGTGCTAGAGTTTACCGTCAGGAACGACCTTGACGAGGCCCCGCCCCTTTATTGTTAGTTTTTTTCCGTTTTGGCAACTGAGCCGATGTCGACTATTCTGCCAGTGTCATGTAGTGACGGCAGCACAGCAAAATGAGTAGTTGTAGTAGTTATTGGTATTAGCTGAAAGGAACAAGTTTTGTTAGTTACCCTTTAAAGTTGCTTCTTACCATAATGGTGCCGATTCTCTTGTCACAAATGCCTCTAAACTTGACTAAAAATCACCAAAATTTAGTTTATTCCTGTCAAACGACGATTTGCCGTAACTTAACTATATTTTAGTTTGACAGCACTAAGATGGCACTGAGATTTTAATTTAGTGAAAATGAAAATTTTGCTATTCTGAATTTGACGTTTTTCACCTAAAATTTTAATTGTCTAACTAAATCTGACCATTTTTAATCGCGGTTAAAAATGGTGTATTAAATGTGGAATACTATTAGTTGTCATGAACTAAAATTCACACGAACACCTCGACTTCAGGTGCAAAAACAGTACTGTATATATATATATTTTTTTTCTTTTGCTTATATCTCGAAAATGGTGTTTCCTATCGCAAAAATAATGAAAATGTCGACCTCCTTTATAAAACCCTTATACCCCTAATAATCAACACGTAGGTAATATTTTTTCTTATTTTCCATACAAAACGTGAAAAATTCCATATAAAACACGACCAGGCTGCCAAACCTGCGCGCCTCCGGCTCTAAAAAATTTCGTGATAGTTTAGTTAGTTTAGTTCGGTGTACAAGATACGGTGTGAAGGAATTTTAGTGATAGTTTAGTTCGGTGTACAAGAGAATCGGCACCAATGTTGATTATAAACAAGGTGAGATGTCAGATGTTACACATCATATGCGATGCGACTACTCTAACGCTCGTTCGTTTTTTTACATTAGCTTCGTTTACCTCATCGTTTTCGTTATTTTGTGGGGCAGAAAATCACCTGGTTTCCACATCGTACATTTAGCCGAAATCAGTTGGGTAAACGTTGCAGACAGCCTATCGGCAAACGTAGTGTAGAACACTCACAGACTAGGCGGAGCGAAGACCTTTCAGGGTGGCTAGGCAGCTGGAATAGAGAGAGAGGATTGAGTTACATGACATGAAATTGAAGTGGCTTATCAGTATCACATTTGTCATCAATGAAACCAGCGACACGACGACAGCGACTGCTGATGACGACATTTTGGTTGAAATATTTATTTGCGTTACGACAATTACTTTATGAGGTCGTAAGGTTATCACACAGTTATTGCGGATGTGGTAGATAATTTTTGGGGTACATAATAAGCTCAAGGTTGCTAAGATCCAATTTGAATTTCACTTGTAAAAGATACGATACTTAATTATATTTTATGTACATTCGTATTCTTAACGAAATCTTTTGAATTATGTTTGCTTCTTTGATTATTTCTCAGATAAGTGATCGTTCATATTTTTTCGTGTTGATAATATTCAAATTAGGATCCAAAATGTTGCTGCCTCATTGTGGATAAGGATGTTTTTTAGTTATCATATGCGAAAGTGTTATATTCATGTACTTAGTTTGTGAACCAGCTCTGTCAGACCTCCCGAACATCTAGGAAACTGGTTTTTGTTTTATAACTTCACGGGTTCCGAGAATATATTGATCATCATCACCTGTCGCATCATTATTTAGCGAAATACAACAGATCAACTTCATTTTGTTATATCATCCTCAATATAATTTCTACACGTGCAGTCGAAACTCATAAACTGCATAATAATATAGAATGATTCACTCAAGCGTTTTGGCGGCATTTCAATCCGAAGCCTTTAGCAGTTGAACTGGCCATTAATGTCGTCTCCCAAAGCTAGATGGCGTGACTCACTTCGAAACAAAGACTGATAGTATTTTGTTTTGACGACTGCATACTACTGCTGATAGTCCTCTAAGGGTGCGTTTCTACTAAAGCGGAGACAAGCGGAGCTGAGCGGAGACGTGCAGGAATTGACCAATCACAATGGTTGAAATCATCATCGCGTCTCTCGTCTCGTCTGTTATTGGCCGATACCTGCACGTCTCCGCTCAGCTCTGCTTGTTTCCGCTTCAGTGGAAACGCACCCTAAGGGATCTCGTGGACTAGACGGCCACGACTCCGGCCAGTCGTAGCCGTCTAGTGGTATTGTAGTGTGTGCGACTAAGATTAGTTAAAACGTATCTGCGCTGTACTTCATTAAGATCTTTATCTTAGTCGGAAGTTATCGGTGGACTGATAACACCTGAAAAATGGAAAAAATATATATCTTAGCGAGGTAATTACGTAACACACTAATAGTAGCAATGGCTTTAATTTTGACACTTCAGTAACATTCATTGCGTTATTTACGTTGTTGAGCAGAGCAATTTTTCGAACATATGAAGCAGTGGACTATCAATTGGACATGTTTTTCAAAGTTCATAACATCACAACGTTTTGGTTCAAGGAGGAACTCTAAGTCTAATAAATTCCAAGCCGGCCGAACACTAGAAGAACATACATACTTTGACCTAGTTAAGCGCGGGCAAATCTAAGCTGCTTAAGGAAACAATACTCGATTGAACTAAAGATGATTCGCGTGCAAACAGATATGCTAATGAAAATGCCGAAGGAATTAATCAAACGAACATGAAAAAAGTAAGACTGAATAATGAAGTTAATTTAAAACAAATGTATCTAAACTGTAAACCAAAAACAACATAAACGAAAGAAAGAATCTATTACCTGAAGCCAGAACACTAGCCTGAACAATCGGCAATATTGTGCATAGGTACATAATTTTCTCATAACAACAAACTTTTCAAGGTCTCTTAAATGTTGCCTCCAATTTCAGCCTACCGAAATAGCAAACCCTTTCCGAGGTTAAAAATACTTTTAGATTTTTCTACATGCGGTAAATAACATTCTTCAAACACTAAATGACAGGTGTCGACGCCGCGACGATTTAAATTTTCTCTAGTTAGCAACACGACAAGAAGAGATTGATCTCGATTAGTGCAACACTTTGAATCATCTCATGATTAAAATGCGATGGAAATCCAATCTTGCTGCAGTCGCGTAGTAGTGCATGGTTCATTGATTGAACTTAATCTGAGTCCATATTCTTGTAGTCATGCCCATTGTGCTGGGAAGTGTTATACAATTTTATGTGCGTACTAGAATTTACCTTCTTCGTTCTACTTTCTTGCATTTCAGTTGCTTACAGTTCAAGTTGAATGAAAAGTATCTTTGCTAAAACAATCAATTTCTGGTAGATTCTCATCATAATTTTGAAGATTTGCCCAAGTGGTTTTGCCAAATTCTAGTTTAACGAGAGTTTTGTGTAAGTATGTAACATTGTCTATCTTCATACCTGTGGAATGTAATTAAGGATTCTAAGTAGTGTTACCTTCGATATACATTATAGTTAATATCTATTAGCGAGATTTGGAGTTTCTTAGGCTTCTCACTTTGTGACTTGTGTACTTAGATGACTCTTTTATTTTGACTTGAATGTATTAAATAAATAAGTCAGTATCTAAGTGTGATGGTCTTTATTCTGCAAAAGAGGGCTGTCAGAGCCATCTACAACCTCCGCAGATGCGAATCTCTTAAGGGAACTGTTAAGAAAATTAACATCATGACGGTCCCTTCTCAGTATATACCTATATGAAAACATTGTGTATGTTCGAAAAAATCGACATCTTTTTAATAAGCTAAGTGACAGGCATAATTTTAACACAATAAATAGGAACAAATTATATCAACCACGTTTCAGATTGTCTAAAGTACACACTTCTTTTATCGGGCACTGTGTAAAATTTATAATAAAATACCACTCGATATTCTTCAACTAAATGAGATGAAATTTAAAACATGCATTAAACGCACACTATGTAGACAAGCATAATTATAAGTTAGATGATTCTGCTGGTCCTGTTCCATAGCCACTTGGGCTCACTAGTTATTTTTTTACATTTGGAAGAGTTGCTTCCCCTTTTTTATTTTGTCTGACTTTACGAACAAAATTTTTATTTAACCCAGTTTTAATTTGAATACATACTACAATAGATAATAATAATTTTCTTTCTTTTTGGTAGTAAAATTATTTTAATCTCAAAAATACATTGCAAACTACAGTTTCGTATAATTTAGAAAAAAAAAAAAATTGGTTGCCTGTAAAGTCGGTATACGGGCGAAAGTTTTACGTGACAACGACTTTGCGTGCCTTTCACTTTTTATGTCTGTCTCTCTCGCTCTTAGGCGGGCTAACCATGCCCGAGTGGAAGGGACGCGTGCCTCTCACTCGCTCTCATTGTGAGCGCATAACGTGAGCGGAGCGTAACGCAGTTTCTTGAAGTGTCACCCGGCAAACCAATTTATAAGACGTTGTCACGTCAAAATTAATGTTTGTAGATGTGAGTACCATGGAGCCGTTTATTTTGTTATTATGTTGTATGTTGACTTGAAAAAGCATGGCAGTTGAGAGTATGTCATGCTCACTTAAATGTGTCGCTGATGATGGCGAGTGTGTTGGATCATTCGGTTCCCTACAAAATGGTTGAGCTGGATGGTGTTGATCCACGCGTCATGTTCGTGAACGGGCGCCGTCAGTTGAGACTGATCATCTCTTGTCTGCCAGGGCTTATTTATATCTTACATTTTTAATAGTATTTTTTTTAAATATTGTTCTCACATATAGAAGCATCAAGAATAATGTCCCCAGGATTTTGTAATATCTATATTTGAAAGAGTGTCCTTAGAGTTTCTTGCCCGTTCTTCTCCATAGAGATCTATGTTTAGGAATGGGCAACTAGCTTCATCTTTCTGACTGACTGACCGACTCTTTGACAATTCAAAAGTGCCTGTAAATGGTTTAATTTAAATAAATGCTTTGAGTTTGAGTAATTTCGTGCAGAAACACTTGACTATTTTGATTTCCAAATGTGATGTTAATTTAAGAAAACATCAACAAAAACTTACAGTCTGCCGAGATTCCGAAAGTGTTGTGCAAGTTCACGTTCTGCTCAGAATGCAACGTAATATTCCTCGCGTGTTAGCCACGCGCTGTAGAAACTTTGAACTTGATAACGATGCACTGCTCCGAAGTCCACCACCTGAAACAGTCAACCCTTCATGTAAAAATAAACCTGTAAGTATCCATAAAATACTACACTTTATGGATATAGGTCAGTCGATGATGGAAAAATTATGTAAGAAGTTAATAAGTTAAGCGCAGTTGGAGGTTCTTATCAAAGAATTCGATAAAAAAATAATGCTACTAAATATGAAAATGGCGATGATAAAAAAATGGCCTCCGTTTTTTGTTATGTTTTGTTATTCGATTAACTGATAAAAATATCACCACTCAAAACGTCGACTTAGAAAAAAAGCGTCAAAACAATGTCAACAGATCAAGCGAGGAAACAACGAATCAGCAAACTAGTACTCACACCGTTATTACATTCGAGAGAAGTTTCTGCCCTGCTATCGGCCGCGCTGAACGTGTGCAAGATAATCCAGCGATGTAACGTGCAGCGTGACGTAATACAGTACGGTGAAAACGAGAGTGTTCGGCGCCGCCATGCGAATATACGCTTTATGCCGACTAAGATCCATTCAGGTGGCGCGACCGTGACAATGCGCGCGACTGCCGGCGCGGGGCGCGGGGCTCGCCGCAAAAGTGGGTCGCTCGCGACGTGTACAGTCAAGTTCAAGGCCACACACGGAGGCAATGGGGCGCCGATCGCCCCTAGATGGCGTTGCGTGAATCGTTCGAAGTTTGAAAATTTTGCGAGCCCGGGGGTGCGGTGCGGGGCGCGGGTCTGAGCTGCGGGAACGAATTTTCGGTGCAACACACACTACACGACGCTGCACTCGTGTACCGAACGTCGCCACGCGCAGTACTTTCGCGCAGCACTAGATCCAGACTTCTAAGCTAACCTAGACATACAATAACAAGCCAACATGGACTGGATGGAGATGGAGGATGTGGTGCGTACATTTGATAGTTTATTTTCTATCCTATAAATTATTTACCCGCATTTTTATCCTGAAAATATGCCGGCATATTTTTTGTAAACTGAAATTTGCCTTGACCTAGGCTAACATTTTATCAACAGCTACACGCCGGGCTGCCGAATATTTATCGCATTGGTATTATGTTTCCTCATGTTGTGAAGTTATTAATGATCGTGGATACCTAAATGTTTTAAGCTAATAATGAATCTTGCAGTCCATTTAAGAATATACATACATATTTTTTTCAGATTTAGTGAACTTATTTTTTAAAGTGATTTGTATAAAATTGTGGCCAGTGCATTTATTAGCTTAAATGCATGTGTATTGAACAATCATAAATAATTTATATTTCCAGAAGTAACGTTGACCACACATGTAAAAAATGTTTAGTAATATAATCGTCTCCAATGAAAACATAATTAATGTGAACTCCAAAGTTTTCATATTCTAAATTTTCGCCGACATTTTGTTGGTCCAACTTGTGTAGGTAATATTTTCTCATGCATTACTCTACTAAATACAAAATTATAGTATAATATGCATATATTCTATATAATATAGTTTCCAAAATTCGAATGTCCCAAACAGCTCAACACGTAGAGCGCGGAGTGCCCGACCTGCCCCAACCCGTGATCGATCGCGCCGCCTACCATTACCCGCCTCTAACTGTTGTGCCTTGTGCGTAGCGTCTATTTTCTCAACGCTACCAGAAAAAATCTCATCGCACGTTTTGTCTTCATGCTTTTCCTCTGTCGTTCTTCTTGATTCATCTAACGGTGTTTTAAAACAATATATTATAGTCATTTCTGGGCCGGGTTTTTACCCAATCATTATATTTCCTTCCTTTTTTTTCTTCAAGGAATGATATGCAATGTTGATTGTACTGACGTAAAATTTTACAGGCAGTAAAATACATTTTAGTCACGCAAAAATGCCATAATATGGCATTTTTGCGTATACCATTTACAATATAATATATATTGTAAATGGTATTTAAAAGTATTTCGGCTCTAAATACTTTTAAAGACCATTTAAAGTACCTTAGATCCTAAAAATATGCACATAATTATATTTTTCGCTTCTTGATTTTTGGATTGATCACTGTGCTTGCATTTTTATGTATACGCGGGCAAATTTTAAATATTGACTATTTTTTTGCATGTTGAATAATCTTGTTCGGGTTGATACCGAGGCTCGTTTTTATCGCGGGAACGTATAATGGCTTCTTTGATGCGCTCTGTATTATTAATAGTCTCTGAGTTATGTCAATAAGTTTCTTTGTTTCTCTGTTTCTTTTGCTGTATCAAGTTTAGGTCTACCTCATTGGTATAATTTGGAATATTACGTCCAGGATTCGTTTTGATTTCTTATTGGTCCTTTGACCTGTTTTCTATCTCATGACTTTTCTCAGAAGCTCAAAATTTAATTCATAAGAATGACATAACTATTCCTCCCAAATTTTATATCCTCCCATTATATTATGATCACAGTTTTGAGACAAAAGAAAGTGGTTTGTATACTTTTGTAGCGATTACTCTATCTAATCATTTTTGGTTGCAACGTGATGCATACGTTGGTGATATAACGCGGCCTTGACTGGACTTATCGACTCAATCTTTCCATGCACTGACACATATTTTTAGCAGCATTAAATCTTGTACGAATTAATTGAGTACTAAAAGATTGTTTTTATTTTTTTAATGTAATAATTGGTTATCAGGGCCTGAATTTTGAATTCTATCATTTGTTTCTTCGAAACTGTCTTGTTAAGTTTCATTTCACACTCCACGATAGTTTTCAGCTACTTCTGTTTGTCTACCATTATTATATTTTCCGTGCCCTGTTCCTTACATAATACTACATGAGCACGATGCAATAATTACCATAACAGGCCGTAACTTTTTATCACGTGCTCTAGCCACTGTTCGCCGTGCAAGTTCAGTTATTACGAATATTTATGGGCACACGAGTAATGAAATATATTCAATCTATATGTAATTGTTTAAACCAAATCAAGAAGTCTTAGATATCCAGATATAGCAGATAAAAATAGGCAGTCATGGGGACTGCCGATAGAAGTGAAAACTTAAAACTATGAAATAACAGTGTAACTGTAGTAGGTATCAAAAATTCAAATGTTACAATTTGTAAAGAATTATTTATAGTCTGGTTTTCACAATTAACAAGCGCAACACGCCATACTCATAGCTACATTTAAGGTACTGATAATATCAGTATATGGTATGGTACATGTTAGTGACGCGAACCCATAAAATTTTCCTCTACCAAAAATCGCTCAACGCGCTTAAAAAAGTTTTCACTTCAAAAAAACGTGTGCGGTCGGGGAACCTCCGTCAGGAACGAAGTTCCTTCTTACGTATGATTTAAAACAAAAACAAAATTTTCGCAGCTGTCATCTAGGATTTACTTTTTGACATCATTATCGGCTTTAGCTCCCACGAAAACCATGAAAACAAAACTCATGACGAAAAATCAGAATATCTTCGCAGCTGCCATATTGGATTTACAGTTTGACCTCACTATTGGCATTAGCACCCTCGAAAACCACGAAAACGACAACCATGACGAAAAATTTGTAAATTTTCGCAGCCGACATCTTTGATTTACATTTTGACACTACACATCACTATCGGCTTTATCACCCTCGAAAACCATGAAAACGATACCCATGATGAAACATCAAGACAACAGAGTAGTGACATTAAAATATGACAATTACGACAAAACTTACATCAATAGATTTGAATGTTGCCATGAAAGATAAATTCTCAAAACAACGTATACATATTGGATTAATTTAACTGTCATCAATAATAAGCTAGTACTAATTCATAAAAAAACATCTTGCAAATACAAATAGGCACTGGCTCCAAAGCTTAGAATAATACTCTTGTGTTTCAAAATATCTTAGATTTGATGGATCAGAACTGAGTTATCACAGCAATGATTAACGTCTTGTCATGTACTAAATAGTACTCTAAAAAAAAAACCGGACAATTGCGAGTTGAACTCGCGTGGTGAGGGTTCCTTACGATAAATATGTTATGTACCATGTTTCTTATCCCAAGAACAAACTTAACATTTTAGTTGAAAAACATGTTCTCCCATACATTCCATTTGCAAATGTAAGTTTGTAGAGAGATTTGATATGAATGTGCTATAAGTAAAGAACCATTCTCAGTATTCAAAATATTAGGTTCAGTAGTTTCGAAGATAAGGAGGGGTTTTTTTATGAAAGTGGGCTGCTTTTGTAAGACGACTAAAATGTCACTTACGGTGTATATTATTATTTTTATTTTTTTATATTTCACAATAAGCCCTTTTATTTGATGTATCACACGGTACAGTTAGCAAAACTTTTTTATAATTTTCCAGTTTGCCCCCGAAAAGTGACCCTTATAGTTAAATTTCATTTATATACGTTACACTTCCGTGTTTGAGTCACAGAAAATCATGTGTAGCAAATTTCAACTGAATTGGTCCAGTAGATTCACAGAAAATTGGCTGTGACAGACGGACAGACAATTAGCCAGCCAGCTAGACGGACAGACGAGTGATCCTATAAGAGTTCCGTTTTTTCATCCGGACGTATGGAACCCTAAAAAATTGAAAATTTTCTCAGACACCATCTTGGATTTACATTTTGACCTCACTATCGGCTTTAGCACCCTTGAAAACTGAAAACGACACCCATGCCGAAAATATGAAAATTTTCGCAGCCGCCATCTTGGATTTTCATTTTGACCAATTTCACACTCATACAGAGAGAAATTGTGAAATTGCTCGACGCCCCGAACGAAGTTTTCACTTCAAAAACTTTTTCGCCAAATAATACAAAAGTATTTTTGATTGCTATAAAAATAGTATAAATTGCTAATTATTCCAGTTGCTTTGTATTAACAAAACAGTTTGCATTCGCATATCTTTAATTAATTGCAATGATACTTTGATATCAACCGACCTTAGGTTACAAGACTACTGGTCATGGGCAGGGCAGGTTTCAAAGATAATAAAATAATTAGTTTATGTTAATGCTTCCGCGATCAGTTTCGGTTGTAATCGTTTATCGGGATTGCAATAATTGAAAACCCTCCACAGAGCCTTCATGAATGCTTTTTTTTTTAATTTTTACCCATATCTTGCCTTAGCGACAATTACATAACATATCAGATAGTGCAGTCACGCAATTTACATAGATCTGTGATCAAATTTGAGTAACGACTAATGTGGCGGGCCTTGGTGAAAAAAACGTGATGTCTATCGTCACCTTTTGGAGATGTTTTAGCGTCTAGTCTAGACCGATAGGTTCATTAAGATTTCACACTAACACAGCGGCACACCGTAGATAAAAAGCTGGCGGAATGCGATATGCAACGTTAAAAATACTCGATTATCGCGTCGGCGGCAACCACAATCCCTGTACCAAAAGACCAAAAAGTAATGACACTAACAAAAATTTGATAGTTGATGCAGTTCGGTAACTATTGCTGCTCCACTTAGGCGCACTGAAGTAGAAGGCTTCTGCGGCCGAGCAATATGCGTGTAACGTACCAATGTTTTCGGCGAATTCGAATAATTGACTCTGGGTGGAGTGAGGCGGGAGTGAGGGGGGGCTCGAGCGGGAGATTTGGCTGTTGGCCTTGACAATGAACCGGCGGCGCGCACACAAGTACGATTTTATTTGTATTTGAAATACACGCACTCACACTTTAGGAGCTGTTCCACGAATTGCCTCCTCCCACACAATTAAATATTAGGGCTGTCTTAGGTAAATGATTAATGTTCAGTGCACAGGAAGTATGATCAGGAACCGAACAAAAACCCGAGATAAGAGCGTTTTTCAATTAGATGTTAAATTCAAAATAAAGGTGAAATAGTTAAATCTGTTTTGCTCAAACTCTTTAAAATCTGCAATGCACTCTACCTCTTATGGTTTGACAATAAAACCATTAATCGGTGCCTAAGGCTAAATTCAAATATCGTTACAAATACAAATAGCTATATTATCCTGGCTCTAGCATAAATATTCCATTAAGTTTATGCCTTGTCAATTGCCAGATAGCCAAAATAACGATGAACGGGAAAGGATTTTTTAGAGGTGGATGCGCAGGAAATATTTATCCAAGTGTAGTATTTAGTATATCATGTGCTTCAGGCACAGCGCCAACCCTACCTCCAAAAAAGCTAACAAATTCAGTCTGGCCCGGCGCGCCGTCGCCGCGTGCCTGCCCTAAGACAACCTATACATAGACAGCCTAGGGCCCGACGGGATGTTTATCGATAATGCCAAAAGATCCGCCACTAACAAGTCCTGAGTCTGGCTTGTGTTGCATTACTGTACATACCAGTATAGCCTTTTGTTTGGGCATTCAATTTGGGCTTTTGGAAACGTTAACATTCTCAAATATAAATTAATGCACCTTTGATATTTCTGGAATGGTTCCATCCTGATTTCGGATAATGAATTGTAGATAAATGATGTTTCATAAAAATAGCATTTCATAAAAACAAAGGTTTGGCGGCGATAAATTTTCTGATAAAGCATTAGCTTCAGTAAAAGAATTAGGTAATTGGATTTATACAATTGTTGTAAGTCAGAGTTGGCAACAGACCCCAAGGCCACTGTCTCATATTGAGTTAGACCGTAATGTTAATATATCCTACAGGTACAAAAGGTACGTATGAAGGTATATGGTCGCGTTTTTGTCTGTCTGCTTTACCTTTTGTCTATGACATAATTATAACTATATATTTTTTAACTGTTTCTTTTGTTTAACTGATCTAGCTTCAGTTTTTTGTTAATTTAGATTCCTGTGGCATGTCTAGGTTTGGTGCTTCATTTTGTTTCTTTGATTTTGTAGATTACACGCGTTCTGTTTTAGAATTTGGTTTTGTATGTAAATTATTGGTTGCAGTATCCTTGAATCAGACAATGCAGTTCGTGTAGGATTTTATCCAGCGTATTCACTTCTATTTGGTTCGAATGAGTGGCAAAAACATATGACCATTTTTAAATAAAATTTACAGTTTGATTTGGGTCGATGGTAAGTTTTGGTTTCCTAGGCAGTTTTTTTGAAGTAGGAAGGATATATATACCTACTGTTATCCTGATAGATGGTTACAAATGATGATGATGAATCAAAACCTGCTTGAAAATTAAAGCGGTTTTCATTGGGCGTACTTAATTGTGATTACCTTGAAAACTATATTTTAGACACGTGTATGGATTGGCGATTATTATCTAAGCAAACCTCTAGGCCAACCTTTCAGACTATAGCCTCGTCGTTCGTTCCACACTTTTTTGTTGTTGTACCACGTTTTCAGCCGTTGTAACTGCTCAAAGATACATTTCTGATATTTCCCTGAGTACCTAATGGTTATAAAACAAGCTTGCGTAATTGTATATAATATCTGGATGATTGACCTCCTGGAACGAAATTACGAAATTCATAAAAAATATTGGCTCTTGAATTTTGTCAACATGATGGCGAGCGAACCTGACATCGATATAAAAGTTTTCAGTAAGAAGGTATGTAGGTATAAACCTTCTAGCTTGCTAGGTTAATACCTACCTACCACGTTTTTTCATACACGCCTGAGGTAAGTACCTACTTGATTTAATTGTTGGGACACATATTACTATTACTTTGTAAAGTATTATTTTTATTAATTTTGTGAATGTGGATTTTTTTATTATTATTATTTTTTCTTTTTTTTTTCTTTTTAATTTGGTTTTAATGATGGTATGGCAGTTTGAGTAGTTTATGCGGCCTACCCAAATGTCCTTTCTTTGGTAGGTATTGTTCGTCGAGTTGAGCTCCTTAAGTTCTGGGTTGAGCTCCACGATTACTGACAAATGCTTGCACTGACAGGACAGGTCCACTCAAATCTGTGTGGTTCTTTTCTCAAAAGACCATTTCAGACACTAATCTACATGGTCCTCATATGGCCTGACCAAGATTATGTCTGGACTTTAAAAGAGACTGCGACCTCTGAGTTTGTTTCGGCCTTTCTTATCAGAGTAGTCAGATAGAAAACGCCGAACTCATCTAGCTAATTTTTAATATTTTTTTTTAAGATGGCGTGTAAAAGTGATTCCAATATCCTATTTACAGAATAAACAATTTAATTTCATTGTTTTTTTTTTTTTTTCTAGTTTTTATGTAGGTAGGTTTTAAAAAAATTCTATCCCGATCTATTGTTCTGTGTATTTTGTTTGGGTTTCCATTTTATCTCTTGTACCCATTCTAATGTTAGTAATTATCGATTACGCAGCAAAACAAGCGATAAATATTATTTACAATGATTTGAATAATAAAGTTAACACATCGTTATTCATAATGAAGTAACTTAGTCTCTGCGTAAGATAACGATTTATTTAATGGTAACACCAAAACTTTTGTCATATAAAAGTGCATATTTACAACCCAGAAGTACCTCTTGTTTGTTGCCTCAAAAAAGGTCTTAAAATGTTCAAAACAACGATAGCGCGCTCCTCCAATGGCGGCCGCCGTCCCTTGGCAGCGGTTCAGGAAAATTAACGTTTTGCCTTTATTCGTCAGTTTGTATTCGAAGGGACCAATCTGAAAGGCGGTTAGCACGTGGCGAGTCGTTGGGCGGCGCATGCGTGAATCGTGAACATTGGTGGGGCGTCGAGGCGTGGCCTGCGTGTACGCAATGCGTGCGCACAGTGCGTGCGAGTCGCTCAGCGCGCATCAAGCTTTTCCTTCATTGCGCTCCACAAAATACACACAATTTAAATAAAACGTACATAGTGCACTGAACTCCAATGTTTGATGTTTGTGCACAAGTGCTGTGATTTGTTTTTATAAGGGCTTAAAAATGTGTGCGGTAGGGGATACATGGTTGTTCTCAAATATAGCCACTACGTTGGATATGATTGAATCTTCTCACAATGTGAGTACTGAAGCCTGCACAAGCTTAGGAGGTGCAGCATTCTATTGTTGTAGTGTTAGTGAGAAAACACGGGTTTTCGGCGTACGCATGTCTTCGTTTATTTGTGCAATAAATCGTAAAGTTTGGATGTCTCAGCAGTGGATTGAACTCAAGTGCCCCTGTTCGAAGTAACTAAGTTAATGTTTAAGGTCTACAGTTTTTTTGTGTATTATATATACATAAATAATAATAATTATGTACTACGATAGTACTCGAATAAAATTATAACTACCATGTGCTTGTTAAGATAATGAGAATGTAGCAAAGATATACGTTTTCAATGATTGATCTTTGACCGAAGTATAAGTAAATTGGAGTAAAACACTGACGACAAATAATTATAATAACGAATGTCTTTACACGTGATGTTTGCATGATAAATATAATTGTTTATATTTATGATACCTACTTGATACAAAAAATCAATCAATCTGCCTAGCCTTTTCCCAACTACTATATTGGGGTCGGCTTCCAGTCTAACCGGATGCAGCTGAATACCATTATTTTATCTTTTATAGCTACTTTTATATACCTACTAGATACAATGTTCTTATAAAAATAAATACATTAATACTTAAATAATGAAATTATCAAAGACCTTATTGTCAAATAGTACTGTATACAAGGGTATTATACAAACTCTATGGTATTAATGAGATCATGTCAAAGATTCAACTGGCATAATTATGTTTCTTTTTTTCATTTTTATACAAAATAATTCGACAGTCACGATTGTTTATGCACCATTACGTGAAATATAATAAAAATAAAAACATTGCATTTAAACTATTTTAGTATAAATAAAAATAAAAAAAAATTAGATCCAAAAATATATTTTTTTCTAGGACTTTTTGTATAATTTTTACTTATAGCCTTAGAGTTATGGGACATCAAAAGGAACGCGTTGTATAAGTTTGGCAGCAAAAAAGCCCCTGAATTGCGTGGTGTCAAACCTGTGAAAAGCCTCAGATAAATCCCAATTTTTTTTCTAAATATGAAATATTATATTGTGTTGAGTGGTACAAAAAATTACGATTCTAAACCTTTTTTCGAAGTCAAAATTCTTATAGCCCCTAATGTTTAGCTCCAGAAACCAAAATGTTCCTAAACTTGTACATAAAAATGTCGACCAAAAAAAAAACTGACAGTTCTGACGTCCCCAATTTCCGAACAAAAATTCCAAACTGTATCCAAAATCGCAAGTTTAGGACCCTAACCTACTCAATTTCAATATGAAGTGGGCTCGGAAGTATATCTACAAATAAACAGTGCATATATTTTACATACATACCTACATCACGAGATAGACGATAATAAATGAAACTGCATTTTGTTTGCCATTTCAATGTCAAATGGGCGTTGAACTGCATTCAGTACGTACGTACTACTTGTTGCACTTTTTATCTAAATATTCCGGTTGTAAGATGACCGAAACAGATAGTTTTCTGTCTTTTATCTATTCGGCCATGCAGTGTTTTTGTGTTTGAAATAGATTTGTTTTTGTTCTTAAATACTTTAAGCTATAACCTTCCGGTTCTTTTTGCTGTTGATGCAGAGGAGTTATTGATTATTATTTAGGGAGTAAGGGCAATTTTAATTACTTCATTATTTATTTATTCACCGCAATCTAGTTAGAATTCGTTATTAATTTATGTTTTGCTATTAATTTTAATAAAATCATCATATTCGCTACATTTCAGTCGAAACACGTCATGCCACTGCTGGATATAGGCAAATGAAATCATGAATATTACAAGAAAATATTTAACCTGCATTAAATTGCGTCTTCATTTCAATTCAATGCAGGTTAAGTATTTTCTTTTGTAACTTTAGCCAGCAGTCTTTTTCAATTTCTTTCTTGTCTCTGTTCTTAATTTTTACAGCTTTTCTAAACTGATCATTTACATATAATACCTAATAATAATAAATTTATTTGCCATAAAAATAAAGATGGGAACCTAGGTGATTCATTATTAATGTACTTACATTGTAGGTATACATCTGGTTCTATGTTAGAATCTGTACTCAAGTAGGTATTATAACCCTGCCTCTTAAACTAGGTAAACCTGTAAGAGACAGTATATATCTCTATCTTCTTCTTCTTTTCTTTACTTCACATGCCGTCGAGAAATATCTCTCAGGCACGTTTCCTCACGATGTTTTCCTTCACCGTTTTTTAAGCAAATGTATATCTCTATAGAAATCTATGGTTCATCCAGTTTACAACGTAACAATAACAAATGTTGTACAGATTCGATAGTGTCAACGTTGTTCCAAAAAATACTTTATGTAGGTAATGTGACGTCACAATCCATTGGAAAGTCTGACTTTCTTTCTTATCCGTGTATTCAGTTTTCAAATCCTCCATAGCTTTATTAAAACGACTGTTAAGTACCTATATTGCATTGAAATCTATTCACCTTTCCTGCCCTTGTCCCATTTATTTTGGGGTCTGCGCATTACGTTTTATTCTTCTATTCTCCCCTGTCAGCTATCATTTTATCATTCACTCACTTTTTGGAACGAAGATCTTTAACGCGGCTTACAAGCCGCGTTAAAGTAACCCCGTACTAAAATAACCCAGACAATGACAGTTCTTGTGACGTCATAATTCATTGCTTAGGTGATGCTTCATCAGTGCAAGTAGCTCTTACATAAATTAATGTACAACTTGAGATAAATGACGATCTCATCTCAAGTATATTATTACAAATTTTGGTAAGGCTATAATGTTTTTAACAAGAGAATGAAATACGGCCATAATTGTTTGAAGTAATATGTTAACAGCTATATCGTGTGACCTTTACTTTTGGTATTAAAACAAGGTTTTATAAAATAAGAAGTGAAAAGGATTTTTTAGGATTGAATAATGTCCGCACGAAAAACACTTAAGACCTACTTTAAAATACGATGACTCTATTTTGTTCTTTTTGGGCGTTTATTTGTATGGCGAAGAGATGATTCCTGTGATTGTGGGTATTTATACGTCTCTCCAAATCAAGAAATGAATCTAATAAAAACTGATTGTGTTAGCGGAGACGATATCTACGTTTTATACTAAAGATTCTACTCCTTCTTGACCGTTTGGTTCTATGTAGGTATGTGTTTGGATTGTATACGTTATTTTTGAGAGATCGACTCAGATATAGTCCAAATCTGTCGTGTACAAATTCCTCTGTAGATTTTTGCTAAAATATCCAGACAGATATGTGTATATTATGTCAGACGTAAATAATATTGGTATATTTGGAACCCATAGGTTTGCCTCTCTTTCGGATGAAATAGTCCCCAAACTAATATCTTATTAAGTAATTAAATACGAACAGCCCCGAATCTTCTGTCTCGGCAAAAAATGGTGTAAGTAATGTAGGTAATAAGTATTCTACTTTCATTGTTTTCACATAAGGTAAAGAGGCTCATAAATGTGTTGAAAGCTTTGATACAAAATGAGGACGTGTCTCGAGAGGCAAGCGAGAAAATATTGTCTGATTATGTTGATATTTGCGTCATATGCTGCATTGTTTACCCCCGACCATTTTGGTCGCAAAATAATCTCGAAAACGCATTGCGTCATTTTATGTAACAGAGCGACGAGCTTTGAATTATTTAATAACAACGGTGGTTGACCGTCCTGTCCAATAACGCATAGGATTCCCAAATCGGGGACAAAACGTGCGTCTGCTTGGTGAAAAACGTTGTTTGCTGAAGCTGATGCGCATTGCGCACACGCTGTACATTCTGGTCTAGTGAATTTGTGTAGTCGAAGTAGTGGTGCGGATGAGGCGTCGTTTTTCCGCGGGCTGCGCGGCGCGGGCGGGCGTCGGTGCCGTGCCGTAGGTCGGGCATAGTGTCGACGTCCGCGCAATGTCACCCCGCGTCGAGATATTCGGCTCCCACCCCGCCCGCTCCCACACCCTGGCACGCCTTGTTCGTATCATTTCCGATCCGCAGTTTTGTGGCCTCTCTGGTTTTGATTCGCTTTTTGAAAGTTCCTCGAGCTCGATGGAATCTGCTTCGACTTCGATTTTTTCGTTTGTGTTTGTTCTCGAATTGATGTCTGGTAATTTTGTGCTCATTACATTTTCTGGACATATGTGCGATTTTGGACAAGTGTAAAAAAAATGCTTAACCGCAGGCCCTGTTGGGGTAGGTCGTGGTTATAACGTCCACGCGGCATCGGCAGGTGCTTGAATATCTTGCGATCGTCCGCGTGATATTGGGCGATGTCGGTCGTCGACCCCTCGCTATCTGCGTTATTTAGCCCGGCTCAATGTCGGCGCAATGTCGAAACTCACTCGAGTTCACGGACCGAGGCGCGAGACGCGTTCCTCACCCAACTGTGTTGTTCGACCGAATTTTTATAGACACTTACACATACATTGTAGATAATATCGATTCTAGGTATTTCTGTTTTAATAATGGGCTTGTGTATGTAAATATCGTAATTACATACACATACTGCTTTATGCTGTCTACCTGTAAAGATGATTATAATTAAAGGTATTACAATTGTACTTGCAGTATTGACTGTTATTTAAAAAGGAGAAGCATCTTAAAAGGAACATACGTACTGCTCCAGTCAAGTCTAGATCCTTTCGCTATGTGGGTGTAGCCGTATACCTAGATGACGCATATGCTTCCAGTCTTATCGTTCAAAGCCAGACATAGGATATGCCATGCGATACCCCATAGCATGGCATAGTATACCGTTGCTCGCACTCGGTCTCTGGGCTGTGGGTCGCGCCGACCTCGGTCGCGCGGAAACCGTGCCGCGGTCAAGGCCGATGTCTAGACGCACCCCCCGCCCGCGCATCCCCGCCCCTGCAACCTCCTCCCCACCCTACCGATCCAGACCACACCTTCATACTACCTATTTTTACCTCCACTCCCGAATTTGCCTGGGCAAAGCTTCACAGCTCACTGGATCCTGACCTGCCCAAACATAACATACTATCTGTTACAATGGTTACACATCTCCGCTTGAGATAGGTTAAGATTAGATACAGTCATACAGTATAATGACGAATTCCGAATTTGAATATCTAAAAAAACAAGTCGTGTTTATGTTTTCAGCTAGTTTTTTTGGCGTACCTGGAGGTACGCCAAAAAAACTAGCTGCTAAAAAACTAGCACTATTATTATTTATTTCATAGTTCATACTTTTTATATTATTTAGAATATTTTATGAGTGCGTTAGTGGTCGTATATTAAAGAATTTTGATGTCACCAGTAGCTTGTGGAAGTACTCACAGTATTTAATTTATTTGGTCCAATAGGGCTTCAGGAGTAGAGTAGAACCCAATGCGTTATAAAACAATTTAGGAAAAGCTATGTAGACGAAAAGTGGTTTATGTATTTATTGACGTCAAGTCTGCCAATTCGTAAAAACCAGCGGTAAATTGACGTGAAAGCTTTGATTTGCTTTCAAAGAATTTTCTGCAGCGAAATAAAGAAAACACTCAGAGTTTTAGATCTAAATAAAGTTCCGTTTGGCCTTGGTCTTGATTTTTTTTATTAGATGTATCGAAAAAAGCGTGGGGGGTGATGTAATCAACTCGAGCAACGGAGCAACCAACACTAGTCGATGTTCATTCTAAAGTTAGACGCACCGAAAAAGCACCTATTGTATTATGATGATACAACCAACTAATCATTCTTGTCTCATCACACATCATAAGGGCAGGAGCCCTTATGCCAATTTATTTGTGGTCGGCGCAACATTTCTTCCATACTTCTCTGCTAGTCGTCATCTCGGTAGTCACTCCCTTACTAGCCATATTATCTTTTCACACATTCCATCCATAGTTTCTTTGGTCTTCCCCTACTCGTATAGCCATCCACATCCATACTCAACGTTTTCCTGAGGACATTTCCCTCATTCCTCCGTATCACATGCCCATACCATGACAATTTAACCTATTTCGACACATATTTTCATAGACTACTAACTATGCATATTAATTTAAGTATATATTATGTCTTTTGTATTATACAGTACTGATCTAACGACTTACATTTGAACCCGGTCTGAACTCTCCGGGTGAAGGGTAAGGAAAGACATGGCCCACTTTTTTCTGTAGGGCAAATGTGGGGCTGTATTTCGTTCGGGCTTCTAACCTTAGATCAATAGCCCATATTTGGTTTGAAGTTTTCCAATTCTGATTTACTTATTATTCTTGGGTACGAAAAAAACGTGAAGTGATAAGTGTTCAGAAAGCTTGCTCTGTCAGTCATTTTCTTTTCGATATCTAGAACTTCAATCCAGAATTGGAACTCCTATAGAATATTCATGAACAAGGCTTACTGTTTTAAATTTTGAGTACTTAGCGAGACTTGAAGCTCGGTATAGTTTTCAGACCTACCACAAAGACAGCATTGTGAGCTAAGGATGCATCTGTGCAAACTTTGTGATCATTTACATCCACAACTACATAAGTACCGCTAACGATTTCGTGTGTGTTGTGCATTTTTATCACAATGACAATGTAGAATGCGTTAGCGCAGTTATCAAGTGTTAAAATGAGATATGATAACGCACGGAAAAGTACCACACGTAGCGAGTGAACATTCGGTTCTGTGTTGAGGTAGGTCCGGGTCGCGAAGAATTGCCTACAAGCAGGCCAAAGCGTTTTTGTGAACTCTATTGAGCGTTCGTGACGCAACGTCATCAGATTAGATACAGGCTTTGAAGCGATTTATCGCTAATGTTTTTATGATTTCACGTTGTTTCAATACGTTATCATGCTAGCTACCTAATTGGTCTTTTAAAAAGTGGGTTGCACAGATTAGTTTTTCACATGCAAATACATTATATGATCTTGTTTGCGCGCCGAGGTGGCCAAATCCATAAACTGTTATATTAGATTGGGTTTCAAGGTTAACATTTTCATCTTTCTTATTGACATTTTTCTTATAGAATTAATATTATAATTATCTTTAGGTAGATGAAGTAATTTTTAGCCTTTGTTTGGACTGACTGTAACCGTCTGACTTTCAGTGTCTAAGTATTGACATTCATTAAAGTGAGATATACTTTCAGTTATTTCAAGCTATTGAATAATTCGTCCTATATATAGTTCTTTTTTGTAATACGTAATCGTGTAAAACAATGGCAAAACCATGAGTGCTTTTGTATTAGGTTTTATCGGGGTCTGTGATGTGTTTTTGTTGAGCCTAGGAGAAGTGTGAGGTTGCCGGTGCCCCAATTTGTAATACAAGACGGTACGAGCCTGCCTCAACATCGGCGTAGTTACGAACACGGTTTGGCGGTCGCGCGCCCGCCTGCTCTATTCCAAATGACGTTTATCTACGAAGGTGAGACCACGGACGCACGGTCGCTGAACTCAACCGCGTATTATGTATACCTACCTATTTTGTGCCAACACATAAATAGTATTGTGGCGCAGTAAGGAATCAGGTGTTGTTCGAATAAAACTTCTTTCTTTTCATTCGATTGTTATACAATTTAAATAATTATGAACGCAATACTGCAGCTAACGTAATGTTATGAAATGTCCTCCTCATGCAATTTTGCACTTTCGAGTTTGCTTTTAAAGACCTTTTTGCTTGATTTGTTTAAGATTTAACCCGGATCTTGAGTCTTTGAATACCTCACGTCACGTCACTTTTAATCATACAAACATGCTACAATGAAGTATTGGGCGCCATTTCTTGTAGGGATTAGGTACTGAGTAGGTATGTAAGCCCGAAGGATATAAAGCATGATTAGAACTGGTAATACGCAATATGCTTCTAATACACTTTACCGCCCACGCTTTCAGAGACCTTTAAAAGTGGGTACTATTTAAGGCCCAAATCCTGGAGGCGTGGAATATCGATTTGAATTGTTTGCTCTCAGATTTTGAGACATTCGAGCTCGATTATCCGTAATCAATCCTTGCAGAAAGAAGTCTGTTCGATCTAAGGACATTATAGAGATATCGGTTTATTTCTAGAATTATTGTCATCCATTTTGGTCTTTTGGTGCATAACAGGTTTTTATTTCGTTTTCTTTGTTGTTCTTAAATAAAACAAAAGGTTTAGGTGTGTTATGGTTATGGTGTCATTTATTGCGTTTTAAAAAATGGTTCTTAATTCAAAGATAAACATTGACACATTATTATTGATGAAATGACATAGACTCATGCCTTTTTCCTATGGGGGTAAGCAGTACCGCCACTTGTTACGATCCTTACAGACATAGGTTTATACTCCTTTTGCTCCTTTTTTTGGTTTTGCTCATTTTGCTTGCTCCTTTTGCATTTGATGTCCAATTCCAACATATCATTTATTAGTAGCTTTGTCCAGTCCACTAGTAGTCTTTAATTAGTGATTGCTACTGCTTCTGTCGACTGCTGAGTTACTCTTGATGGTGGGCGTTTAGCGTTTTTGTACCTTCTCGCCAACTTTTGGATGGACCACTTATTGACCCATATCTACTGTAACATTCATCTTTAGTTGACCTTTGGCTTTCATTACTAGTATTAAACTTCTGGAAGTGATCATCAATTTACCAGCCAGTCATTAAGGTGCTATGGGACCACTTTTTGACCCATTTCTGCTGTAACAATTATCACTATCACCAATTTGTTTTTCTTGTTTCTTAAATCATGCTCATATCTGCTTATTAACTTTTGGTGCAAATATTATGTCTCTATTGTCTATGCCCAGCAGTGGGCTATGATACGCTGAATTAATCGATTGATAGTTATTGAAAAAAAAGCAATTTTCGCTATATATTTTCCCTAAGTTTATCAAAGGCTTAACCAACAATCGATAAACACAGGCTAAGTGTTTCATCACAATCTCGCGAATAAATTGTGCCTAGATTTTCCAGTCAAACGCTTTATCAAATAACAATGACTGGCTTTTAGTCTAGACTGAGTCACGCCTTACTGACCTACCCTATTCAGTAGCGTATAGTCAAAACATACCATTTGTTTAGCCAGCTACTGGTAGTGTTTATGGATTGTTCTTACATATATGTATAAAAATAATTAAGTACTTACCCGTCTGCGTAAGCGACTCAATTTATTCGAATTATTATTTGAATTTTAATGAGTATTTGAAAATACCTACCTAAGGTTTGTTTTGGAAAACGGGCTTCGTTTTTTAAATCGTGTTTAATCATCGGCATCTCAGGGTTTTATTAATATTATCGCAGTTTTATGATTTCGGAATAAAGGAAAATTTTACAATGGAAGTTTATTTTACACACAAATGCATCACTGATACCTTTTATGCAATTACCAAAACGAGTTTTAATTTAAAAAAAAAAACAGGACTGCCATTTTGTTTTTCCACGCCCAGCCACGTGGGTTTATCTCGAAGTCTGGGCGTTATACAATGTAGGTAGGGGAGGAGCTGTTTCTCGTTGATCATAGGGACCTAGGTAACTAAGTTCTTTTACATAAGTGCCTGGGCCTAACTATGTAAAATAATTAGGCAGTGTTGCCAGTAAAATAAAACATTACACTGGCTATAAGGACGTGTGCAAATTATGTTCACAGAATAATTTTATCGGTACTAGAAGGCATTTTGAAGGCGTTTTTTTCTAAACCTATTGTCTTGCTTAATGGAGCAGTATATATTCATGTCACATTTATTAATAAAGAGGATATAGTTATGTGTTTTTACTTGAGTAAAGCTGTATTTCATGTGTCTATTTATATTAACTTTAAAAAATAAAACAACTTGGAAACACTTTTACCTTTATGTAGAAAACGTAGCTCTACAGAGGCTAAACCTTTATTTTATTCGTAGGTTAATTCACGTTTCTGAAAGCCTTATCAAGTCTCCAAAACATTAATCCGATTCTCATGTTAGGTTAGGTAGGTAGGCTATGATTCATTAAATAAAATAACTACAATCAATCCAGTCACTTGACGGGAGATTCAACTGAATATAAAGTTTTCAGAAACTAGTGTCATTTCTACTTACTTGCAGTTCATCAAAATTGCATTGTGTTCTTTCATATTCAATATACTAAAATTTTCATTATGTGCATTTTTGTTACTGCTAATCAGGCTATTCCCACATGATTTATTACTCTGGAAAGGAAAAGTATCAACAAAACAAGTTGCTGAAATACCTGAACGGTCAAGGAATGGTCAACCGCGTGTCCATTTTCTTCGGCTGTGAAGGAATTTCAGCATCTACGGCTGTTTTCTTGCTTTAAAACCGATCAGTGTCCATCAGATAAACCACCCACGGAGCTAGATCATAGTGACCCGTATTCAGACCAAAGCAATTACCTACATAAAAAAAATATTATTCCCAGACGTACCAAGCATACCTACATTACAAAACAGACGGTTAATTAGTAATGCATGAGTAGGTACTAGATATAGGTAGTCACCTACTTACGTTGCATAGTTGCATCATGATCATTATCACATGCACAGACCAATGTCATGAGTGCGTTGAACCCACATTGCATCCTTGAACACCTTTTTGTACCTACTTATCTTTTGATAGATAATTTTGTTTTTTCAATACTCTGTATAAATAAAGATAGACGATGTTTTTCACGTGTACCACGCTCATTCCGCGAACGAATGAGTAACGCCGCCATGTTTTTTTTTTCCTATCTATAAATGGATCGGTACGTACTGAAATAGCAGTTGATGTATCTCGATGATTTTTGGTTTAGGCAACATTTGAGGCTTGATTTAGTTGTCAAATGTAACAGTAGATATATGATGACGTCAAATGATATCTCATACATAACTATTTTATCACGTGTTGAAATGGAAAGTTGTGCAGGTCATGAATCGACAGCTCGTATCGTATCGAAGATTATTGTACGGTATCGGAAGAGAAATTAAAAGATAGCAAGATTAAGTAAAGTAGGTACCTATCTCGTTTAGGTTTATACAAATAAATAATATACTTAGTTATATATTTTACAAATTTCTTAAAAAAAAATACCTAGTGTTTAGGACTCCAAAGACGTGAACCTCTTTACGTTTCGTGTAATCGTGTCATATTCTAAAAGCTGCTTAATATTAGGTATAAACTATAGGCATTATACATTCGTCATTCCTTGAGCCTAAAACCATCCTGATGTGCTGAGCGTCTCTCCTTTATTGCGCCTTTGAATAATATACCTTTGCGCTTCGTATTACTTAATACTTCCAGACATCTTTACAATGTCATACGACCCACTTGTTTCCAGTCTAGTCTACATATCAAAATGTTGGTAGGTATACCTACGTATTCACTGAAGTAATACCATTTCAAATAAATTTGTCTAAACCATTTGCTTTGCACTTTATACGAGTCCATCGATCCGTTTTCGAAAGTTCCGAAATTGCGTGATTGTATCGTCTCTGTTTCATTTTCAATTTTAGTGTATTGGACGTGCATTAATAGCTGTGTTCCCTTAGTAGTCAGCCCTGCCCACCATGAATACTTGCAAAAAATACGACCATCTCTCGTATTTAATTCGCGTCGACATAAGAAAATAAGACTGGACATTGGAAATCGAACAAAATTCTCCTTGAAGGTCCCGAAATTGCGTTACTCTCGTCTGTATTCCGAATCACGTTTTATTTAAAGCTTGTTATTGTTTTAACATACACTATATCCTATGACACTCGCTTCTAAATAGTGAAATAATTTTCGGAATCATGAAAATTACTCCGTACATACAAACTTACAAATTTTACCTCTTTATTATATTAGTATGGATTCTTATTTTTATAGCTTTGAATTTCAGATAATGAGGCTTACAAAAACACGTATGTTTTGCTCTCAGTACGATTGACCCGTAACACTTTTAATTTGAAATTATTCTGACGCCTGATAAGCTTGGTTGGAATTGCACATAAAATATTATCTTTTCCAGCCTAAGTGGTTTCATGCATAATAAATTAATAACACAACAAATACACAGATTACACAAAAACCAGTAGTTTTTGTGTAATCTGTGTTTAATTTGTCACAAATGTATTATACCACAGTATAATAAAGTGTTCGTGCATAACTGCCGCGCACTCGATACTGTTGCGTACTGATGTACACTGAGATTTCGAAGATCGTCGCTTCGGTTGTTTTCTATGAAGATATAATACCTACTGTTATAATTATGCTTGTCCACTCTGAATTTACGTGCCCCACTTCCGCATTACCCATAGAAATCCACATTAGCGTGTGCGTAAATTGTCTGTGGTAGTCGGGCGCGTCATTTCAGAGTGGACAAGCTATACTGATTTATACTCTGCTAATACGTATATACAGGTTATGCAACGTGATATAATGTCGTTTGATATTGTTCCGGTCAATGGAATGGCTTTTCTTTTTGTTCGTTTCCCCTTACTTTCATTTTCTCGTTGAGGTTTATCACGGATATTTACAAGAAAACTTCTGGTTTTAATTAATTTCTTATTGTTATTTTGTAACGTGCTTTAGGTACGAATTCTTTTTCTTTTCGTTGTTGTTTTTGATTACATCTTTATAGCTAGCCTTCATGCTATTTGGGAACGTCAGATATATATCCAAATCATTAGCATTCAAATGATTTTATTGACCGTTTCCTTTCCATTCATACTTCTATCTTGCAACATTGAAATAATTTGATTAATGAATTTGCTAGAATGACAATGTTGTCATTCATGCATACAGGCATGTTCCACTAGCCAGATCATCATCATCCCTTATACCAATTTATTTGGGGTCGGCCCAACATCTCTTTTTCTTTCCTACTTCTCTATGAGTCGTCATCTCGGTAGCCACCCCCTTTCTAGCCATATCATCTTTCACACAGTCCATCCATGCCAATAACCTGTACCTACCTTAATTACGTAATACACGATCAATCGGAATTTGAATCGTTTTGTAACAAATTGCTAATCCATTGCTTCATAAGTTCGAAAAAAAATCTGCTCTACAACGTAAATAACGCTACTAATGTTGTTGAACTGTCAAAATTAAACAAATTTGTCGTAATCGTTTACGGAAATGTGTTGCGTAATTAGATAGCTGATCACCTCAATCAAATTCTTTCGGTTAGTCCTTCTCGTGATAATCTATATAATTATATAAAAATGAATCCCTATTTTTCTGGTCACGCCGTTAACTTCAGAACGATTTTACCGATTTCATTCATCATTTTTTTTAAAGTTTTCTAATACTTTCTAGAAGGTTCTTAAGGAAAGAAAAATTAAGAAAACTGCGTAGAAAATTTGAAAATTTCAGATAAATTAACGACTATTTTAACTTCGTGCATTTGACAGTTCGCGCGTTTGATGAATGTGAAGCAGAGAGGTTATGTAGGTGGGTTGGTAGGTATTTAGGAAGGTAGGGTAGTTAGGTAGGTAGGTAGGTAGGTAGTAGTATTTTCAGAATTCAATAGAATTCGTAAAACTGTTCATTAGTGTTCATACAAGGAAAACAAAAGTAAGTAAACCTACTAGTTACTTTTGTTGGGTTTCTGGGCGTTTCTTTGGCCTTTCCGAAACAAAACAAAATCTGACATTGCTGTTTTTTTTTAAAACCAATTAATAAATTGAAACTTTTTCTCACGAATCATTTATTAACTGGCCATATAAATTATACAAAAGCATGTGCGGTCAAAATAAGTTTTTATAAGGTGCAAATTAAGTCATTTACGACGCATGACAGTTCATTTCATGAATCATTGATTTTTTAGATATTTTTGTTCAATGTGATACCAACCTGACCTACCTCAACAAGACCTTGGGACCAACTATAATAGATACAGATGACGTCAGCATTGGATAGCGTTACAAATATTGCAAAAAAAACTGTACACTATAAAAAAGTTTTGGAACGTGGTGATGAAACCGGTACGCGGTGGTAGAAAAAAAAACTCGGTTTTTTTGGACACCGAGTTGACGAAGAAATGTCGAAAGATGAGCTAGACAATGGAATTTTCCGTTTCTGTTCCATTTTGTCTGGAGATTGATGGTTTAAATGAATTTGCACTTTAATACTTCTAGTCTAGGTCCCAAAAGTTGTGGCTAAATATCGGTTAACACCAACTTCTAATAACTTAATCTACTACGTGGACCCAAATCCTAATTTCGAATAGTTCGTCTGAAACTACGTCAAGCGTTATTAATGCTATTGTGAACCTCAAACGTTACCTAACCTGGTGAGCCCTGCTTTGTGCTACTGACGTCAAACTAGAAGGGTAACTTAAGTATTTCATTTTACTTGTTCTGTGATCTTTAAAAATAATTAAAGTAGAATCTAAGTTCTTTTTTTTGTCAGTGTTTGCGTTCTGCTGGTTCTCAAAGAGCGTTACAGAGCACCCAACCAACCTACAAACCACAGGCCACAACCAAAAGTTACCAATGACGGGTTACACGTACACTTGTCATTAAGGTCTCTAAGTTGGCTGGTCACCAAGTTTAATCAAGTTATTGGAATCTACCTATGTTAGATTGCGATATTAAGCCCTTTTAGTGTGGTTCTGCCGTCAACTGTTTTCTTTACAGCGCATCAGAAATGTGTGGTCATATTTAAAAGTGCATGACAGCTCGACCCAAATGTAGGTAGGTATATGACAACCGATTATTTCACGATTATCATGTTAGTCCCATGGAGGAAGGGGTTCAGTTTGATGGTCATCCACATCCTTATATGTGATAGACCTTATATCAAGTTATCTAAAAGATTATTTTCAATCAAAGAGCGTCCTCCTTACTTAACTAGTTTTTTTTGACAAATCTAATATGTTGTTGGATTTGCAGCAGTCTACATATACCTTTAGCCGAATTCAAAGATTTTCATAACTATCAGCAGGTTTAACTAAGTATTTCTGAATCCAATCTCAATTCCCCTTTCATTGTTTCAGGTGCAACTGATGTCTGCGGTGAGCGGCGAGCCGATGTTGCGTCGCGTCAAGCAAGAGACAGAGCCGCCGCCGCAGTACTCCCCTCCCGAGCCCCAGCCGCCGCACCCGCAGCCGCTGCACCCGCGCACCATGCCTATGATGCAGCCAGAGGTACGTGGGAACGACTCCAACGATATTTATATGTTGCGCCGCGTCAAGGAAGAGACAGAGCCGCCGCCGCAGTACTCACCTCCCGAGCCCCAGCCGCCGCACCCGCAGCCGCTGCACCCGCGCACCATGCCTATGATGCAGCCAGAGGTACGTGGGAACGACTCCAACGATATTTATATGTTGCGCCGCGTCAAGGAAGAGACAGAGCCGCCGCCGCAGTACTCACCTCCCGAGCCCCAGCCGCCGCACCCGCAGCCGCTGCACCCGCGCACCATGCCTATGATGCAGCCAGAGGTACGTGGGAACGACTCCAACGATATTTATATGTTGTGCCGCTTCAAGTAAGAGACAGAGCCGCTACCGCAGTACTCACCTCCCGAGCCCCTGCCGCCGCGCCCGCGCACCATGCCCATGATGCAGCTAGAGGTACTATCGACGAACTTCACATCTAAGCAGTTTGAAAACAAAATCCCGTGAACACGATGACAACATCTGTTACCGCCCCGGTTCTATAGCGGCCGAGCACTGCAAGCAGAAATAGTCCTTACGGTGTATTGATATGAACTTCTTCTATGGTAGGTGGGAACAACGCCAACGATATTTATATGTTGCGCCGCGTCAAGTAAGAGACGGCAGCCGTCGCAGAAACTCGCAGCAGATTAATATGTACCCATGCCAAATTACAGCTTTCTAGTACTAACAGTCTCTGAGCTAAGCCGCGGACAGACAGATGGAAAGACAGGCAGACAGACGGACATGGCGAAACTATAAGGGTTCCTTGTTTGCTACGGAACCCTAAAAATTACCTGCAACTGGCTTTACTCTTACGAAAAGGCCAAACGTGCGAGGATAACTTAGGCACTTCACTCGTTTTACTTTATATCAAGTCTTCAGCGACCTAATTCTCGGCGTTGAAATAACTTCATGGTATCGATCAATTCTATTTCTGATCACATTATGAGTAGTTACGTAAGTTCTTCTAAGTTCTAATTAGATTGCCGTAAGTATAACATATTTCCCAGAGCTGTCTACCGAACGGTAATTTAATATATTTTTGTATTTTGTCTTTTCTTTTGTAGACTGATTTCATTCCTAGAAAATGTTCGTCGTTGCCCTATTAATATTTTCCAATTATATCTGATATAGGGTTTGTAGAATTTTCCAAGCTTTTGATTGCTATTTTTTAAGGTTTTGTACCCGAAGGGAACCAAACGGAACCCCATTACTAAGCCTCCGCTGTCCGTCTGTCTGTCAGCGGGCTGTATCTGATGAACCGTAATATCTAGGTAGTTGTAATGTTCACAGATTGTGTATATTTCTATTGTCGCAACAACAAACAATAAAAATAAAATAAAGTAAAAAATTAAGGTGGTCTCTTCAAGAAACGTGTTTTTTTTCGGGTTTTATAGCTAACTATTGTACGGTGTTACGGAACCCTTTGTGTGCGAGTCCGACTCGCACTTGGCTGGTTTTTTTGTGGATTGATTTCATTCCTAGAACATGTTTCGTCTTTGCCCTGTTAAAATTTTCCAAGTATATCTGTAAAAAGGTTTTGTGGAAGTATTTTCCAAGCTTTTGATTGATATTTTATTTATTTACTTAATAAAATCTATACTTGTAGTTTATTTTATTTTAGTCTAAAAAAGTAAGTAAAATTACAATATCGATGTGTCCAAATTGTCAACCCCACTGAAAACATAGAGCCCTATACATATCGGTTAAAAGCAAAAATCGGCCAAGTGCGAGTCATACTTGCACACGAAGGGTTCCGTACCACCGTGCTTACAATATTTAAAACTACATTATTATGTTTAATACTTTAGTAAAAAAAAAACGCGTTTCTTGTATAGGGACCCTTTAATTCTTAACGTTATTTTATTTCTATTATTTGTTGTTATAGCGGCAATAGAAATACACGATCTGTGAAAATTTCAACTGCCTTTGCAACGGTTCATGAGATACAGCCCGTTGACAGACAGATGGACGGACGGACAGCGGAGGCTTAGTAATAGGGTTCCGTTTGGCAGCTTTCGGGTACAGAACCCTAAAAAATAATGAAATAATATGTAGGTACCATCGAAGAAGTTCATATCTGTACACCGTAAGGACTATTTCTGCTTGCAGCGCTCGGCCGCTATAGAACCGGGGCGGTAACAGATGTGGTCGTAGTGTTCACGGGATTTTGTTTTCAAACTGCTTAGATAGTACGTATATCATACCGACAGGTCGACCCTACCTAATTCAATAGCTCTTACAAATATTAACCCTTTTATATTTTCGTAATACCAAGCTTGATTGATTTTCATATTGGCTTTGTCATTCGACCGACGCCAACGCGTGTAATTGAGATTTTATTCCGAATAAAAAAAAAATAACACGCCGCAAAACAAAATAATGGACATTATGGTACCCTAATTACGTAATACACGATCAATCGGAATTTGAATCGTTTTGAAACAAATTGCTAATCCATTGCTTCATGAACCTTACATTGCTGAAAACCAGCGCTGGGGCTCTGTCTTGCATAGGATCGCAGCATTATGCTGAGCGATGGCCGTTTTGCGTGGATGTGACGCATATTTTCCCTTAACTTGTTTCTTTTTTATTATTTTGTGTTCTTTTTTTTTGCGTCATGTTTACCGCAAATAAAACGTATTTTCTTTTCTCTTTTAAATAAGTTCGAAAAAAAAACCTGCTCCACAACGTAAATATCGCTATGAATGTTGTTGAACTTTCAAAATGAAACAAATTTGTCGAAATCGTTTACGAAAATGTGTTGCGTAATTAGATAGCTGGGGCGGCAGTCTCGACATAGATAGCGATCGCTATACGGCCGGATTCGGTCGCAAAGTCCTCGCGCGACGTGCTTGACAAGCACGTGATTTTTTCGTGTTTGTCAAGTAATTTTTTATTTTTTTTTTTTAATATGTTGAGACGGCCGCCCCTGGTCATTTTTATGAAATTGGTTGCGCTCTGGCGGTGAAAAATTGTCCCTTCGTTTTTATTGGCTCACTTTCGTTAATTACATCGTCCGTACGTTTTTTTTTAGTAAGTAGCACTTTATTTTTAAAAGTTTAAGAAATTAATAATAATAAACATGATTTATTTATTTACAACTTACATCTATCATTACAGGGTAACCTATTGCGATAGCGTACTTATCTAACTCTTATCCTAACTTATTATTAACTTATAATTTTAATTAAATTTTGTAATAATGCATTCTTTGATATGATATGAACGCCATTTGTATTACTGTTTAATGAGATTAATAAAAACTAATTAGCTGCTAGTTTACATTCAAAAGATTTTGAATTCAGAATGATCCGTTGACTTTCATAATTAGAATTGAAGCAGTGTTGCTATTAATAAAAAATAAAGGATGAATAAAACACAGCATACATTCATTCTCATTCATAACAGTTCTCTCAATTTTACCAGTTGGACCTCGAGAGTAAGGAGGACGTCAAATTCTGCGTTTCTCCGGGTGATGCCACAATTGTTGGCAACACAAGCCCAGAGCAGCAACACTGTTCGTCGACCACAGCCGCCGCAGCCAGTGGCGCAAGAGACGACGAGGCACCAAGGAGGGTGTGCTTAGTCTGTGGAGATACGGCCTCAGGGTTCCACTACGGAGTCGCCAGCTGTGAGGCCTGTAAGGCGTTTTTCAAGAGGACAATACAGGTCAGTAGGAAGGTGATAAACATTTTTTGTTATTTTTTATACACTAACTCATTCATCAGGCTATTCATGTAATATGAAAGAGTTGTTACTCACTGACAAATCATTCATTATCATCTTCTGGCTTTACATGTTAAATAGTTCCGAGACCGTCTGACTAAAAGATAATACATTTAGGCAATGCACAACCACAAAAGATAGAAACACAAAACTTGAAGGATATGTAGGCCCTTTGTACATATACTGGCATAGCGATCCATACCATACAACACTGACGAACGATCCCAAGCACGGCGAATAAACCGAAGAGCTTTAACACGGCAAAAAAGGGCCTTAGCCGTTACTGGAAAATATGTTTTGGAATTTTCCAATAATTAGGTGTATTTGAGTTCATCTATTTTATTTACTCCTAGATTTCGTTAACATAACTATACGCATACCCACATATTCGCCTTTATTTTAAAACGTTGCTTAAAGTTAAGAGCGCTTATCCTAAAAGTGGGCAACGTCGCAAATAGCTGTCAAATATTTCGCTGTTTTGATTAATTTCGCAATATTACTGTATGGACATTTTAAATATGGCTAACTAATGAACTAAAATATTGATTTTGAAATGCAATAATTAATATCGTAACAACGAATATTTAGTTTTAGATGTATAAAAAGAAAAAAAAATATGCTTTTTTTACACCTATAACGGTTACAATATCAAATTCAGTGTTATGATTGCAATTCATTATTAATATTCTAGTTCGCTAGATAGCCACATTTCATATTTCCATAGAGTAATATTGCCAAATTATTCAAAACAGCGAAATATTTGACATCTATTTGCGATGTTGCCCACTTTCAGAATAAACGCAGTTAAGTTAAAAATTTATTCGTTAATCATTACTAAACTTTTAAGTAATGTTTATTGTTAAAAGAATAAGTTTGTAATTGGGTCCTAAAAATAATTGAAATACCTGTAGGTGTATGAAACACCTGCGGTTTCAAAAGAAGTTGTATCTGGAGTAACTTCACTAAAATAGTTTTAAGACGTTGATAGAATGCTTCGAATTTGGATCACCGCCAATTTTTATAAATCTTTCTATATACTAGTCATTGGTGTCACAGTGTCTGGGACCTAGGATATCTAGATTCGAAGTTCCAAACTGTTTATGTTTGTTAGCTTTGATTTCAGTCGGTAGGCAAAATTTCAGTTTTCGGTAAACACACAAATCTGTCTAATTCCCAAAGTTGTGGAGTTCTCTGTCAATATGCAAATTTAACTGACTCTTGTAGGCTTTATTCGAGATATTTATTAGCGTTATAAATACTTTTGAGAAAAGTAAACTATGGAATAAGGTTCAGTCGGGGAAGTTAATTGTTTATCAAAATTACTATCGATTTAAATTGTCCGTATATTCAAGTCACACCGAAATTTTTTGTAAATTTTATGGAATGGCTATAATGGCTATGGCTATGCATTTTGGCCTGATTGTCCATAACTCTATAGGTATAGAAGAACTTTTCCGTGTTTAGATAAAAATAATTCGAATTATTACTATGTAAACGACATATAATATATGGACTCTATCTTTCTGAGGGACAATTCTCGTAATTCTTAAGAACGCTCGCATTCGCATCGCATTCGTAATTTGTCAAAAATACAATCAATTTACCAACTTTTTTAACAAGTTTGACGGGGGCAGTTGCTTTAGATTAGTTTAGTTACCACTACACTGATAAGTGTCATGAGGTTCCCGAGTGTGGAGCCCTTGGTCCCAGTTCTGTCATTAATTCCAGAAGATTGCGAATTCAATGTTAACGTTTTTTAAGTACGAGAATAGGTCTTCTGATATCTTTCAAATACTTCACTGAACATATTTTATGTAGATATTTCAAGACGGAATCTTGCCAAACAGAACGAGTGCCAGCGACTGAAACCAAACTCTTTTCCACATTTTTCAATGCCTAGTTCATAACTATGTAGGTAGACTGACTCACATTATCCGGCTTCTTCTCTTTGCTTACCTCTATTATTGACATCATAAAGTTCAAATCATGATTGAAAACAATCGGTTATAACAAAATTTAATAAAAAAATATGATAAAGTTACTGTTAAGTATACCATTTCACGAAGTCCTGTTTCTATTCTATTATATTTTTATTCAACGGCAAGCAAAGTCGATGTCGACTATTCTGCCAATGTCTAAAGTGCATTGGAAAAACAAGTGTGCAAAAAAAAAACATAATGAAAAGAAAAACAATAACTGAAGACACCAGTAAAATTCTTCGATTGAGAAGTCCTGTTTGTTATGTGAAACTATCAAACTATAACAAATGACAGTAATTTCAAGACCACCCTCAATTTCTCAACCGACAATTATTGATGTTATTAAAAGTCTTTCTGTTGCTACATGACACCATCAAGTCACAGAGTTAACAGGGCTTTATAATGAGTCCCATTTGAAAAGTCAACCATAACAGGACTTTGTGTAATGGAAAAAATGTCCCAAAAACTTACCACAAACAATTTGATGTACCAGGGCAACATAGAATACACATGTCCCGCCTCAAACGAGTGCGAGATAAACAAGCGACGGCGGAAGGCTTGCCAGGCGTGTCGGTTCCGCAAGTGTTTGCGCACGGGCATGCTGCGCGAGGGGGTGCGGCTGGACCGCGTGAGGGGGGGGCGCCAGAAGTATAGGAGGGCGCCTGATGCGCCTGCTCTGGCACAGCCCAGGCCGCAGCTCGATGATATCAAGGTATTTATTCTTATATCATAATGTGCTGTTTTTTCTTCTCAAGTTCTGGACGTCTTCTATTTATTTTTTTACCAGTTTAGGTACCCGTTGGTAGAAATGGAACCTTCAATTTGAAGTTGCAAACCTATTTTTACATTTATTTAGCCCATATAACAAAGAAAGGTATACATATACTGCGAATAAAAAAAGAACAAACAAAAAGTGTACAAGTGCATTGTAATAAATTAGCAGGAATATGTGCCATGTTGGCAAGAAGGTTGTCTATCCGAAATTGGGAGGGTCTAATAGTCCTGGTTTTTCTTGACTGTACGAACCATTACGGACACTGGACCACCTCAAGATTATAAAAAAAATCGAAAAGAAAAACCCGAATATTTCAAGACAATTTTTGATGACGAACTTTAAATAAAAAGAAGGATGGTAAAGTGAATGTAACATAAATCAATACTATTTTAATCTCCTTCTAGGTCCTGGAAGCCCTGAACTCATACGAGCCAGAACTCCTCACATGCTCAGCACCGCCAGCCGGCGTCACAGAGCCCGCCGCCAAGACTCTGGCCATGTTGGCAGATCTGTACGACAGAGAACTGGTCGGCGTCATTGGCTGGGCCAAGCAGATCCCCGGGTTCACTGAACTACAATTGAATGATCAGGTAAGAAGATCTTTAACGTAATTATCACGCCAGTTTTCTGCGAAGGGATAGGTAGATGTGCAATAGGGGGTGAGCAAATTGTTAAAAGATGCACAAATCCAGACACCGGGCTGAAAAACCCTATTACACTATCCGATCCGAGAATCGGACCAAGGATCTCAGCTGTCACGTTTGCGACCCAAGACTAAGGGATCTCGCGCACTAGACGACCACCGGCCGTCTAGTGGTATTGTAAGGCGGCTAATTGGCCGTTGCGACCAAGTGCACGATTCGTTTAAATCTATACTCTAAGAACTCGGCATCAAGCAGTGTCTATCGGCCACAGTAGATGCTCGAATACTCCAATTCTTTAGGCATGTGTCACGACGGGGAACGATTCTATAGAATGTCTTGTAGTGCAAGGAAAGGTCGAAAGAACAAGAGCACGCCGCACATCACCCATGCGATGGACCGACCAGATTAAATCCGCAGTGGGTGGCCTACACGAATGCACACATGTTACAGCCGACAGAGAAGGATGGCGTCGCATCGTGAGGCAAATCACGGCTTTCCGAAATCTCTCTGCAACATGATGACCACGACCGCACCGACAAAGAAGAGCATGATTCGTAACGGTTTCTATAGTTTACTTGGTCGCTGCGACCACTGGCCGTGGTCGTGGCCGTCGAGTGCACGAGATCCCTAACAAGGCAGTAAATTATTTGTTGTAAAAAAATGCTCCTGGGTCTACGAGTTGTTTCATATATTTTTATCATTATAAAAATAACTATTAGGTGTACAAATAAGTTTCCGCGGTTTGTCAAAAGATATCCCCACCAGAAGGTTATGGAGAAATTGTCAGATGTAAAACGTAATATCCCAAGTTTCGTCATCCGGCAACACCATAACCTTAAAGTACTAGTGATTCCGTATCAGCATCACGTAATTTTTTTCGTGCAAAAATGTCAAGTTTTGTGCCGAATAAGCATCATTTGCGGGAACTTTTGATTTACTTCTTTAATTTGAAAAAATCTGCAGCTGAGGCGCATCGATTGCTTCTAGAAGCATATGGTGAATCCAAAGAAGAGAAAGTCATGGGTTAAGCCCGGCGAACCATCAACATCGACAGCTAAGCCGAATATTCATGGAAAAAAACTCATGCTGTGTATTTGGTGGGATCAGCTTGGTGTCGTGTATTATGAATTGCTGAAACCAAGCGAAACCATTACTGGAGCTCTCTACCGAACACAATTGATGAGATTGAGTCGGGCACTTAAGGCAAAACGCGCCCATTACTACTCCAGACACGACAAAATTATTCTTTTACACGATAATGCTCGTCCACATGTTGCGGCGCCGGTAAAAACATACTTGGAAACACTCAACTGGGAAGTTTTACCCCACCCGCCGTATTCACCAGACTTAGCCCCTTCCGATTATCACCTGTTCCGGTCGATGGCACATGGTCTGTCTGAGCAGCGCTTCACATCATATGAAGACACCAAAAATTGGGTAGATTTGTGGATAGCGTCAAAAGATGAAGAGTTTTTTCGACGGGGTATCCGAATGTTGCCAGAAAGATGGGGAAAAGTAGTGGCAAATGATGGAAAATACTTTGAATAAAACGTAATGTACTGTTCCTTCACAATAAATTCCTAATTTTTTTATAAAAAACCGCGGAAACTTATTTGTACACCTGTGTAATTACAACTCATTCAGACAAGCTGTAATAAAATAACTTCATATGCATCCATCACACTACAATTTTGTTTCACTCGATTCTCTATCCAGATAGAACTTATTTGAAACTAACTTAAACATAACGCTAGAAAAAATCCATTCTCAATTTCTAAATTCAAGTTGTCAAAACTTAGAAGCCATATCCATATTTTTAATCCTATTTTGAATAAAGAAAGAATGCCCCTGAAAATAAAATAAACACTGGCCTTCGACACGCCAAACGAAATCAAATAAAAGTCCCGTACACGTAAAATTGGAACGTTCAAATTAATAAAATTATTATCATAGACAACTATAATTATGACAAAAACTACAGTCTACAATAGTCTAGTCTATGGCCTTGAATGCAATAATTGCATGCATTAATTCTTAGCACGTGGAAGTTAGTTTTTTGATAATTCTGGACCTGTGTGTATCCCGTCTATTGTCTGAGTAACTGCGTGTGTGTCTGTGAGTAAATTAGGTTGTGTGTGTGTGCCACAGCCAAGGATTTCAATACTGGTGTGGGTCAGTCTGAATGCATTTTTGTTAATTTTATAGATTGGATTTTTGTACTATTTTTGCTTTTTAAATCTGTTGTTTTGATTTTTAGGTAGGAAGAGGCAGTTTATGTCGTTTTTTTAATCTTTTTAATTTCGACGATATTATGTCGTCCGCACTGGACCTGCGTGGTGATTTACGGTCCACTCCTCACAGAGATAAGGACTGAGTCCCAGCAGTTCCCATTATAGGCTGATTAAATAAATGTACGTGATGTCACTTCGTTAGATTCATTTTTAAACCGAACCATCCTAATTAAAATATTATAAATGTGAAAGTGAGTTTGTTTGTTTTTTACTCTAAAACGGTAGAATGGATTTGGATAAAATTTGGTACATGGGTAGGTAGACATAGGATACTTTGTATCCCGATATTCCCACGGGATCGAGACTTAAGCGGGTGAAACCGCGGGCCGCAGCTAGTATTAGACTGCATTAAATTGTTAACTAAATAATAATTTCCTGGTCATTGCGAGTTTTTATCAAACATTGTATAGAAACAGTAGGTGTATTATCGAAACCAGTTAAGTAATTTTGGCATTTCAATTTTATTGAAGATTGATGATATGAATAAAGTTATAAACCATTCAAATAGATTTATAGATACGAGGTGCGCCCGCGTAGGAAAAAAAAATATTGGACAAAAATAAAATTGTGTCATACGTAAAAATGCCCAATTTGCCCATTTCCCGGGATTCATATTTAACAGTATCTCGTAATGCCCGATTAATCGTTACTTACTGCTTAAAACCAGAGAAATCCACTTTAACAAAGATTGTTTTTAATTGATGAATAGAGTAGTTTAGTTAGAGAACAATTTGAATAAGGAAACATTTTGTAATGCACTAACTTTTGCCAGCGGCCTCGTTCACGTGGATGTCGGTAATTATCCCACGGGAACGTACTATCAGGATAAAAACTAACCTAACTCAGGTCATGTATTAATATTTTGACCCTGTATTTATTATCAGTTTGATCTAGAGTTGATTAATATAATTTCGGTACCGTTCTTCAGCTGATCTCATGCATAGTGATGTAATAACAACCTAAAAAACTAAACGGTCAAGGAGTCACCAACTGGCGGACCGCGGTCCGGATACGGCCCGCCGAAAAATTTGTAACTAAAACTTAGTAGGTAGTAGTAGTGTTTTAGCTTGCACCAGATTTACTCCAGACTTTAGACTGATAGGTTTTTTTTTTATTTTTTTATTTATCATGAACAAATTTTATAAAAAACTTACTTAAAAACTGCCCCGCAAAACCGTTTCCACGGTTTGTCTGTGGGAACAGAACACACATAACAAATTTTTATTAGTGCAGACACATAATAGGTTTATCAGTGCGGACACTTCATCTCCACTTATTGTACTTATAAAGTATCAAACAATAATATAACATTAATAAACAACAGTTTGCAAACCAGTTTCCGAAAAACATCGCTTACAAACACCCGAACAAGAACTGCTTTAGTAATTTAGCAAATTTACCTTTTATTTCCTGTCTTCTTATATTAGTAGGCAATTGATTGAGAAGGTATGGTACTCTTTTATCAAGCGTTCGGTCGCCAAAGAAATTTGTTATTCTAGGTACATCAAATTTACCAGCTGATACCATCCTAGTTTTTACATTAATAACTATTCCTTACTTACTTAAGAGAAAATAAGTTTATTTTCGTTTTATTTCTTAATTGATATTTGTAATCTTGGTTGCTACTTGCTAGGAGCGGATCGCGAGTCATAAAATTAAAAAAAAACGGTCCCCTTATAATACTAATTTGTGATCTCTGGCCTAGTCCGTTGCACACGTAATATTCAATAACTAGTTTTAGCCTTTAACTGTCAGCTCTAAGGCCGTCTGAGACTTTTGTCTAGCGTTTAGTTTTTGTAAACTTAGCTTTATATTACTGTTATGAAATAAGGAAATAAAATCTGAGTTTGATTGATGACTGACTGTATGTATGTATAGTAGTCGCAAAGGCGAAAGCTCCAGGACAACCCGCGAAATTTAAATTCTCTTAATTTTTTTGCAATCTGCAGGTCAGTATTAGGTTGTATGTTTATCAAATAATGATTCGCGATGGTGACAAGTATGTGTTTACAGAATAATAATCATGGTAATCATCAATACAACTCTCGTATGTCTTGGGAGCAGCATCCCTTAAGTAAGATGGTCCCAAGACAGGCTATAATCTCCAATTGAAACAGCTCGCAGATTATGATTTATATGATTTAGTTGATTCTGGGGCCTTATTACGGAGAATTGATGCCATCATTATTCCACTGCGAAAAAAGGATGGTGCTAGCGGCCTTGTATAGCTCCGTCTCTCACTCACACTGGAATAATGGTGGCATTAATACGTCATAATACGACCGCGCGTCCGCGTGAAATTTATTGTTTTAACATAATAATATATCTTATGCCTAGAGATCGGATGTTCGAATGCATATTTTCCTAAAGTTAATTTTTGCTAAGAAATTACGTAAGTGGCTTCTTAATAAAAAAAACCTTAGTATAAATCCCGGAATTCAATAAAATCCGGGAATAAACAACAAATCGGATACATGGTATGAAAACGACTTATGAGCCCTCTTATGAAGATTACTTTTGCGGTGTTAACATAAAAATGTATATACCTACTGTAAACATTTTTTAAAGAAAGTCAAGGCACCGAGTTGTTTGTCGCTATGTGCTATGCCAATTTTGCAACCTACTATACAACATTAGCTAGTATTACTCTAGTCAAAAAGTACAAAATTTATCAATTCGGGAATCGCGAGATTCTTGCGAGCGATACAAAAGTGCATTCCATATTAGCCAACACCTGAACGTAAGCAAATTATACTTTCGATTCTATAATCAAAACTAAATTTGTCGATCCCGGAAACCCGGGATTTTTTCGATACAAAAGTGCTTTCCATTATAGCCAACGCCTCATCTTTAGGTAAATATGCATCCGAATATCCGATTTCTACTTATATCACTCGATAATACTGTACTGTGTGTGTTTCTCATTAGTGAAAGAATTTTCGAAATCGGATCTGTTGTACAAACTCACTTTTACCTCTATAATATTAGTATTGACAACAGTTCTCTGATAACAATTATATTCAAAGTATTTAATGTATGTATTCTGATTTGCAATACATACATACATTAACATACGTTGTAACTGCATTGTTAATTCGTAATCACCAAGAATAATTTATTGTTATTTTTTTTAATAACTTTAAAAAAGAGTTTACAAGTGTTTTGAATAATTAATCTTTTAGGAAAATGTAATCAGACAAATGTTTCATCATTTTTGCAATTGCTTAAAATCTGCTACGGTCAACAACAAAAGTCGATTTACATGTAGGTACATCTTTTACATGCTATCTAAATATACAAGGATATTGGTTATATGTCAGCAATCCGTTAAGGGAATGTAGGAGAGGTCATTTATAACCAAATTAACCCTTTTGACTCTTATGCAAATGTCAACAATTTGCGAGTCATTTCACATTTTATTCATTTTAAAATATAAAATATGTATAGGGGTCATCAGGGGTCATTTGGTTGCAAATGACCCCTCTTACAGCCCCTTAACGGATTGCCGACACATAACCAATAACCCTGTATAATGATAAAAGACATCAAATAAGTAATTCTGCTAGTGCTTTTCATTTTGTAGATAATAATTTATATTGTCTTCATTTTACGTCTGTTTTTTTAAAAATATTTTTCTCAATAATTATGATTTCGAATTTAAAGTAGTAATCGACGTTTGTTCGTTGCTGATGCTGACCGTACCACGTCAACCAAAACCAGTGCTGTGGCTGTGTCGCATAGTGTACTCAAACTCAAAGCATTTATTTCAATTAAACCATTTACAGGCACTTTTGAACTGTCAAGGGGTCAGTCAGTCGGAAATATGAAGCTAGTTGCCCATTCCAAAGCGTAGGTTCCTATGGAGAAGAACGGGCAAGAAACTCCACGGACACTCTTTTAAATCATAATATTGTTACAAAATATTGGTTACATCATTCATGTTTAAATTATACATGTGAGAACAATGTAGAAAGACGTACACTTAAAAAGCGTCCGTAATAAAAAGATAAAAAAAAAACAAAAATTAAAGTAAGCCGTGGCAGATAAGAGATGACCAGTCCCTACTGACGGCGCCGGTTCACGAACATGACGCGTGGATCATTATGCTGAGCTATGGCTGTTTTGCGTGGATTTGACGCACGTTTTCCCCCAACTTGTTATTTTTTTGTTTGTGTTTTTGCGTCATATTTTGTGCAAGTGAATTTTTTTTCTTTCTTTTAAATAACCCTATATTCTCTCCACAGATGCGTCTCCTACAAAGCACATGGGCTGAGATGTTGTCACTCATGCTGGCTTACCGGTCGATGTCGGGCGGCAGTCCGCTGCGCCTGCGCTTCGCCACAGACCTCGCACTCGACGAGCAGCAGGCCAGGGAAATTGGAGCACATGACTTATTTACACAGGTCAGTTTTTGTTAAGATATGTTAAGCGAATTCTGGCCTATATGGATCTTATGCCCGTTTTCCAGACTACACCAAAATGTAATGTCTCAGTGTATGTTACACTCAGTTTCAGGAACGAAATTCAACATAATTTGCTAATAAATTGGCTACTGCTGTGATTGGTTGACTGAGTTATGAACAGCCAAACAGATGAGAGCAGTGGTGGCCGTCTTGTAACGGCCCCCATTCCCAGTTGTAGGTCATGGGTTCGAACCCAGGCTGGCGCTTTACTTTGTGTAAATAATTTCATCACCACTGCTCTCAAAACGGTGAAGGAAAACATCGTGAGGAAACCGGCATGTCCAGAGGGGCTATAGTGAGGTTCTATCAACCATCTCGACTTTACGCATCGACCGCGTTCGGCGCTCCGACTGGCCCTTTACTGGTGAAGGCCGGCCGGCTGCCAATCGGAGCGCCGAACGCGGTCGATGCGTAAAAAGACATGTGACATCTACCAACTTGAATTGGGCCCGTGTGGTGGATTTCGGCCCACTCCCTCTCACCGAGGAGAGCTGTGTCCTAGCATTATAGGCTGATTATGCTTATCAGATCATTGATGAGTTTAATTTCTACACGTTGTCGATTTTCGTTCCAAAAACCGGGCAATAGTGTATAATCTACAATATTTGATTAAATGATAAATGATTATATTTCTGTAAGTAGGTTTGTACAAACACTTATACGACAATCATATTTTAAAAACTAAATGAGGTCGGCGTTTCCTATCTGACTACTCTGAGAAGAAAGGCCGAAACAAACTCAGACGTCACAGTCTCTTTTAAAGTCCAGACATAATCTGGTCAGATCATGTGAAGACTTCGTAGATTGGTGTCTGAAATGGTCTTTTGAGGAAAGAACCACACAGATTCAGTGGATCTGTCCAGTTAGTGCACGCATTTGATTGTCAAAATATTTTGGCTAGGTGCTAAATATTGAGGCGAATTTATCAGACGAGAAGACCGGAATAAGGCCATTTTCATTCTTAAGCGTGTCCTTAATAAATCGACGCATGCTTGGATGAGTTTAATTATATCAAAATTGTTAACTTCTTCCTGAAATGATTATCTACAACTTAATTTTCTAGTGAGTTGGCATCACCGCCCACCCGGTAATAAGCTTCCGCTACTGCCCAAAAACTAAATTAAATAATTAATTGGAAAATGCTAAATAGTAGGTCTAGAAGGGTAATCTTGATGGCCCTGGGTTAGACGCGCTTCTTGCCTTTGCTCTGAAGTGCGACAACAATAGGCTGGAATTATTGTTATCATTATTTTAGAAGGCTGAATCAGTTGCTGTTTTCGAAGCAAAAGATTTGCCAGCACCGTTTAAGACGGGGGACGTGGGACTCAAAACTCTCAAAGAACTCATAGAACTCAAAAGACTCAAGAACTCGTGACTCGTGATACTATTAGTCCCAATTCTTGAAAATCTACTTAAGTCTCGAAATGAGGACTAAAACACTTGAGTCTTTTACGACAATAACTTCAGACCTTTCAGTCATCTTACCTCCGACAGCGGCAAACCAACAGCAACCTTATTTTAACGAGTATAGAGATCACTGTGACACAATTTTTACTTGACTTGTCAGTGGCAGCAACCCAATAGCAACTTTATTGTAACGACAATAAAGATTATTGTGATTTTGACAGTGATGCAAAATCATAGGATTAACAGTGAAAGGACTGCCATCCGTCTGTCACGAGGCTGTCTGAATGTCGATCTTTTTAACCGCTTAAGCAGCCAGTTGTAATTTTCACAGAATAGTTTCACTTTCAGCCGATGTAACATTCATTCTACATTTGTATCTGTACTTTTTTTTGGTGTACATAATATAGAGTTTCAGTTTAGTATTCCTGAAGCTGTATTTAATAAACTCTCTGGACTCGACATATCTGGTGCTGGACCTGACAATGTGCCCCCAATATTCTGGTTAAGATGTGCAGAGTATTTGTCTTCTCCACTGGCAAATATTTATAATACCTCGCTAAAAACTGGGGTTTTTCCAAATAAATGGAAAAAAGCTAGAATAGTACCTATTCACAAAAATGGGAAACGGCAGGTGATATCTAATTATCGACCCATCTCCATTCTATGTACTTTGTCTAAGGTCTTTGAATCACTGGTGTACCCAGTATTGCACGACCACGTTAAACAATTAATATCCACTAATCAGCATGGTTTCATGGTAAAAAAATCTACAAACACAAATCTTGTTAATTATGTCACTGAACTAACATCCGCAGTAGATAAAGGTCTTCAAATTGATGCAGTGTACACAGACTTTTCGAAGGCCTTCGACAAAGTAAATCATGAATTGCTGCTAAATAAGCTCCAGTCGTTGGGTATAACCGGTATCACACTGAGCTGGTGTAGAACTTACCTCGAAAATAGGACTTCTTCAGTGGTTGTGGATTGTAATGAGTCAGATCCCTACATTGCAACATCCGGTGTACCCCAGGGGTCCAATCTAGGGCCGTTGTTTTTTAATGTGTTTATTAACGACATATCAGACATATTTAAATACTCCACACCATACCTTTTTGCTGATGACTTAAAACTGACCCGTGTAATTTTGAATAATGTCGATACACAGCTATTACAAATTGAATTAGATAGTCTGAGTCAATGGTGTACCAACAATAAAATATACTTGAATTGTACTAAATGTTTTCATATAAAATTTACTAGAAAACACAATAAAGTCGAATCTGTTTACAATATTCAGGGAAACACACTAACAGAAGTAACAGTTATTCGTGACTTAGGAGTATACTTGGATGGTAAACTTAATTTTATAAATCATATAGACCAAATGCTTAATTCAGCTTACCGAGCTCTTGGCTTTATTTTGAGATCTTCAAAAGAATTTAAAAAACCATCCACTACATTACTTTTATTCAACAGTTACGTACGAAGCCAACTTGAATATTGCAGCACGGTGTGGAATCCTTCGTACCAAGTCCACATAAGTCGCATTGAAAGGGTTCAAAAGAGACTTGTCCGTCATCTAGCGTTTAGGTTTAAAGTAAGAAATTGTAGATCTTACGAACATAGACTAAATCACTTCAAACTCAAAGATTTAAAATCTCGCCGCACTATCTCCGACATGTTGTTCCTGTATAAATTATTCAATAATGGCATTGACTGTCCAGATCTTCTTAGCAAATTACGCATTAACGTCCCTTCCCGTATTCCTCGCTATCCCGGCCCTTTACTGAAAGCCCCTCAACACAGAACAAATCTAGGTAAACACTCGCCGATTGTTAGGATGACCAATCAATACAACTCACTGTCATGTTCTTCCGACGATATAGACATTTTCTCCAACAGCCTAAGTAAATTTAAGTTGCTGTTACACGCAAAACTTAATATTGAGTAAGTGTTGACCTTCCTCCCTACTGTTCAACTCAATATATATAGTTTTTCTTGTTTTTTTTTTTATAATTTTAATTCTTGTTATTTTTACTTTAAATTGTATACTTTATTTCCATTATTTAATTGATTGTTTGATATCTTAATGCAAGCTGTGGTCTCCTATAATTGAAGATGCACAAGGATTTGTATCTTTTTATGTTTTATTTTTAGCATGTAAGGTGTAATCTTTGTTGGAGATCCAAATAAATAAATAAATAAATAAATAAATAGAGTTTTTTTTTTACTTTGGTATATATCATAATAATAACATAACATAAACATCACGCTTCATTTCCCCGAAGTGCTGGGCAGAGGTGCACCCACATTTCACCAGCTATGTTTAAGTCCCATGTAATAGGGGGCGAGCCTATTGCCATCAACGGGGCCCAAATCTTGACTCCGGACGGCTACCGAGAAATTCCATATAGGGAATAACATTTTGCCCAATTTGGGAATCGAACCTAGGACCTTATGCTCAGCAGTAGCGCTTGCGACCACTAGACCAACGAGGCAGTCCACTATAATAAATAATAAAAATATGATAAACTATAATAGTTCTTATTCCTGTCTCCAGATTGCCGGCGTAGCCAAGCGCTTGGAGCGCGCGGCGGCGCTGCGCGAAGAGTGTTACCTGATGAAGGCGCTCGCGCTCGCCAACTCCGAGGCGCGCATCGATGAGCACGCAGCGCTGCGTCGCTTCCGGGACTCTATACTTGCAGCGCTTAACGACGCTGTCTCCGCTTTGAGGTGAGCTTAATGCATCCAAATTTTATTGACGAAGGGTTTGAAGGCCGTCTTGCAAAACAACAATTAGTTTAGAAAAAAGGCAATAGTTTGACTAATCACATATTTCACTTGGTTAGGGAACCAAAGATTTTAAATAAACTAAGGTCAAATATACGAATACGCGTAACTGACCCTATCAAAGTCCCTAGTGTGACGTACTTGTATAAACTCTTTGGGGATTTAGTTGTCAATAAAACCAATTAATTGGTATACTTTTTTTTTATTCATTTTTTTATTTTTTTTTTTCTTCAAAATCTAGTAAGATTTTAACTTTAAAATTACAGAAACCGTAGTCTGATACAATAAGAGTGTGACCGCATTTATCGACGCGGAATCGGGTTGAGCCGATGACGTAGTTCCACATTTTTCGCATTTAGTTCGACGCGATGTCGAGTCGCGTAATCTGCTGAACTGAAATTAGGCGGATAACATCTTTTTCGCGATTATTTCATGGAGGTAAAGCTCTTTTTGATCGGCTCAAGCCGATTTCGTTGATCAGTCCCCAACTCCATAGTTATTGAAAAAAGTTGAAGAAACAACAGCACAAAATAAAATGTATCTAGAATAGAGTAATCTAACAATACATAGTGATGTCGTGTGCAGGCCGTACAACGGCAACGCGGCGCTGCAGCAGCTGCTGCTGGTGCTGCCGGCGCTGCGCCACGCCGACGTGGCCGTGCGCCGCTTCTGGGCCGCCGTGCACCGCGAGCGGCGCGCGCCCATGAACAAACTGTTCGTGGAGATGCTCGAGGCATGTCTCCGGTAAGCACTGACACAAGATGTTAGTCCTCCAGACCAAATTTCGGCCAATCTCGGCGGAGACTAGCCATCGACGCGGGAGATGTGGGAGTGCCGAGTGTCGGCGCCACCGGGACACCGGCAGGACTATGGAGGTGCATGTGTATTGTATACGTTTCCTCTCCGAATGTCAATATTTTCGTTTCTTCACCTTCGGCGGAGGCGACGCGTCCCCGCGCCAAATGTACAAAACGACGGACGGATCTAGTACAAAACTTGTTACTATTTTTGTATAATATAAAAAATAAATATTATATCTAGTTTTACTGTGGAAGTTTCGAGATTATTGTATGGTCGAGGAAACTATCCTCGGACTGATCGCGCCGGCCACTTAGTATTGTAGTGACCTGAAACGTCATTAGTTCTGTTCTGAACAGAGTTTTAGTACTGTTAGCTTTAAAGGCGATGTTTTTTATTTTGTCTAAATTTCGCGGCTCTCTGCGATGGGTCCTCGCTGTAGTATTCAAGGTATTTTTTCCCCGACCGTACGAACTACTTCTGTGTATCTCGATAAATGCGGGGGCCGTATTCGGCGCATTTATCATTAAAATGTAACATTGTTTTTATTCTGTTTGTTTTAAATGCTAAGAGGGGGGCCGTTGCTTGTACTGCGTCGTATTAAAAAAAAACGCGCTAGTGGACCTAAAATATTAGTAATTAAAACAATCAATGCATCATTATGATATCAAATGGATTTCTTGTAATTTTACTAGAATTTCTAAAGTACAAATATATACTACTTAGATAAGTTTTACACCTGTTTTCATAACAAAACTTGTTTTCTCAAAAAGGAGACGTAGATTGTTGCTAAATATAATATTAAAAAATATAAAATAATTCTATGAAGTAAGAATGTTTGACTGAACGAAATTTCAAACATAAATATTCTTATTTCTGAAGAATGAAGTCACAGTGCAACAGCGCACCCCAAATCGAATGTACAACTGTTTTATAAAATAATAAACATATACTGTGCGTTCATTATAACTTGACCCGTGACGCGATTGGTAGCACTGAATTTTGCAGTCTTACTTTCAATACAAATAAGAGTTCAAAATGGCGACTGACAGAACAGTACTACCAATCACAAGACTGCAAAATTCAGTGCTACCAATCACGTCACGGGTCAAGTTATAATGGACGCTTTGTAACTACATAGAATTTATTTAATAAATACAGATTATGTAGCAATATTTACTGTGTAAAGGTTATAAATGTATAAATCTAGAGCTGTTCCACTAACATAAAACAATTATTTTAACTGGAATATTAGTTGTGTAGTTTGTAATGCCAGTGAATGTCTGATCCCTTTGTCGACATTACCCGGGTATTGTGAACAATACTCTGTCTCACAATACCCGGGCACAGTCGATAATTTAGTAAGACTAGTTGTAGTAACCCCTATATTAGATGGATGTATTTTTAAACGCGTTAAAAAGTAGAATCTTGTATAAATATATCTTTAACCCCAGTTAGAATTAACAAGGAGTTAGTGCCCAAACCGCAGTTAAAAATATTTTCAGCTAATATAATTTATACTTACTATAGTGTTATTATAGGAGTGTGTTTCTGTCAAAACTGATGTCGTGATTGTAACATATCTGTAGGTAGTTAGCGTAATGTACAAAGTACAAGGAAAAATACTCTTACGCACCCTAATAGGGATGATGACTGGGTCAAAATGAGCAATTCTATTTAGTCCGTCAGGCAGATAATAAAAAAATATTAGACAAGTATAAAAAATACGTGTCTAATATTTTTATGCTTTATCATATTATTAAAAAAATGACTAAGATAAAATGCATTAAATTTGGGGAGTTGGGGTTGCTACGTCACAAGTAAGTATAAAATCTACATACTAGTGACGTCATGGCACATTTTCACACAATGTATCGCCGTAATCTTTTGATAACGTAAAAAAAAATACGTATCTAAATATTTTTTATCATATAATTGACGGACAAAAAATAAATTTTTAGTCTTCATTCCTATCGCGTAACACTATCAATCACAATCTGTTTCATTTTGACAGTTCAACAACATTCATTGCGTTATTCGCGTTGTTGAGCAGACAAATTTTTCGAACATATGAAGCAATGGATTAGCTATATCCTTCAAAATGATTCAGATTATAATTGATCGTTACGTAATCAGGGTGCTGGAGTTTAGAAGACCCTTATTCATAAAATATACATCTATGTATGTATGTTCTTGTTATTTAGCGGTAGCACTCCAATAATGTCAGTGTATTATTTTGTGCAGATATTTCGTAAAGTGTATTATTGGTATCTCATTCTATTCCGATAAAGTGAGACAACGCTATATGGCAAACATCACAAGACCTTCAGTCATGAGTGCGACTGCTAAATAATATACGGGGGTATATTATTTAGCAGTCGCACTATCTACTCTACTATCTATCTACCTTTGTAAATAAACATCGAGCTTTTTAGCTATAGGAATTTGATATTTATGAATAAGGGAATAAGATTCAAAATACAGAAGCATCCTCCATATTAAGCACTATAGTATAAATCTATACCTAAATGTAACATCACAGAATTGTATTAAGTACCTAAAAATATTGATTTGTAAATATAATTAATATTAAAAATATAGTGGAACAGATAATATCGAATACCTCAATACCTGTTACCATGAACGAGTGAATATAAAACTGTTATAAATGTAAATAAGTACATGTACAGCTGTTAGGTTGATGCCAGCGCCACTGTTAGTGAAATTCGGAACTAGCAATGGGTTAACATTTGAAGCTTCGTCTGATAAAGTCCGATTTTGGAATTCATTTGTAAAACATTATAAAATTAAATAGATAGGAAATTGACTTCGTGGTTTAAAGGGTAGACAGTAGCTATTAATAAAAATATAGACATAATGTTTCATAAAATTTGATGTTTTTCTAAAATGTCTTCCCTTTAGCTAGTTTCGGAGGACGTTCAGATTCATGACAGAGGTTAGGGGACGTCCATAAATCACGTGAGCTTCGAAAGGGGGGAGGGGGTTCGGAAAAAATCACGAAATATCACAAGGGGGAGGGGGGTGCAGTGAGATATAACGTGCATTATTTTTTTCGTTGAACGCGTATGTCTAAACCGAAAAGAGGCCCCCCAAATAAAATAAAAAATCTTTCTCTGTTTCTGAAAAATACACATGATTTTGGGTAGGGGGGAGGGGTTAGTCTAAAACCTCACCACGTCTCACCGGGGGGGGAAAGTTGTAAAAAAATCATGGACGTGATTTATTTACGCCCCTTATGTATAAACGCTCTGGCATGAATATTACCGTTGCCAAAACAAAGTGAAAAATCAATGCGAAAACGACAAAAAAAAGATCTAAGTTGTATAAAAATGTTAAACGAAAAAAATCTATTCAAAATTGCACCCATACTTCGATTGATAGATCTTTGATAGTAGTCAGAAAGTCTGACCAACCAGTCTTACCAAGGGGTATCGTGTTACCCAGTAACTGGGTTGTGGAGGTCAGATAGGCAGTCGCTTCATGTAAAATACTGGTATTCAGCTACATCCGGTTAGACTAGCAGCCAACCCCAACGCAGTTGGGAAAAGGCTAGGCAGATTGAGTTCGGTTGATTTTGTAAAATTTATAATTTTACTGTTAAAGTAAAGGTTGTTGTGTTTGGTGCATTTTTGTTGTGATTTTGCTCAGACATGTGTCGATAAGTATTCGCATTCTTACCAGGACTAGTGATTTAGTTGCTGACGTCACTTAGGGCCGGTTTCTCGATAGAAAATGATCGTAAGATGAATTTGATAAATTGTCAAGTGCGTGTAACCTGCTGCCATTGGCTGTTTTCTTCTTCTGTGGTTAGTGACTAACCTGGTGTCAGAGTTTTAAAGCCGCCCATGGGCCTCTGACTTGGCTTCACATGCCGTCGAGAAATATCTCTCAGGCATGGCCGGTTTCCTCAAGATATTTTCCTTCACCGTTTTTGAAGCAAGTGATAATTGTACAATACGCACATGATTTCAACAAAATCAGAGGTGCGTCCCTTGGGTTCGAACTCGAAACCTATGACTTGGCAGTCCGACGGTCACACCACCAGGCAATCAGTGCTTTTGATAAATCATTTCATCAATCACAGCAATATACGCGCGCTTGACAATTTGTCACATTAATATTGCGATCATTTTCGTTCGTGAAACTGGCCCTAAGGGTTTTCAACACTCAATTGCCTCGTTGGTCTAGTGGTCGCAAGCGCTACTGCAGAGCATGAGGTCCTGGGTTCGATTCCCGGGTCACCCAAAGTGTTATTGGGTTTTTCCATCTTAAATTTTTCAGTGTCTTGAGTGTGAAAACCAAGTATCTTATCTTCTAACGAATCGTCAGCAACAAGACTTAATTTTGGATTCACAGTTTTATTTTTTATTTTTTGTTTAACAGCTAAGTAGCTATTACGTTTTAAATATAACGTGTCTGAACAAGCTAAAGGTTGTTTAACACAAATTACCGAACATCGGTATTTTAGTGTCCAAATATGAGTAGGTTTAACTTTCAAAATGATATTTGTCGTAACATAGTTACAAAAAAGAATTGTAAAAAATCAATGTGATGGCTTTAGGATTAAGAATAAGCAAATATTTTTGAAAGTTGCCAAGATTTAGGCCGAGATAAACAAACACTACTTAGCACTTGCTCTGGCTGAGCATTATTCCTGTCACTGTCGCACAACTGTCAAAATGCAAGTGTAGGGTAGAGACGGGAACATACTGCTCGAGTGACGTTGACAGGGAGGCGCTGTTGTTAAACATTTGTGCAATTGCTTTGTGTAATGTATTGATAAGACAAGATGGCGGCGTTAGTTCTGATTTTGGCCACGTGCCAAAAGACCATGAACCTTTATGAGCTTAACTTAGCCACGAAGAATTTTTATTGTTATCGACTTCTAAAGGCAAATCGACAGTTGAGCGGTAACCTAAAAAAAATATTATTATACTTATGTTTATTTTTAAACAGTATAATGGCTTAAAATAATAAAATGTACATTTATATGGTATTATATTATTAAGATTTCTTTTATTTCATTATTTACATATAAAAAAATATAGAAACAATTAAAAATACAATATTATTTAGATTATTATTATTTTATTTTATTATGACATTACATATATATGTATATCATCCTTGTTCAGCTATATCCAAGTCAAAGCTTATGCTAAGAAGTATAGTTTATCAACCTCGGCAAGACTCGAGTAACACAGAATAAAAAAAATCTACGTATCTTAAATTCCATGTGAGTTTTAACGAGTTCTGTTGTAGTTATTCTTATGTTAAGAATATTTACTTTATTTAATAGTGTTTAATGCGGTGGTATTCAGGGAGCGAAGCTGTGAAGTGTGACTGTGCCAGATTATTTATTAAGTTTTAATTATTATTATCGTCGTTATTATTGATCTGCGATTACTGATGTATACAAAAAGAAAATTTAGATTGTTTGGTTACAGTCTGTATGTGAGCCGGTTACTTCAAAACAAACGGTTAATAATTTAAGTCTTTTTAATGATGAGTTAGAAAACCTGTTCATGTATTTTCATCAATCTTGTTTTAATTTTTCTTTTATTTTAAACTCGGCAGCTTATCGGCAGCGGATGCATACAGACTGAAGCCAGGACTTTTGTTGATGATATTTCTTTAAAAAATCAAAAGAATGTTTGATAGCCTTTTATAAAATTTTACTTTGTATAAACGAACTGATTGGACTAGATGAAAAATTAATTGAATTTCTATATCGTAGAACATTTTGAGTAGGTGGAAGTTAGTGATATGTAATCTCAGATCAATCTAGAGAACCCTAGGTAAACCAATATAATACCCGTGTCTTAAATTTTGTATTTAATAAATTCGTACCTTATTTCTTTACATAATGTTATTAATGTGAACCGGTCCCGGATATAAAATAAAAAATATATAAAGTGGTGACATTTTATTTTTGTACTTTTATTTCTGTTTGAACAAGAATACCCTTACAGTACATAAGCTGTGCCTATGTTAGTTACCTTACGTAACGCCCGTACTTAAGCACATCAAAGAAAGAAAGAAAGAAAAAGTATTTATTGGGACAAGCACAGGAGATCTTAATTAAACTAAAAACACACTTACTAAAAATAAAAATAAAAAATACAAAGAGAAAATTAAAATAAAGCTAAAAGTCCTGTGCGAGGCCAAAAGGCTTCTACATCACACCTGGAACCCCTCGAAGGGATGGAGAAAATACAACTCGCTATTTATGTGGGCAATGTAGTAGAGGGAGCCTATTTCCATCAACCGGGCACAAATCCAGACTGATTCTGTGGGCCGCTACTGAGAAATTTCTTATAGTATAACGCTTTATCAATGTCCGACCTGGGGATAAAACTCGCGACTTCATGGTCACACAAGACTAGCGAGGCAGTCGTCAAAAACCTAACGGGGTTCGAACCCAGGATTCCATGATCAGCAGCCGCGCTTGCGTCCGCTAGACCCACAAGGTAGTCGATAACCTAACGACACAAAACTACTTGCCATTTAATAATCCTAACAATATAGGTATATTGTCTTACTAATACCGAGTGTCACTCGTCAGACGGTCAAAGGTATGATCGCCAACCTTATCTGCCGCCACTTAGCATACATTCTCGGGAGAAGAACCGACGGCATCCTTGTCAATCTCACTCCGGCCATATACTGAACCACGAAGGAAGCAAGAGGTCACCCACACCAAGTTCTGCGAAGCGGCGCTAAGCCTCGTCTCAAGGCATTCCTCGAGACACGTCACAACAGTGGCCGCTACTGTTTCTTGCCCAGCTTTGGGTAGCGCAAGTCACTCCTTTCATTCGGCTACCAGAATCGTGCACTCTCACAAAACTACCAAGCTAGTTTTGTTGTCTAAAAATAGCATGTAGCAGTAATTCTAATTACTTACGTAATATTTTCTTTTATGAAATGAAATTGTTTATTCTGTAAATAGGATATTGCAATCACTTTTACACGTCATATTAAAAGAATATTTAAAAAAAAATGCTAGAAGAGTTCGGCGATTCCTATCTGACTACTCTGAGAAGATAGACCGAAACAAACTCAGAGGTCACAGTCTCTTTTAAAGTCCAGACATCTTGGTTAGCCCATATTAGGAACATGTAGATTAGTGTCTGAAATGGTGTTTTGAGGAAAGAACCACACAGATTTGAGTGGACCTGTCCTGTCAGTGCAAGCATTTGTCAGTAATCGTGGAGCTCAACTCAGAACTTAAGGAGCTCTACTCGACGAACAATACCAAAGAAAGGACATTTGGGTAGGCCGCATAAATAAACTACTCAAACTGCCAAACCATCATTAAAACTAACTGAGAAAGAAAACATTAAAGAGGAAGAAAAAAAAAACCACATTCACAATAATTAAAGCAATATAATACCTTACAAAGTAATCGTGTCATTTCGTATTCAATTTTCAACAATGTCTACCCGAAACTGTCAAATTTTCCCAATCAACTTTGAACCTTCGGCTTTAGTGATAAAGTTGAAAATCTATTAAAGGAATATGACAGATTGTAGTAGGTTGATGTGCTGGCGTCTGTACTAAATTTCATTATGCAACTCCAATTAAAAAAAAAAACATTGTCATGCATGCGCGATTTGAATTTACATAGTTCTTACAACATCCTAAGGTTTCAGAACCTTTTATAGAGGATTCTTATCATGGGTGTAGATAAAATCTTGTATGCAACTGTACATAATTCGATATTAAAACGCTCATTGTGATACTAGATAAACCCACATTGGTGTTTTTATGTTTAATAAATACACAATTACGATCGATCTTTATTAGACATGATAACCAAAACTGTATACCCCTTAATAATTATACAATAGTTGCATTAATAACTATTAAAGATTTCAAGCGGTGGTACTGTGTGTATAAATAATAATGGTAAGAATACCAAGGAGATATCTTTTTTTGTATATACAAAGGATCTTGTCAAGTAATTATCTATCCCATCAAAAACATGAATGTGTAAATGGAAGCCAAGTTCAATATTAAGAATATGCAGCGTGGTTGTGGTTGTCGAAAAAAGAATTGAGATCTAAATGGGTACCAAGTTCTGTAGATAATACTGAAATTTATGTATATGAACGTACAGCATTCTAAAATAAATTTTAAACACAATTTGATCAGACTTCAAGATTTGACTTGGCTAGTTTTAACATGAGTTGTGAAGAATTTTATAAATTCGTAAAAGATAACCGACAATTATTGTACCAGGTGGAAATCATCTGTGCGGTCCATGGCCCTTTACGGGGCACCGGTTTGGGCGCGTTCATTGAGGCGGCGGCCAGTCCGCCGGTTGAACGCGTCCCAGAGGGTCATGGCCACCCGGCTGGTCCGGGGATACCGCACGGTCTCCGGTGAGGCGGCGAGCCTCCTTGCCGGATTACCGCCATGGGATCTGGAGGCTAAAGTCCTCGCGCACATTTGGGAGTGGCGCGAGGAAGCGAAACGCCGGGGCGTAACTCCGCTGCCGCGAGAAATCGCGGCACAGCGGACAGAGCTCCGGCGGGATCTCATGGCGTCATGGAGAGTGCGATTGTCGCAACCCAGTGCTGGGCACGCCACTATTGCGGCGATAAGTCTTTGAGGAGTGGCTAGAGAGGCGCCACGGCGTCCTCACCTTCCGCCTGACGCAGGTCCTCACCGGACATGGTTGTTTCGGGAGGTTCCTGTTTCGTATCAGGCGGGAGGAAACGCCCGGGTATCATCACTGCGTGGATCGCCCGGAGGACACGGTTGAGCATACGGTGGAGGTCTGTCCGGCTTGGGCAGAGCATCGCCGTGTCCTCGTGGAGGCGGGGATCTCTCGCGTCCGGCCCTAGTCCAGGCCATGGTACGGAGCGAGAGGGCATGGGAGGCCGTCACCTCCTTCTGCGAAGCAGTAATGCTCGCGAAGGAGGAGGCAGAACGCGTGAGAGAGAGGCAAATTTCGCGCCCTCACGCCCCTAGCCGCCGCAGGAGACGCCCTGGGCGTCGGGAATCGCAGGCCGATTCCCGGCCACCGTAGGCGCGGGCTTGCGGACGGTGAGCAATGGGTAGCTCGCCGTCCGATAAGGACCAGGCCCGGGTCGACGGCGCGTTGTGTTCCACGCGCCTCAAAGAGATGTCAGCACAACGGAAGGGGTCCGATAGGACCGATGCCTGCCGGGGTTGCGGGAAAGTCCGAAAGGGATACCGTGGCCCCTGGCAACGTAAAGGCAACGGAAGGAACACGGGTGGGTTTTAGTCAGTAAGAGTCTGACACGCCCTCCCGCTCCACCCAGAGCGGGAGAAGTTATTTGATAATTTCCCACCCAAAAAAAAAAAAAAAAAAAAGGTGGATTTCATCTGATAAAATATAAAGATAACAATTGTATCTTCAGTAATTAAAACCAAATATTTCCCAAATCGGTTTATTTCACCTACAAAAATTTGCTTTCACAAAAAATGTCCCGTCGACGGTCTCTGGAAAATATGGCAACCCTAATATGAAAGTAGCTAAGAATTTTGAACTCTGTTAGGAAGCTTTCCTGCTCGGTTTTATATTCTCATGTGCTTCGGGTACGAAACCCCAAAAACACGTACACTTGGGAGCAAATAAATCGAGCCACTACCTTTTTTCACGTAAAATGGTAAATATTTTTGGTAATATGGAACGTATCAATTCGAACTATATATCGCCTAAAAGTTTAGTTAATAACCTTTACAATGAGGGTAAATTATTGAATAATAACCTTATTGAATGATAAATTATTGGCTCTGCAAGAAAAATGGTAATTTTGATAGAAAATTTAGTAGGGCTAAAACAGTCCATAAAAACAATAAAAAACAAAATTATTGCAAAAAAAATATTCTTAATAACTGGTATTACCCCCCCGGGCCCTGATACATTCTTGTAGTCTATTAGTCATCGATCTGATCAGCGTTACGATGACATATTGTGGTATGTTCTCCCACTCTTCAAGCACAGCGACTTTAAGCTCGGGAATGGATGAAACAGCGGGAACCCTGGCTCGGACTCTCCGTTTTAGCTCGTCCCATAGGTGTTCGATCGGGTTCAAATCGGGACTTCGTGCTGGCCATACCATTTGTTGAATCCCGATCGCAGACAAGTATTCCGTAACGATCTGCGCGGTATGAGGTCTCGCATTGTCATGCATAAACAAGAAATTTTCTCCGACAAAACCAGCATACGGCATTACGTGGTTTTCAAGAATGTCAGTTATGTATCGGTCAGCTGTTAATCCACGTCTACCACTGCCATCGTTGGCGGGGTCGACGAAGACAAGTTCCGTTTTTCCGTCTAGAGAAATTCCTCCCCACACCATACAAGAACCACCACCAAAACTCACCGTTTCTCGAATGCAACATTGGGCAAATCTTTCACCAGGACGTCTATACACTCGGTTTCTCCCGTCATTGCTAAAAAGACAGATTCTTGACTCGTCAGAAAACAAAACTGACCTCCAGTCTTCTAACGTCCAATTAATGTGTTCTCGAGCAAACTCCAAGCGAGATCGGCGATGAGCTACAGTCAATTTTGGGCCAGTTGCTGGTTTGTGTGATGTTAAATTTCGTTCTTTTAGTCTTCGTCTCACTGTCCACCTACTGATTGCGACTCCTCGAACGTCACGTAACGCTTGCTGTAGCTGAACAGCATTAAGTCCACGGTCGCGCAACGAATTGGTTGCAATAAAGCGGTCGTCACGTTCTGTTGTTGCCCGTGGTCGGCCAGTTCCAGGTCGCCGAACAAAAGCACCAGTCTCCAGATACCTGCGGTATACCCGCTGTACCTTTGAACGACTCAAATGAAGTCTGCGTGCCACTTCACGTTGTCCGTGTCCAACCTCAAGTAAAGCTACAACTTGGGCAGCTTCCGTCGGTGTAGTATCCATTTTATCAGGTTATTTTGATTACACAGACACAGATAAAGACAACAATAACAAGTAATATGGGTATGATTAACAAAAACCTCAAATTTAATCTTTTCTTAACAGAGTACAATAAAAATGTCATAAGCAAATTAAATGCGATAATTTTATTCTACCCTTTAAACTTTAATAAAAATGAAATTTTGACAACTAACTACCCTCATTGTAAAGGTTATTAAATACCCTTTTAGGCGATATATGTTTCGAATCGATGCGTTCCTTAATACCAAAAATAATTACCATAATGCGTGAAAAAGGAAGTGGCTCGATTTATTTGCTCCCAAGTGTATTCTACATGACATGATTGTAAAACAGGAGCAAAACGATTTGTGTCCACTTTGTTTATATCTATGAAGTTGTGAAGAATATAAATTATATTGGTGTTTAAAATATTGTTAATAACAATATTTTAATTTATAACAATTTGGTATACGTTAAAAACCCAAAAAACTGGGGGTACAAATGTTATTCTATGATTCATAAATCAAGACAAGAGGAATTACGAGGGGACGGCGCGTACGCAGTCCCCACTATCAAAAATTACGCATCCGAGTTATCCACATTAGGGATAATCGCAGGGGTCAACCCAACCGCAGTGCAATGGGAAGGCCTCGCCCTGGGGGAACCGCCTTATTGATCACGGTATCCCCTATGCCAGGTAAGTATGAATTCTCTACAGAAACGCGCGAGGGTCGTTCAACGGCGGAGAATCTTAACACCGCGATTCAGAAACGTGACGTAAATGTAAAGCGCCATCTAGTGAATAGAATCTGTACAAAACCACGATTCCTCTCATGTCATGTTTGTTACATACCTTTTTCCGCTACATATTTATTTTATACTACCTACTTTGTGGATACTGATTGTACCGGCGCGCCGATCTTCGAAAGTAAAAGATAGCTTCATTGAACGGGTTATTTACCTACATTAGTAGGATCGTCCTACTAATGTAGGTAGAGGTGGTATAAACGGTTTAAACATGCAAAAAAACATTGTAATGCTAATATATTATGTACACTGGTTGATACGTTAGTTGAGACAAATAATAAAGTTTGGTCTCAAAGATTTCAAAGTTAGGCGTAAAAGTAGAAAATGCTCGAATGTGCTGCCATCTAGCGATAAAGTGGCTAAGAGATCACCTACGGAATGGCCATTTGCTCTATGCAGTACCTACCAATTCTTGAGGTACTTGGATCCTAATTAAAGCTGTTGATACTTGGTCAACTGGGAGTGATCCAGCTCTTCCTTTCAAACTACTCTACTGTTAACACTATTTCTAAAAATAAAATCAAGTAAACATGTTTTATTTAATATTTTTATTTCTTAAACAGTAGCTAATATTTACAATATCGTTCCCTGAGTTTATTTTAATTTATAATATCTAGTATAATATTAAACTATAGCGAATTGTTCGTACAGCAATTCTCTAACTTTGAAATACTCTTCGGATAGGACACCTTCCAACGCCACGCGACCATTCTCCAACTGAAATATAATAAAAAAGGTTAAATATGTTGTCGACCACTTGGTCGTCATGTTTTTCGGTTTTGGGTAAACCCCCTACCCTTACTTACCTGCCCTGCTATATTGAATTTTTGCAAATTCATCAATTTCAAATGTGTTGTTGACAGCTGGTATAGTGATGACTTTGAAAGATTGATTAAATTTATAATAAATGCAGAGTGAAAAATATAAAAACAAAAATTCAAGAAAAAATTTAATAATATTTATACTAAAGCTAAGATTTTATTATATTCTGTGCACTATAATATCCCTACTTCGCTAGGTACTAATATTATAATTGCGAAAATAAGTTTGTATACAAAACCGTAGTAGTAAGGTCGCACATACGGGTATTTTGCATTCCTAGCCGGGCGAAATTATTTGTGCGGTTTTTTGTACTGTAAAGTAGGTAAGACTTACTAAAATGTACAGACGACCAATGGGGAGGGTCCAACAATGAGCTTTATGGGCTAATATGTTGATAATTAAAAAAAAGTGTATTCATGATTTCGAAAAGGTTTATTTTTTTAAATAGTTACATCTAAAAATATAAAATAATCTAATTTGATGAGGAAGAATGCCAGGGTTCATCGTCACTTTCTCCGACCTCTTCTGTTCTATATTCCGAATCTGAATCATCTTCAGATTCTGGTGATGGTGGCAACAAAATAGCTATCGCTTCTTTGGAAAAAGGTTCCATTCTGCTTTTTTGTTTTGGCCTCTGACTTGTGAGCAGTGGATCCGAGGATAGTAGAAGGCGATTCATTACATCTGCATTGCAATCTATTCTCGAAAACTTCCTCGCAAAATTATATCTATACATTCTGAAATGTTTATTCCTAGCTTCAGCAGCCTCTTCCGATAGTAGTCCGATAGGCAATAACGCCTTTTCCATGACTGTAGCACCATGCATCAAAAGAGACCCCTGGTAACCCTAAAACAATAAAAAGAAAACACTTCATAATTTGCTTGAAAATAACGGTTAATATTTTTTAGGTAACACCAACACAAACGCATACGTTTCGTCGAAAGTAGCGTAAAGTAGCACTCTATTCGTAAAATATCTATAATATGACAGTTTTTGTCATGCGTAACAATAAAAATCGTTAATCGGAAGTACTCGGAAGGATAACTTTAATCACTTTGAAATTTAAAATTCAGGAAAAAACTGCTTAAAAAATCGAGATAGTTGTAAATTGATTTTGAACCTTACATATACATGTAAACATTACTAAATCTTAATAAATAAAACTGTTCTTACCTGTATTATGATGATCCATAGTAGTTTTGGTTAAATAACTCACTATAAAAAAGAACTGAGGTCTCAAACGCAGCGTACGTTTTTAATGTAGCCAGTAACTGACGCGAGCGCTTGCGACAACGATCAAGTTCCGACTGGCTTGCTAGCTACGGCGCGGGCGCTCGAGCCCGAAAAGGGTCGTCTATTGTTCAGTAGCTACCTGACTCGCTGACTAGTATTCATTTTTGCTTTTATGTTGGAATTTGTTTTTACCAATTTCGCCCGGCTAGGAATGCAAAATACCCGTATGTGGGTCGGTCTGTTTATTACGTAAAAACTAGACATAGGCTTCATTTACCGCGGAAAAATATTTTTTACAAAATAAAAACGTAAGTTATATAGTATATAGATATATATATGTGTTTATTTATATATTTATAAGAAAGTCATAATATGGAGTAGTCTCTGTTAAGTTAGTAAGTAAAGAAAAATAATTAAGCTACCTTTGACATTATATACCTAAAATATATATTTTTTTTAATAATAAATTAGATTTGTTACATACAGCTCTACAGCTGTATGTAACAAATCTAATTTAAAAATTTAAAAAGTATTTAGACCAAATGACATGATTGTCACTACTTAAAATCATGTCATTTGGTCTAAATAGCTTTTTATTTTTATTATTTAATTTTGCTTTTATATAGATTCTTTTCTTTTAGATTTTGTGAATGTGAGAACGTTGTAGGCTTAACAGACTGTAGATCTGTCGACCATTTTCTATCTTGCTAAGTACCTGGTACTTGTTGATAGGCCTACACTGTCCTCTCATACCTATTAACTCTGTAATTTGAAAGCATTGTAAATACCATTTACTTTTAAAAGAGTAACCATGTAGTTTCTTGCCGGTTCTTCTCCATAGGAAACGACCAATTGGAACCGTGCATCTAGCTTCTGACGTTTCATAAGTGCCCTATGTGAAATAAAATATTTTGAATTTGACCTTAGCGCACTTGAACAATCGTGGTTTGAAGAACATGACAATTTGCGACCGGGGTCCTTATTTTGAGTTTCACGAACCGTGATTGTTCCAGTGTGTAAGAGAGATTTAATTAACGAAATTGACTTTACGGTTTTTGCAATTTACAGGTCAGTTTTAGGTTGTAAGTTGATCAAAATATGATTTTCGACCGCAACAAATATTTATAATCAATGCAATGCTCTCAGTTAGAATTGGCCTTAAATGTCATGATTTTATGAAATAGTCCTTAAATAGGGTAATTTGAACGTATCGGCAAGCGATGTGTGGGACGCCCCCAGCTAGATGGACCGTCGACCTTAAGAAAGTGGCGCAGGCAGACTGGATGCTGAAGGCAGAGGACAGGGTGTTGTGGCGCAGCCTGGGAGAGACCTACGTCCAACTGTGGACTGTGATAGGCCGAGTTGATTGTTGATTAATTTGAACTTAAATAGTTGTGTTGATGATTTTAAGTATTATAATTCTATACAAATGTCTTATGGAAAAGTTCTTAAAGATTTTAAAACGTCGTAATACGGCCTCTGATCAATCTTATAATTTTGACCGAGTTTCTAGTTATTTTTTTAATTGTACAGTAACCTACTTACTCTGCGTATAGCAAGCGTGCCGTTGCAGCACTCGAGCGCGCCGGCCGTGAACTCGGTGCTGAGGCCGAGCTTGCTGAGCGCCGCGCGCAGCTCGGACAGTAACCTACTTACTCTGCGTATAGCAAGCGTGCCGTTGCAGCACTCGAGCGCGCCGGCCGTGAACTCGGTGCTGAGGCCGAGCTTGCTGAGCGCCGCGCGCAGCTCGGACAGTAACCTACTTACTCTGCGTATAGCAAGCGTGCCGTTGCAGCACTCGAGCGCGCCGGCCGTGAACTCGGTGCTGAGGCCGAGCTTGCTGAGCGCCGCGCGCAGCTCGGACAGTAACCTACTTACTCTGCGTATAGCAAGCGTGCCGTTGCAGCACTCGAGCGCGCCGGCCGTGAACTCGGTGCTGAGGCCGAGCTTGCTGAGCGCCGCGCGCAGCTCGGACAGTAACCTACTTACTCTGCGTATAGCAAGCGTGCCGTTGCAGCACTCGAGCGCGCCGGCCGTGAACTCGGTGCTGAGGCCGAGCTTGCTGAGCGCCGCGCGCAGCTCGGACAGTAACCTACTTACTCTGCGTATAGCAAGCGTGCCGTTGCAGCACTCGAGCGCGCCGGCCGTGAACTCGGTGCTGAGGCCGAGCTTGCTGAGCGCCGCGCGCAGCTCGGACAGTAACCTACTTACTCTGCGTATAGCAAGCGTGCCGTTGCAGCACTCGAGCGCGCCGGCCGTGAACTCGGTGCTGAGGCCGAGCTTGCTGAGCGCCGCGCGCAGCTCGGACAGTAACCTACTTACTCTGCGTATAGCAAGCGTGCCGTTGCAGCACTCGAGCGCGCCGGCCGTGAACTCGGTGCTGAGGCCGAGCTTGCTGAGCGCCGCGCGCAGCTCGGACAGTAACCTACTTACTCTGCGTATAGCAAGCGTGCCGTTGCAGCACTCGAGCGCGCCGGCCGTGAACTCGGTGCTGAGGCCGAGCTTGCTGAGCGCCGCGCGCAGCTCGGACAGTAACCTACTTACTCTGCGTATAGCAAGCGTGCCGTTGCAGCACTCGAGCGCGCCGGCCGTGAACTCGGTGCTGAGGCCGAGCTTGCTGAGCGCCGCGCGCAGCTCGGACAGTAACCTACTTACTCTGCGTATAGCAAGCGTGCCGTTGCAGCACTCGAGCGCGCCGGCCGTGAACTCGGTGCTGAGGCCGAGCTTGCTGAGCGCCGCGCGCAGCTCGGACAGTAACCTACTTACTCTGCGTATAGCAAGCGTGCCGTTGCAGCACTCGAGCGCGCCGGCCGTGAACTCGGTGCTGAGGCCGAGCTTGCTGAGCGCCGCGCGCAGCTCGGACAGGCGCACGCCGTTCACGAAGGACGCGGCGTGCGCGCCGCCCGGCGCCGCCTCCAGGCACATGGACACGTCCGAACTGGCTTCTTCTGTTGGGAAAGAAAGAAATACCATACATAGATAATAGAATTCTCTTCACATTAACAAAAAATAGGAAAGAAAAAAATAATTTTTAAAAAAAACGACCGAATTCCAAAAAACTAAAACACTACAAAGTGAAAAATAACTTTATTTTGAAAGTCGATGTCTTTGGTTTTGAATTTTCGTTTTTTTACATCATCCATATAGACTAAGTGGGAAAAATACGTAAGTTAACTCAAAAAGTGCCCAAGCTAAGTTAATAAAATTTATATAGAACCAACTCGAGAGCAAGGTATGCTCTCGAGTTGGTTCCATATAAATTTTCAAACACAAATCTAATTTTGCAAATCCGTCTACATTATAACGGAGTTATGCCCGAACATACATTTAGCGTTATTATCGTAATCAGAAACGTAGAGTCAGTCAGAAATTATGTAGGGTTGTATAAAAATGTGATTATTTTTTCTTAAATCCTTAATCCCTTAACATAATAAAACGCTTATTATTTATTATTTTTTTTTCTTATCAACATTAACTACAAAGAAGAAAACATAACATAACACAAGAAGTAAAGAAGAATAAGGTCGGATCAATCTGCTTAGCCTTTTCCCAACTATGTTGGGGTCGGCTTCCAGTCTAACCGGATGCAACTGAATACCAGTATTGTACATGGAGCGACTGCATATCATAAGATCGATATATATCCAAAAAACAGCATCAGCATGTAAATTCCATTATTTTCGCCGATGGTGATCGTTGTAAAATAGGCTCTTTTAAGGGCCTGCGATTCTCCATACAAAATATGTATTCCCTTTTTATCTTCCTGAATTATTCCTCTAGAGTAATTTTTTTTTTCATAAAATCAAGGACTGTTGTAGACACGTCCCTGTTATTTCTTTTTTTTCAGCAACTTATTGGTAAAGAAAATTAGACCCTCCAAAATTTACAAAAATGCCCCATTTTTACCGCCGTGATTAGAGGACTATCAGACAATTTCGAAAAGTTTTTAACATAAAAGAAAATGATAGGAACCTAGACACTCTGTCTTAAAATTTAAATGTAAAAAATAAATGAATCGGCTTAGTTTTCGAGTAGGAAAAAGGGGAATAAAAGCGTCGATCTCATCAATTTTTTTGTAATATAATCGGTCTGAATTACAGCTGTCCATATCGCACTCTACGGGGGCAGACTTGAGGTAAGAACACGGAAAACATTTCTTCAAATAGGTACCTATTTTTCAAATTCCTCGCAGGCCCTGTTCCCTCTTAACACTATTAAATATAGATGAAATACCTGTAGAAGTAGTGTTCTCCCTCTGGTGCGCTCGCGGCTGTACGACGGCAGACAACCAAGCTAGTTCTGTGTCACCCGCCGAGCGCCACGCGAGACCTGACATCAGGCTGTCTGTCAGTTTTACCTGCAAAATACAACCATTTTTAATTTATTGGTTTTAAAACGCTCTGTCCTGATTCCGCAATCCTCTATTACTATTGATAAGTTAAAGATATAGATGCAAAGTTAGCAATCATAACAATATAAATACCATAAATAAGGGAGATACCCCCTAATTTATAAACATTAACTTCTCAACATAGTCTCTTAAGTTAACGTACTTGATAGATAAAAGACTCCGTGGTAGCGTCGATGATGTCGCCGGCGTACGGAATGTATATCTTGTCAATGCCTTCAGCCTCGCAGTGCTTTCTGTAAAATTGAATAAAAAAATTGAACTAATATGAAACAATAGTATATTATGCAATTAGTGAATAAAGGACGGATTTAAAGCGAGGGCCATAGGTGTATCACGGGCAAGTGAAGGATTCTAACGACTGAATCATGACCGTAGGGAGTGATTCATTATGATTGAATCACGAGCATAGCGAGTGATTCAAGTGTTAGAATCCTGAGCACCGCGAGTTATTCATGACCCTCGATATAAATCCGTTTTATTAAAGAGTTGTATACTATATACCATGACTACGAGAAATGGAAAGATTTAAGCGAAAATAGACATTTAATGAAGAAAAAAGGAAGGTTAAATTAATTAAAATTGGAACAATTTGTTTGTACAACTTACAGTATTCAAAATAGCTCCAATTTACTAATGACAGCAAAGAACACAAAACAGTTTTTATTCTAATGCTACTCCTTGTCAAAAATGTCGACCAATCAAATCTTGAGGAGTTCTTTGCACAAGGAGTTTGTATGTCCTGTATTCTTTGCACGAGTAGTTCGTATAGAGTATTTTTTCGCAAGGAGGTTATATAGCTTTTAGATGGAGGTCGAATATATTGGTGTGTTCTAAATTCAAACACCAAAATAGTGATTAAAAAAGCTCTTTATTCACTGTTTTCAGTGAATAATTAAGCTTTTTAGAGGGGGAATGGTATAAAGATACTAACTTAACTAAAACTATTGAAAAACAAAAATGTAGCATTGAAAAATTCATCCGCATCGCTGTCGACTGGTAATGTACCCAAGAGACTGGCCGCGTTGCCACGTTGTATGGCAATGCTTAGCCTCTGCCCAAGGTAAAAACCAGCCCTTGGGTCACGGGAAGTGTCAAATAGCCGTTTTGAGATGTCATTAAAGAGGCCGTGAGCACTCGGACCCCACGGGCCGAGGGTTTCAACCCCAAACGGCTCGAAAATGTAATTACCTGTAAACTTGCGCTGCTTGAGGTTTTCTGCAGCACCAGCACAGCACGCCGAGCCAGGAAGATGGGATGGCGCAAGTGTCGACATAGGTTGCATCCCACACTTAAGGCCTACCCACCTTCCATGGAGATAAAGACATGCCATCCGGTCTCTTGCCATCGTCGCGTGCCAAGCCATTGGGTTCTAATACAGCTGGAACGCCGGCGGTAACAAGAGCTCGTCGGATGATGTCGTTAATGTTCGCGTGCCGCGCTAAGCGACTTCGGCTGCAAGACAGGCCGTGATGTTCGAGGCTGTTGACACTTCCCGTGACCCAAGGGCTGGTTTTAACCTTGGGCAGAGGCTAAGCATTGCCATACAACGTGGCAACGCGGCCAGTCTCTTGGGTACATTACCAGTTGACAGCGATGCGGATGAATTTTTCTAGGGTATATTTTAGTTTTTCAATCGTTTTAGTTAAGTTAGAGTCTCTGTTTGTAATGAATAAACTCAAAAACTACTGGAATGATTTTAAATTATATTTGTAATAATATTAAATGAATGTAGCGTAAACTATGGTTCAATGATTAAAACAGGAAAATAAATTAAAAGTTAGTAATATTTTTACGAAGTACTTCAATCATTAATTTATTAGATGACTAGATTTTTCTAATTAATGTGATTATTTAGAAATATTATACCTTGCCTCGCCTGAAACACAAGATGACCTAGTTCTGGCACATAACACACTTGAATTTCTCGTAGATTTAAGCAAATTTGTATTTAGTGTTTTATCTTTTTACCTGAATAAACTTAACTACTGACTTATTTTATTACTTTTTTTTTTAAACCAAGTAGACTGGTGAGAAATGCCCGGGATAACAGGTAACATTGTGAGAAGTTGGTTATGAACATTTCAGATGCAAATTTTTATTGGAAAGCTTATTATATGTTTTAAACGTAAAAAAAAGGATTTCTTATCGACTGAGTCGTATATCATCTTACTTGGCGGTCGTCCATATCACGTCAGGCTCGAAAGAGGGGGAGGGGCTTTGGGAAAATCACGAAATATCACAAGAGGGGTGTAATGAGATTACACGTGTATTAATTTTATCGTTTAACGCGCATTTTTAAACCGAAAAGCGGCCCCCCAATAAAAAAAAATCTTTCTTTCTTTATATTTAAAGATAAAATATTCTGTATTTTTTTAAGATAGTTCTTTGCACCAAAAGAATACACGTGACAATGGGTAGGGGAGGGTGGGGTTAGTCTAAAACCTCACCACTTATCAGCAAGGGGAGGGATTAAGAAGATGCTAAAAAAAATGAGTAATGGACAGCCCTTTGAGCGACTGCAGAGCGCCATAATTGGCTCTAAGCCCTACTATAGCCCGCGGCTTGGCTTGCGAAACAACTCACAACATAGACTCGCCGTCGCAGCGCCTTTCCAGCTCGATGTATTGGATGTTCGCCTTTATCTTACAATATTAGTAGGACAAGGATTACTTACTTTAGAGTCTGCAGAGGCTATGTTTAGCTCTAAGTCTTACTATAGTCCGTGGCTTGGCTTGCGTCACAACTCGCAGTAGAGGCTCGCCGTTTCACCGTCCTTCCACTTCTATTATTCACAAATTTCACACTTATAATATTATTGGGACAAGGATTACTTACTTGAGAGTCTGTAGAGCGCCATGGTTAGCTCTAAGCCCTACTATAGCCCGCGGCTTGGCTTGCGACACGACCCGCAATAAGGACTCGCCGTCGCAGCGCCCTTCCAACTCGATGTATTGGATGTTCGCCTTTATCTGAACTTGACGCATTGATGATACGCACTTGCTTGGTACTTCCGTCATTTCCTCTGTAATCATATTAGTTTATATGTTTTAGATTATGTTTTTGAACTACCCATTAAAACCAATGACCAAAAAAAATAAAAAAACAAAAATGGTGCAAATTATTTTTTTTCCCCGCCATCAATCAGACATTATTAATTAGATGTAGAACAATAAGAAGAACAAAAGTTAATATGCGGACATAACCTAAAATCAGTCTGAACCGAATTATATAGAAGAGTTACGGAGTTACATAAAAATTCAAATTCAAATATATCATTTCGAACTGCATTTGTAGAAAAATCGTTTATCAATTCATTTTTATAATAGATTTTTCCAATACCGACCAAGCTTTCAACGATGGCCGTGGTATAAAACCAAATGCGCCACTTATCATAGTGATTTGGTCATTGTCCTTTTCTCGATGTGGCAAAAACAATAGTAAAGTGATGAAATGCAGAACATTTGGCAATCAGATATAATAATTATTATACCTTAAATTTTCTTACTGTTATATATTATATTTACTTGTTATTCAGAAATTAGAAAGTAATTCCTAGTGAAAGCACAGATAAATACAGATGGTTCACTCCGCATTTTAGGTATAAAGCTACAAGTACACGGCAGGCCCGTCTTGTCGGGCAATTCAGTGAGTGTAACGTAGTCAGAAGGTCTAAGAGTTACGCGATAGGGAGGCTACTTCAAGGTGAATATTACTGTAGGTAATTAGCACTCTACGACCAAAAAAAGTCAAAAAGTCAAATAATTTATTTCAATTAGGCACAAAAAAGGCACTTTTCGAACGTCAACATTTACAGAAAAATAATAATTAATTCTAGGCGCCCCTTCCAAAAGGTAGTTTTCGTATGGAGAAGAATGGGCAAGAAACTCCACCGTTACTCTTTTAAAATGTTTTCACAATATCTTGTATACATCAATTATATAATTATATGTGAAGACGATGCACCTAGAATAAGATTACTATACCACGTTAGTTAAAAATAATGAAAGATTAAGAAATGACAGATAAATTAATCATGTGATAGATGCATGGTGCTCACATATTTACAAACATTGTAAAATTATACGATATTCCTAACATTTTTACAAGTAATAGGTACTAATAACCTGAATTGCACTCTATAGTATCGTAGCAAGAATCGCTTACTTAAATGATTTTGCGGAGTGAACCATCTCTATTCATCTGTGGTGAAAGCCTGATCAAGTCTCAGGCTAGTAAATCTGTTTCTAGCTTTGATGTGATTTGCGAACAGACTAAACATTTATCTACGATAGTCGCCGCGTTAAGAACTGAGTCGTCGGGACATAAATCATTGTTATTAGTCCGTCTCGCTCGCACTTATGAAGCAGGTAGCAAACTATCGATAAGACGCAAGGCGTTGCACATTCTCATTGCTACTGACATGTATTTTTTATTTTTATATAGGGCATCTCGTAGCTGACCTTTGAAGTCATGACTACTTAACCGGGCTTTCCTGTGGCTGCCTTAAGCTACTACACTCAAAGCCTCCAACCAGGGGTAAAAACTTTTCTAATTATAAACTAGGCGAGCGCTCGTTAAGCGCACCCCCTGTGGGGTACGAACCTCGGCTTAGGGCGTCGCTGGGGGGTGGACAGCAAGATGGGACAGGCTGGATCAGATATATTATTATTATTAGTCGGGGAGTTTAAAGCTACAGGCTCAGCATCGACGCGGGCTGGCGCATCGTCGGACAAGGGTCGGGGGCTGAAATGTATGGCCCGCCGACCTAGTTTATAACGCGAGTACTATGGAAATAAATACGTCGTTCATTAGTCCTACCTTCTGGCTCCTGCTTTGGTGGCGGAGCGGGAGGTACGTCTCTAATTTCTCCTTCTGCATCCACTATTTCAGCAAGTCTGTAGTCTTCGGGCTAGAAAGTTAAAGAAAATACAATTAATGTTTGTAGTGAATTAAATAAACATTATTTGAACAAAAAACAAAAATTTCTACATAACAGAAGAGTTGTTTAGTTTTTTGGGTTGAAATGAAATGTTAATATCTGTAAGTAGATTTTCGAAGACAGTTTTACAAGTCAATTTGTTCAAACTAGATGACGCCGGCATTTCTTAGCTGACTGATACCTGAGAAGAAATTCCGAAACAAACTCAGAGGCCGTGGTCTCTTTTAAAGTTTCGGCTTTTAATCGGTTTAGACCAGCAGACCAATTCTCGTAGTTATAAAACGTTCATATTTAACTCGTAATCTGTCAAACTTGTCAAAAATTTTGGACCGCTTTCCGAATTAGAACATAATCGCTCACAGCGCTGACATCGATAATTGGCGTTCCGATTAAGATATCACGATTATGACAGCTGAGGGCTGTCAACATTTCGGAACGCTCTTGAACGCACTCACAGTACTCGCTCAACGTCAAAACTTGCATATCATATTTCTTTGTGTTTATACCACAATTTTCTTCTTCTTCTTTGGTTAGGTGGCGAACGGTAACGGTGCCAGAAGCACAATTTCGAAAATGCCACGTTAGTTTAAAGATAGGATGCGAGTCAAAACAAAACAGCACAACTGTCATTTTTTACAGCGCTCACGATGATATAAGTAAAAGGCATGGTCGGCGTTATCGCAAGATGGCGCATGTTATGACGATTCAAGACACACCGTTATCGCGCCCACGTTAATTCGGTATAGGAGTAAGCGCGCTCAAATCGATTACAGCGTAACTCGGAATGCACCCTTGGTAAGTTGATTGTATTTTGGACAGATTGCGAACGTTCTTAAAAATTACGGTAATTGCCCCTTTGGTTGAATTTTTCTTAGTGCAGGGGTTCCCAACCTTTAGTTCGCGGCGTAATGACAGGTTTAGTATCGTCTCGGCGCCCTAGCGAATCGGGTACCAGGATAGGCAGATTGATGATGGGTAGATAGGCACAAAAATTAAAACATCCACAATACGAAGCTGAGTTTTTATTTATTGTATAACTCGCTTTTGCCCGTGGTTTCGCCCGCGTGGATGTCGTATCCTCTTTGTTAATCCATGTTGTAAACTATCTGTGCGCCAAATTTCCTCCCGATCAGTTCAGCCGGTTTTGCGTGATTGAGTAACAAACTTTCACATTTATAATAAATATATAAGGCCCCATTAAGATAGACTTTTAGAAATCATTCAAACCACCAAAATAAGGACAATGGTTTTTTTTTTTAAGAAAAACGCGTCATAACCTTGCAAGAAAAATAAATCAGCTAACGAAAATATCTTAAAAATGTTGGTTACCCAATGCCATTTATTATTTTAGGTCAAATAAAATCACTTTAGCAGTGTTTTTTTTTTTGCTTGGAGATCTTTGGTTAGACGTACTGAACGCTGTGTTAAAATTTGTCCATCTATTTTAATTTGACCTTGTATATAAAAGTTATAATTATATATTAAAAGTAGGATTTAACGTAAGTACCTATTGGCGAGTTTGAGTGAATTGTTTATTTTGTACCCGCAAATACGTTGGTTAAGTTTCCGGAGGCGCTGTGAGGTTCGCTCCTCCTTACCATTCTCGGCGCCCCTCTTTACACTACGGCGAACCCCTATCTTAGGGCAAATTTACAGCTGTAGTGGCAATCATGTCATTTGGTCTAAATACGTTTTTATTTTTATTATTTTATTTTGCTTTTATATAGATTCTTTTCTTTTAAATTTTGTGAATGTGAGAACGTTGTAGGCTTAACAGACTGCAGATCTGTCGACCATTTTCTATCTTGCTAAGTATTTAGTACTTGTTGATAGGCCTTCACTGTCCTCTCATACCTATTAACACTGTAATTTGATTGAGAAAACATTGTAAATACCATTTACTTTTAAAAGAGTAACCGTGGAGTTTCTTGCCGGCTCTTCTCCATAGGAAACGACCAATTGGAACCGTGCATCTAGCTTCTGACGTTTCATAAGTGCCCTTGCATTTTGAATTTTTGAATGTATATTTTTAACCTTTGTTAAATCCTGCAAATTCACTTTAGTTCTAGTAAATAGTAATTATGTTTGTAAAATAATTTCCTTTTCTCACGTACCTTTATCACCTCTCCATAATCATCGGCCCGGTACCTCTCCTCGTGGAAGGGGTACATGGCGTGGTGCCTCTTGTTGGACTTGAAGCAGCCGCCCGCGCGCACGTCGTGCCGCACCGGGATGTCGTGCTTGCCCGTCACTACCCACATCTCTAGCTCGCCGTCTGAATCTGAGTCTGATGATATGCCGGCTGTTTCTTCCCTGGAAGAGCAATTTTTTTTGATTAATGTATTCAGGATGGTTCACATAGTGACTTCATAAAAAGAAATGATACCAATATATAAATTGGTGACGGTAAAAATTATTGAACGAAAATTCGAATAGTAAGGGGATATTTACACATGGGTGAAAACGCGACTAAAAGGGAAGATGATGTAAGCCAAGAGGCAGCACTATTTTGTTGTTCTAATCACACCATACTCCAATTACGAACTATCTGCCAAACAAGGTGCAGCGATAGTTGCGGGAAAGTCCGAAAGGGATACCGTGGCCCCTGGCAACGTAAAGGCAACGGAAGGAACACGGGTGGGTTTTAGTCAGTAAGAGTCTGACACGCCCTCCCGCTCCGCCCAGAGCGGGAGAAGTTATTTGATAATTTCCAAACCATAAAAAATAAAAAAAAGTTGCGGCGTTAGTCTCGATCATTGAATCAGAAGGAAATATTAAGCAATAGTCTCAAATAATCTCCAATATTGAAGTCAACCAGTGGGTTTCAAGTTTCAGGTGATATCCCCAACGTACGCTTCGATGTCATTTTATTTATTTTATTAATCTTGACTAGCTGCTGCTGGGCACAATTTTTTTTTCTAAAATCTAAAGTCCTGTCAAAGTCGGTCCAGCCGTTTCGGAGATTAGCCGGAACAAAGAGACAGACAGACAAATTAATAATTTTTTTGTAATAAGTAGGTACATACTGTATATACTTTCATATGTATTTAGTAAATGCTGTTATTTTGACATTACAAACAGACACTTCCATTTTTAAAATTTGTATGTAGGTATAGAAAAAATGTAGTATTTTTTCACACTTAGTATAAGTTATAATGTTTCTCACTTGACGATGGTACAGTCGTCGCCTTTCTCTATGAGGTCATAGACTAGTCTATGGTGTACTCACTTGACAGTACTGTTGACCTTGACCCTCTGCTTCTGCATGTACTCGTCAAGCTCAGCGCCTTCGAGTCGCATGCGGCGGTTGATATTCAGCTCGATGGTACGGTCGCCACCTTTCTCTATGAGGTCGCGAGCCAATGTGCCGGGAGATGTCCTGTTGATGGCAAAATTATTGTTAAATATAGAAAATGCTTCTTCTACATTCATAATGATTGGATAAACGCTTTGTATATTACAAACCTAAGACATTTTTTGACAACGAAGCAAGGATGTTTTTACTCCTAATTAAATGTAGGAGAAATGGACCCAAACTATTTCAGCTATTTAATTACGCAACACATTTTCGTAAACGATTACGACAAATTTGTTTCATTTTGACAGTTCAACAACATTCATTGCGTTATTTACGTTCTTGAGCAGAATTTTTTTTCGAGCTTATGAAGCAATGGATTAGCAATTTGTTTCAGAACGATTCAAATTCCGATTGATCGTTTATTGTGTAATTAGGGTATAGGTATGTGAAGTATTTTCAACTAAAGTAACAGCTCACAATCTGCAAACTATAAAGCATTACGGCTCTAAGCTAGAACACGATTCAAGCTCATCTACATCCTCCTGACTCGTTGGTCTAGTGGTCGCAAGCGATACTGTTGAGCATGAGGTCCTGGGTTCAATTCCCGCAAAGTGTTATTGGGTTTTACTATCTGGAATTTCTCAGTAGTAGCCCGGAGTCTGGATTTGTGCCCGGTTGATGGCAATAGGCTCGCCCCCTATTACATGGGACTTAAACATAACTGGTGAAATGTGCGCGTACCTACTACAGGTACACCTCTGCCCAACCCTTCGGAGAAACAAGGCGTGATGATATGTTATGTGATATTTTAATTTTGCATACAGGATTTTTATAATTCAAAACTTTGCATTAGATACTTTTGTAATACTCAATTTTTTATATCTAGTAGTACCGAAGTGCCTGTAATTGGTTTATTTGAAATAAGCGAGTTTGCTTTTAGCATATAAATGAATTTTGAATATGGGGGTCACTTTTGGGTGGCAAATAAGAAAAATAAACGATTTGCAAACTGTTTCATGTGACGTATCAAATGAAAAGGCTTCCTGTAATGTTAAAATAAATAGTATTAAAGTTATTTAAGATATTAGATAAAAATGTACCCCATTTACCAATTATCTCTGAAACTACCGAGCCTAAAATTTAAAAAAAAAGAACAGAAAATAGATCTATACCTTATAGATTAGGACAAGAAAACCTACAAGATGTCTATGGTTTTAAAATAACATGGCAATCTCTCAATATTGTGTGTACAAACATACATTTGCAGTTGGCAGGTATGGAAGAACATGTTTTTCAACTATAATGTTAAGTTTGTTCTTGGGTAAATTCATCCCAACTACGGAACCCTTCATTGTGCGTGGTACGACACGCTCTTAATAATAGCAAATTAAGTATCCAGTTCCAATTTACTTACAAAATGGTAAAACAACTTACCTAGCAGTCAATACAATGGAATTCTGAGGGTGAGGAGCCCAGAGTAAGAACAGGTCTCTTGCGAACCCTGACTCCAGGTCTGGGAAGGAAGCCAGCACCACTTTAGGTCCAGGAGTGCGGCTTACTTCACCCACTGAGTGGCACAGTTGTAAGTGGCGGAGGGCGAACGGGTTGCTGCGGGCGCCTTCGAACGCGCGAGTCAGTTTGTCGCTCATCCATTCTATCTGTAAAATAAAAAGTAGAATTGTTGATGAGGCAGATTGATGAATATCATGACGATTGAAAGTCGTCGATGAACAAAATATACACTAATGGTGGGGCTAGGTAGCATGCAAGAATACCTAAGTTTAATTCTAAAATCAATTTACCTGTGACTTAGCAAACTCAACAACGTTGTAGCTGACATTGGACAGCAGTAGCAACGAGTATGCAACAAGCCCAGAGTCTTTGTTGCGCCACAGCTGGTCTAACATGTGCGCTAGCTCGAGCACTCGTCCAGCTGTGTCCGTGCAGACTAGGACGCAGCCACCACCACGAAGTGTTGTTAGGATTGTAGCTGAAAGATACAGAAAATGTGTTTCAAGCTTATGAGGGATTTCTTTATCAACTATACTAGGATCTATGAAGGGCTTGCATGGAGTACGACGAGACAGCAGCTCATGTGTTGTTAAACTGCCCAGTGGTTGCCACAAACAGGGCAAAGTACTTTGGTAACCCGGGTACCCTACATGAGATTGTCAGTAACAGTAAGGCGTTGTTGGCCTTATTGGAGGAGTTGGGTTGGATCGATTAAGTGATTTCCCAACCGTACGCAAAATACGCGCTTTGACGTAGAATTGAGGATACCAGCCCGTATTACCTAGGATCTAGGATCCATGGACACTTTAGGTGCTGACAATGAAGATATTAATATGACAGGCAATGTAATCCAACATCCAAATAATATGTACAATTATTGTAATAGCATTGGAATTCTCATTATGAGCCATAAAAGTGTTTTGGCCTGTCAGCACATTTTTGTTATAACAAAACTTTGTAGGTATAGTTAACAACAGTAATGAGATTGTCATAATTATTATCTAGTCATTCACTTGACCATGGCTATGACCAAGATCAATTTTCCAAGAGAACTTACTCATCAATTTCTCATCCCTCAATCGGCGCCTCTGCTGTACATAATCAGCGTTCATAGCTCCCAGCAGCATCAGAGATGGTCTCATGAGCCTCTCTATTTCACAGCCATTCAAGTGCCGTTCCTTTTTGTGGTTAAAGTCTGGGGCGTAAACAATGTCTTCCTCGCCTGGCGCGGCGATGCGCCACACTGTGCCGCCGAGTGAGTGGCCGGCAGGAAGAGGGGTGATGCGCAGGCCTAGGCCTTTGCCTGGAAACAGCAATGTCATATTAATGGTTGCTACTGCACCTATACTCACTAATAGCAAAAATACTTCTTCAGCAGGATGTTTTATGTATACAATTGATGTCCGGATTCAGAAGACTGTGAACAGGCTTCTTAATTATAATTGTTAAAGGCTAAAAAATATTAATTTTGGATCATCATCAACATTATATCAAAAGACATTCACTGCTGGGCATAGGCCCTGATATTGCCACAAGTTTATAATTTATCTTAATCTGAGTGCTTTTGTTTTAGTGTAAAAACTGAAAGAATACTTTATTAATTAAACAATTCCAATCTCTGTATTGAATGCCATTATTTATTACATAGGCAAGGAGATAATGATCATTCATCAGACAGTGACACTACTCACACTCTCACACCACACTTGCATTTTTTCTCATTCTTTTGAGACACATTCATTCATTAATTCGAAGACATAGTTTTGGAAGGCCTCCCATAAGATGGACCAAAGACTTTGTATAGATCGCAGAAGTCCGCTGGATGCGGGAGGAACAGAATTGGTTGAAGTGGATGTGCTTGGGGGAGGTCTTTCAGCTAAAATGATGATGATAATGAAGGCCATTACAACTCCTTACCTTTCATATCAATACTCTGATTATACTTCAGCTGCACAATTCTGTCAAACGCAGCATCAACGTCATCCAACGTAAACAGATCAAAGTCTGACACGTTTCTATGCGCCTGGTACAAGTCATACATGAACATTTGTCCCATCTTGTATACGGGCAGTGTAGCATATATGGGACAGTTCAGACCGAGCTTTCCAACTGCATATGGTAGGGCACCGAGGTGAATAGGGTCTGAATGTGATATTAGTACTGCATCTATTGTGTTTATATGTCTGGAAGATAATACAGCAATTTTTAGTAGATAAAGAATGATTCACTTCTAGGGTGTTCGATAGACGTGAAATTCTATCAGAACTATTTGTAAATTTGTGTTCATGTTAGAATATGTATAAATAGGACCGCTTCATCAAACGCAAACAAGTTGATAAGGCTATACACTGTTTGGAGTTTTGGTCCGGTTTCATAATCAGTACAGGGCTTTCTGGCTTTACATGACTGCCTTGAAGGCTAGTACCCCTAAGATGACCCACTGACCGTAATGTGATTTATAAGGTTGATTTGTAATAGCATTAATTATTACAGCGTTTTTAAAAGGAATGTAGACCAAAAATTCTCAACAAGTTGTATTGACAACATAACCTCAAAGCGTTACCTTTTCAGTTCTTTTATGAAGTCCATATCGAACTTCTCGTCCCATCCACAGTCTAAAAGGAATTTGAACTCGTCTATCTGTAGCACGTAGCATGGTGGAGCCTCATCGCCAGCCCCCGAGAGGCAGTGCAGCTTGATAATCGAAGTCATTGTTAACCGGTAGATTACAGTTATAGTTCCACTATCTACTATGTTGACATAGTTGTGTTTTAAAACAAGCCCTTGCTATTATGTGTAAATTGTGTCTTTTTTTGCAAAATTGATGCAAAAACCTAAAAACGTAGAAATATTTTCGTTTTAGTTTACGCGGCGAACCACAGGTTGAATAAATAGAAAGAAAGAAACCATAGGTAAATGGTGGCGGCCAGTGTTGCCATGTCCAAAATCTGGTCGGTGGTAAATCCCTTATAAAAATACGGTAGATTTTATAAAACTACGGTGATTGGGTTATGAGAAAAATGGTGTAATTACGGTGTAACACTTTTATTAAAATCATACAAAAATACAAGTAGTTACTAGATAATTATTCAAAAACATAAGTACAAAAATGAGGATATGATAATTATGTCACTTTCAGTTTCACCCATTACCTATTACGTGTGAAACAAAAATAATCGACAGTTAAACAAAGAAACTGTTAAAACTTGACGACTTGACAAGTTACCAAAAACGAACTAAATTCTACGAATTCTACGAGTATGTAGCTAAATGAAACGATCGTAATATTACTCGAAATTAATATCTATAAACGACAAATCAATTTTTTTGCATAAAGAGGGCCCGAAACAAGGGGAATCCCCGAACTTGCCTGCTGGTGTGACCATTGTAGTGTCGGACAAAAATATTTGGCATCGGAGTGCGTTCATAATACATATTAATTGTGTTTTGATTTAGTTAACTTTTTTTACAACAGGAATCTTAATCCTTCCAGATAACGGTAGATTTGGTCACCGTTGTCATGTCTCGACGGTAGGTGGTAAATTTTGCTGAATACGGTGCATTTACCGTAATTACGGTGCACATGGCAACACTGGTGGCGGCGCCCACAGAACATATAAATAAAATACGCCTAAAGCCAGGGCTGCCAGACGAATATTCGAAAATTATCGTACGCGATGAAAAATTATCGTACAGACGCCAGCACATCAACCTACTACAATCTGTCAAATTTCTTTAATAAATTTTCAACTTTATAACCAAAGTTGATTGGGAAAATGTGACAGTTTCGGGTAGGTTGACCTGCTGGCGTCTGTACATACATACAACAACTGCCACGCATACAAGAGCCGCGCAGAACGCGTAGCTAGTTCGCAAAACTAGAAATAGGATAGGAATTTTAGGAAGTTGTGAAATGTGAAAGAAATTAAGAATTAACATAATTTATTCAGTTGCTTTAACTGTAAACCGTAACCGTAGGCATTCTTTTGGTTGAGTTTTTACGCATTACGCTGAAAGTTTAAGAACACAGACTTGCAAGAGTTTTTGTTGCAAATCTATTTCTTATTCGGGTAATCGTCAGATTATTTTTGCTGATGATTAGTCGTTGCAACACATTTTGGAGGAGTGTTGCAAATTATCGTGCTTTTGCGAACGATCATACATATTGTATCGTACATCGTACCGGAGTCGAAATTATCGTATATGTACGATAATTATCGTACGTCTGGCATTCCTGCCTACAGCTACGGTTTCCTAGAAAAGTGGTGGCCACACTTAACCACAGAGCATGTAACTTTCTTAACGTCAACGGCCGCAGTGACGGCTGTCATGAAAATTATGACAGCGGCAAAGATTTAAATTGCAATTCTGGGGCCACACTAACGGTCAACGTCAATGGCCATCATCACCTTTAAGCAACGCGGTAGTTATTCCGATAAATCGTCTAACGTCAAACGCCAATGTGAATGCCGTTGTCAAATTCGCGATAAGTTGTGGCTAATCCTACGGTCGTCAACGGCATTTCCTGTTGGTGTTGCCGCAGCATGTAGATTCGCCCTACCACGTCAAAAGATAGACGCATTTGTGTTTCATTTTGACACCTCTTGCCTCTGACACACTTGTTTGTAATGGAAACGCTATTAATGTGTGAGCTCACGCTTCTCAGTATGGACACTTTTTCTTGCGACTGAGTAAGGTGAGGGCAAATCTTGCGATTTAAATCTTTGGGGGGCGGGATTTCCTTTACGGTGTCAGCAACGCTCTGACACATCAACTACGGTTTCGTAGAAAAGCTGTGACCGCACTCGACGGCGGCAGTGACGGCTGTCATGAAAATGATGACACAAAATGTCGTAGTGACTACACTTGTTTGTCATGGAAACGTTATTTAACAATGTCTAAACTCGCTTTTCTCAGTTTGGACACTATCTTGTGGCTGAATACGGTGAAGGCAAATCTAGCAATTTCGTTGAGGGGCGGGGTTTGCTTTACGGTGTCAACAACGCTCTCTAGGAAACCACACCAACTTACTTTCATAATCAAAGTTTCAGTGACGTCAGTCGCCGTAAATTACGGACGCTACGTGAGCGTTCACCGCTTTTCTAGGAAACCGTAGCTTTACGGACTAGCGACTGGCGACTGGCGACTGACAGTGGGAAGTCTGGCAAATAGTGGCGAATGCTGGCAAATAGTGGCGTATAGTGGCGAATAATGGCAAATACTGGAGTCTAGTGGCGAATGAATCTGTGGGCAAACGGGGAACGACACAGATTAAAAACGATTTGTTGCGTTTTGAAATAACGATTTGGCCGTGCCGTGCGTTTGGCCGGGCCGCCATGGTTGCTTGGCCTGGGCTAAAAGTAACGTATAAAAAGGAATATAAAAGATGTTTTTAATATTCAAAATTATTAATTATAACATAAATAAAGTGCTTAGGTTTAATTATATAGCTTCTCAATATTATATCGGCACAAGAAAATAGAGGCCCAGCAGTGGGTGAAGTCAGGTTGTGAATGATTATGAAATATTTAAACTATATAAATACAGGCGGTTATTCCGTTTGTCCACCCTAAAACAGCCACCCTAGGCTGAATACTCGGGAATACGTTTATCCCACCACACCCATATCGTCTACCCCAGACGGCGTGGATAATCGGAAATCACTTTTGATTGTTCTTCCGACATTTTACCCTAAGTTCAGTCATTATCTCATTGAATGCTATGTATAACGTGAGAAAACGAATTAAATTTAAATACAGTTCTTCCGAGAGCCTTGTCACCGCCTAGAAGAGTACTGTTCTCTATCTCACTCGCTCCTATTGTTTAACCTACTTGCAGAGATCGCTCGCCAGCTAACAAAAACGCCTATTGGTCCGTTGATCGGGTGGGGAAATTGGACATCACCAAGGGCGGATCCAGGGGGGGTCATGGGGGTCATGACCCCCCACCCCTGAGCCGTGTGTAGGTCTACCACTAATATTTTTTTAAATCTCAATGATAAATTAAATCAAACAAATAGGTACCTACTTTGTATGATGTTGCCTGTATGTGTTTGGCACACATGCGCGAACGACACGTATAATAAGACTATGTGCTGTTATTATAATTATATGATGATGGACCGTGGTGTTTCTTGCCGGCTCTTCTCCATAGGAAACGACCAAATGGAACCGTGCTCCTAGCTTCTGACGTTTCATAAGTGTCTATGGAGGTTTATGTGAAGCTAGCAACTGGACGTAGAAATGAAGATAGAATAGTGTCAAGGCAAACAGTAAACCTCGGTAAAATAAAGTAAACTACTAGTAAAAGTACTTCTTAAGATTTGTGGGGCCCCAGTCCTGGGAGCCCTACAAATCTTAAGAAGTACTTTGACTTTTTACTTTGATATCCCAAACACGGTCAAAATATATTCAGTAAGAAGCAGTTTAGAGTTGGAGGCCCCGTACTTATGCAAAATATAAATGTTGAGTGCTAAAATTTTTGAGCTCGCTTCGCTCGCTACAATCTACATCTTCAAACTTTCTGCATAAGTCGACAAAGGATCTCCTATTTATGTGACTTAAAAAAAAAGAACCTTACGTACACAAGGCGGTGTGCAAAAATTTTTGAGCTCGCTACCACAGATTACTTGTGTCGCTACGCTCGCTCTTGCACTCAAACCTTTCTGCTTATGTCGACTGTTAACGCCCAGCTCTGCGACGCGCGGGGGTCCGCTCGACCCCTAGTTTTGTATTCATTCCGCATTTATAACCAGAAGAAATCATTTTGTAAATTTAAAAGTAATAAACAGTAGTATTTTGGCATCCAGAGTTTACTTTCAGCTCCGCACACTTACCTGACACACCAAGCATAAGGTCTAGCCCTAGACATTTTGGTGCCGTGACCAGGATATCAGGATATTGAGAATTGTGGAAATCAAAAAGGAACAAATTAAAGGACAAGGTCAAGGATCTAAGGAGATTAAGGAGTAAGGGAGGAGAGAGTAAACCAAGGGACATTTGTACGCCAACATCGGTGAGCCCATTCCATTTTTTTTCCTGTCTACCTACTTTCTTTTCCTAGTGCCGATACTAATAGATTTGTGCCAAAGTTTCTGATATTCTGGTGTTTGTTGTTTGTACGAGTATAGAACCTGGGTATTGGATATTTTAATTACACAACGTAAAATTTGTCGTATTATACAATGTCTTTAGCGGCCAGAAGAAGTGCAGAGCCAATAAAACGGCGCAGTTACATAAAGGGTAGATTGACAATTTTTAAATCGTATTTAGAAGATATTAACGACTTAGAAAAACTATCAGATCAGCAAATTTCAGAGCTACGATTGAGGTTAACCAAATTAGAAGCATGTTTTTCAACTTTTGATGATTTACAGTCTGAGATTGAAATTGAATCTGAAGATCCGAGCGAACAAATGAAGATTCGTTCTGAGATCGAAGGTCAATTTTATTCTTTAATTTCTCAAGGTCAATGCATTTTAGATAAATTAGAAGTTCATGCGAAACGAAAAAGTATAGCCCATCAATCTTTTAGACAATCTGGAAGTTTCGAAAGTGCGGATGCGTTTGCTAGTTCAATAAAACTACCTACTATCAAGTTACCCACGTTTGATGGGACACATAGCAAATGGTTAGAGTATAGAGATAAATACGAAGCATTAATTTTATTCATAGAAACGAAAATATTGATACAATAAATAAATTTCATTATTTGCGGTCATCGTTAGAGGGTAGTGCTGCATTAATCATTAACTCACTGTCGTTTTGTTCCGATAATTACTTCGTTGCGTATGACTTACTGTGTCAACGATTTAACAATAAAAGACTTTTGATAAGTAATTATATGAAAGCATTATTTAGTATAGAAAGTGTTACAAAGGAGTCTGAAAAATCATTGCGTTTTATGATTGACAATTTAACTAAGAATTTAAGAGGCTTAAAAACTTTAGAACAACCGGTAGAATACTGGGATACCATAATAATCTATTTAGCCGTAAATAAACTAGATAATGTAACTTCTAGAAAGTGGGAGGAGCATAAAAGTTCCTTAGGAGATGTACCTACCCTCGAAGAATTCTTTAAATTTTTGCGTGATCGAGCTGACGTAATTGAATCTAGCAGGTCATGTAAAATAAGTGGAAATAATAAAAATGAAAAGACCACAAATTTAGTTGCGTCTGCTCAAATTAGCGGTAATCGTCCCTTGAATTGTGTTGTTTGCAATCAAGAGCATCGTTTGTTTGAATGTACAAAGTTTATTTCAATGAATTTGGCAGAAAGAAACGAAGTTATTTCAAAAAACAAATTGTGTCTTAATTGTTTTAAACCGGGTCATCGCGCATATAATTGTAGATCACCTGGCTGTCAAACATGCAAGTATAAACATAATTCTTTGTTACATAGAAATAAACCTCAAACAGTAGATAACAATGTAAGCTCGACCAGCGGTGTGCATCAGGCGATAATCGAACCGGCAACGACTTCAATGCCCGCCGAGTCGATCACTGCGCCTAAGCAACACGCGTCCACGCCGCGCCGGCGCAGCTCGCCGCAGAACCGGTTTCCTTATCGACGATCGCCGCTAAACACGTACTTCTTTCAACCGCACTAGTTAAAGTATTTAGCAAATTAGATTATAAATATTATGTAGCACGCGTATTATTAGATTCTGGTAGCCAAATATCGATAGTAACTGTAGATTTATGTAATAAATTAGGGTTGTCGTGTACAGGAACTAATCAAAATTTGAATATTTATGGTATAGGAAATAGTAAGATACAAGTAGCAAATAGCTGTAAGTTAGAAATAAACTCAATACATAATGATTTTTCGGTAGAAGTTAACTGCATGATCTTGCAAAAAATTACGAATAGGTTACCAAATGTAAAGGTAAATGTAAATGAATTGAATATTCCGGGTAACATATTCGTGAATTTGGCGGACAGTAGATTTTATGAACCTGCCGACGTAGATATATTAATAGGAGCCGATTTGTTTTGGGATTTAGTGACCGGTCAACAAGTAAAGTTAGGTAAGGGTCTCCCCACACTGCAGAATTCTAAGTTAGGTTGGCTTGTCACTGGTCCGGTGTATAGTAGGAATGCTCCACGTAATGAAGTAAAATGTAATATAACTAGAAGTATTAGTGAAAATTTAGAGAAATTTTGGAAAATTGAAGAAGTATTAAATATAAATGAAAAACCTTATAGTACCGAAGAAGAATTTTGCGAAAAACATTTTGTAGAAAATACCTGTAGAATGAGTGACGGTAGGTTTTGTGTGAAGATGCCACTACACACATCGCCTTCCGTATTAGGCGATTCGTTAGGAACAGCGAAATCGCGTTTGATCAATTTAGAAAAAAGGTTTAAAAAACAACCTAGTGTAAAGGGTTCCTATCAGGAGTTTATAAAGGAATATGAACTATTGAATCACCTGTCTGAGGCTTGTAAGCCTGCCTTTGCATATTATTTACCGCATCATCCAGTTATTCGCGAAAAAAGTGAGACGACCAAACTTCGTGTAGTGTTTAACGCGTCTCAGAAATCAAGTAGTGGATACTCGTTGAATGATATCCAAATGGTAGGTCCCGTAATTCAAGATGATTTATTCAGCATATTGCTTAGGTTTAGGCAACATAAATTTGTTATGACGTCAGACATTGAAAAAATGTACAGACAAATAGCAATATCTGAAAGTCAAAGACATTTGCAAATGATAATATGGAGGGATAGCGAGCTCGATCCGTTTAAGTATTTGAGATTAAACACGGTTACCTACGGAACCGCGTCAGCCCCGTTTTTAAGTACTCGTTGCCTTTTGCAGTTATCAAATGAGTGTGATGATTTAGAAATTAAGGAAATAATTAAGCGTGATTTTTTTATGGACGATTTAATTACCGGGCATCAAACTGAGGAAGGGTTAAATCGAATTTGTAGATTTATTACTAAAACCTTAAGTGCAGCTGGATTTAGTTTACGAAAATTTAGATCAAACGCTTCTAAGTTATTTTGTGAAAACAAGTCAAATGAAGTGCAATCTATCACTGAATTCAAAACAGTAACTAGCACTTTAGGTTTAACTTGGTCCCCTCAGTCTGATGTATTTAAATTTTGTATACAAATAGATAACGATCAAAAAATTACCAAACGAAGTATATTATCTTCTATTGCAAAGATTTTCGACCCTTTAGGTCTTTTAAGTATATTGGTGATTAAGGCCAAGTTAATTTTACAGAAGTTGTGGTTATGTAAATATGGATGGGACGACCCTGTAACTGAAGAAATACAAACTCTGTGGCATAACTTCATTCAAAACATGAATTCTCTTATCTGTGTTGAAGTACCTAGGTATGTTATGTGTGAAGATTACGTACACATCGAAATTCATATTTTTTCTGATGCTTCTATGTGTGCTTATGGGACGTGTGCCTATGTGCGCTCAATCAATAGAAACGGAGACATTCATGTAGGACTACTCTACGCTAAATCAAGGGTCGCTCCATTAAAAGGTCTAACTATACCTAAGCTTGAGTTGTGCGGCGCGTTATTGTCCGCCGAGTTGGGAAAAAGGGTGACTCACTCCTTGCGTTGTGATGTAGCTCGTTGTGTTTACTGGACAGACTCGATGATCGTGCTCGGGTGGTTGCGTACTGATCGTACAGTTTCAAAACAATTAAAGGTGTTTGTTGCGAACAGAGTAAATAAAATTAAAAACTTAACTAAGGATAGTGAATGGCGATACGTACCTACCGCTGTGAACCCAGCTGATTACATTTCCCGAGGAGTAGATCAAATGAAGGATTCAGTGCAGAAATTATGGTGGAGTGGCCCATCTTTTCTTACGTTATCAGAGACTGATTGGCCAAAGGTAGATAAGAATAAATTAAAAAGTGTACAGTTACCACAAGTGAAACTCGTAGGCACATTGTTAGCAAATGTAAACATTAAAAATACGTTAATCGATTTTGAACGATATTCTAAGCTGAAGAGATTACAAAATGCAATAGCCTACGTACTTAGATTCATTAAGAATTGTAGAATTAAGAATCGTGAAATTAGACTTACTTGTAGTTATCTAACTGTTGATGAACTTAATGATAGCATGTTTATTTTAGTTAAATTGTCGCAGTTAGATTCATTTAGTAAGGAGTATCATCAGCTGTTATCAAATAAGCCTCTTAATAATAAAAGTAAATTATTATCTCTTAGCCCGTTTTTGGATTCTGAACTTAAGGTAATGCGGGTAGGAGGTCGTATTCGTAATTCACCTCTTCCCTATAATAAAAAACATCCCCTTCTTTTGGATTCCAATCACCGATTGTCAAGGCTTATTTTTGAGAACGAACACATTAAATTATTTCACGGTGGATGTCAATTAATGGTATCAGCTGTTCGAGAAAAATATTGGATAATTAATGCTCGTAAAATAGCTAGGAGCGTAGCTAATCGTTGTATAGTGTGTAAGCGATTTAGGTTTAAGTCAATAGTGCCCATTATGGGGAACTTACCCAAGCAGCGTTTGAATCCAGGGACACCTTTTGAAACTTCTGGAGTTGACTTAGCTGGACCTTATCTCATAACTGATAGAAAGGGCCGCGGTTGTAAGATCAGTAAATGTTACATGTGTTTATTTGTTTGTTTTACAACTAAGGCTCTGCATTTAGAAGTTGTCAGTGACTTAAGTACTGAAGCATTTTTGTTGGCTCTCAGGAGATTTATTTCGCGGCGTTCCAAACCTAATACTCTATATTGCGATAATGCGACAAATTTTTTAGGTGCTAGTAATGAACTTAATAAATTTTTACTAGTAAACAAAGAAGACATAAATAATTTTTGTTCAGATGAAGGTATGAAATTCGCCTTCATACCACCCAAATTTTGGAGGATTATGGGAGGCAGGGGTAAAATCTGCCAAATTTCATATAAAAAGAGTTTTAGGAAACAGGCACTTGACATATGAAGAACTTTCCACATTATTTGTTCAAGTAGAAGCCATATTGAATTCCAGGCCTTTATTTCCTATGTCGTCCGATCCTAACGACTTCCAACCCCTGACTCCTGGGCATTTTCTCGTCGGTAAACCAATGATAGCTCTTCCCTCTCCTGACTTGTCAAATGTTAATTTCAATCGACTCCACAGATATGAACAATTAGAAATCATGAGGCAATGTTTTTGGTTGAGATGGCAGCATGATTACGTCACAGAACTTCAGCATCGTACAAAATGGCGTAAGGCGGATATAAAATTACAAATTGGAGATATGGTCATTATCAAGGATAACAACTTGCCTCCCTTAAAATGGAAAATGGGACGGATACAGGCCTTGCACTTTGGCAAGGATGAAGTGGCCAGAGTAGCAGACGTGAGGACAACGAATGGTATAATTCGTCGTGCAGTAAATCGCTTGTGCCCTTTGTTCGACACTGACATGTGCTTGAAGGAGCAACCTTCAAGGGGGGAGGATGTTAACGCCCAGCTATGCGACGCGCGGGGGTCCGCTCGACCCCTACTCAGCGATCCTGAGCCTATATAAACGCGTGCGCCGGATCATTCCGGGACGACCACTAGTTTTGTATTCATTCCGCATTTATAACCAGAAGAAATCATTTTGTAAATTTAAAAGTAATAAACAGTAGTATTTTGGCATCCAGAGTTTACTTTCAGCTCCGCACACTTACCTGACACACCAAGCATAAGGTCTAGCCCTAGACATTTTTTCAAGCAATTTCTATTTCCGTAAGAAACCTAAACGAGAATTCTGAGACGAAGTGCAAAATATTTCGAGCTTGCCTTGCTCGCTCCTGTCCTGCATCCTACACTGTTGTTTTTCAATCATGTCCACCCTACAAAATGTATTCCTATTTTAAAATTAAAAATGGCATTTAGAACAACGGACTATATGTATTTTTTTTTTAAATAGTAATAATACTTGGTCTAAATTATATTAATCTATGAGGTTGAGTCTAGTCAAAAAGAAAATTTTACATTCATTTTATTTTCAACCAATAACATTTCAGCAATTATTTCTTTAATACTAATTCACAGAGATGTTCAACTATAAAGATATAAAAGGCATATTCAGTGGCGGATCCAGGATTGTCGTTTGGGAGGCTTGACTCCGCTGAGATTAGGTTTTAGCAAAGTAAACACAAAAAAAACCGGTCAAGTGCGTGTCACTACGGAACTCTTCAATGTGCGGTCATGCACATTGAAGAGTTCCGTAGTGGGGATTTATTTTTCCCAAGAACAACGACGCGCGGGCTGTAGGCAACGTGAGTGGCGCGTGGACTCAAAAATCGGTACATAAACAAAACATCAGAAATTTAAAACTAGAAAACATAATACGTATTGTAATGCTTGCTAAAAAGTTTAATTAGAATAATAATATCAAGTTCACTTTAAGATTTTTCACGGAAGAACTCAGATGCTTTTGGTTCTTGAGCCCCTTAGCCCACCCCTTGATCCGCTACTGGGCATATTTATGTATTTCTACAGTTAAACACATGTTTTGAAGATTAACCAGTACAGACTGAGGGACCCTGTTAAACCACCATAAATCTGTAAAGTCATATTTTAACGAGTTTTTTTTTAGGAATTATGAAAGTCTTAGCTAATTTCTAAAATAAAATGATTAACACAGAGATAGAACTTTCTGAGGTTTATGCTATGCCACTATAAGCAAGCATCTGGATTGAGAGCCCAAGTCATTTGTTCATAAAAGTTTGAATTCACGTTTAAGAAATTTATGGACCTCGGCTTTAAGTTTTTACAATTTTTAACTAATTGCCCTATAGATTAAATACAGGGTGACTGGTAATTAGTAACCGATACTTAAACACGTGACTTTACTCATCATGATGAACACCTTTACTATGGGACCAAAACTGAAATCGCGACAAAATAATCTGCTGTTTCCTACATTTATGTTCGCGTAATTCGTCAAAATGTAGGGAACAGCTGATTTTATTTTCTCGATTTCAGGTTTGGTCCCATAGTAAAAGTTGTTCATAATGATGAGTAAAGTCACGTGTTTAAGTATCGGTCACTAATTACCAGTCACCCTGTATATTCCGCAAAAAAAAAACGGGCCCTCAGTGCAGATGCACATCTCACCTGTCGGTGATTTCGTGAAGATAGCGACGCCACTATAAGCGTCGCGGCGCCCTTATGGAATATTCCAGGCAACCAAACACACGGGCGCGTTAACTCGCGCTCACTACCATTAGCCGCTGTAGGCGCATATATTGAGGAGTCCGCATTCGAGGGCAAGCGTATAGCGGGCGAGGGGCTTAGCCTCAACCCCGCTCGCCACGCCCCCTCACGGGGGCGTCGCGATATCCCATGAGAAGAAAAGAGTTAAGTTCCGATCACCGGCGGGAAAAGACGGTCTGCGTCATATTGTACAGACGCCAGCACATCAACCTACTAGAATCTGTCAAATTTCTTTAATAGATTTTCAACTTTATTATTAAAGCATAAGGTTCAAAGTTGATTGGGAAAATTTGACAGTTTCATGTAGGTTAACCTGCACGTCTGTACAAACTTCCTCCGCGACTCTTGCGACGTTATATTATTTAAATTTGTTGTGTATTTTAGTTTAAGTTGATTGTATATATATATAAACGAAACTTAATGTACCCGCATTAAATCATGTAAATTACAAACGATTTCAGCTTAAAAGTTTACGAAGAACTACTTCTACTAAGTATCTTGGGCCAGTTTTTCTATTATGTTTCTCCAAATGACTGTACACTTTCAAGGGAGAAAATCGGAAGAAAAATTATATGCGAATATCCACCAAAAAAAACAGGGTGGGAAATTATCAAATAACTTCTAAGACTCACCCGTGTTCCTTCAGTTGCCTGTACGTTGCCGGGGGCCACGGTATCCCTTTCGGACTTTCCCGCGACCCCGGCAGGCAGCGGTCCTATCGGACCCGTTCCATTGTGCTGACATCTCTTCCCGAGTTTGCTTTTTTTAGGTGGATAAACGGAATAACTAAATACACGCACAAAATCTGGCGTATGGCGTATTCGCGCGATTCATCAAGTCTCGTTTGTACGTCATAATTCTTAAAAATTATCGCGTAATCGCCTATTGCAAGACAATCGACAGTCAGAATTAAATACTAAATGAATATTTACATAATTAGAAAAAGAGTTAAAAAAATACTTTTTCGTGCTAGAGCTAGGTTTATTTAACGTTCTCGTCTTCTAATAGAGCTTTAATCTTATCCGTCAATGGTATTTCTTGCACTGGGTCGTCATTCGTAGTTTTGGATGTATCAGCGATTTCAGCAATCACAGTGTTGTCTTCAGTTTTCTTTACCAAAATGTCTGATTCAGTATCGTCGTTATTTTTTTCCAAAACCATTTGTTTTAAACTTTTTGCTTTCACAGTACAGCACATACGGCTGGATTCATTCATGCTAACGAGACTTATTTCGGCTATATTATCATCGCTTCGTGTATGAGAGGGTTCTTGTAGCAGCACTGGATCCTTTCTTCGAACAGCAATAGATCCGGATTCACTGCTTTTAATGGGGAAGTATTTACTTACAGTGATGTCACTTCGGGTACGATTAGGAGTTTGTTTGGCCGCATTTATGGCAACACTCATTTTTGCCGAAAAAAAATTATGTACCTGGCGCTCAATTCGGGCATGAAGCGAAGTTTCGTTGTCAACAATGGGCTTCGATTTTCTCTTTTTAACTGTAAAGTTTTCTCCTACACGGTCACTTTGGATATGAAAAGAAGTTTCTTTGGCGGCAATGGAACTGGATTCTTTATTTTCAACGTAACTCATAACGTTTATATTCCGATTACTTTCAGTAAGAGATAATGGTTGTTTGACAACATACGTATCCGTTACACTTTTTTCTCTCCGCAGATCCTCATTATTATTTGTAAAATATGCGATCTTTGACAGAATACTATCTACAGATTTTTTTATTAAACAGCCAGAGTCAATTTCTTCGTTAGATTTATTGTTGACTGTTGGCTTTTTCACAGTCACCTCTACAATACTTCTTGCACTGGTCGTAACCATTCGGCCGGCGTAAATGTTTGTAAGGGGGACATTTCCGGCGACAAAGTCATTTGGCTCATTAGATGTAGTTCCTTCGGCTGTATTACGTCCGGATTCTTTTTTGACTGCACTCTCTTTAGCGATTACGTCATGAATTATATTATTAGTCTGGATAGCAGGTGAACTTTTTCGGGAAATAATGCGTCCGGTTTCATTTTCGGAAACTAATACGCTAATATTGTAATCTTTTCGGGTAACTGGTAAAGTGCCTATTCCTGCGACATGTCCGAATTCATTATTTTTAACAGTAATTAGTTCGGTTACATAACTATCGCTTTTAGTAGTAATTGATGAATTTTCTTTAACTGCACGGAGTCCGGATTCAGTGTTTTTAACGAGAACTTTTTCAGTTAAGGTATAAGAAGAAGTTGCTTTGGCAGCAACGCGTTCAGATTCATTTTTTTTGTTGGGAATGGAATTGTTTGCGGTACGGTCATCACTTGGTATGGATATAATATTAACTGTTTCCATGGATTTGTGAGCGTTTAAAGATAAAACCTCAAATTTCATGTCCTTTGCGGGTTTCAGGATCAGATTAAAGGGGTCAGTTCTTCTTCTGTTTTCCTCTTGATTGAATACAAGAGAGATGCCTGGAGGAGAGTGTTGCTGTGCTATTTTACCAGTTTCTACTGCTATCAAAGGCCCATTTACTTGTGTGGATTGTGTTGTAGAAGCTTTTTGGAGCATCCTAATGAACCTTTCTTCTATCTTTGCTTCTGAAATGATATAAGGTGGATTTTTTTATTTTGTTTGTACATCTAGGGGAAATAATCAATACTCATCTGGTTTCTCAACTCACCATTCATTTTCTTAACAACGTAGTTAAGACCCAAGCATAATACGAAAAAACTGAAGACAAAGGATAGATACGCCCACCATTCTAATTCAATACACTGAAAAAAGAGCAGATAAAGAAGAATCACAAGTGGGATCTATAAACATAAGAAAGGAGGAAAAACTGCATGCATAACATAACATCACGCTCGTGTTCCTCGAAGGGTTAGGCAGAGGTTTACCTTTAGTACACCCACATTTCGCCAGTTTTGTTAAGCTTATTGCCATCAACCGGGCACCAATCCAAGCTCTGGGATGCTACTTAAAAAATACTGATAGATTAACTCAAAAACACTTTGCCAGATCAGGGAATTGAAACCACGATACATTTTTATGTTCGCAAAATCCCGTAAAATGTTCCCTACATTTTGTCGCATTTTTTTTTGCGGTTTCGGGTGTTCCCTTAGTAAATTATGTTTATAATGATGAGTACAATTGCCCCAATTTTTTTTTTGGGGGGGAAATTATCAAATAACTTCTCCGGCTCTGGGTGGAGCGGGACGGCGTGTCAGACTCTTACTGACTAAAACCCACCCGTGTTCCTTCCGTTGCCTGTACGTTGCCAGGGGCCACGGTATCCCTTTAGGACTTTCCCGTAACCCCGGCAGGCATCGGTCCTATCGGACCCCTTCAGTTGCTGACATCTCTTTGAGGCGCGCGTGGAACACAACGCGGGGTCGACGGCCTGGTCCTTATCGGACGGCGAGCTATCCATTGCTCACCGTCCGCAAGCCCGCGCCTACGGTGGCCGGGAATCGGCCTGCGATTCCCGACACCCAGGGCGTCTCCTGCCGCGGCTAGGGGCGTGAGGGCGCGAAATTTGCCTCTCCCTCACGCGTTCTGCTTCCTCCTTCGCGAGCATTACTGCTTCGCAGAAGGAGGTGATGGCCTCCCATGCCCTCTCGCTCCGTACCATGGCCTGGACCAGGGCCGGACGCGAGAGATCCCCGCCACCGATCGCCTCCACGAGGACACGGCGATGCTCTGCCCAAGCCGGACAGACCTCCACCGTATGCTCCACCGTGTCCTCCGGGGTACAATTGCCCCTTAAGATTTGAATAATAAAATCTAAGGGTAAGCATACACGAGCCACAGGCAACAACCACCGGCGGCTGAGACCACCTGCTGCGGTGGCGAGCACTGCTGTAACGAATGGCCGCCACCCGCCACACGTGTGCGACAATTTATACAAAACGTATGAAAAAGCATGTGAACTGCTACTGCTAGTTACTGGGCTACCGGTGGCTGCGTACGGTGGCTCGTTGCGCTAAGCCTAAGATCTAAGATGTCATAACAAAAATTATTATGATGAGATGTTATTATTTTAGTTTCTCATTATTCTGCACCCAAGGGGTATGCTTTCCCGGCTTGAGCGGGGCACCGCCGTGTCCTCGTGCAGGCGATCGGTGGCGGTTATCTCTCGCGTCCGGCCCTGGTTCAGGTCATGGTATGGAGCGAGAGGGCATGGGAAGCCGTCACCTCCTTCTGCGAAGCAGTAATGCTCGCGAAGGAGGAGGCGGAGCGCGTGAAGGAGAGGCAAATTTCGCTTCCTCACGCCCTCAGTTACCGCAAGAGACGTCCTGGGAATCGGGAATCGCAGGCCGATTCCCGGCCACCGTAGGCGCGGGCTTGCGGAAAATGAGCAATGGGTAGCTCGCCGTCCAATAAGAACTAGGCCCAGGTGGACGGCGCATTGTGTTCCACGCGCGCCTCCAAGAGATATCAGCACAACTGACGGTGTCCGCTAGGGCCGATTCCGGCCAGGGTCGCGGGAAAATCCGAAAGGGTTACCGTGGCCTCTGGCAACACACAGGCAACTGAAGGAACACGGTTGGATTTTAGTCAGTAAGAGTCTGACACGCCCTCCCCCTTCGCCCATAGCGGGAGAAGATATTTGAAAATTTCCAACCCAAAAAAGAAAAAAAGGGTTATGCTCTCGAACCAAATAAAAAACCAAGAATAGCGCTGCGAACAATACAGTGAAGCATGCCAAAACTACACCTCCTCTCCGTGCATACACGCTCACACACATACACAAATTTACAATCAAACCAAGTCTAAGTGCACACATGTTTACGAAAGCGGCCTCACATCCATAGAGTATAGTAGCAGATTGGGAACTCACATCACTGTTGACAGCGCTATGTCTTGTTTTTTTTATTTTAATCAGCTTTGTTTATAAATACCTGTAGCAATAATAAATAATATTCTATTGACATAGCAAAAAAAGTATACAAACGGCCATTTTTCTTCTCCGATCGTTATTTTTAATTGTATTTTCAGAGGATAACTTTTCGCAACTTCTGACACTTTTTTCTGCTAAAGCGTCATTTCTGTCAGATTATTTTCTTAAAAGAGCGTCAAGAGATTATCCTTCTTACGAATGAGTTCAGTTTTTTCTCAGGATAAAAGAATGGGTTCAAAAATATTTTGCAATAGACAATAGATTGATAGGTGGATGGAATACTAATCATCATCTTAATTTAATGTATATAACTGCAGAACTATAATTATCTAATTACTTTCAGAGTCGGTGTCGCTCTTTGGAGTTCGTGTTCAAAATTCTATCATAGAAATTCATCACCATTGCTCTCAAAACGGTGAAGGAAAACATCGTGAAGTCAAAGTCAAATAATTTATTTCAATTAGGCACAAAAAGGCACTTTTGAACGTCCCCTTCCAAAAAGTAGTTTTTGTATGGAGAAGAATGGGCAAGAAACTCCACGGTGAGGAAACCGGCATGTCCTAATACCAAAAATTTTGACGATAACAAGTGTCACAGTGTGAAAATGGCCATTGGATCTCGGCTACCGGGCGGCGTCCGGCACCCGGCACCGATATCGTATCGGACACCGTGAAAACGCTCTTAGGTCGAAACTGTGTTAGCATTTTAGATTTACATAATTAAGGACTACTTGTATTTTTGTAGTCACATTTATCATGCTTTATACATATTTACATTGCATTTCAATGTGCGTGTTCGTGTGATTTAGATAGTGTATTGACTAACCTGTCATTCACTCCAACATTTCACTCTGACATTTATTCATTCGTTCAGTCGGGCACTAAAAACTGTTGCACACGCGAACACGGGCACTCTAGTTTGATGTCTAGTCGAGTAAGGTTGATTTGAAGTGTAAAACCAAAGTGAATAAAAGTGATTAAACTGAAGAACTGTATTCTCATTTCCTGACCTTCTAACAACTGTCACTTAGACAAATAGAACTTGTTGTTTTATGACGTGCTTGAGACAAGCAATTACGAGGTCGACTATACCTACTTACCTCACTTCGTTAAACATAATCAGCCTATAATGTCCCCACTGCTGGGACACAGCACTCCTCTCTGTGAGAGGGGGTGTGCCGTGACCCACCACGCGGGTCCAGTGCTTGTTGGTAGATGTCACATGTCTTGGATTTTTTTGGTTTTAGGAAATGTCGACTTCCTTACGATGTTTTCCTTCACCGTTTTGAGAACAATGGTGATGGAATAATTTATACAAAGTAACGCGCCTGTCAAGGTGCGAACCTCAGACCTACAACTCATAAGTCGCAGCCGTTACCACTGGGCCACCACTGCTGATAACATGCTTTAATTCACCGTCTTTAGTCTACTCTACCACAGCAAGAATATTGAAAGCCATAAAGATTATTATAAAAAGAAAAAAAAAGAAAGAAAATACGTTTATTTGCGGTAAACATGACGCAAAAAAAAAGAAAACAAAATTAAAAAATGGAAACAAGTTTCTGGGAAAATATGCGTCACATTCACGCAAAACGGCCATCGCTCAGCATGATGCTGCGACCCTATGCAAGACAGAGCCCCAGCGTTGGTTTTTTTTTTATCTTAGTTATGAGCCAATAGTTATTTAAAGTTACACATTATGTACACAAGTAAGTATTAAAAAAAATGTTATCTGCCTAAAAATCATAATTACACTACATACAAGGTCCTGGGTTCGATTCCCGGGTCGGGCAAAGTGTTATTGGGTTTTTCCATCTGGAATTTCTCAGTATCAGCCCGGAGTCTGGATTTGTGCCCGATGATGGCAATAGGCTCGCCCCCTATTACATGGCACTTAAACATAATTAACGAAATGTCGGTGACTATAGGTACACCTCTGCCTAATCCAACGGGGAATACAGGCGTGATGTTATAGTACTAGGTACTTATTACAACATACAAAACTTCGATTAATTAAATTATTTACTTATCAAGCCTACGTACAAAGCAGTACCTATTTCTGTAAATTGAAATAAGCCGTTTAAAAGCCGCAGACTGTTTCCAAATCTTCAATTTAGTCGAATTTAACGAACGAACGTATTTAGACTACAGAGTGTTAACGTTAACAAGCAAAAGCGTGTGTTCTCGAATGTACTTACTAGTTGATGGAATGTACTGTTGTGCGCGGTTGTACCGGCTACGAGGGATTTACGACGGCGTTTACTTGTCTGACATTCTGTCCGAGATACACGAGGTTAGTTTCTCAAGCCAGGATAGTAAGCAAGCAAGCTAGTCACTCTGGCTTCGTGTATAGAACTAGCTTCATTTATAGGCTAGTAAGCCAGTGAGAAATTTTGTAAGCTATCGTCTCAAGCTAGGATACTTAATAGAATAGGGTGTTATTTTTTGAGCTAGTAGCACCTCCACTAGTGATTTTACTATCCTGGCTTGTGTACTAGCTTCATGTGGCGGCGAAGCTAGTATTCGATTGGCTCGTGTGCAGTGACTACTCATTGAACGTAACCAGATGTTGTACAGTCGGTCTATTCTGTATTAATCTCACGGTGAAAATTTAGGTGAAGTGAGATTGAAGTGAGCTGTCATTCCACCTGCTGCTAGGGACTGACAGCTCACTCCGAGCTCACTTCACCTAAATTTTCACGGTGAGATGGTTACAGAATAGCACTGCTGTACTGGCTTAAAATTATCTGGAATTGTATAAACTCAAACTCAAAGCATTTATTTCAATTAAACCATTTACAGGCACTATTGAACTGTCAAGAAGTCGGTCAGTCAGAAATATGAAGCTAGTCGCCCATTCCAAAGCGTAGTAGCTACCTATGGAGAAGAACGGCCAAGAAACTCCACGGACACTCTTTTAAATCAAAACATAAACAGCTCTAGCATGTGGCAAGGCAGGACAGCAAGCCAGGATAGTATACCGAGGTCCTAGCTTGCTATCCTAGCTTTACACTAGCCTCGTGTATCTCGGGCATTAGAGTTTACTGCGAAAGGCTTGTGAAGTGTTTTAGTTACACTAAACACTGGTTAGTGTCTTTCAGTCGTCATGTCTTGGACGTGGAAAACCACGATGATTTTTCGTTAGGTAATAATTTTACATAAACAAAACCGGCCAAGTGCGTATCAGACCACGCACAATGAATGAAGGGTAGTTGGGATGAATTTATAGCAAGAACAAACTTAACTTTGTAGTTCAAAAATATGTTCTTCCATTAGGAATGTATGGGAGAACAAGTGATAGTTTTCCTTTTAATTTCGTTATACTCGTATATATACTACTGCCTTGAATTTTTTCACTCATCCAAAACCAATCAACTGGAGGGGGGGGGGACACTTGACTAACATTTTTTTTAAAATCATCATAATAATAATAATCAGGTCTAGGGTGAGGAGCCGGAGGTCTAGGTCTAGGGACAGGAGAGAGATACATAAACCCGCAGGGCAGCATGTGGCGAGCTGTTGGGCAGTAGCGATCCCACGGACCCTATCTCCCGGGAGACATCTTATTCCTCATCTCTGGCTTACCTTCATTGGCCGGCTGGAGTGAACACTGACGAGAAATAGAGCTCCCACCTGTTTCTTGCCTTTATTGGCCGGCTTGAGTGGGGATTCGCAAGAGCAAATGTGCTCGGAGGAAGGAAGCATTCCAGTAAGATGCTGGTAGGGATCTTGACCGTACTTCCGGGATTGACCTGATAGCCGTGGAATACCGCTCCACTGCTTATAAGCACCTCAGGACATGTTGCCCCCTTGTCGCTACGACACTTTGTGCTAGCGACCGTTTTCGGGGGCCCATTATTGAGTGTGCAATTCACCCCCTGCCATTTTACCTGTGTATTTTATATAAAATATTGGTCAGGCAGGGGCCATAGTTTTTCCATAGTTCTAGATTACCAGTTTACTTAGCCACCCAAACCCATAATCCAATATCTTTGTTTCCATATCTTGCAGTATTCCCTGCACCAACCGGGGTTTGTCCTTGGGTGCACTAGCATAGTGCGTAAAGGGATAATCATCGGTTGGTGCCTCGTTTCATTAAACACGTCTAACGGGCCTCTGCGAGTTGGCTTCGGCCCCTCGTATGCCTTCCAAAGGTCCGGGACCCTTGGGTCCCGAGAAATGTCAAATAATCATAATAATCATTTATTAATTGGTACAAAAGAAAAGGTCTTATACAAATAATAGTGTCCATTAGCCATATCCTACCATAAGGCATGCAAAATTACAAATACACAGGTATCTATGAAACTACAATTTAACAATAGAAGACATTATTTAAAATATACGTATGGAGTAACATTATATACGAGTATGTCTGCCTTGTTAATATTCAGTGACAGAGTAATATGCTTTTTTTAGTAACAGTGTTTTTATATTGTTTTTAAATATATTTATATCACTTATCTCCAGAAGTGACTTTGGTAAATGGTTATATATTATGTATGGCGTGGAGCCATACATAATATACTTTTATTTAATAACGCTGTTTTATTGCTCGGTTAACATAATATATTGAATTTGTATCTTTTGCTTTGTAACTTATTGAAGTAGTTCGTATTTTTCCTAATGAACATTATAACCTCTAATATATATAAACATGGTAACGTGAGAATATTTAATATTAAAATTTGCACTTTAAAGCTTAATATTTCGCAAACGGAGCCCTGAATCCAAAAATGGTTTTTACAAACTCGCAATAATTTTGAACGACTTTTCCAATGAGATACCATGGGATAGATGAGAAAAAATCATATGGAGGTAGGTACCCCAAAAAAAATATTTATTATGATTTTATTTATCACTTTATCGACGTGATTAATATGTATACCCATGCTAAATAACAGCTTTCTAGTACAAAGAGTCTCTGAGCTAAGCCGCGGAAAGACAGACAGACGGACGGACAGACGGACATGGCGTAACTATAAGGGTTCCTTGTTTACTACTGAATCCTAAAAAAGTGCCGAAATGTAAAGATATAGTAAAGTTGAAACCTTCTAAATACAGATGAATTTGTTTAATGAATTGAATGAATAATTCCCTTATATTGAGTGACTAGCGGTCACGACTGCGGTATGCGAGAGAAGATATTGCGTAGTTTCCCGAACACTGCCCAGCCGACTCTGCTACAAGGAGCTTCTGGCACTCGGATGACGTTGACGGGGAGGCGCTGTTGGTAAACATTTGTGCAATTCTTTTGTGGAATGTATTGAAAAAACAAGATGGCGGCTTTAGTTCTGATTTTGGCCACGCGCCAAAAGAACCTTGTAACGCTTTAATACATTTTCAATCAACATCTAATAAATTGTTAACATAAAACATGAAAGCAGCTTATTAAAGTAGGTAAATAAGCTTATATTTAACATTATAAATTCTACACTATGTATATTAAAAGTCTGGTTTCCTAAAATTACTTAATCTAATTTTATTCATGGAGCGTAGATGCTGTCTGGCGTTCGCAATATTTGAGAAACTGGGATTTTCCATTAAAAAATGAATGGTTATTACTGTTTACCTTTTAAATTTTCCTTTAAGACGTAGATATAATTATGATTTTAGTGACTTTTAAAATCTGTTATTACGCCTTCAAATAATGCAAACAAGTTAAGTACGTTAAACTAGAACGCGTAGGTACACATCAATTCTTCACATTAATTCTTGTTCTTCTTTGTTTTTAAAAGAACAAATTTTTTGAAACAAATCTCATAACTTGTTTAGTTGAATTTGCGTTCGCACCGCACGAAACATGAGTAAGTTTTAAGGCAAATCTCAAGATTGCACTGTTGCAGCTGCGTTTGCACTGTCTAGAAACATAATCAATAGCTAGTTAAGCAATTTGCCTGTAAAAAATATCAAGTGATATGAAACGTCAACCGTTTCGCGTCAACAAGTTGCGTGACAATGCGAGCGTGAGTCGATACATTGACAGAAAACAGAGATTTCAACATGTTTTTATGTGAATGTTTCGCAGTGCAAACGTACAAAGTCATGCCATTAAAGTTGAGACTTGACTGCGCTTCCCGCCGCTCTTTCCCCCGCCCCGATGACGCCCCGGCGGGGACCTCATACCGCTAAAGATACCCATATATCGTCTACTGCGCAAGTAAAACCACGTGGTGCGTCAAGTCTTAACTTTAATGGCACGACCCAGATAAACTTAGCCAATTCATACAACTGTCAAACAATGGCAGTTGTGATTTGAATATAGAGTCCGCGACCACTGAAGTCCTTTTGATACGGCGCTAGTGTCTATGTCAACAGATTGCATTAAAAAAAAATGTAGTTCCACAATTTGTCCTTCTTTCGTGGCGCGCACTCTATATACAATTTAAGTTGGTAAACTGTTTTCTTAACAATTAATTTCGCTATGTATATTTATATATCTATATACTGTAACAACTTTGCATTCAAAAATGCAAAGTTGTTACAGAAAGAAAATATAAGAAAATATAAATATAATATAAGAAAGTGCATTAAAATTAATGAATGCACTTTCTACTACTAACAAAATATTACCATCTAACTGTGCGTTTACACTGGCGAAACATCACAACAAAACATGTTGAAATCTCTAGTTCCTGTCAAACATTGTATGGAACATTGTCACAAAATAGAGATTCTAACATGTGTTGTTGTGAATGTTTGTCACAGTAAGCGTCCACGCCACAACATGTCACCCGTATGTTTCCTCTAAACTTAGCGGTACCAAGGTGATTATGTTACAAAGAGGTTACATACATGCCGTTTTAAAAGCCGTCATGACTTCAAACAACTTTGTTTTGCTTTGGCTTTCAATGTGAGAGACATCGCTTGATTGATCGCTCCTTCAATCGATCAAGCAACGGCGGAGTTGTGCTCAAAACTGAGGGAGAAAATTGTTTGTACTTATTTGTCAGGTGTATGTAGATTGAATGGTACAAGGTGAGATTGTTATGTTCAATTGTGAGGGAATGGGGTTGGAGTTAAAGTGATGAGGGTGGAGTGAGAAACCCTATTTATTTGTCAAAGTCAAATAATTTATTTCAGGTAGGCACATACATGGCACTTTTGAACGTAAAAATTTACAAAAAAATTGAATTGATTCTAGTCGCCCCAAAGATAGTTTTCGTATGGAGAGGAATGGCCAAGAAATTCCACCGTTTTTTTTTATTCCAACTTTTAATGATTTTATACTGAAGATTACGTCTAAACGAGTAGTGTTAATGATTTGGAAAAAAAAAAGGTTAACTGCTCTGCTAAAAATTAACTAAAAAGTAATAAACAAGTTGTATTAGTTAATCTGTATATACTGCAACTCTCTCGGGGACCGTTGTGTCGTTGTGTGGAACACTATTTAATCTAAGAGGTCCCCCGACTACAAAAAATACAATCTGCCTGCGACTAGATAATTAGACAATGGTGAAAACATTTCTGTGGCAGATTCGTCATTTTGAACTGGGTGAAATATGTAGGTTAGGTTAGAACTGTGACCAATCATGCGCGAGCCGAGCGAGCGAAGCGAGTGGTGCCGCGGCCGGCTAGCGAGCGCTACTTCCAAGTTGCTCGCAGAAATGTTTTCACCATTGTCTAATTATTCGTGTTTTCGCAATCCCTAGGGTTTTCGAGAAAATTCTAATTATCAAATCATCCTACGACATATACATTAGGTAATTATATAATTATATGTGAAGACGATGCACCTAGAATAAAATTACTATGCCACGCTGGGTAAAAATAATTAAAAATGAAGTAATGACAGATCATGTTATAGATACAGTCTTTCTATTTTCTTAATGTCCCTCGGGAATCATCGCATTTCCGAATACAAACGAAAGCTAATTACCATTTCCATCAATTATTAGATTTATCGTGTATAATAATTTGAATTCAGAACTAAGTACTTTATTGTTATTTTGTTTGGTTTTCCGTGAGAACTATATATATAGAGCTGTAAAACTATTTTCCTTTTTAACTGACTTCCAAGCCAATCATAATGATTTTTTCCAATATAATTTCTTTGATTGTTGTCATTCATTGTAATATTTTTAATAGCTACGTATAATTTGAGGCCAAATGTTTTCAATTGGATTCAAATCCGGTGGCAATTGTATATAAATCGATCTTTAATGATTTGGGTTATCAGGTCTTTACACCTTTTTTATTTTTATCTGTCCAATATTTCCCTTTTGAGTGCGACGTATGCACATATGATTAATTCATTAAGACAATATTTTTGCCATCGGCCCTCATCCTTCCCGATTGCTTTCTGATTTATTTATATCGAAACCAATATCTTTCAAATTTTTCTTAATGTCTCCAGACAGCCTCCAAATTAGATAGCCTCAACCAACTTCGATTTTAAAGTCCTCAAACAAGGTAATTCCTTAAAGCGTAAATGACAATTGTAAATCCATGTAACTTATGACAGAATAGTCAAATCGTCCAAATTTAAACGAACTTGTTTGCTATTTTTAGGGTTGCGCAGTAACAAGGAACCCTTATAGTTTCGCCATGTCCGTCTGCCTGTCTGTCCGCGGTTTAGCTCAGAGAATGTTTGTACTAGAAAACTGTACTTTGGCATGGGTATACATATTAATTACGCCGACAAAGTGATAACATAAAATGAACAAAACATTTTTTTGGGTATATATGTAGTATAATAAATATATATAATATTTAAAAAAAACACCCCCACTTAACGTGTAGGGGAGCTACACGTTAAGTGTGGGTGTTTTTTTTTTCTCGTCTATCCCATAGTGTAGGGTGTCGTTAGAAAGGTCGTTAAAAATATTGTGGGTGTGTGAACACCATTTTTCAATTCAGAGATCCACTTGAGAAATATTAAGCATTAACGTGCTAATTTTTGTTAGTCATGTGTCCCTCCCCTGCAAGGTAAATGGTTATACTTGGACTTGTGAAAAAATTCACAGCAGTAGCATTTATGTAACGAAGTTAAAAGGAAAACGATTACAGCTTAGTAGACTTTACAGGTTAACGAGTAATAATCGACAAACTTATGCATGGAGAACATGTTTTTCAACTACAATGTTAAGTTTGTTCTTGAGATAAACTCATCCCAACTACGGAACCCTTCATTGTGCGTGGTCCGACTCGCACTTGGCCGGTTGTTTACTCTTTTTGGTGATGTGGGAGCCAATGTATCTTTTTTATGGTTTTCTTTTACAATATACTTTGCAGTTCCGACTGAAACACCACAAGCTTCAGAAACACGGTTTTGAACTTTTTGAAGATAACCATTGCTTTCTTTCTTGAATCCATCGGCTTCTTGTAAAAAATACAAGTATACACTTAAAATTATCTGTCGTGCCTGTGACTTTATCAGCTTTCCTCCCATTTTTAAAATAAATTACATTAATTTAAAAGAGAATTAACAACTCTATATACTTCGAAGTCGATTGAGAGCGACCGACGACTGACGAAACACGAAGTTTGCCGACGGACATTAAGAAAATAAAAAGACTTTTACATGGTGCTCACATATTTACAAACATTGTAGAAGATACGATATTTCAATAATCGTGACTTTGTGGTCGGTACGGCTATTTCTATCATAGAGGGGCTCGTGGCTAAATAATAACAGCCGCACGTTTCGATCGAAGGTTAAGCTACGCTTACCGCGGTCAGTTCGTGGATGGGTTATCATCCATTACATATCGAGACGCCTCCATGCCTCGAAAAGCACGTTAGGCCGTTGGTCCCGGCTGTCATTCGTAGATCTTTGACAGTCGTTACGGGTAGTCAGAGACAGTCGTTAAAGCCAATAGTCAGACAACCAGTCTTACCAAGGGGTATCGTGTTACCCAGTAACTGGGTTGCGGAGATTATTGTGTGGTATTAAGCATCCAGCTAGAATGGAAGCCGATCCCAAGATAGTTGGAAAAAGGGTAGGCAGATTGATTTTGACTCGTACTCGATAATCTAAGTAATATTCACTTTCACACCCTTTTTAGGCATATTGTGTTTCAAATAAGTACTTACCTAATACAATCATTGTCTCTGAAAAAACAAAAAACCAAAAACATTTTTAAGTATCGATTTTAAACTGTCTTAACGAATTTCAGCGTATATATTTATTATAAACCTTTTAAAGAAAATGGTCGAGTGACAGCATAATGTTGATGATGCAGCGTATTTTAAGGATTATATTCAATATTTGCCAAAAAGCACTTAGTGTAAACGAATTCTAATATAATGTGCTTTCATTGAAAACCTATTATAGTTATTGCGAATATGTAAAGTAGGTAGGTATGTAAATGTAAATTTTCCATTATCATTATTCGTATTTTTAGTTAAAGAGAAAATGAAGTACAAATATTTAAAGAAGTAGGTACAACGTAGTTGTTTCCAATTTAACCTGATGAAAAATATCTTATCTATTTCTGCAGGACCGATGTTATCTCTCTGCACATCAAAATTGGTTCAGACTTTATGAAATGAAATTGTTTATTCTGTAAATACGATATCGGAATTACTTTTATCATTGATTGATTAATTGATTGATTTTTTTGTTTAAAATTGACCTTTGTATTAAGCCTTTTTATATTTTAGTCATAAGGATATTGTTTAGGGCTTTTTGGTTGGTGAAATAAAGAATTTTACACGTCATATTAAAAATAAGCTAAATGAGTTCGGCGAATCCTATCTGACTACTCTGAGAAGAAAGGCCGAAACAAACTCAGAGGTCACAGTCTCTTTTAAAGTCCAGACATAATCTTGGTCAGGCCATAATAATATGAGGACCATGTAGATTAACTACTCTGAGAAGAAAGACCGAAACAAACTCAGAGGTCACAGTCTCTTTTAAAGTCCAGACATAATCTTGGTCAGGCCATATGAGGACCATGTAGATTATTCGTACACAAAAATATATCTAATTTTAAAAAGATTTCCGATATTCATAGTTTAAATACGAGGAATAAACACAACCTCGCTGTACACCGCACTCGTCTCCACAGAGTAGGCAACTCGTTCATGGGTCAATGTATACGCTTTTACAACAAACTTCCCATCGACATTCGAAACTTACCCATTAAACGATTTAAAAGCTGTATTAAAACCAAACTTTGCAAAAAAGGGTACTATAAAATTTTAGATTATTTAGATGATAAAAAAGCTTGGGATTGAGCTGCTCGCTCTGCTAAGCCTTGTGCTAAAATCATAAAATCAATACCAGTATTATATAAAAATTACATACAAAATGACATTATTACTTTGTAAAGTATTTTTTTATTTTTTTTTTAATATTTGTGAATGTGAGGACTATGTGGATTTTTAATAATAATTATTTTTTCTTTCTTATTTAGTTTTAATGATGGTCTGGCAGTTTGAGTAGTTTATGAGGCCTACCCAAATGTCCTTTCTTTGGTATTGTTCGTCGAGTTGAGCTCCTTAAGTTCTGGGTTGAGCTCCACGATTACTGACAAATGCTTGCACTGACAGGACAGGTCCACTCAAATCTGTGTGGTTCTTTTCTCAAAAGACCATTTCAGACACTAATCTACATGGTCCTCATATGGCCTGACCAAGATTATGTCTGGACTTTAAAAGAGACTATGACCTCTGAGTTTGTTTCGGCCTTTCTTCTCAGAGTAGTCAGATAGGAAACGCCGAACTCATCTAGCTAATTTTTAATAACTTTTTTAAGATGACGTGTAAAAGTGATTCCAATATCCTATTTACAGAATAAACAATTTCATTTCATTTCATTTAGTGTCTGAAATGGTCTTTTGAGGAAAGACCCACACAGATTTGAGTGGACCTGTCCAGTCAGTGCAAGCATTTGTCAGTAATCTTGTAGCTATTGTAATCTGTAGTATTTGTTGACCATCATTATTCTGTTAAGTACCTGGTACTTGTTGAAAGACCTACACTGTCCTTCCATACCTAATAACACTGTTATTTGAAAATGTTGTAGGGGCCCATTATTTTTAAAAGAGTAACCGTGGAGTTTCTTGCTGGCTCTTCTCCATAGGAAACAACCAATTGGAACCGTGCACCTAGCTTCTGACGTTTCATAAGTGCCCATGTAGGTTTATATGAAGTAAAAATATTTTGAATTTGAATTTTGAGCTAAACTTAGAACTTAAGGAGCTCAACGACTCGATTAACAATACCAAAGAAAGGACATTTGGGTAGGCTGCTTTGAGTACTCAAACTGCTAGACCATCATTAAAAGTAACTGAGAAATAAAAAAGGTCTGTAACCGTTTCATTTTGCAAACGTACTAAATAGAGGTATATTTTGTTCTCCTTTGTTTATAAAGTCTCGACCTTGAAAAGAATAAACGGAAACATTATACGATTTTCGAAGAGCCGTTTGACGAGATCTAAGTATCGTAGGAATTTGTCTATTGGTATATTGGCGTATGGTACCTGACATTATGGCAAATAATTTAATTCAATGTTTAACTAAAACTATTGAAAAACTAAAATATAGCATCGAAAAATTCATCCGCATCGCTGTCGACTGGTAATGTACCCAAGAGACTGGCCGCATTGCCACGTTGTATGGCAAAGTAGTTTTTCAATAGTTTTAGTTAAGTTTGTGTATAATTTTGCTAATTTTATTAATTGATTTGTAAAATATGTTTTTGTTCATTCAATGTTTTGTGTTGCGTAGTGTAAATTATTTTGCATATTATTGTATAGAATCAAGTTTTTCTAACTGAACAGACAGCTGTGCTGCTGGGGAGTTTGTTGCGCCACTTCTTCTTCCTAGCTAAAGCACTAGGAAGTGGTGAAGGGCGGGCGTTTTGGGGGACTGTCTTATGTAATTTTGACGTTCGTAAAGTGCTGATTCTCAGCTTAGTTTGAATAAATGACTGTGTCTCAAATCTCGATAACGTGCACACCGACAGCCAGTCAAAACCCTTTTTCTGTTTGTTTTTTACTGAATATTTACTTGGTTAACGTGTAAGGTATGATTAATTTCAGACGACGGCCTTACAACAACATCAAAGGGTTTCGGTGAAATCTGACAGGTACTTATACTGAGTGTGGGATAATGATAGGTAGGTATGTAAACACATGGCAGGATAAAAGATAAATAGAGACTATACAGGGTGTAAGAAAGATCTTCTCGGAAACTGTTATTAATTCGGAATATGATTCTAAACCCGCCAAAATTCAAATTTATTACGGTTATTTTAAAAACACGGCTGTTCCTTACATTAGAATTAAAAATTATATGCTGTGGGTTCTGTCATTATGTGCTAAATTCATGAAAACAATTTTTAGTATCGATCTCCCTTACACCGTGTATATAGATAGAATATTTACTTTATTGTATATACACGAAAATTGTAACATAGGTTTTTCGTGCCTGAAGTGTATTTGGTCAACAGGAGTTAGACAAATACAATTAAGTGTTGGGAAGGTGCACGCAGTATATATAGTCCTCCAGACCGTATTTCGGCCACGGCGGCCTATCTCAACGGAGACTAGCCTTCGGCGCGGGAGATATTATAGTGCACAAGTGTGGACGCAGACACAGGTGCACTCTCTCTTCCCTCACTCTCATAGAACGCAGTATATAGAGAGTGTAAAGTGCAGAGCAGAATTACTTACTCATGTCTTCATTAGGTATTCAACGCGTGACATGCCAGCACGTTAGGCGGTCCACACACGTCATACAGACGCATACTATGCAAGTCTCACTGACGCATACTGGGCGAGTCTCAACGTGCTAGAATGTCTCGTGTGTCGCATGTCTATCGAGTATGACCTGCATAATCAATAGACACTGGTGCCGATTCTCTTGTACACCGAACTAAACTAACTAAACTATCACTAAAATTCCTTACTTTTTACTATGAGAATCTTAACGCTATTCTGCAATAAAAAGTCTCTAAACTTAAAAATTATTTTGACACAACTAAATCGAATTTGACAATCGCGACCACGTGGTACACACTTGTTTGCCCTACCCCGTGAATTTTTTTAGAGCCGGAGGTGCGCAGCCTCGACGTGTTTTATATGGAATTTTTCACATTTTGCATGGACAATAAGAAAAATTATTACCTACGTGTTGATAATTAGGGGTTCCATAAAGGGGGTCGAAATTTTCATAATTTTTGCGATAGGACACACTATTTTCGAGATATAAGCAAAAGAAAAGAAAAAAAATATATACAGTACTGTTTTTGCATCTGAAGTCGAGGTGTTCGTGTGAATTTTAGTTCATGACAACTAATAGTATTCCACACCATATTTTATCGCGATTAAAAATGGTCAGATTTAGGTAGACAATTAAAATTTTAGGTGAAAAACGTCAAATTCAGAATAGCAAAATTGACATTTTCACTAAATTAAAATCTCAGTGCTATCTTAGTGCTGTCAAACTAAAATATAGTTAAGTTGGGTCACTTTAGTCTATTTCAGAATGGGAAATCATCGTTTGACAGGAATAAACTAAATTTTTGTGATTTTTAGTCTAGTTTAGACGCCTTTGTGACAAGAGAATCGGCACCAGTATGTTCACAAGTAATGCAGGTCTAAGGGCGTAAAGGATTAAGGCATTCATCATTTCAATGAAGACTAGATTACTCAAATAATCTATGATGTTAGTTGCCCGTTCTAAAATTATGGGTTCTATTGAAAAAAAAAAAACAAGCACAAAACTTCGTGTTTGTTCGTCATTCTTCGTAAAAGATCGCTTTCATCTTTCAGTTGATAAGTTTTGGCCTCCAGCTGATAAGTGTTAGCAGTTGGGTTTCGCAACAATTGATAAATTTATTGTGCAAGAGATTATGTTTACAATATGCGTATATCAGTTTCCTTCGTATCACCCAATAAACCAGCATATTTTAGTTAGTTTTTTTCACAGAACAATATTCCCGCACCGAAAACATTCCGACAAACAAAGTCAGAATTATTCTCAATCAAGTCCCAATTCCTATAAGAGATATATGCAGGCAATATCAGAGCGAGTCGACGGGCGGGCATAGTCCGCGAGCCAAATTAACCAATATTGACGACGCAGCCGCGCTACGAACTCCACGTGCCGCCGATGCCGCTACGAGCTACGAATGTGCTACGAGGGTGCTACGAATGTGGTACGATTTGGTTAAAATATTCATTTCACGGAAATTGTGATTGAATGTTTTGATGGGTTTATTTGTTTTTCTACTGAAAGGAGTCTTCTAATGGCATGATGCAAGAGTAATAATAAAATGTTTTTTTTTGTAAAATTCCGCAATTAATGCTGTTGGTAGTATAGAGTACGATGCTACACTTTTCGACATAGTCGTCTTTTATCTCAGGAATAAGAAATTAGAAAAGAAGTAAAGTCAACAAATGATTTTTGTTTTTACTTTCAAAAGTATTTTAACACAGTACAATAAATGAATAATATCCTATACTATTATTCTATACAGACAGACAGGTCAGCAGACTCATGTCAGTAGAGCCAAATATCAATACTATCACGACTCGGATTTCTTTTGAGAGCCAATTCTTTCTGTGTCCAAACTGTCTCAATACGCTTTTCTTAATCTTCTCTCTCTCTCTCTTAAAAGAAAACTTACTCTAAAAACTTACTCTTTCCCTTCACAACGGTTCCTAAAATTAACTTGCTAAGAAGTAGAATGCCTTCATCATCATCACATCGGCTGATAATAATATATGATAATCTTGGAAAATGTTTGGTGATTTTCACCAAAAATGTTCCAAGGTTAATTTGTTCTAAGGTTAACTTCAGAAATAAATCTTTGAAATATAGTTTGAATTTTGAATAAAACGTCATATCTTGATTACTGACCGGAACACCGACACCCGCGCGTATTTACGCTCGCTATGAGAGCGAGCGTAAATACGACATTTGGACAGAGCCGCACTCTATAGACCAAAGAGCCGATGAGGCTCACGAGCAAGTTTGCCGACCACTGTCCTATACTATTAAATGAGCAATATTTGTATAAACATATATATATTTGTTATCACGTTCTCGAAAACGGCTCTAACGATTTCGATGAAAGTTGCAATGTAGGGGTTTACGGGGCCGAAAAATCGATCTAACTAGTTCCCATATGTGGGAAAATTTATTTTCTCTATTTTTGCAGCCTCAGGAATGTGATACAACGTTGGTATACCTGGACGATATGTTTATCTATTTTCACCCGAGCAGAGCTCGGTCCACCAGGTACTGAGTAATTACTAACATGAGAAGATTAATGACAGATCCAATAGCCAAAATATTTGTCATGTTATTCATTTTCTAAGCGCGTCTCCAATTCACCGACACATTCATACCTCACGGTGATTTTCAAACTAAACAGACTAGGACTCGGGCAGAACTTTGCCGCTGCGTTGTCGGTAACTTATTCCATCGGCTGCATAACACTCTATTAAAATTCGACAACCCTCTTGTTGGATTATCTATTAAATTTCGGGTTAGTTTGGCCAACATGTCAGGGTGTCATGTGTGACACATGACATCTGTCAAATTAGACAATTAATCGACTGTCAGTACTACTTAGCTGCCTAAAATAGGGTTAAGCCCATGCTGAGCCACACGATCATAGATTTAACCACAGTCAGTATTTTCTTAAATTAACAGGGTTAGTTACAACACGGTACAGATAGGAAAATTAATTATTTATAAAAATTACCTACCAATCAAATATGCCCGTATATTTCATTAAATGAAATAGCTATAATACGGCAAATTGACGTAGTATCTCAATTTGATAAACAAGTAATTTTCCTGACTTATATTTAAAACAGTAACCAGAAAAAAGTCCAAGAGTGTGCAACATAGGTGCCTACTTAGGCAACATTAAAAGTGTTGTTTCTGAAACCTCCAACGTATACAAAAATGTAAAACTTTTACGCAAGCAGAGTAACTGGGTACCCTAGTTTGCCCATAAATAAGCTAAATAGTGAAATATGCAAACATTACTGTTAAAACAATGCGAGCACAACAGAAATTAAATCTCCAAACTCCAAAAGCGCATCATCAACAAAGTATAAAAGGTTGAACTAAAACTTGGAAATGAATTCCATTTAAAACTCACCAGCATACATTCATAACTTTGATATTAGTCGAATGGAGTGCCTAGGAAGCGGAGCGTAAAATATACCAGACTAATTCCAAGAGTTTCTGACTCATTACTGGGAGACTAAGAGCCATGCATAAAGAACGTAAAGCAAGAAAGTTTGGTGACGAATGGTTCCAACGTTGACCATTTTGTGAAGACCTTACGCGCCACTACCATCCCCCCGCGACGGTCCTAATTTTCACTGAGAGAGAGGGGGTGGGGAGTTGCCAGCATAGTGGTGCGTTTTCCCTGTGTTCAGCACGTGGTAGGAAGGTAAATGCAGCGCGCCGCGTTCGCAATCAAGGTAAATGTTGCCAGGTGCGTTCGCGGCGGCGGCCCGCGAATTTATAACGGCAACACTGACAACTTGATTTATACGCGGCAAACATTTTCGCGGTGTACCAATTGTGAGATATTCCGTTACACGCTCGGCTGCGTTCTAGATGGGTAACTATTTTTCACGTTTTATTGGTTTTCGTTTCGTTCGTGATGTATTTTATTGATGTGTTGTTTTTTTTGGGGTTTCGTGTGTCCGTCTGGGATGTAGATCTATTTATTTGGCATGTAATAAAACGAAGCGATGATTCCTTATTTTGTCCTTATCGCAACATCTTATAAGAAATGATAAAGGAAAATGCCTCGACTGCCTCGTTGGTCTATTGGTCGTAAGCACTGCTGAACATGAGGTCCTGGGTTCTATTCCCATGTCGGGTAAAGTGTTATTGGGTTTTTCCATCTGGAGTTTGTCAGTAACAGCCCAGTCTGGAATTTAATAAATAAAAAAAAAAAAATAAAAAAAAAAAAAAAAAAAAAAAAAAAAAAACTAAATAAATAAATAAATATTTAATAAATTTTTTATTTTTTTTTAATAGGCGCGCCTGCATGGGACGTAAACATACCTGATACACCTCTACCTAACCCTTCGAAGAAACAAGGCGTGATGTTATGGTAAAGGAAAATCGTTCAAGTAAAGGAGTGATCAAATCTATAACTATAACTATATACTAGATCGTTACTGAAACTGTATTTGTAAACAACAAACTTGCCTTTTGATTTAAGGAACAGAATAGGTTGAACATTCGGCCAGTTAGATAAAGCACACATTAACAGTGAGTTGCTCTCCTTTTTGTTAAGTAAGTAGCTATATTGATTTGCACCTCTGGAAAAAACCTTTTTTTTTTTTTTTTTTTTTTTTTTTGTCGCTGAGAAATGCTTTATGCATTGCCGCTCGTGGGGGACGAGACGGGGTATGTGGGACTCCTGTCAGAATGACAGTATACCCACTAAAACTCAGCGGTGTTCCCACATCGCCGTGATGGGAGGGCCATGGGAAACCGGCTCAGCCTTTACATCCACAACCCTCCCGGCGCATGCCCGCCTAGCTGGCGGGCCCCGCATGCCCCCCAGGTTGGGGGGCTACGGGAATGGCCGGGAACACCTGGCCATTCCCGTCCGACACTGGTGGAGGCCTGTGCAATACAGGCAAGGGTGCCCCCGCACCCGTTGCCTGCTGGCCTCCACCTGGGAGGAGTCGGAGATGACTATCAAATTGACGTCTTCTTCGACCCCTCCTCCGCCTTCGGAGCGGCGCCGCGTGAGGATCGTCCTCCCGCGCGCACTCTGCCGACTCCTTCTGGGACATGACATGTTCGCAGAAGGAGGCGACTGCCACCCAGGACCTTTCATTCCCCAGCATGGCGTTGACCACGCCGGGGAGTGAGAGGTCCGGTCCCATCACCGCGATAAGACCTTGGCGCGTCTCGGTCCACGACGGGCACACCTCGAGGGTGTGCTGCGCCGTGTCCTCCACCGCACCACAGTCGTGGCACGACGGTGTCTCCTCCCGTCCGATTCGGTGCAGGTACGATCCGAAGCAACCGTGTCCGGACAGCACCTGCACTAGACGGAAGGAGAGGAACCCGTGCGACCGCTCGAGCCAGTCTCGCAGGACAGGCCCAATCGCGTCGAGGGTTCGGCGGCCGAAGGCTGCGGTGGCGAGTTCCCCCGTCCAATGGACAACGATGGCGTCCCTCGCCTCCCGCCGGACGGCCTCCCGCTCTTCCGGGGCTGGGCGTTCTCCTCTCGCCCTCCGCCCCGCCGTCCATTCATACACTCTGGCGAGCACCCACGCCTCGAGTTCCCAAGGAGGGGTGCTGGCCAGAGCACATGCTGCCGCGAAGCCCACCGTGCGGTAGGCCCGCGCCACCCGCTGGGCTATGGCCCTTTGGGGTGCCCGCAAGGCGGTGGCGTTCTCCCTCCTCTGGAGGGAGTCCTCCCAGATAGGAGCCCCGTAAAGGGCCATACTCCTCAAGATGCCAGCGTAAAGTTGCCGGCATCGCGCGCTGGGCCTCCCCAAGTTGGGAAGCAGCCACGAGAGCGTACCTGCGGCCTTCAGCAGGTGCGACGACAGCCCGCTAAAATGCGGACCGAAGCGCCACCTGCTGTCGAGTACAAGGCCCAGATATTTCATCTGGGCCTTCACCTCAATTCTGACGCCCTCCACGAAGATGTGGGCGTCAGGTGGGGGGCGCTGCCGAGGTCCGTGGAAGAACACAGCCTCGGTCTTGTGCAGCGCCACCGTTAAACCTAGGCGGCGGATCCTCCCCGCGACCAAGGATCCGCCCGCCGAGGCCAAGTTGGCCGCCTCCCTGAAACTCCCCCCCCGGGCGGTGAGGAGAGTGTCATCCGCATAGCAGATGACACTCGTGCCTCGGAGGAGAGTTCCACCTCTGGAAAAAACCTAATCTAACCTTATAAATGCGAAAGTGAGTTTGTTTGTTTCGCTTTCAGGCTAAAACGGCTGAACGGATTCGGACGAAATTTGGCACATGGGTGCATGACCTGAAGATCGGACGAAATCGGGGGCAACAGCTAGGATCCTAACTTAATATTATAAATGCAAAAGTAAGTTTGTTTGTTGATTCGTTCGTTTGTTATGGTTTCACGCTAAAACGGCTGAACGGATTTGCATAAAATTTGGCACATGGGTAGATAATAACCTAGGTTAGGAGATAGGATACTTTTTTCGCACGGGATCGAGACTTGTGCGGGTGATCCGCGGGTCGCAGCTTGTTATAAATATTTATGGTTACATCTCTCCGTAACGTTTATTAAACAGGGCCCTTGTGTCAAACTTTTTATGCCGCCCATGAGCCACTGACTTGGCTTCACATGCCGTCGAGAGATATCTCTCAGACATGCCGTTTCCTCACGATATTTTGCTTCATCGCTTTTTGAAGAAAGTGATAATTATGCAATACGCACGTGAATCCGAAAAGTCAGAGGTGCGTGGCTTGGGTTCGAACACGAGACCTTAGAGACCTTAGAGACTTAGCAGTACGACGGTCACAACACTAGGCTAGATATTTCTCGACGGTATGTGAAGCCAAGTCAGAGGCCCATGGGCGGCTTCCAAACTCTGGTTAGTCACTAACAAATTAAGATCTCTCTGTAGCTTTAATAATCACTTAAGCATAGGTACTATAAAAGGATGAAGAAGGAGATCGACAAAGACTGATCACTTTCAAAGCATAGTTTCTATTCCACAATAGTTTTGACACAATAATGGATTGATCGAGAAAACAGAGGAATCGATATTTAAACGATCATTCGTTTTAATTTGTCGCTGTTCGGTAAAGATTGATAGTTCGTTGTTCGAGTTTCCGATACAATCGTGAGTTGTAAATGGTTTTAGTAGAGATTCTGAAGTAATTGTTGTAGGTATTATCTGGATTGCGAACCAAAGTCAGATTTATCCTTTCTCGTACTGCATTTAATGTATTACGGGAATAAAAAACTTATATCCTCGTAGTTTGTGTTCCCGATTTTGATAGACAGTAAAAAAAGATGCATGTTTTGGCTCCGATACGTCGATATTTTTAAATGCTTTAAAAGTCCATAGGCTGAGGATAAAAATACATAGATTGCAGGTTTAGTCTTTAAAGCGTATCGATGGCAAAATGTTCAAATATGCTTGGCCCAAAAATCAGTTGCGCGAACTCTGCTCACTGACGCAGTCATAAGATGATCAAGTGTACTGGTGACGGGCATGCGTCGCAGGATAGAAGGTAGGCCATTGTCTTTGGGGAGATGCCATATACGCATCTGACTCGTCCATGAACCCCCCATCTGTGAAGATTGTCCGACCTGGGTTCGAAGTCTATTAATTGATTAAAATGGGCCGTGACTATTATCAAATGGTGCAGTGGTGGCCGGGAGCAGTGGTGGACCCAGTGGTAACGGACCCGATTTACGAGTTGTATGTAGGTCGTGGGTTCGAACCCAGGCAGGCGCTTTAAATTGTGTAAATAGTTTCATCACCACTGCTCTCAAAACGGTGAAGGAAAACATCGTGAGGAAACCGGCATGTACTAGAACCAAAGATTTGAAGACATGTGTCATCTACCAACCCGCACTGGGCCCGCGTGGTAGATTACAGCCCACTCCCTCTCGAAGAGAAGAGGCCTGTCCCAGCAGTGGGCACATTATAGGCTGATTAGGATTATGCTTTATCAAATATCTTAAAATAATTAAAAGTAATGAGTAGTAGTGGTTTTCAAGCCATTTAACGATACGACATCGTATCGAAAAAAATCGTGTACACTAAAAGGTAGCGTGTGTTAATTAATTTGTATTTCATAAGGAAACGATTGATGAACCGTCAGGAAGTTGGAGAACTAGTGTGATGAATAGTACTGCCACAGAGTAGTAAATAATAGGTCATGGTGTAGCTGTTTGTTGATAAGATATATGCTAGGCTGTGTGCCTGGATAAGTTGTGGTTTTTTACCGCGTACATTGAATCGTATCGCGGACTTCGTAACTGCTTTATCACTCTGGGTGAACGTCACTTGAATAACATAAAATGACAAGGTATATTTGTCTATGTGACAGATAGTTTCAATTCAAGGGCGAATCTCACCAATGAAACTGAAATAAACCGCGTTCAAAAGCTGTCTCAGTCATTATTGTTATGAAATATTGACACTGACAGCCCTAGAACACGGTTTAGAAGTGCTGATCGCGTTCAGTTTCATTGGTGAAATCAGCACTTAGTGAATTTTTTTTAGTGGGAATTGTTGTTAAAAGTGATAAAACGATTAAGAGGTTGACTATACAGTCATAAAGAGATAAGTTCAGTTACCAGTCAAGTGTCAATCATATTAATATCTTTGCACTACGTTGCAAAAATTGTTATTGGTCGAAGCCGAATTTCTGCCCGTTTAATGGGAATAGGCTCGCTCAATATTACATGGAACTTATAACAAAACTGATGAAATGTGAGTATTCTATACACTTATGGCTGTTCCTTCGATGAATTCAGGTTTGTTATATCTTATAGAACAGTGAGCAGTGATAGCCTAGTGATGTGATTCGAGTTGGAACCCAAGGCACGCACTTCTGACTTTTCGGATTTATTTGCGTATTTTATAATTATCACTTGCTTTTAGAATGGTGAAGGAAAACATCGTGAGGAAACGCCGCATGCCTGAGAGATATTTCTCGACGACATGTAAAGCCAAGTCAGAGGCCCATGGGCGGCATAAAAAACTCTGACACCAGGCTAGTCACAAATAACACGAAAAAGAAGATAATAAAGAAATCAAAATGTTAAAAATAATAACTATAACTTGTTGTTAACTATCAAAACTCTTAGAACACTCAAAACAATGGACGATATTCATACATAATCTACTATATAAAAATAAGTCGGGTTTTCCTTCCTGACGCTATAACTCCAGAACGCACGAACCGATTTCCACGGTTTTGCATTCGTTGGAAAGGTCTCGGGCTCCGTGAGGTTTATAGTAGGTAGGGTAGGTAGGGTAGGTAGGGTAGGTAGGGTAGGTAGGGTAGGTAGGGTAGGTAGGGTAGGTAGGGTAGGTAGGGTAGGTAGGGTAGGTAGGGTAGGTAGGGTAGGTAGGGTAGGTAGGGTAGGTAGGGTAGGTAGGGTAGGTAGGGTAGGTAGGGTAGGTAGGGTAGGTAGGGTAGGTAGGGTAGGTAGGGTAGGTAGGGTAGGTAGGGTAGGTAGGGTAGGTAGGGTAGGTAGGGTAGGTAGGGTAGGTAGGGTTGGTAGGGTAGGTAGGGTAGGTAGGATAGGTAGGGTAGGTAGGGTAGGTAGGGTAGGTAGGGTAGGTAAGGTAGGTAGGGTAGGTAGGGTAGGTAGGGTAGGTAGGGTAGGTACGGTAGGTAGGGTAGGTAGGGTAGGTAGGGTAGGTAGGGTAGGTAGGGTAGGTAGGGTAGGTAGGGTTAGGTAGGGTAGGTAGGGTAGGTAGGGTAGGTAGGGTAGGTACGGTAGGTACGGTAGGTAGGGTAGGTAGGGTAGGTAGGGTAGGTAGGGTAGGTAGGGTAGATAGGGTAGGTAGGGTAGGTAGGGTAGGTAGGGTAGGTAGGGTAGAGTAGGTAGAGTAGTTTGGTAGGGTAGGTATAAGTACTTAGTGCTACCCGTGCGAAGCCGGGCCGGGTAAAGCTAGTATGCTTATAAAAAGCATATTACCTTATGTAATTCGCGTAACACGAAGGCACTCCATAAAATTGGTTCGTTACGGAGCGGCGCGTAATGATACGTGCTGCAATCTGAGAAATATATGTTAATACTGGACGGTAAGGCTGTGGGTACAAGGTTGTAGGTAATTATTGAGGTTTTTGTAAGGTATCAAACGAATACGGTCATGTTAATATTGATATATATAAGTTCACGCATCATGTTAGTAATCTAGTATCCAGGAAAACCACTTCTGCCTGAAAATACTCGGAACTGTAATTTTGAACTGAAAAGAGTGGTTTCTCAGATTATGTCGTTTTGAATAAAAATCCAGATTGTCATTTGTCGTTACTGCCAAGGCCCGGACTCCACCGAAGCGGAGACGAGATGAAAGGAGAGAAGATATGTTTTAAACAACCAATAGAATTTTGTTATTTACACTTCTCGTCTCCACTTCAGCGGATACCACTCCGAGCCGAGATATATCATATTTGTATGGAGCGATCGAAGTGGAGATGTGAGCAGTGCCTCGCCGAGATTGAGCTGGGTGGGGCGGTACAACGCGGATATGTGAGCATCGTGCAGTGAGCGGTCAACATCTAAAGCTCGCCGCACGCAGCTCAGTTCCGCCCTTGCCAACACACATTTTCGCTCTAGTCAGCTCACATACCCGCTCCAGTCTAGCCAGTACGCATCTCCGCACAGCTTCGGTGGATACACCCTAGCTGAAAACATCTCTTCTCATCTCCACTTCGGACATTACCGCTTTGGTGGAGTCCGGTCCTTACTGCCTAATTACCCATCATCTAATACAGTCCAAAAATAGCACTTGCTGCAAGACTCAATGCTGACCAGAGGGCCTAGACCAGGTGACATTCTATCAGCGATAACGATGATGGAAATGTCATAAAATGTATTGGTTTGGCATAAGCTACTAAAAAACGCATGTCAATCCTGTTGGAAATTATTGTAGAAATTAGAAACGGTTTGAAAGCGATTGCCACTTGCACAGGTCCTCAGTTCTGTCTGTGAATTAACTGAGATAGAGTAGAGAGCTTTTCAATCCATATCTCCTTAGCCAACAAAAACAGCTTAAAGAATAATTAATAACCAATGCCCTCACAGGCACAGCAACTATCTCCCTCAGCAAAATCTCAGCTGATAATAAATTATGAAACTCCTTAATACCTGTACCTGGCTACCAGGTACATTAAGCGGACGCTGCGGCGCAGACGCTCAAACTTTTGTTTACCACGCCATCGACTTAATCTTGTGGAAGATTGCTAAGCGAGTTTGACTTGGTATTGTCATAGAGTAAGAAAAGGTGTGGGAAACAGAATTGTTTGCAGAACTGGCGATTTAATCTGAAAAAACTCACTTTGAAAACTTACGTGAAATGAGCTTGAAGTGAGTGAGAAGTGATTCACAACACAATATTGCTAGGGTTTGACATTAAAACACACACCGTTGTTTGTACCTACAGACACCCTCAAACTCACACACTTAGTCACGTATTTCCTTACATGCCCTAAAATAAAAGTAAATAAATCATTTTCAATCCAAAAATATTCAATTCAATCCAATTTTCAATTAAATTTTTATTATTTTAATTAAACTTAAAATGAGAGTAAATTAATTTCTATGAGAACTATTTGTATCATTATGTTATTTCTATAGCAAATCATGGTTTTAGGAGGAAGGCCCCGGTGACTGTAACACAGTTAATACTAGTACAGACATCGTCGTTAACTCTATCTTCAAAATGCTCAAAACTCTGTACATTGTGTTTTTGTTTAGAACAGATTAGTTACTTATTATTATTGACAGCCGTTTGGGTAAGTTTCGGAGTAAAGAATGCGTAACCACCGGACGGTGCAGTATTCTCACAAAATGGACCGATAACCTTGCTGTAGTACGCGTCAAACTATATGGCGGCTCTGAAGTGCGCTACTCGCTGCGCAGTACCGGGTGTGGTACTCCCCCGGTGTCACGTGAATTTGTTACTACGCAGCGACTCGCCTTATGTTCTGAGCTGGTATAAAGTTTGAATCGGGCTGCATCTGCTGGATGCGCAGGACCTGTATTTGTGACGATGTTTCGGGGAGGTCTATTCTCAGCTTTGTAGGTATGTCTTTTGGCTCAGAGAACATAATGTTGCTTCCCAGTATTTTTTTTTTTTAAATTGTATTTTGATTCTTTCATTGTACGGAATGGTGGACTTGCATTGCTAAAATGATACGATACATTTTGACTATGACGTTACAATCCTGACTGAGCACTGAACTGAGTTTATCTTACGTTCAGATGGCCAATAGTGCAATGGTCCGTTCTGAGTTGAGCTCCACGACTACTGACAAATGCTTGCACTGACTGGACAGGTCCACGCAAATCTGTGTAGTTCTTTCCTCAAAAGACTATCTCAGACACTTCTGCATGGTCCTCATACGGCCTGACCAAGATTATTTCGGACTTTAAAAGTGACTGAAACTTAAGAGTTTGTTTCGGTTTTTATTCTCAGAGTAGTCAGACAGGAAACACCGAACTCATCTAGTTTAAAAACATACATTATTTCTGACGTGTAAAAAAGGTGTTTTTTTTTAAATAATTTTAAATTCAAAATTTTAAATTCATTTATTGGTGTGATTTTTGGTAGATTTTACATGAGATTTTAATAATAAATAATTAGTTCCTCAAAAAACTACCTTAAAGGTGTACACTCTTTCACATAATTAGTCATTATTATAAAAAAGAATAATCAACATATTAAAATAAAATAATTACAACGAAAATATTAAATTAATAAAATAATTATAAAGAAATACATATCATTTATCATCATTTAGTGCGATTTTGAATGCGTTTCAGCAGTATCCCATCTATGTACACATCTTATTCTATGTTCTTGTGCAGCTAACTTTATAGTGTTACTGTTCTGCTTGTGTGTACAGCATTAACAGCATTAATTGAAACTAACATGAAATTAGGCTTGTTATACCCGAGGGAAGTGTCCGTAACTTTGGGGACACTGGATTTGTGTTGCATGTGGCTGTGTTAGAGTATTTCAAACTGAGTGACTGCGTATGTCTTGTGAGCAAGTGCCAAGTAATTTGTCTTACAGTACGAATCGTGTTCATGATTCTAGAACGGAACAAATATTTGCATGGCCTACAGAGAGCTGTTCCAAGTCTAGTGCCCGTAAGATTTGTGTCAGACATGCATCCAATGTAGGGGATCCGGAATGGCTCGTGGCTAATTAATATCAGTCGCACGGGTCGATCGCAGGTTAAGCTAAGCTTGTCGAGGTCGGTTTTATTACATATCGACACCTCTCTGTGCCTCGGAAAACATGTTAAGACGTTGGTCTCGCCTGTCATTTATAGATCTTTGACAGCCCGAAAGTCTGACGAGTCTTACCAAGGGATACCGTATCACCCAGTGACTGGGTTGAGGTCGTCAGATAGGCAGTCGCTCCATGTAAAATACTGGTATTCAGCTGCATCCGGTTAAATTAAATTAAAATTAAAATTCATTTATTTCGGACAACGAGGATCCGTATTTTGTTAGTAATACAAACTGCTTATATTCTAGTGTTAGTAAAAGTGATATAAAAATATTATCAATTGCAAAAGGCTGACAAGGCAGGAAAACATATTTCCTACCTAATCAACCTCCGCACAAAATCCCTGATATAATTATGGAGTATAGCTCTCCGCCACTGCTCTCAGGATATAGTTGCTACTACCCTGCACACACTCAACAAACATTTCCGAGGCGCTACAGAAACGGGGCAGCCGCAACAACATCCTGAAAGTATTATTATATTGAACGCGCAGGACATCCAGCGATCTCTTAGTGTAGTTGACCCATAGATTGCTCGTGTAAAAACTCTGACAGTAGGCCTTAAAAAGGTTAAAGTTAGCCTAGAAGCCGACCCCAAAATAGTGGGAAAAGGGTGGGGAGATGATAATATACCGAATATAGGAAAATGTTACTGTGGCGACATCTATAACGCGACATACGAACTACGCATTGTATCTGACGTCACGTAAATCCTACATTGGCTTCAATGTGGTAGCTCTTATGGCTACTAAGTAATTTTTCCCATTTGCTTGTTTTTAGTTTTCATTTCGTTAATCTAAATAAATAATAAGTAATTACATTGTCAAATAAATTACATTGCATGCAGAGTTATCCAGAATGATTTTGGAAGACATTCCTAATCCATTGCATCATGTTTGTTTTGTTTGCGTGGCAACGAAAATAACCCATTATAATGTTGTCGAATTGTCAAAACGAAAGGCATTGGAATTGTTAGTGCGTTACGCAAACTGCAACTACTATACTATATATTTCAAGCTTCTGAGGTGAAAAAGTGGCAATAGACCCACAGACAACGCGTGACGTGCAAAAAAATCATGAGTTTGTGGCGGCATCTTCATCACCACATGCGAACTACGCATCAAAGACCTGACGTCACACAAAGTCCTGACGTCACACAAAAATCCTGCATCGCGCAAGTAGAGTTTACCGCGCGAGCAGCATATATATAACTTCCCCAACATCAATCGTTGGGCAATTGCTCGCCAGACGTCGGAGGATCCTCCCTTTTCTATGGAGGATGAGTGAACTTTACAGCCTGTTCCTCCTACCTCTAAACTGGTGACCCCGACGTGATCCACACATCTTAAACCCTACTAAGTGGTATGTACCTACACCTCTGCCTTCCCCATCGGAGAACACAGACGTGATGGTATGCTAAGTGACAGCCAGTACCTTCTTTTTTATTATTCTTTCGTTCTCAAAATTAGCGGTTTATTATTCAGTCCGCGCGTGTGCACACAGCTTTATAATGTTAGTGTTATATTCGTGCACACTTCGATTAATTGAAAATTGGATATAACTTCGGTTTATTTTGTTTCGTGTAGCTTTTACTGTTGTGTGTTTACGTAACGTTTATTGCACGTTTATTTGGAGGAAAAATGTTATGCTTACCTTTTTACAAAACTCCGTAAGAAAGGGTTTGTAGAGAGAAAAGTCGGAATGAGCGAGAAAGAGAAAAGACATTATTTTCGAGTGTAAGACTCGAAAAAAATGACTTATCTCTGTCTCGCTTTTTATTTGATAGCAAACAAGCAGACATCCCCCCTGACTATTGAATAATCAGCCTAATGTTCCTGTTGGGACTTAAGCCGCCTCTTTTCGAGGGGGAGTGGGCTGTAATCTTCCACGCGGTCCATTGCGGGTTGATAGATGTCACATATGTTCGATTTTTTTATTCTCGGATATGCCGAATTCTCAACAAACTCGACCGTCTTCTCAATAACTGCAAACGATTCGTTTTCAATCTGCGTAAATATGATCATGTTTCTGCGCATCGGTCGCTTCTAAGGTGGTTGCCCATACGCCAGCGCAGAGAGCAAAGGGCGCTGACCACCTTGTTTTCATTTCTTAACTCTCCCTCTTCCCCTAGTTATCTGGCCCCCCACTTTCAGTACATTTGCGCCAACCACAATAGAAATCTACGTTCATCTCACAATCGTCTTCTTCAATGTCCCACTCACCGCACAGACTTCATTCACTCTTCCTTCTTCATTCAGTCTATCTCTCTGTGGAATGCGCTCCCTCAGGAAATCAGGATGGCGACCAACCGATTATCTTTTAGAATTAAAGTTCGCGAGCATATTCGCAAGAAGCTGGCAGTATCATCACAACGGTAATGTTTTCCCATTGTTTGTTTTATTTGTGCTTATATTTATATATAATTAGGTGTATTTATTATATTTATAGTTTTAAATAGGTATATATGTTAGGTATGTATCTTTATATTTAGGTAAATGTAAAAAATCTTCTTTTCTCGCTATTGCACCTACCACTGTTTGTATCTGCATTACCCGAAGGTTGACTGGTAGAAAATGCCTATGGCATTAAGTCCGCCTCTGTACATTTGTGTGCTTGAAGTATTAAATAAATAAATAAAATTCCTCATGATGTTTTCCTTTACCGTTTTGAGAGTAGTGTGCTGAAATTATTTACACAAAGTAAAGCGCCTGCCTGGGGTCGAATCCAACAACTCGTAAGTTAGGTGCCTCACGACTGGGTCACCACTGCTCCTCTGGCTATGTCACCTGACTATGTCCACCTGTAATAGCAGAGGCATCGGAATTCGTTGCCATCTCAAATGACAATGGTGAGATGTCTCTCGTGTCTGTAAATTTGTTACAATTATAGAGGTATAAGGAACAGGGTGTAAAGTTCACGCATCCTCTATAGAAAAGGGAGTATCCTCCGACCAGACGGGTGTTTTGTCTGGTGGGTAACTCCCAATGATTGATGCCGGTCGCCGGTCGCGCGGTAAACTCTACTTGCGCGATGTAGGATTTGTGTGACGTCAGGTCTTCGATGCGTAGTTCGCATGTGGCTTCGTAGATGTCACCACTCAATTATTAGATGTAATTAAATCGAGATGATTAAGTTTTTATAAAATAATTATACCTAAAAGAAAATAATAAAAGCAATTTCTTCTAAATTCTCGGAATAACTAACGAAAATAATAGCTATTACTGTTATCTTGTGAACTCCTAACCTTTATTTGACCTTAATTCGCGCAGTTATTTTCCAGTCACAAAAAAAATAATTATGTTTTATTTTATTCATTTGTATTCTATTGCGTGTACATAAACACGCAACAGAAAACGATTAAAAGTAAATATTATGATAATAGAGATACATTAGAGCATCTTTTTTCGTTTTTATTTTAGTGTTTATCAGCGGAAACATGTAAATGGCCTTCAATTTCATATTTTTTAAGAACATTGTAATAACTAAATTGTAAAACCCTAAGCGCTACCAATGGGCCTTATTAGACGGCTAAAAGTCACCCAAAGGGCGAAGAAGGCGTGTTGAATCAGAAATGAAGAGATCCGCAGGAGAACCAAGGTAACCGACATATCCCGAAAAATTGCCAAACTTAAGTGGCAGTGGGCAGGGCGCTTGTTCGCAGAACAGATGACCCATAGGTCATCTGTTCTGCGAACAAGCGCCCTACCCACTGGGCCCCATAGGGCCAAAAGGTTCTGGAGTGACGACCGCGTACCGAAAGACGTATCGTTGGAAGGCCTCCCACAACCGATGACCTTGTGAAGGCCGTAGGAATCCGCTGGATGCGGGAAGCACAGAACCGGTCGAAGTGGCGGTGCTTGGAGGAGGCTTATGTCCAGCAGTGGACATATTTCAGCTGAAATGATGAAAACCCTAAGGTTGACTGGTAGAAAATGCTTCAGGCATAAACTCCGCTTTTTTTCAGTATTTTTTTTACTTGTGCATAAAGTTTTGATAAATAAAAGTAAATAATAAGTTAGCTGTAAGTTTCCCGAACAGAACAAAATAAAAATAAAAATTCCATCAGTTTATTTGTATCAGAGACGTAACGACGTCTGTTATGTTCCATTATGAGGACAACATGATATTTTCAAGAAATCGGTTTCATGGTAAAAAATGGTCATCCATCTACAAGCTGACCGCAGCGCGCGCAACTTCAGACGGAAAAAAAACGCTTTTGTTACGCAACCATAAGCCAAAACAAAATCATTAGTCAAAATTTAATCCACGCAAAGTATACCCGTTTAAAAACAAAAAAAAGAAGGTGTTGTCGCTAAACCGTGGTTTTCATTTAAGGTTTTTAATTAGAGACGGTTCAAAAGAAAGTCGTCGTTAATCCAGTGTTCCCGGGAAAATTAAAGGAGTCCGTCAAAGATGTCATTTTGATAGATGGGGCAACTGGTGGATATTTTTTTTTGTTTTGTGGGTATTGTCAGGTGCTGTGAGCTCAATGTTTTTGTACAGCCGGTGTCATCACAAAGAATTATATTTCTAAGAAGATTTTTTGGAATGGTTATTTGCAAGGTTTCAATGGTAAAGTTTTTGGCTGAAGAGCTTTACTTAGTAGAAACATATAACTCGTTAGTTATGTGTTTCTTCTTGAAGCTTTGCAAGAATTATAAAAACGAGTGAGCCTTACAGTAGTCGCATATGCACCACGCGTGCTCATTGGTCAAATCAAATAGCGTGTGATTCCCCGGCTTCCTGTTACACATTTCCGTCCCTTTTCATCAAATCACTCCCACAGATTGCAGGAAAGCAAGAAAGTGTTACACATAAAAAATACTACAGATGGTCCACTTCTCATGTTAGTTTTGAATCTTTACAAGATGGCGGTTTTATAACTAATACCCCGCGTCCTATTTAAAAGCGATCGTCGCGCTATACACGATCGTTCGAACTTTTTGTTCGGTGAACCGGAACGCGCTGACAGAGCGCGGTTTTCCGAACAAAAAGTGACATATTATGCTCGCGACTGGTCGCGTATTCGGGTGACGATCGCTTTTAAGTCGACCGCGTCCTTTTTTTTTTTGGATGGAAAATTATCAAATAACTTCTCCCGCTCTGGGCGGAGCGGGAGGGCGTGTCAGACTCTTACTGACTAAAACCCACCTGTGTTCCTTCAGTTGCCTGTACGTTGCCAGGGGCCACGGTATCCCTTTCGGACTTTCCCGCAACCCCGGCAGGCATCGGTCCTATCGGACCTCTTCAGTTGCTAACATCTCTTTGAGGCGCGCGTGGAAAACAACGCGCTGTCGACCCGGGCCTGGTCCTTATCGGACGGCGAGCTACCCATTGCTCACCGGCCGCAAGCCCACGCCTACAGTGGCCAGGAATCGGCTCTTGATTCCCGACGCAGTAGAACGCGGCCTTACAGTTGAATAAAATGAGAATAAACCAAAACCTACTAATAATACATGAGAAAAATTTCTAGTGGTAATATTTAAAAGACGCGCGTACTTTATCCAAGGTCAAAGGTGAAATTTCAGCTTCAATTTTCTTGACAAACATTCCAGTCACATTCAGCGAGTCTACATCAGCGTCTTCAACTGACAAAAGTACAAATTAATAAGAATCACCTAACGACCGACGACGTTCTTTTTTTCAGCAAATAACGTTTTTTACAACATTTTGAAAAAGAAGTTTGTCCTAACTCGTGATTTTGCTTGTCGTAATTAAGTTTTACGAGGGCTGAGTTGCTGGTGAATTATGTCAGACAAGTTTCTTCGTGTTTGTTTGGGTAGAATTTGTTTAAGGGATTCTAATATTGTTAGTAGATATTTTGTCTCCTTAATCATAGGTAAAGGTCAACTGCTAAACATGGTCCTGTATTGGTTAGCTGTTGCCTGCGGATTTGTCTGCGATCCAGGATCAAAAGTAGCATATAACCTTTGTAGAAAGTTGTGCTCGGCGCTATGGTGACCTAATACTCCTTTCTCGAATTGATAGAATAATATGGTTTATATGGTAGAAGTTAAAGTCTTGAGTTACAGGGGAAATAACTGTATTAAATCACTATAACACTGATTTTCAAGATATGGTAAAAGAAATGGTAAAGTAAATAACTAACTTATTGGTAATATGTATGGTAAAATGATAATGGTAATGGTTCTGAGTACGTGGTGTCTCTTTTGAGATCTGAACGCGAACTGGCCAACATTTTGGTGAACGACCGAATGTACATACTTGCGTTCGATGCAATTATGCATTTTCGCTGAGTGTTCGATTAAAATTCGAACAACCTTCTCCAGGTCATGGTCTACCCATGTGTCAAATTTACAAGTGTCAAGTAACAAATAGACAAACAAACTCACTTTCGCATTTATGATTTAGGTTTAAGATAACAGTTTAAAAGAAATAGACTAGTGATAAACCACTGGGAACAGAGAGGAACAAACAGCTATACTTTTTGCGTTTAAAATTGGGTAGGGAGAAGGGCCAAGTTCTTTATATAATTCCTAGTCACCTACCACACCCACAGGTGAACAGGTGTTGTATTCTTTTTCGGATTCACAAGTATTGTTAGTTTGGTTAAAGAAATCTGGCAGTAACCTATTTAGTCATACGAGTACAACCGCTAGCGTTAGATCGCAAACTATTGGCCCAAGTCATTCCTATTTATATAATAGGTGCCTACGAATATTCTACGTTCGTAGTTCTACGGGCTAAATCGTCTACGATCGTAGGCTTGCTACCTTGAATTTTAGTCGAGAATATTTTTTATTTTTCTATACGTCTTCTTAATAGACAAATAGCAGTCGCGGCTACCATTAAAAACACACCACCCTTAGGCTGACTGTCCACTGGAGCGAAAAGGAGACGAGCGGAGCGGAGCTGTGCCAATATTAACCAATTGAGTTGCATAAAATCTCCGCTCAGCTTCAGTGGACAGAGATTTTGGAACTAGTTTAAAAATTCATACAAAACTGAGAAGCGGAGCGAGGAAGCGGAGCGGGGCAGCAGAGTGGGGAAGCGGAAAAAAACCGTTCGTGGGTTACTGCAGCCCACTCAAATTACTCGCGTGAACTCGGCTTAGCTCCGCACAGTCCGCAACTCCGCTCCGCACTACCTCGCTCCGCATCAATGGACAGACACAGTCCGCAACTCCGCTCGCATTACTCCCTCCTGGATAGGCAGCCTTACACCCTTCAACTTTAATAATCGCACATAATGTTATTGAATCACGTGTAACTTTGCGGAAATCCGCGACAGTAAAATATTATGTAAATATACATGTTGTATGTATCACATGTTGCATTATATTTATCGCACCTACGGCATGTGCATAGTTTTACGGGCGGGAGGGGGATGCTGCATTGTACATCCAAGCCTGTAGTGCTATTCTGTAAAGACCGAATGGTACCTTAAGTGAGTCGTCGATAGTGTTAATCGCTAGCAAATGGTGCTCACTTCAAACTCACTTAAGTTTTCACGTTGAGATTTAGGTAGGATCCAGTTTTTTCAGACTTTAAACTAAAGTACCTGGGCGACCGAGCTCTGTTCTGGTGAAAATAGAGAATGCTCATTTAATAGTATAGGATAGTTCATACTAATTCCAAGTATAGTACATACTAATTCCGTGCTGCCATGTTAGTAGGTACTTACTAATTCCATACTGCTATGTCATTATTCTAAGGTAGCCATCTTGTTCTAAACTTTGGGCGACCGAGCTCCGCTCGGGTGAAAATACGGAGAAAACGAATTTTCCCAGATACCTATGAGACTTCGCTAGATCGATTTTTCGCCCCCGTAAACCCCTATATTGTAACTTTCATCGAAATTGTGGGAGCCGTTTTGGAGAATGTGATTACAAATATAGGTATATATATATATGTATATATATACAAATATTGCTCGTTTAATATAGGAAGGATATTGAAATTGCATAACATTTTATTATAATCGAACATCCCACGCTAATATAAGACGTATTACGGCCCCCCATACTCATTCTAAACCGATTCCCTATACAAATAGGCTTCAGGCCTGCGAATCGTGTTCTCTGGCCGATATCCTGCGAATTGTTGGAATCACGCGCGGAATATAAAGGGAAACATTCGGATGGAGAGGAATACTAATGCCTGAACATAATAGACTGTTAAGGGAAGCGGACAGAGAATCTTGGTGAAATGGACGGAGATATCAGATAGTTGTAATATTAGAGATGTAGATCTAGGTTGATAAAGAGGGTTTTCAAGCGTTATCATTTTATAGAAATTCAACAGAAAGTTATTCCATCCTACTTATTGAGTACCAATTCGAAAATTCCCAGCAAATGAAAGTGTCCCGTTCTTTCGTTTAGTTAATTGGGTAAACATAATTAATTTCGATGTTTTTCTCGTAAATTCTCGAGAAAATTGCATTATGCGTGCCTTTGACTAAACGAAATATTTCTCTTGTTTAGTATTAGAGGGTAGGTATACTTTGCTAGAAGCTAATCGTATTTTTATATTTGTTTAATATATATTATACAGGCAGTCTACAGAAAAAGGCAAACAGCTGCTTAGTATTCATTTTAATTTGCGAGCAACTCTATTTTTCGGAGTTGGTCCCATTTAAAAAAATGTTCTAATTCTTTAAAACAAGTATCCTATTTGTTTATTATATACACCCACCCATAATATATTTACTCGAAAACCAATCTAAAACCACAACAACTTATTAAACTTCGCGTTCCACTGCGCGCTTCCCCCAAAATCGCTTAGTGAATGCAATTTTGCTGGGCTAACATAATATGGCCATATTATATAGGTGCTTAGCCCTAGTTACCTCAGCCTCCAAGATTGCCTTTAGTCTGCTATAAGCGAATAAGGTAAATAGAATTTGTTATTACGTGATCTTTGTACAACGTACTGGTTAGCTGTTGTAATCGGAGAGAATTTTGTTAGGTTCGTTTTGAGATAGTTTTGTTTCGAACAGCCATCTTTTTTTGTGTTTAACCTAACATCACGCTTGTTCTCCCCGGAGGATCAGGCAGGAGTGTACCTATAGTACACTCATATTTCACCAGGTATGAGTAAGTCCATAGGGGACGAACCTATTGCAATTGACCGGGCACAAATCCAGACTCCTGGATGCTCTGAGAAACTCCATATGTTTGTTTTTCCTCTTTAGTGAATACGCTGTAGAATTTTGGTTTATTTATTTATTTATTTATTTAATACTTCAAGCACAGAAATGTACAGAGGCGGACTTAATGCCATAGGCATTTTCTACCAGTCAACCTTTGGGTGGTGCAGAAACAAACAGCTAGCTAGCTAGTTAGCTGTGATGAAATCGGGTTCTTAACACCAAAATTCGTTGTCGGACGAAAGTCTGCGACGTGGATGGCAGGCCGATACATCTCCATCTCAAGTGGCCAGTACCCTGACTAAACGCGAAGATGGCCGCTGGAATTAGGTGTGGACTAGGAGAAGCCAAGGATGGAGGAAGCACCTAGACGAGGGACGCACTGAACCGGGAACTATGGCAGAAAGGAAAGGACGGACAAAGTAATAACAATCAATTATATAGTACTTACTAGCGACCCGCCCCTCAACGATCGACCGGTTTTTGCAACGAGACAAACATCGGAGTTTTTTTTTATTATGTCAAATGAGGTTAACAAAAGCCCATACAACTTAGCCCAAACATGTACCTCGTACACGTGCACCAGATCTTAGAGAAAAAGTAGAGGAATTATAAATAATTGTATTTTTATTCTTAAATCATTTAAAAGTACATAATAAATTATTTAAAGTTTTAACATGTAATTATGTGGCAACTTTGCATATGGCGTTACATTTGGTTAACACTTGGGTTGACATATACGTAGTATCTTTATTTAGTCGCCATTTATGCAAATATGGCGTTACATTTGGTTGACACTTGGGTTGACATATATGTGGTATCTCTATGTAGTCTGTGTTTGACATTATTTCGTAAATGTGATTCCGTTCGGTTCTGCGTTTCGGGGTACTCGTCTCTTGTTCGTTTGTGTTGTGTATTTTGTATAATAACTTGGCATTTTTTCTGGTATTCCGTTTGTCATCGCATGATTTGGTTCTTGATGATACTGTGATCCCGAAAACTTGGCTATTTTGAGTAGCAGTTTGACTAGTTTATGCGGCCTACCCAAATGTCCTTTCTTTGGTATTGTTCGTCAAGTTGAGCTCCTTAAGTTCTGAGTTGAGCTCTACGATTACTGACAAATGCTTGCACTGACTGGACAGGTCCACTCAAATCTATATGATTATGTCTGGACTTTAAAAGAGACTGTGACCTCTGAGTTTGTTTCGGCCTTTCCTCTCAGAGTAGTCAGATAGGAAACGCCGAACTCATCTAGCAATTTTTTATTTTATTTTTAGATGGCCTTTTTTTTTTTTTTGGTTGGTAAATTATTAAATTTTTATTAAAATTAAATAACTTCTCCCGCTCTGGGCGGAGCAGGAGGGCGTGTCAGACTCTTACTGACTAAAACCCACCCGTGTTCCTTCCGTTGGCTTTACGTTGCCAGGGGCCACGGTATCCCTTTCGGACTTTCCCGCAACCCCGGCAGGCATTGGTCCTATCGGACCCCTTCACTTGCTCTTTGAGGCGCGCGTGGAAAACAACGCACCGTCGACCCGGGCCTGGTCCTTATCGGACGGCGAGCTACCCATTGCTCATCGTCCGCAAGCCCGCGCCTACGGTGGCCGGGAATCGGCCTGCGATTCCCGACGCCCAGGGCGTCTCCTGCGGCGGCTAGGGGCGTGAGGGCGCGAAATTTGCCTCTCCCTCACGCGTTCTGCTTCCTCCTTCGCGAGCATTACTGCTTCGCAGAAGGAGGTGACGGCCTCCCATGCCCTCTCACTCCGTACCATGGCCTGGACCAGGGCCGGACGCGAGAGATCCCCGCCACCGATTGCCTCCACGAGGACACGGCGATGCTCTGCCCAAGCCGGACAAACCTCCACCGTATGCTCAACCGTGTCCTCCGGGCGATCCACGCAATGATGACACCCGGGCGTTTCCTCCCACCTGATACGAAACAGGAACCTCCCGAAACAACCGTGTCCGGTGAGGACCTGCGTCAGGCGGAAGGTGAGGACGCCGTTGCGCCTCTCTAGCCACTCCTCAAAGAGGGGACTTATCGCCGCAATAGTGGCGTGCCCAATTTTTAGATGCCCTTAAAAGTGATTCCAATATCCTATTTACACAATAAACAATTTCATTTCATTCTTTCTGGAATTTTGTTACCTCATGCTCAAGATTTCGTTCATGACGGATTGTTTATTCATAACGATTCGCGTAAGTACCCATTACGAGTCACGTAAGTACCCTGCAGTTCACGTTTTATCATAATGAAGAGAATAAAATACTTAAGATTTTAACAAACCTATTGCTTTCAGGCTGGTGCTTACGAACTTACTTGTATTTGTGTCTTATGGAGTACTGATTCCATTACAAGAAACGCACCTCATGTTGAAAGATATGTTGATAGATATTGAAAGTCTGCATGTTCATCACTGGATCTCTCAAGTCGGTCTTGAGCTGACTGTAGTAACATAGCATAACATCGCGCCTGCAATCCCCGAAGGGTTAGGCAGCGGTGTACCTATAGTACACCCACATTTCGCCAGTTATGTTTAAGTCCCATGTGCGAACCTATTGCCATTAACCGGGCACAAATCCGGACTCCGGGCTTCTATTGAGAAATTTCAGATGGAAAAACCCAATAACACTTTGCCCGACCCGGGAATCGACCCAGGACCTCATGCTCAGCTGTAGCCTTGCGACTACTAGACCAACGAGGCAGTCAACAAGACAACGAAACTAGACAACGAGGCTCACTGTAGTCTTGGAAGAAATATAAAAAAAACCATGAGGTGAAATTGAAAATAAAGAACGCTAATAAAACTAAGAGATATTTATTGTTTTATTTCGTATGGTAATAACAGACATGACTTCTGTTTATACCATTTTTATTGGTGGATAATTGGAAAGACAACTTCTAGACTTTAATTCATTGAGTGCCGCTCGGGCTCCAGGGGCCCGATAACAATAGGAAATTAATTGTGTATTTGTGTCTCATTATTGGCACTTTTAATTCCATGAAGTGGGTTGCTGAGTAACGAATCTCAGAAATTCACCTACCACCCCTTATGCATATCACAATAGAGGCAGGCTAAGGATAAAAGGGGTATTTTATGTAATTATTTGATGTTGCTTGAAAACAAATACACATAATAATAGTATATTATGCAATGAGTGAATAAAGGACGGATTTAAAGCGAGGGCCATAGATGAATCACGAGCGTAGCGAGTGATTCAAGAGTTATAATCCTTAGCGACGCGAGTGATTCATGAGCCTCGATATAAATCCGTTTTATTCTAGAGTTGCATACTATAATTTATACCATGACTACGAAAAAAATTAAGATTTAAGCGAAAATAGACATTTAACATGCAGTCAATTTTTTTGTGTTCGTACAACTAACAGTATTCAAAATAGCGCCAATTGACTAATGACTGCAAAGAACACAAAACAGTTTTTATTCTAATGCTACTCCTTGTCGAAAATGTCGACCAATCAAATCTCGAGGAGTTATTTCCACAAGGAGTTCGTATAGAGTATTTTTTCGCAAGGAGGTTTTATAGAATTGAGATGGAGGTCAACTATATTGGTGTGTTCTAAATTCAAACACCAAAATATTGATTAAAAGTGCTTTTTATTCACAGTTTTCAGTGAATAAAATAAGCTTTTTAGGGGGGAATGGTAAAAAAGGCTTTATTTAAATGCGACTTCTATTCACTGAAACCTGGTTGATCTGGATTGATTTATATCGAGCTGGGATATGACGGAGATCAGAGTCACGTTGAAACCCTTGGATGTTGACGCTAAGGGACTCATTTATTTATCGAGTTAGTAATGCGCTCTGAAAGACTTCTAACGCTGCTGCTAACATTACTGTTCATCAACCTTCACAGCTTGTATTCACCTACTTTTGGGTTTAAGATCCTTTCTTACGTTACGTACATGTACATACATATCTTTGCCTATCGAAAATCGAGTAGACCATGAGAATTATTATTGAATTCCGATTTAATTATTTATAAAAATATTCAAAACAAAACAAACGTGAAATAACAGTGGCTGTAGCCGACAGCAGACAGCTGTCAACCACACTGTCAACGTCATAATTATATTTTAGTCTTTGGTTAACTGGACAGTTTAAAAAAAAGGTAACGTAGTGTTTGTGCTGATGATAGATTTCCAAAATGGCGTGATTTTAATTAAGTTAAAAGTTATTTTATTCTCGTCCCCGGGTCACCAGAAGCAAAATCTATAAATTCCATATTATCCTGTGTAATCTAGTGTATTTTGTGCCATTAAGTGTACCTCGGTATTTCGTTTGGGCAGATTTTGGTTAGATCCTTTAATATTAATGTAGTATGCACATTACTCTTCTCATGCACTTTTCACCACCACATTTTCTAAGTGGTGGTGAAAACCGCGTCTAGATTCATTGCGAAGCTTACAAGAACAACGCGGTCACATTATACAATCTCCATAAGCAACTTTAATTTATAATAATACTAGTGTCCCGCACCTGCTTCGCACGGTTTTTACGACTTGACAAAACATCGACATTTCTTAGATAAACATAACTTTAATATTAACGTGTTATACACATAAACTTTCCGGAATAATTTCTCTAAACAATGGTGAAAACCTCATCGAAATCTGTTGCGTGGTTTAGAAGAACAACGCAGACATAGAGACAAACGCGAAAAGCGACTTTGTTTTACAATATGTATAGATGTATCGGTAGTCAACACAAGATTTTAAATATAGACTCTTTTGTGCCCATCACTAGCTGTGTTGAAAAGTCTCATGTGCCCGTAACTTTGCCGACGACGCCCATACTCATTAAACCGGTACAAAGGAAATGTTGCTTGGGAACAGAAATAAAGATGGCGACTAACAGATGAGCTCTTTTATAAGGACCTCTCTGCCACTGATAAGCAATGGCAGCGTTCTTATACATTGTATTTACACATAAACTCACGCTTTCTTCCTACGGGGGTATGTAGAAACTACAAAACGCCACCTGATACTATCCTTACATACTCCTTTTGCCTCGTTTACGTTCATACATAATGGTCATTCACGTACGCCGGTTGAGAGTATTACGCACCTAACTTTTCTGAAGAACTTCACTAATAATAAAGGTCACAAAAAAATACAATAGACGACGTATATTTAGTAACCTAATCCGCTTAACTGTTCTTAAGGAGTCATAAAGAACCCTGTAAGAAATCGACACCTGTTTCACCTCTCAACGAGGCATCCCCAGGATGACGATTGACATGTTGCCACGCCAAACGCCGAACGCAATGTCACGCCTGAGTCAGTTAACTAATTAAGGTCAGTACATGTCCCGGCGTTTCCACGTAAACGAAGCAAAAGGAGTATGTCAGGATCGTAACAGGTGTTGTTTTGTAGTTTATGCCTACCACCACAGAAAGAAGGCGTGATTTTATAAATGTACGTACGTACCTATTTAAAGATAACACGTAAATGTTAGCTGTAAATATATACATGCATAAGAGTGAATAATTGTAAAATTATTCGTTTTAACCACAAAAAATAAAATAAACAAAATGATTCCCAAACAATTCTCTTCGAAACAGTACAGTTATCAAAATGATTTCCATTCACAATGCCTGCGGGCTTACGTCACTAATGGAAAATCCATTGAAATCCGTTTTTATCACACGTACGGAACCCCAAAAATGTTCTCTATCATTAACAATGGTGGACAAATGGATGGCATAACGGATAAATGGTCACGCGTGACATAAGTATCGAGTTTGTGTAGGTTATGTTATAGCCAAATATTTTGGTAGGAGGGGGATAGTTTGTTTTGGAACATAGAAGAAACTGTTACTAGTAAATGTTTGTTATAACTTACTTTCAAGTTTGTTTCCTATATTTCAAAGTATTGATCAATCTGTGACACACTCTTTGTATTGTGTAGTAAAATTAGCAAAAATTCGCTACGATACTCGTAGTCTTATTCTCGTAGTTCGTAGCACCAATCTCGTAGCACGCGCTACGGATCACAACACCAATTACTCGTATATTTATCTCATCTACTCGACGTCCGTATGTCACTGCAGGGATTCAGCAGAATATCAGCGTCAGGTGTATTTGCCTGACACATGCTGAGCTGGACTCCCATTTGGTGCAACCTTGAGACGCACACCGCACTTTTTTATGTTCGTTGTCAATCCATTATTTTAAAGTTTGTCATAGCCAATAGTGTCATCACAATGTCTTGTTTTCTTCCTTTTTTTATTTGTTTTTATATTGGCACCTTGCAGGTATTTCCTAATAGCTAATTAGTCATTATTTAATCGTGTTGTTGTATGTTGTGCTGTTTTTTGTGTGCACTAAATAAACGATTTATCTATCTATGTATCTATATATATATATATCCATATTTATACTGAGCCTCGGTGATACAAACAACACCTGAAAGTAAAAAGAAAACTACATTGATATTTTCTGCTATTTAAATTCATAAATATATAGTTTTTGTTTTGGAGTATTCAGAAAATTTATCCATTTAATCACACATATAACCTTGAGAGATGAATGACTGCTGAAGGGAAATTCGAAAAGAAAACCTATTTCTTTTTACGTTATAGCCGAAAGTTCCACAACTAGTAGAAAAGGTTTTAAAAAGGATCGAAAACAATTGAATGTCACAGATGTTTTTATTTCCCAAAGGTCTAGGCAGAGTTGAACCGTAGGCGAAGTAAGCTGAAGCTACAAATAACTACATTGGCGTCAGAGGTCAATATCAAGCCGCATAATCCTAGGACACAACTTTTGTTTATCATGAATATGGTTTGCATGTTGCCGACAGCTCTGCAACATTACATGTTGCAACATGTTTTTCATTTCTCATACTTGGAAAGTACGCTTGAAGTTACCTGATCAGAGGGATGAAAACACTACTTTTCGTTCCAGGGAAACGATTTTCCCTGCTGTCAAAAATTTTAAAACTATGCAAGCCATCTCCCAATTTTTTATACAGTCACTCTGTTAAATCGCGGCGTAAAATTGTAATTAAAAAATATTGACAATAATTTTGTGTAATTTACTTTTCACAAATTTATTATTTAATTAGCTCAGATTTCAGCTACATATTTACCGTCATCAGTGATAAAAAATACTGGAATGCCATAGAAAAAGAAACATGAAAAAGGCGGGAAAGCGGCAATTCAATCTTGTTTTGTCGAGTACTAGTTATTTACATAAACATATATTTGTATAAAATGAGTTCATCAGATTCAGATATAGACTTGTTTAACTAATTAGGTTTTTATTTACTTTCCTCATATTTGGAATGAAAAGCAGAGTGTTTACCTCGGGTGAAAGACCCTTTCATCCCTTGTATAACAATCTACTATTCTGTGTTACAAAAACATGTTGCTGAAACAATATGGCGCAATTTAGTTTCCCAAAGAATAAAGACATACATTTTTATATTAGGTTTGAAGCCTCTGGTGGTTGCTCTCTGTATTTTCAGGTGCATTAAAATGCACTCAAATTAATTCGTGTTTTAAAGCAAAAAGAAGTTATCTTGTATTTATTCCCTTAGAGAAAAACCTTTCGTAAGTAGTTGCACCTACTATTATTTTAAAGAGCAATAAATATACTTGAAAGCAATAAATATATGGTGAGTAAGAAACACCTAGCATAAAGGAGAAGGACAACGCCATATAATCCTTTTATGTTAGAAAAGGACATTCCATCGTTTCCATGTCGTGTGGTTTCACAGTGGCTCGGGTGGCTCGGTGGCTCGGCGAACTCAATGAGACGGAAACTATAATGACCCACGGTCCACAAACGAATGGTGTTTTTATGTAGTTACCGGTCTATACTTCTCGTGTAATCCATATTAATCATATAACATTAATGATTCATATGGATTGTCAGGTTCTGGAGTGAAAGTCATTAGTTTGTTTGTCGAAGCGTACTCTAGAACAACCTGCTCTGGCTATGTTAAGAATGAATAAAAATATGAGAAAAACAATAAACCTCCTTTTGGCATTGCCGCAGTCGATTATAAAGAGGCATATGGAAATTATTTAAAATAAGCAATTTATAAAAAAAGTCTAATTAACATAGCACTACGCCTGTACGTTTTTATTTTTATTAATTAATTTATCTCTATATAGATTCTTTTCAATTTTGTGAATGTGAGAACGCTGTAGGCCTAGTGTACTATAGATTTGTTGACAATCATTATTCTGTTAAGTACCTGGTACTTGTAGACCTACACTGTCCTCCTATACCTGATAACACTGTTATTTGAAAATATTGTAAAAGCCAATTATTTTTAAAAGAGTAACCGTGGAGTTTCTTGCCGGCTCTTCTCCATAGGAAACAACCAACTGGTACCGTGCACCTAGCTTCTGACGTTTCATAAGTGCCCATGTTTTTGAATTTGAATTATAAAACTTTACACACACACACTAAGCACACAACACACGCGAATACACAACTTACACTTTTTTTAATTATGAACCTCATAAAACTTTTTGGGCTTCTAATGATGCACAATTTTTAAAATAAATGAGCCTCTTTTTAAATCTGGTCTTTTTTCACAGTTGGTCGCAGAAACTAGGCTAGGATACCTCGACATAATGGGTTAGGTTAGGTTTTTTTTTTTTTTTTTTTTTTTTTTTTTAAAAACGTTGCCCCACACTAGGAATTTCTCCTGTGTCGTGGGTGCGTTTACAAACATTTAAATTCACATACACAAACAGCCAGACCCGGAACAACTAATTGTAGGTCATACAAATATTTGTTCCGTGCGGGAATCGAACCCGCGACACGCAGCGCAGCAGTCAATCGCTTAACCACTGCGCCAACCGTGCCGTCAAACGTTAGAACTGTGACCAACCGCCATCCAAGTTACTTGGCCATCTAGTATTGTTAGGACCCCTAAATAGGATTAAAAGAGGTTCACAAAAAGAGGCTCATTCATTATATTAGAGTGTTCAATAATATTTAAGGAAAGCTAAATGGGATTTTTTTGAGGTTCGTTAAATACATGCCGTAAATAAAATAACACCCACGATTTGCCTCTAAACGAAAACGGTCCTGTAAAACGAATGTAATGTATTAAATCGTTTTTTTTTTTAATTTTGTAAATGTGAGTACCATGGAGCCGTTTACTATGTTGTTATGTTGTATGTTGACTTGAAAGAGCATGGCAGTTGAGAGTATGTCATGCTCACTTAAATGTCTCGCTGATGGTGGCGAGTGGTGGATCATTCGGTTCCCTACAAAATGGTTGAGCTGGATGGTGCATGGTGCTGATCCACGCGTCATGTTCGTGAACGGGCGCCGTCGGTTGAGACTAGTTATCTCTTATCTGCCATTGCTTATTTTTAATCTTATATTTTTAATCGTTTTTGATTATTATTTTATTTTACGAGTACATTGTTCTCACATATAGAAGCAACAAAAGTAATGTACCCAGGATTTTGTAATTTCTATATTTAAAAGAGTGTCCTTGGAGTCTCTTGCCCGTTCTTCTCCATAGAGATCTACGTTTTGGAATAGGCAACTAGCTTCAACTTTCTGACTAACTGACCGACTCTTTGACAATTCAAAAGTGCCTGTAAATGGTTTAATTGAAATAAATGCTTTGAGTTTGAGTTGATTTTATTTCTTTTTTACCATTGAATGCTTTATTTACTAGCGACCCGCCCTTGATTCGCACTTGACAAGACATGAAGAGTTTTTTATTATATCTTAGTTAAATATATTATGAATTAACACATAAACCTTCCGGAATAAATTCTCTGAATAATGTTGAAAACTGCATCAAAATCTGTTGCGTAGTTTAGAATAATAATACGGCCACATAGACAGACACGAGAAGCGACTTCATTTTATAATATGGATTTTATTACAAGCATCCCTTCATTCTGGGCGCGTTGTAGTTGTCTCATGCCTCGATAGATGGCGTTGTACCGTCAGGCACTACATAATAATATAACATAGCCAAAGTATTTTATGAATAAATAAATAAATAACTCACAATGCAATGGCATATATAAAAACACTGATTAATGAGCTGACTTTTTTAACACTGATACTTCTTTCAGCCGTTCAGTCGGAAAGGAATGATCCTGTGGCGGCATCTATATCGCCACATGCGAACTACGCATCAAAGACCTGACGTCACACAAAATCCTGACGTCACACAAATCCTGCATCGCGCAATCACCGGGCGAACGACATATATATGACTATCCGACATCAACCGTTGGGCAGTTGCCTTTACTGATGAGTGAAATTTACACCCTGTTCCTCATGCTTCTAAATTGGTGACCCCGACGTGATGAACGTCTACGCAGCCTTCGTGCAACTACTTCAGCGTGACGTCATCATCATCATCACTCCCGCAAGCTTTCGTGAGGCGAGTCACACAGCTAGTCAGCACCCACGGCTAGAACGGGTATCCTGCCCACCCGCATGCAGCGAACGCGCATTCCTGGTTATCACCCTCAGCGTCATCAGCAACCTTGGCACAGCAACTGCACTTTCGGCCGGTCTCACAAGCAGAGCCCATTCTACCCTCTCTTGGTCAAATCCAGCAGTCACCCACAACCCGGCGCTGTACCACATCCGATTCACTGGATCATGACGTAGCGACACCCCGACTCACTGGGGAATCGCCGCAATCACCACAGACAGTTAAGACTCACCGCGAACTATGCGGCACCCGGTTCCGACTCCCTAGAACCTCAGCTTGGCACTGTAAAGCATCGTAAGATATAAAACTCAGCCCATTATCGACCTCCGGTCTCCGTAGGGGAGTGATGTGGTGGCATCTACATCGCCACATGTGAACTATGCATCAAAGACCTGACGTCACAAAAATCCTGCATCGCGCAATTAGAGTTTACCGCGTGAACGACATATATATGACTATCCGGCATCAACCGTTGGGCAGTTGCCCGTCAGACACGACACCCGTCTGGTCGGAGGATCCTCCCTTTCAATAGAGGATGAGTGAACTTTACACCCTGTTTCTCATGCCTCTAAATTCCTAAGACCGACTAGACGGTTTATGTATAGGCCACCAATAAGTGGTAACAGAATTTATGTAGCCTTATGGATGACGCTATAATCAGCCTTGTTTCACTGTTGGCTTAATAAACATTTTAAAAGAAAGAGAAATGAAGAAAATACATTTATTTAGCACATACTAAAAGGCACACAAAATATTCCTCAAATAAAAAGTGTTAAGTGCGTTGTAAAAAAATTACAAGTATGTGTGCCTCACGGCTGCGCCAAACAGGCTCAGTTCAGCAAAAATGCCAAACAACTAATTCCTGACGCTGGTTTTCAACTAGACCTCCATTTTCAATACTACTGTTACTGTACTGAGCTTGCGCGAATTGTATAAATAATAATTATTGTATTCCGTAAAAGCACTACAAAACTTTACTTCATTACGAAACTCTACTCGTGTACTACAAATAAATAAACACAAAAATCTGGCAACACAGCAAAAAAGTTTAAAGAGTGTGAAACATAAATATTAAATTACCGTAATGTATTCCACCACCCGCCATTTTTGTGGAGAAGGGCCGCGCTCCGCAATTAGGTACGCCTCGTTTAACGCGAGATCAAGACCTAATGAGCCACGTGTATGGTTTAGTGCACTCCCAGGATCAAAAATTATAATCCTGCAACACCAATGTAACCTGAACTCGAATATCACGACTCTTAAAACAACTGACAGGTCAGCTTAAACTGGATTTCCCAACCGCGATGACAGTCGGTTGACGTTTGACGCTCTGTGAACGACACGATAAATTCGCGGCTGTTCATATTCGAAAATGATAGTTATTTTCGCCACATAAGGTGCAATTTTGATCAAATGATATACAAGCAGATACTATAGGTAAACGTGGATGATATTTTATAAAAGTGTTATTCAACATTTCCGGTTGAAATAACGTTGCCATGTCGGAACGTGTGGAACGTTGCGTCGGTTTTGATCGTTAAAGTTCGGTATTAAGTATTGAATCGACCTTAACCTTAAGAGAGTGCTGGTAATGGCTGGAAATACAAAGGAAAGGACTTTTCATTGTGATGTAGGTAACTCAGACGAACTACAGTTTACAAAAGGTACTCAATGGATCTGGTAAGTACCTGCCCGGACCTAATACATTGTACTCCTTGGGAAACGCTCTTTGGTCTATTGAATGGTAAATTGGGTAAACACATACCTAATTATTTTATACAGAAAGGAAATTAAATCAAACATTTTGGAACAATATTTTATTTAAAAGTGTGTCCGTGGAGTTTCTTGCCCGTTCTTCTCCATAGGAACCTACTACGCTTTGGAATATGCAACTAGCTTCAGCTTTCTGACTGATCGACACCTTGTCAATTCAAAAGTGGCTGTTATTGGTTTATTTGAAATAAATGCTTTGAGTTTGATCAAAAATACATTATCGCTAAAAAGAAGAATTTTATTTTGAAAATCGAATAGGCCAACCTCCGTGTATACCGAATAACATATGGCGAAATTCGAAATTTAAATAAGCGTTCCATTCCTGTTTCCCCCGCGTTCAAATTAAACAGGGCCTTTTTTTTTCAGACGCCATATTTTTATGGCGGCTATATTAAATTCGTAGATTACAAAGAATAAAAAAGGAAATAAACGTCAAGTGCGAGCTTTTAAAAGTGTGTACGGCGCGAAACGTGTCTACGGATTGGGCTTTAAAGCCTTCGATGAGAGAGTATAAGAATAAGCTGAAGCGGTAAAGCGATTTTTTGGTAAGATTTTGTCGCTAGATTGTTCAATTTCTTTGACTACAATCGATCAAATTAAGGAAATGAGGCAAAGTTATTCTAGAACATTGTGATTAAAATAGAAATTCAAATTGAATTGGTAATTCAGATTTCTATTCCTTTTAATGACACAAGAACGTCTATAAGAGAAGTTAGGCGTAAAAGATTAAAGTAATCAGGCTAATCATAGCCGGGAATGCCGGGATCAAAATTTATAGTTTGGTTCTAATGAAGAATTTAAAGGAGCGAATAATTTTAAATTACTATCAAATTACGCAACACATTTTCGTAAACGATTACGAAAAATTTGTTTCATTTTGACAGTTCAACAACATTCATTGCGTTATTTACGTTGCTGAGCAGATTTTTCTTTCGAACTTATGAAGCAATGGATTAGCAATTTGTTTCAAAAAGATTCAAATTCCGATTGATCGTGTATTACGTAATTAGGGTACTGTTCAACTGAATAATGATTAATAGTGGTCGCGAGTGGAACACACGGCTACACATCAAGCTATATGTACATTGCCAGTGTATGCTGATCTCGCATTGTATAGGATTTTGGTACAATGCGAGGTCAGCTTATACTGGAAGTGAATAGCTTGATATATAGCTCTGTGTACCTGTACATGTGCAAGTGCCCTTAACCAACCAATCATACATACAGGGTGTAAAAATACCCTACACGAAGCCGTCATCTAGGCATTCTGTATATCAAACTAAGTAACTTTGTGCAAAAATAATTACTGGTAAACGACTTTTATTTTTGGTGTGAATGTGAGAAAATCACTGTTTACGGTAGTGCGCAATATAACGCACGCAAAACATTGGGCTAATGGGTGCATGCAATGGTACAGGGGTCGTTAGTATTAAAAGTTAAGTTTAACATCTAAAGGCTCGTGCAGACTGGCGCGACTTGTCGCGCGACGCGATACCGGTAATTGTTCTACCTTGAAGTTTTCTTTGAAATTGTTTTATTAGCGTCGCGTCGCGCCTCTATTAAAACAATTTCGCGGGAGCCTTAAAAGTTAAGTTTAAGCTTTAAAGTATTTAAAGTTAAGTTTAACATTTAAAAGTATTTAAAGTTAAGTTTAACATTTAAAAGAATTTAAAGTTAAGTTTAACATTTAAAAGAATTTAAAGTTAAGTTTAACATTTACAAATATTTAAAGTTAAGTTTACTATTTAAAAGTATTTCAAGTTAAGTTTAACATTTAAAACGTAGTGTCATAAGAAAACGTCAAAAAAAGTTGCTACTTGACCTTGTCTCCGTGGTTCCCAGAGAAGTTCAAGCACAAAAAAAAAAAAACATAATAACGCGAAGAACAACTGACTGTTGGCTTCATAAAGGGTATTTTGATACCCGTTATAAAAACTCATTTACTCTTCTTCTAATTAATCTGTTCATAACAACTTGAAATATTTAGTCGAAAAGTCATAAATCTAAAAATAAATCTAAAAGCATTACAGTTGTAAATGCAAGTAATAGCTCAAGACGATAGTAAGCGCAGTTTATCAACTTGCATTGCATGCAAGTGTGACGCTAAATTACGCAAGCTGTATCGCATAGCGAGACTACATAAATCTGAGCTGGCTGTATCCGAAAATGAGGTGGAATGGATATTGTGGAAGCTAATGCTAGGTTTCTATGACTTAAGCTCAGGTTTCCTAGAAAAGCGGTGACCGCTTACGGAATTTACGGTGAATGACGTCACTGAAACGTTGACTATAAAAGTAAGTTGGTGTGGTTTCCTAGAGAGCGTTGTTGACACCGTAAAGCAAACCCCGCCCTCCAAAGATTTAAATCGCTAGATCAGTAACAAGAAAATGTGTCCATACTGAGAAGAGTGAGCTCGTACATTATTTAATAGCGTTTCCATGACAAACAAGTGTAGTCACTTCGTCATTTTGTGTAAGAGGTGTCAAAACGAAACAGAAACGCGACTATCTTTTGACGCGTGAGGGCGAATCTAACGATTTAAATCTTTGGCGCTGTCATCATTTTCATGACAGCCGTCACTGCGGCCGTCAAGTGTGGCCACCGATTTTCTAGGAAACCGTAGCTTTACTGACTTTCGTACCTTTGATCATAAAGAAGTGTGAAAGTTTTGAGTATTAATGTGGATGGCTATACGATCCTAGTTCCCGTTGTTATTACGGGTGCAAAATATCTAAAGATGTAACAAATATTTTGTACCAATATAATTACTTAATCTAAAAGAAAGTCCATGGAGTTTCTTGCCCGTTTTTCTCTAAAGGTACCTACTATGCTTTGGAATGGGCAACTAGCTTCATATTTCTGTCTGACCGATTCCTAGACAATTCAAAAGTAGTGTAAATAGTTTAATTGAAAAAAAAATGCATTGAGTTTATTTTGACAATCGCATAAAATGTACTGTTTCATAAATGCTTAAAAAAATCCTATGCTCAGCAACTATGTAGATGAAAGCAATACAATTTGCATATACAGCGTGTAACAAAAACCCTGTTCGATCCGTAAGGCTGTTGTTAAGAATTATACTAAGAGTCTATTTATGAGCAAATTACCTGGAAAAAAAAAATACGGCGCATTTTTTTCCAATGAACAGTTTTACTGGGTTATTTACATGTGGCGATAGTGGTCGTCGTTTAGCGGGTGTCTACAAGCCATAAGTTATGACCTCTGTTGAAAATGTACTAATTTTTAATGGAATTGGGATAATTTTGGTACTAAAAACGTGAATTTGAAATAGCAATAACTTTTTATTTTCAGTAATAATAAGTATTTTTTGTTAGTTTTTGGTAATTTAATTGCAATACCAAAGTCAAAGTCAAAGTCAAATCATTTATTTCAAGTAGGCCCGTATAAGGCACTTTTGAACGTCAAAAACACCTATATGCCGTTTTCGGATCGGACAGGGTTTTTGTACCACATTGTAAATAGCCTTTTATTTCGTCTCGCTACCTCGTTCCGCTGTTTTCCCCGCCCCACTGCGAGGTTATACCTCTGCGTATACATACTCTACATAATGACTTGTATATGTTCGTTCCCCATGTAATTGACTCCTCTAGTACCTACCTACCGCGGATTCCTTTTATTATCTCGTCCTCGTGTTTTATTGGGTAAAGGACATTTATTTTCTATGTGATAAATAACTACGCTAATATAAATGAAATTTGTTTGATATTAGTTTTTTTTTGTCCTTTATTAAAAAGAACCAGGTTCTTAATAATTAATTACAATCTAGCCTATAAGACTAATAAGAAATTTAAATGTAACTTAAATTTTACGTGATTTTAAAACTTAGAATAGTGTTGATTGTACTATTATACACAAGATCGTTCCACTTTCTTAGAGTCTGATATCCTAAATATAATATTATAAATGCGAAAATGAGTTTTTTTGTTTGTTTCACTTTCACGCTAAAACGGCTGAATGGATTTGGATTAAATTTGGCACACTGGTAGACCATGACCTGAAATAGGACATAGAATACTTTTCATCCCGATATTCCCACGGGATCGAGCCCTATGCGGGTGAAACCGCGGGGCGCTGCTAGTAATATTATAAATATCAAACAAAATTATCTTATTGTAGATTTATTTACTTTTGTTACTTTGTTTTGTCCTTAGTACTCGTGTCAGCAAAGAGCTATGCAATAGTAGGTTATATCTTGGTAAAATTATAAATTGTAATATTTTGTTTATTTTATTATTTTATGTACACACAGAAAAATAGTGTTCATGTGTGATACCTATTAGGTTTGGTGAAGTTTATTTTACGGCACTTTTTTTGGCTTTGGCATTTGACTTGGCATTTTCTGCTGCGTTATATATAATTAGGTATGTTTAGTCACAGGTTCTCTACCCATAAATAACAAACATGACCCTACTGATAGTTGTTACGGGTCTAGTAGTTTCTGTTTATAAGCGCACCCAAGATAAAGGAAAAGCCTAAAGTGGAGCAAAAATTAAAAATAACAAAACTTTTTTGCCTTAGGTACACTAAGCCCGCTAAATATATTAGCGGTGAACGAATTTAAATTCATCGTTTTCTTTTTGTCTATTGTATATAGTTTAAAGTTGACGGAGAATTAATGCTGTTATAAATGCGTGAGATTTCGTGCAAGTGGGCTTTTTTAAATCCTCGATTTCAGCTCAAACCTTTAGCACATCTGTTTAAATCTACACTAATATAATATTATAAAGAGAAAAAAAAAATGTAGTGAGAAGATCTCACGTGGGAAAAGTCACGGGCAGAAGCTAGTAAACAATAAATAGCCTATATTTTCCTTAACTTAATTTACGTTTTACAAGTAGGATAATATAATCTATTATAAAACTCAACAAGTTTTATACTCTATTATGAAACTCAAAACTCAAAGCAAAAATGCGGCGTATTTTTTTTCTTTTTTCCAGAAAATTTCCTCATAAATAGACTCTCAGTATAATTCTCAACAACAGCCTTACGGATCGAACAGGGTTTTTGTTACACGCTGTATATGCAAATTCATAGTTTTCATCTAGTTGCTGAGCATAGGACTTTTTTAAGCATTTATGAAACAATACATTTTATTCAATTGTCAAAATAAATTCGAAGCATTTATTTTAATTAAACCATTTACAGGCACTTTTGAATTGTCAAGGAGTCAGTCAGAAATATGAAACTAGTTGCCCATTTCAAAGCATATTAGGTACCATCGCGGACGCTGGCACCTGACCATTTTTCAACCTTATTGCCTAAGCAATAAGGAGAACAGAGCTATGGAGATAAAACGGGCAAGAAACTCCATAGACACTCTTTGAAATTATAACATAATATATTATTAATTTAGTTGACCCTCCGAATTTTTCTAGTTGTTTCTCTCCTTCACTTTCTTTGTCCAGTCCTTTTTGACAATTTGGTTTATTTCATCTGCCTAACTGTATAAATATGTATGTACCTGTAAATAGGTAGGTACAGGCGTAAGAATTCAATACTCTATTTTCTTTCCCCCTTTCGTAAGTGATAAATTGTAAAGATATGTTTGTGTAACACAATTGTACGCGTCGGATACACGTCGACACATCTCGATATCGGCTTTCTTTGTCACGTGTCACGTCTCGTGAGTATGACAAAAGATGTGTACAGAGTACAGACATCGGTAATTTTAGTACAACTTTGTCAGAATGTTTGGGGAACTGATCAATTTTTTAAGGCATGTATTTAAAAAATATTATTGAACACTCTAATATAAATATTCCGCCTCTTTTTGTGAACTTCAAATAATTCCTTTTTAGGGTCCTAAAAAAAAATGAATAGCCAAGTTAGTGCGACGAACCTAAAAAGGAATACGGGGACGTAGCGCTCGCCGGCCGCTGCTGCAGCAGCACTCGCTTCGCTCGCTCGGCTTGCGCGGCGTTGATCACAGTTCTAACATAACCTAACCCATTTGGTCGGGGTATCCTAGCTTATTTACTACGACCAACTGTGGGAAAAGGCCAGAAATTTAAAAAGAGGATCATTTATTGAAAAAGTTTGCATCCATGCTATCAGCTGTTAATGTTAGTAGTAACACTATGCAGAACTTGGCCTATGATATTATTTTAAAAGTTTTATATAGATAGATACAATATTCTTTATTATGCACACCTTAAAAATTACAGAAATAAGTTTAGACATTTTACTTAGGGTGACACAATCGGCGGTCTTATCGCTAAAAACGATCTTTTACACAAAACCTTTCGATGGATTAAAGGCAGAAGGAGGCACAATTCTGTTGTTTTATATGTAATGGTACACCACTGACTACCTGTAGTGGTGTACCATTACATATACAATAAATATATATGTATATATATATATAGATATTTATAATAATAAACATGAAACAAGGAACAAGGAACTAAGAAGATGTTGGAGCAGTGGTGGCCCAGTGGTAACGACAGCGACTTACGAGTTTAACGACACGGTTGGCGCAGTGGTTAAGCGATTGACTGCTGCACTGCGTGTCGCGGGTTCGATTCCCGCACGGAATAAATATTTGTATGACCTACAAGTAGTTGTTCCGGGTCTAGCTGTTTGTGTATGTGACTTTAAATGTTTGTAAACGCACCCACGATACAGGAGAAATTCCTAGTGTGGGGCAACGATTTAAAAAAAATGAAATGAAATGAATGAATGAATGAGTTGTAGGTCGTGGGCTCAAACCCACTCAGGCGCTTTACTTTGTGTAAATTATTTCACCACCACTGCTCTCAAAACGGTGAAGGAAAACATCGTGAGGAAACCGGCATGTCCTAGAAACAAAAAAAATCCGCCCACCCCCTACCACTGAGAGGAGGCCTGAATCCCAACAGTGGGACTTAACGCGACGATTTTTTATCGCACACTGGATTTTAAACTCTCTGTGTTGAGCCGAGCGTTGAGAATCCAACAGAACGTATCTCAGCGCGTCAAAAAAATGGTGTGGAATCCAACAGAACGTATCTCAGCGCGTCAAAAAAATGGTGTGGAATTATGCTAAGATGTTAGTGTTTTTGTTAATGGTAGTTATGTCTTAATATTGTTTTGATTGAGTCATTTTGGGTGTTAAAATCGTGTTCTTTATTTCCCTCTATTTATATTTATTTGTGTAGATAGTTAGTCATTTAATTTAGTGTAGATTGTATATTGTATAGGTATAAGGTTGGTCATCGATATATGTACGGTTTCGCGTGTGCGAAACAGAAAGGTGATGGACTGGTCGAACGGTGCGTGACAAACCGGTTTGTTCTTGTTTCTGTTTGTTATTTGTTCATCTTGTTTTAATTTTTGAATTTTTGATGTTCCGTGTGTGATTAAGTATTCAGCCAATCCTAAGCCTGGAGAAATGAAGTAAAGTTCAAATTAATATTAACACGGGAGACTAGACTATCGCCCACGTCACTGCCGTGTCGTCGTCGTAGACTTCATCGCGAAGTTTATCCAAGTTGTCGCGTAGTTGACGAATCCAAGTATTTAATCGACTAGTCGATGAATGAAATTGGACGGTCTAGTTTCTTACAGACGGACATGGCGAAACTATAAGGGTTCCTTGTTCACTACGGAACCCTAAAAATGAAACAATTTAATAAATTTTTTGTACAGTCAGCAACAAAAATCCAAAAATATAAGTTCAATTGGTACATCCCACGAAAATGTGATAACTAGGGCTGTCACAGAATGAATTACGGAATATTTTCGCTTTGTAAAAAATATCGTATGAATTATAAAAAGCTTCATGAATAGATTTCATAAGAAATTAGATCTAGGTTAGACTATATTAAGTTACTTTTTTATTTTATTTAATTTCTAAGCTTGTCTGCGAAGTTGGTCTCACCCACGCAAAATGAGACTAAGCCACTGTATCCACGGGCAATTTATTATCCTATACTGGATTTTCAACGCACTGCTTAGCACCGAGAGTTGAAAATCCAACAATGTATTTTTTTGACGCGCTGTGATACGTTCTGTTGGATTCTCAACGCTCGGCTCAACACAGAGAGTCAGAAATCCAGTGTGAAAAAATCGAGTAAGTCGAGTAAATCATATTTAATTCTGTATAGTGAAAAGAAGAGATTAAATATTTAGGAAGTATGTCTGTAGTGTTTTCTCTGAGTCTGTTAAACTCAGCCTATCGTTGCCAAACTGCGCCACAACACCCTGTCCTCCGCCTTTCGCATCCAGGCACCTTAAGGCCGTTGGTCCATCTAGCTGGAAGGCGTCTCCACTCCAGGACTTGACTGCTCCACCTTCCTTCCTACGACAAACATGGCCAGCCCACTACCACTTCAGGTTGCTTACTCTGCAAGCTGTAACTCTGGTTCTGTAATCATGGAATAAGATTAGAGCTGCATCATAATTTGTAAAGAAAATTCAATTAGAATGTTGATTTGTATCAAGTTGTGTTCAGTGGCAATTAGTTCGCCCTGTTGTATACTATGAGATCTAAAAGTGACCTCTATAGTTATTATCTGATCTGATCTTGCATGGCGATTATGATTCTGCTTGCTTGAATGCTTATTAAGACTTTCTTTAAGCCAGCGATTAACGAGAACCGAGTAGAGCTACCAACTAAAAACGAGTTGGCGAGCAACGAGCAGCGAGTGCGTGACAGTGACGAGCGATTACTCGCTTGTATGCGTATGTACAGACTTCAGCACACCAACCTACTACAATCTGACAAATTTCTTTAATAGATTTTCAACTTTATCACTAAAGCATAAGGTTCAAAGTTGATTGGGAAAATCTGACAGTTACGGGTAGGTTGACCTGCTGGCGTCTGTACCGAGCGTGACTTTCTCAGGAATGTTCAACTGGCCAAGCGAGTGTCTCTGAGCGAGTGCTCTCTTTGATAACTCTTGCGTCTTATCAAAGAGATAAGAGACAAGAGCGGGTGCGAAAAGTCAGTGTTCGACTACACGGAACTTAAAATCTTTTGTACGTTTTTTGAGCGCGATAATCGTTGAAAGCGAGTCGCTCCTCGACCGTGATGGGATGCATTAGTCACCTTTTCTAATACCCATGGGCAAGGACATTTTGTTAGCCTACAGACACAGAGATTTTTTCACTTCTACCATTAGTAGTGGTATAGTAATAGCTACTACGATTATTTTTGGGGCAGCCCTGAACCGGCATGGATAACAGCGTAGCAAAGCATTGATGTTCGCTATTATTGGAGGGCGTTTGTGATAAATGCCTCTTATATTTCATATGCTATGCGACGAAAAAGCTACAAAAAAACCCGGCCAAGTGCGTGTCGGATCACGCACAATGAAGGGTTCCGTAGTTGGGATGAATTTATTTCAAGAACAAGCTTAACTTTGCGGTTGAAAAAAAATTCTCACATACATCGATGTAACCAATGTATTATGATGTAATTAACGATTTTGTTATGACACCTTGCTTTTTCCCAAATTTCATGATTTTAGGTCAGCGGGAAATACCCTATTTTATTTGCGAGTATCAAAATAAGTCGCATAAATGGCTGTATTTATTTATTGCGCTGACTTTAAGCTTGTTTTTTTTAGAGCTCCAAGGGACCGAAGACCTCCGTATTTGATATTAGTTTCAACATGATACTTTCATGCTTTCCCGAGAAAACGGGTATTAATGGACAGACGGACGGACAACGAAGTGATCCTATAAGGGTTACATTTTCCCTTTTGAAGTGCGGAACCCTAAAAAAGACTGACATTGGCGTATGTAACGCTAGTATTTTTATTACTTTCTTTGGTGTTACAAAAGCAGGATAAAAAGGGATCTTTAAGATAAGAAATGAAGTTATCTTTGGAATTGAGGTTATAGATAATCCATCTTTACCTTTTTACTGTGGCAAGACTGAAGGGATCAAGTTGCGAAGCAACAAATTCTCCAACCAAAATTATTGACCACGTTATTGAAAATGCATTTCCCAAAGAAATCTTAAAAGATGTAAGTATTTCTTGAACCGATAGCTTTTACAGCGACGCCATTACAAAATCCAATTACCGTACAAGTGTTTAACCCTTTGCGAAAAAAACTTTCTACACCATAGTTTCCGAAGTCAGAAATAAACCCCATTAGGTACAATCCCATTACAGCCGGTTTTTTTTAAAAACCTTGCAACAAATGACTGGCAAACAATTTGGAACATTTAACATCTCAAAAACATCCTGAAGGTACAAAGGAAAAACTCTTTTGTAGTGTTGGGGCAAAGGGAATTGAGGAAAACAATTGTTGTTCGACATTCAAATCGGAATGAAGGAACGAATGACTCTATGCTATATCTTTACGCCATTTTGTGACGTTTTAACTGTCTGTCTATAATAGGAAAGATTTGTATAAATAATTAAATTTAAAACAACATTTTATTGGGTCGTAATAACTGTACAGTGCGTTCATTTTAACTTGACCCGCGACGCGATTGGTAGCATTGAATTTTCAAATATCGAAAAAATATCAGCTGTTTCATACAACAATGCAATATTTACCCAATGAAAATGTATGAAAGAGATGTATTTATTTTTTCTATTTCGTAGTCCCATAGTGTTTAAGTTGTTTATAATCATGAGTACTTTCACCTCCTGGTAGGTTAACAGTGAATTAATAATTACCGCGTAAAAGGAACTCTTGTGCAAAATTTCATGCTTCTGTTGGTTTAGGCTGTGGCGTTGTCTGTCAGACAACACAAGACAATTACACAATTTAAGATTTTCATTGGAGTCCCTACGACAGCTACGACCGCAGGCTACTACGACCATATTCAAGCTCCGTTACACCTTATTTTGACAGTACTAAGTGTCATTTTCGAATAAAATCCTCGTCATAAAATAAAAGAGAATCTCGCTGATATATAATTAAATGAAACTGACATAATTAAAATTTAATTATGAAAGCAGCAAGCATTTTCGGAAAGTGAAATTTTAAATAGCGACTTTGTAAAATCAAGTTTCTGACATTTATTTAATTTTGGCGTTTTTATTAATGAGTAGCTTTTCACACCTATCGGGTTATTTTCCCTTGAAACGCTTATATTTGCAACAAGCTTTTGTAGTACATAATCGTTTTTGCTTCATCAAATTTTGTACGACACTTTTTTTTTTATTATTGATTTCATGTTGCCTTTATGCCTACCGTTGTGTCCATAAGTACACGTAATTATGAATTCTTTCAGAATAATCCTGCAATAAATGAATTTTATTTTTATTTATTTATAAATCAAGAAATATCTATGTCGAAGAAATAGTTTTATCTTCACTATACGGCATTCGTATAGCTATCTACCAGTGAAATATTTTGATAATGGGATCAGTTTGATTTTGCTTTTATATAGATTCTTTTCTTTTAGATTTTGTGAATGTGAGAACGTCTTAACAGACTGTAGATCTGTCGACCATTTTCTATCTTGCTAAGTACCTGGTACTTGTTGATAGGCCTACACTGTCCTCTCATACCTATTAACTCTGTAATTTGAAAAAAAAAATACCATTTACTTTTAAAAGAGTAACCATGGAGTTTCTTGCCGGCTCTTCTCCATAGGAGACGACCAATTGGAACCGTGCACCTAGCTTCTGACGTTTCATAAGTGCCTTTGTAGGTTTATGTGAAATAAAATATTTTGAATTTTGAAGTACTTTCAGATATTATCTTTTGAAAACATATAAACAAACAATTTTAACTCTTTATGATATGAGTCTGGATTTGTGCCTCGTTAATGGCTATAGGCTCGCCCCTATTACATGAGACTTAAACGGGTGTTCTATATTTTACACCTCTGGGCAAAACAGGTGTAATGTTATTTTATATTATTATGTGTTAAGATAACAATAATATTTTGTAACAAATTTTTGATTTAAAAGAGTGTCCGTGGAGTTTCTTATCCGTTCTTCTCCATAGGTACTTATAACGCTATGGAATGGGCAACTACCTTCATGTTTCTGACTGACCGACTCCTTGACAATTCAAAAGGGCGTGCAAATGGTTTAATTGAAATAAATGCTTTGAGTTTGTGTTTGGGTTTTGATAAGATCAGATATATTTTGTAATCGGATCGGTGCTTCTAGAAATTACCTCTTGGTTTGCAAGAAGTAATTTCTAGAAGCACCAAATAAACAATTTTATCTCTTTATAATGTTAAGTTTAGGTACGAATCCTGACGATATGAATTCTATATAAAAATCATAATCCACAAAAAAACGTGGTCCTAATTCCCCAAAACTTACTCGATTATATCTCGAATTTCTCACAACAACACCAGTCTTTAACTCAGCTGGTCCTTTGATCCGAGTCCTTTTGTATCGCCCGTAAATGGAGTCACGCGCCGCCTTAAATGTCACGAATCGCACCAAACTCGATCTTGTTAGGTATCGAGTGATATCGATTCTGGATTATGTGCCTTTTCGGAGGGTAGGTACACGTGTGAACCGGATTTCGTCTAAGTGGGTTAAAGAGGGCTGCTCATGTAGTGTTCGTAGGGTTTTTTTGTTGGGTACAATGAAGGTAGTTGTATTATTTAGATTATGGTTGTTGGGAATGGTTATGGTGCGTTTGCGTTAGTGTATCGGCCGGGTGATCATATGGCATGTAAAGCATGGATGAAGTAAGTGATTTTTGACAATCAAGTTTGTTCTCCTTTGGACATGGCGGATACTTTGCGACATGCGACTGCGACAGCTCAGCGATTAGACGCAACGACAGGCTGCGGTCTACAATTTTTACATAATATGTTGTTCAAAGTTGTTGCACACTTGGCGTCGGGACAGGTTAGGAGAGTCTCACGCTCTCGCTACTTTTCGAAGCGACTAGACGCACGGTCTACATGCTTACCAGACGAGAATCGGATGCACTTCTCCTTCGCACGGTAATCACGTGCATCTAGAAGCTCCATATTCACTCACAAGATGAACATCTCGACCGTCTCTCTGGAATACTCAAAGAAATCTATCGCTTCCGACACAACGTCTGTCGTAACGACTAGTCGCAGACGCAAACGCCAGCTCTGCTTGTAGGTACAGCAATAAGACGCTGGTGCATACGATCACTCTGCGTTTTGTTGGACCGATTAGACGCAGCGACAGAACGCATAACTTGAAAAGATACTTAAATAACATGCCTTGGCAAATTATGTTACTAAACTGACTTGTCTATATATGGTCTAGTGATAATAATTAAGAATGTTGAGGCTTTGGTCCTGAACTCAATGACTGGGTTGGGCAATGCGTTATTAACTTTCCTATTAGAAAATTCTCTGATAATTTTCAATAGGCTTGCCTTCTATTCATAGTGTAGATATAGAGCAAACCCGTACATATCACTTGTATCAATTTTATGCTGACATCGACGCCCAGCCAATGAATAAGCACAATAATGACATGTTTGAGTTAGCATTTTAGTAGTCGCACAGCATCGGTTTGGTAAAAATCAAAGCACTCATACGCCGTGGGTCAATCATGTATCAGTTTGGGCTTTCTTCATAACTTTCAATACACAAGTTGAACTCATATCAGTTTGTCATTTAAATGTACCTTACCCGTATATTTTATGGTCCTTCGAGCCGGATGTTGCGTGTGTACATTACATTCATCAGCATCATCATTGGCAGCCTCGTTTCACGATGACGTTTGACGACGACGTTTATAAGTTATGGCACAAAAGGGAAGAGGAGGCTGTGTTATAACACAGCTGCCTGTTTCTACTCAGAGCTCGGCCAAGGAAAACGTGAACAGACCGGGCAATACCTGCGCTAATACAAAGATGTTCTGAAACGTCACCTTACGACCTGTGCATACCCGTTGATCGGAGGCAGAAGCTTGCTCGAAATGAGAAAGGTGGTGCACTTCAACTCACAAAGCAACTGAATGCTTTGAAATAAATCGTCTTGAAGACCTAGACAAGAAGCCCCAAATACGAAAAAGTCGCCCAAAGCCTTTGGAAATACCTACACATACAGCAAAGCTTTTTTGTACACGGTGTGACCGGGTTTTCAAGACCAATTTTTTTTTTTTTTTTAAAACCTTGCCCCACACTAATAATTTCTACTGTATTGTGGGTGCGTTTACAAACATTTATACTCACATACACAAACAGCCAGACCCGGAACAACTACTTGTAGGTCATACAAATATTTGTTCCGTGCGGGAATCGAACCCGCGACACGCAGCGAAGCAGTCAATCGCTTAACCACTGCGCCAACCATGCCGTTTGCAATTTGTTGTGTGCAATTTGGTTTTGCTGGTCATCAGAGAGCTCACGAATGAAAAGAAAAGTATTCTGGGTCACTGTCGCTGGAGCGTCTTTCCATTGTACAAGGCCAGAACGCAAGGGTTTGAAAATAATCGCGTATAGATTGAAAATCACTTTTTTTACTAAGGTCTTCCAATCTTATACAAGAATAGTACGCACATACTCGCGTATACTTCGTAGTGACCTAATTAACTACCTTATTCATAGTATACAGTGCCAGTACGTATACGGACTAATCGTGTATAGATTACGACAAATTGTGAATTGGTATCCAAATTGTTTACGATGTAATGCATGTTGCGCTAATACTAAATAGTCTGCTTGGCTGCGAGCGACTTGGAAATAGCGCTTGCCGGCCGCTGCCGCGGCACCGCTCGCTTCGTTCGCTCGGCTCGCGCGGTTCGTCACAGTTCTAACCTAACCTAGCTCATTTCACCCAGTCCTCGTTTTTTTATTTTATTATTCAACTATAATATCTCTAAAAGTCTTCTCAGGCGTAAGTGATGTAGTATAGTCTGGAACTAGGAAGCGCGCGTCCACGTTACAATCTATACACGAGCAGTACGAATCATTCGAATATACATTGTAATAATTATAATAATTTATTTATTTTTGACATAATCTACTCATTACAATGTTTTTTTTATGAGTTGTATTGCAACATGTGGTTAGCTAGCGACCTCGATAATTGATCATATTATTTTTTGCCTGAGCAACCGGCAGCAAGTTCGTCATGCTCGTTTTGATGTCACTGCTTGCGGTAGCGTCGGGGGTCGGGTTGCCTCTCTCCCTCAAATATGGCAAGGGGGGTAATGGCTGATCTTTGCCTTATGCGTGTGGTCGTCTTGCTGATCATGGTTTTGTTATTGTTATTAGTAATTAACTGTTTATTTATTTTACCTCGATGGTTCTAGTTTATCAATTATAACTTCCAGTTACAGCTATATATAGCTATATGATAAAGATAAAGATAAAGATAATTTATTTGTTCAAAACATGAGTATACACAACACATGGCATGCAAGATGTTACATCAATAATATAGCAGACAGTCATGTTTTGCCTGAATGGCGTACAAATAAGAGAAACAGGACGCTAGACAGCATCAATTAATTTTAAAATTGTCCATTATACACATTTATAATTAATCATTTAAATTAGAGCATTACTTGAAATTAGGCGGTATAATAAAATAATGTCATAAGCTCATCATAATAATACAATAGAAATAAAAAAAAAAAAACAAATGTCAAATCAGGTATTAATAAAATTAGGATGTCAATAAACAAGTCAAATTAAATTGTCAGATAAGAATTCGTCAGTGCTATAGTAAACTTTCTCTAATAAAAGGCCTTTTAATTTATTTTTTAATTTGTCGGTACTGTATTCCCTCCAATGTTTTGGCAACTTATTGAACATAATTGGCGCCATACAGAATACACTTTTCCGCATTAGTGTCGTCTTGGATCTCGGAATACATAGCTTAGTATTGTCGCGTCTGTTTCGAACAACTTTATCTGACACTAAGGGGAATAAGTGTGGGTTCGATTTGACGAACATAATGGTCTCCAAAATGTACATTGACGGAAGAGTTAATATTTTGTATTCTTTAAAAAATGGTTTGCAGCTCTCTGTAACATGAAGTCCAAACATAGCCCTCAGGCATCTCTTTTGTGTTTTGAAAATCATACCCTTGTTTATTGAATTTCCCCAAAAAATGAGTCCATATCTTAAGTTAGAGGACACTAAGCCGTGATAAGCCGTTAGCAACGCATTAGCATTTAAGATGGGGGCTAATTTATACAATGCATATGCGGAATTACTAATTTTTTTGCTTAATGCTTCCGTATGCGCTTTCCAATCTAATTTTCCGTCAATAGTTATTCCAAGAAATTTAGTCATATTCACTTTATCTATGTTGGTGTTACAATAATGGACATTTACATTTGGTATGGATGATCTTTGGGCAAAATGCAGAATATTGGTTTTTCCAAGGTATATCTTAAGATTATTGTTTTCCAACCATTTTACCATTGATTCTATAGAATTATTAATGTCAGATTCGTATGTGTCTCTATTCTTGCAAGCTATTGTAATGGTACTGTCGTCGGCAAAGAGTGTCATTGGGTGATCGATACTTTTGGGTAAGTCATTAATATATAATATAAAAAATAGCGGGCCCACGACAGTACCTTGGGGCACGCCAAATTTAACTACTCGTTCCCTTGATCTGTACATAATTTCCTGTTTACTGTTTTTATTTACAGCTGAAATTTCTGTAAATTGTTCTCTGTTGCTTAAATATGATCTAATAAGGTTTGAGACATTACCTCTTATGCCGTATGCTTCCAATTTTTCAATCAATATGTCGTGCCGGACATGGTCGAAAGCCTGCGTCATGTCACAGAAGATCGCACATACAGGTGTGTTAGAATCTACGTTTTGCATGACATAATATAAAAAATCGTAAATTGCTAAGTTGATAGTTTTACCATTTCTGAACCCTTTCTGTTCATTAGCGAGAATGTTGTCTTTTTCGAGGTAAGAATACAATTGTTTACATAAATACTTCTCAAATACTTTGGAAATTACACTTATGAGGGATATAGGCCTATAAAATTGCATAAGCTCTCTATTTTCTTTTTTGAATAGTGGCTTAATGATTGATATTTTCAGTGCATCGGGAAAAACACCTGTCTCGATGCACAGATTAATTATATAGCTAAGATGCGGTGATATTTCTCCCGCTACAGATTTTAAGACTTTAGTTGATAGGCCATCATGTCCCACACTATTTGTATTCTTCAATTGATTTATAATTTTAAACACATCGATTGGCAGACATGGTGCGAGAAAAAAGGAATCTTTTCTTTTTGGTATCAGGGATGCCGCATTATTCCCAGATCCTGCTATAGGATTGATTTTGTCAATGAAATAATTATTAAAAGCATCTGCAAGCGGGCACGCCCTTTCTGCCTGGACTTTTATTTAGATATTGTTTACGTTTAGTCTTTATATTTTATTTCTGCCTGAGTATAATGCTAGATGTTTTTGGTTGGTATATTGGCGTGTGCTAGCTGACATATGGCCATTGATTTATAATTTAAATTATGTTTTGTGTTGCGTAATGTAAATTATTTTGCATACTATTATATATAATCATTTTTTTCTAACTGAACAGACAGAGCTGTGCTGCTGGGGAGTTTGGTCTTCTTCACAGCTAAAGCATTAGGAAGTGGTGAAGGGGACTGTCTTATGTAATATTGACGTTCGAAAAGTGCTGATTCTCAGCCTAGTTTGAATAAATGACTTTTGATTTTTTCGAATCACTGAGTTAAAAATAGCATTACAATGTATACGTGAGCAGCATCCCATGGCTGCGTTTTGGCCTTGTATAGATTGGATATACGCGTCGCCGGATACCGTGAAGAGGACTATTAGGTATAATGCAACTGAAGAAATGTGGTACACTACACACTCTTGTATTGCATCTGGTGTATTTCCTGATCTGATGAAACTAAGCAAAGTGATTCCACTGTTCAAGTCTGGCAGCACAACTGATCCTACGAATTTTCGGCCTATTTCGATATTACCTACATTGAGCAAAATCTTTGAAAAATTAATTTTGAAACAAATGTTAGGACATTTTAATTCTCATCATTTACTACATCTGAAACAGTTTGGTTTTACAAAGGGTCGTTCAACCACAGACGCGGGCGTGGAATTACTGAAGAGCATATTCGAGGCCTGGGAGGAGTCGCAAGATGCTCTTGGCATTTTCTGCGACTTGTCCAAGGCCTTCGATTGCGTACATCATGATACTCTCATCAGGAAACTTTTCCACTATGGTTTGAGGGACAGGGCTCTCGACCTTCTGACTTCTTATCTGAACAACAGAATTCAGAGGGTCGATGTTAATGGCAAGAGATCTGCAGGATCTGCGGTCACCATGGGCGTTCCGCAGGGTTCAATTCTAGGTCCTTTCTTGTTTTTAATTTATATAAATGACTTACCTTATCACATAAGGGATAATCATAAGATCGTATTATTCGCAGATGATACTTCCCTTATTTTTAAAATCAAACGTCAGTTAGTCAACTTTGAACAAGTGAACGATGCGCTCTCTAAAGTTGTGCATTGGTTTAATGTAAATAATCTTCTCCTGAATGAAAAAAAGACTAAACTCATTAAATTTGCAACGCCAAATGTCAGGCAGCTAAATACCAATGTTCAAGTTAATGGAATAGAGCTGGACCCTGTTGAGTCGACAGTTTTTCTTGGAATCACTATTGACAGTAAATTACAGTGGGGCCCACACATAGAAAAATTGTCAGGAAGGCTAAGTTCGGCCGCGTACGCTGTTAAAAAAATTAGGCAGATAACTGACGTAGATACAGCCCGAATTGTTTATTTTAGTTATTTTCATAGTCTTATGTCATATGGAATTCTTCTCTGGGGAACTTGTTCGGAAATTAATACTATCTTTGTTCTACAGAAAAGGGCTGTTCGAGCCATTTACAACCTAGGTCCGAGAGATTCCCTTCGAGAAAAATTCAAAGAAATAAATATTCTGACTGTAGCGTCACAATATATTTTTGAAAACCTATTGTATGTACACAAAAATATATCTAATTTTAAAAAGATTTCCGATATTCATAGTTTAAATACGAGGAATAAACACAACCTCGCTGTACACCGGACTCGTCTCCACAGAGTAGGCAACTCGTTCATGGGTCAATGTATACGCTTTTACAACAAACTTCCCATCGACATTCGAAACTTACCCATTAAACGATTTAAAAACTGTATTAAAACCAAACTTTGCAAAAAAGGGTACTATAAAATTTTAGATTATTTAGATGATAAAAAAGCTTGGGATTGAGCTGCTCGCTCTGCTAAGCCTTGTGCTAAAATCATAAAATCAATACCAGTATTATATAAAAATTACATACAAAATGACATTATTACTTTGTAAAGTATTTTTTTTTAAAATTTTATTTTTTAAATTTTTGTGAATGTGAGGACTATGTGGATTTTTTAATTATTATTATTTTTTCTTTCTTATTTAGTTTTAATGATGGTCTGGCAGTTTGAGTAGTTTATGAGGCCTACCCAAATGTCCTTTCTTTGGTATTGTTCGTCGAGTTGAGCTCCTTAAGTTCTGGGTTGAGCTCCACGATTACTGACAAATGCTTGCACTGACAGGACAGGTCCACTCAAATCTGTGTGGTTCTTTTCTCAAAAGACCATTTCAGACACTAATCTACATGGTCCTCATATGGCCTGACCAAGATTATGTCTGGACTTTAAAAGAGACTATGACCTCTGAGTTTGTTTCGGCCTTTCTTCTCAGAGTAGTCAGATAGGAAACGCCGAACTCATCTAGCTAATTTTTAATTATTTTTTTAAGATGACGTGTAAAAGTGATTCCAATATCCTATTTACAGAATAAACAATTTCATTTCATTTCATTTCATTTCATTTCATTTCATTTCATTTTTCATTTCACCCTTTTGTGGAATACAGGTTTGGGTTAGGTTGTTATATTATCCTTTTACTATCCCTGTTAAAAGGTAAGACTTCAACTCAGTGCCTTTACAAAATGGCTAACCACTAATAAAAGGTAGGACAGACTTAGGACAAGTTTAGTGCGTAGGTCATACGACGTCCCAGATTTATTTTCTACGCTTTAACTTAGGTCTCGGCTATAAATTGTGCCTGTGGGTAGAATGGTAAAATTTTTGTCGACAGTCCTGTCTTTAGTACTGTTTTGTGATGAAGTGCTGTCTTTTGTATAATTTAGAATTAGGTGTTTAAGTTTTGGAAGAGAATGTTTATTGTTGAATATTTTAATTAAGTTTGTTTGTTATATTCAATGTCATAGCCACAAGATTTGCTTGCTTATTTTACCCCTAATTAATACTTAATAATAACACACACGCCAAGGAGTTATTGCTATAATTTCAATATTCCGGCCGCCGCGCCGGGAGAATGCGTTCCTGACATCTGTAAGTTGAGTACAAAAGAATACGTGTTTTACGAATTTATACTTTATTTGTTCCTAATCGTGTCGAACTGAGAGGTGTCAGGAGGTCTACTCCCTAAGCGAAATCCGTATTTTCAGCCGAAGTTACGGACGCTTGGCGCTCCGCCTGACTCACGGACATATCGTAAGTGTGACAGAGCGCGAAGCGTCCGTAACTTCGGCCGAAATTACGGACTTCGCTTATGGAGTAGACCCCCAGGAACGCATTCTCTTGCGGCCGAAGTTTAATAGTAATGAAACTCTTTTTGGAACAGTTCGTTCAAGAAAGTGCCACCAACATGCTGCCACTAAATATTGGGTTTTAAATTTCCGATTTAAAGGGCATAGATGAGCTTTCGATATCCGGTCACGTGTAATTTTTAATAATTAACAGCCAGTTGCAGAAACGAACTTTAACTTTTAAGCTGTCATTTAATACTAATCTTCCATTAAGTTGTTGCAGAAAGCAACATTAGACTCGATTATAATGGTTCTTTGATGAAATTAATGAAATCATTAGCGTTAATGACCCATTACGTAATGAGGCATTAATATTTGTCTTTGTGCAAAACTAAAATTTTTGGAACTTGAGAGGGCGCAGAGAACCTTACTTAAGGTCATGTTCTTTAAACCCTATAGAAACCCCACCCACAGCCTCTACCTATTATCTGACCTTCTGTCTGTAGGAAAGCTTTATTTGCTTCAACTTACACTCAAAAAACACACATCCCTTCCGAATGACCCCTCTAAGCCAAAAAGTAGAAGAAGCTACTTAGTCGCTCCAACGGTCAAGGTTGCTTTCGCTAAAAGGCAATACGCAAGATAATCATCTTCTCTATACAACCTGCTGAATAAAGAATTACGAATATATTCCATGAAGCTCCGGGACTGTAAAAAAGTTGTAACCGATTGGCTTAAAACTAAAACCTACGACGATGTTGAGTCTATTGTATCTACTTTTCAACAACCACATTACATTAACCAAGTTACATTTGGGTTGTTGTGCGCAAGGTTAGTGAATTAAGACTTATTTAGCTTTTTTTTTATTTATTTTTATTTCATCATCTGTCTGGACCTACGCTTCGTCTAGAAAGCGTGACTAACAAACAAACAGACAGGATATTAATTTGGAAAGAGTGAACTAAGCATTGCTCATTATCTAAAACACCACACAATCTCACTTTCACACTCACACCCACACTCACTCGCACTCACTCATATCATAATACACATACCTACCACACGTACACGCGCGATCTGGCGCTTTTCTACATTACGCTCATTAATCTGCAGAGCTGTTTGTATAATCATAATTGTCTACATTTCAATTGCATATAAATAACAAATGGAAGAGCGGAGTCTCTTAATACAAGCGATTCCTTGCTTAAAAGGTGATCTCCAATAATATGTATCGAAATGCCTATTGTAATTGAAATAAACGCTTCTTTTTTTAAGAAGGGTTGAAAGACACTTTATTAACATAATTTATAAACTATTCTATAAAAATGTGTAATGATAATATACAATAGTATATTAATTAGCATTACCCATTTTTATACTACATACTAAATTAAATAATTAACACATAATGTAACTTTAGACCTGTAATCCCTATTATACCCAAATTTCACCCGTTAAGTCCCCTGTAATAGGGGGCGAGCCTATTGCCATCAAAAGGACAAAAATCAATCAATAAAATTTTCTATGGTAATGCACTATCTATTTGCCCATATCGTGGTCACCAATGTGCACATCAACCATACATCTATATCCTACTAATTTACTATCAATCACACAATCACTGAGCCCAATATCTCTTCCATCGACAACGATTAGGTCATCCATTGATCAGTCCTATACAAAATTCGCATCCAATTTTGCCAACCTAAAAACGAAAATCTCGACGCAAATTCACCTGACATCGTGCTCCCGTCATGCCAACTTGACAAAAAAATCAATGGGCCGGAATAGAGTCGTGTCCCTTCGGAATATAAATCAGAAATCGGTATGATTGATTAGTCGGTTCTGGCGCGTGATGTGTGAATGGGGCACTATTAATCAAGTGTTTCTACAATTGATATGGGAGGTTATGAAATCATGACTGATAGGTTGATGTAACGGGTTCAGAGGCAGATGTAGAATATATGAGAGATATACGTGTATTTTTTTAATTTATTTTTTACTTAGTATATATTTTTATGAATTAATTATTTATAAGTTGTTATGTGTCACTTGTAAACATTCTAGATTGATTAAATGGCCAAACTTACAAAAAAAAAAATTGTTAAACTTTACTTTACTTTGTTAAAGTATTATTTTTTTTTAAATTTTGTGAATGTGAGGACTATGTGGATATTTTTAATATTATAATTTTGTCTTTTTTTTACCTTCTCATTTAGTTTTAATGATGGTCTGGCAGTTTGAGTAGTTTATGCGGCCTACCTAAATGTCCTTTCTTTGGTATTGTTCGTCGAGTTGAGCTCCTTAAGTTCTGAGTTGAGCTCCACGATTACTGATAAATGCTTGCACTGACAGGACAGGTCCACTAAAATCTATGTGGTTCTTTTCTCAAAAGAACATTTCAGACATTAATCTACATGGTCCTCATATGGCCTGACCAAGATTATGTCTGAACTTTAAAAGAGACTGTGACCTCTGAGTTTGTTTCGGCATTTCTTCTCAGAGTAGTCAGATAGGAAACGCCGAACTCATCTAGCTAACTTTTTTTTTTTTTTAAGATGTGTAAAAGTGATTCCAATATCCTATTTACAGAATAAACAATTTCATTTCAAAATAAAAATACAGTAATTTTTTAGGTTCGCCAACGAATGGTAATATAATAAAATGGTATACACATGCAATTATAGGCAACAACAGCTTACAGTTTCTTTTACAGTATGGTCATGATGTTGTTTGATGTGATAAAAGGTCTTATAGTACGAAAATAAGCTATTTAAAGGGCATCCCAGGAGCCGATGAGATATTGTCACCAACTACCTTTTTATTTTAGGCATTTGTTTCCTAATTTTAAAATAGCGGTTACTTACAAAAGGTTAGAATAATAGTAAAATGGCAAGAGAATGTTAGGTTGAATACACAAGCACTTCTGCACAGAGACAGCTGCTGCCCTTAAGTAGCCTTTTAGGACCAGTACGGTCCTAGAGGCGACTTAAGAGCGTTTATACAGAGAGTTGGCAACGTCGCAAATAGCTGCTAAATATTTCGCTGTTTGGTATGGAAATAAGAAATATGGATAACTAGTAAACTAAAATATTGATTATGAAATGCAATAATTAATATCATAACACCGAATAAATATTTCGTTTTAGATGTAAAAAAAGTATTTGGAAACTTTCCATGCCTTTTTTACACCTAAAAAGGTTACAACATCAAATTCAGTGTTATAATTGCAATTCATTATTAATATTCTAGTTCGCTGGTTAGTCATATTTCTGCAATCAAAACAGGTAAATATTTGACAGCTATTTGCGTCGTTGCCAACTTTTTAGATGAACGCTCTTAAGGGCAGCAGATATCTGGGCACGCCACTATTGCGGCGATAAGTCCCCTCTTTGAGGAGTGGCTAGAGAGGCGCCACGGCGTCCTCACCTTCCGCCTGACGCAGGTCCTCACCGGACATGGTTGTTTCGGGAGGTTCCTATTTCGTATCAGGCGGGAGGAAACGCCCGGGTGTCATCACTGCGTGGATCGCCCGGAGGACACGGTTGAGCATACGGTGGAGGTCTGTCCGGCTTGGGCAGAGCATCGCCGTGTCCTCGTGGAGGCGATCGGCGGCGGGGATCTCTCGCGTCCGGCCCTGGTCCAGGCCATGGTACGGAGCGAGAGGGCATGGGAGGCCATCACCTCCTTCTGCGAAGCAGTAATGCTCGCGAAGGAGGAGGCAGAACGCGTGAGGGAGAGGCAAATTTCGCGCCCTCACGCCCCTAGCCGCCGCAGGAGACGCCCTGGGCGTCGGGAATCGCAGGCCGATTCCCGGCCACCGTAGGCGCGGGCTTGCGGACGATGAGCAATGGGTAGCTCGCCGTCCGATAAGGACCAGGCCCGGGTCGACGGCGCGTTGTGTTCCACGCGCGCCTCAAAGAGATGTCAGCAAGTGAAGGGGTCCGATAGGACCAATGCCTGCCGGGGTTGCGGGAAAGTCCGAAAGGGATACCGTGGCCCCTGGCTACGTACAGGCAACGGAAGGAACACGGGTGGGTTTTAGTCAGTAAGAGTCTGACACGCCCTCCTGCTCCGCCCAGAGCGGGAGAAGTTATTTGATAATTTCCCACACAAAAAAAAAAAAAAAAGGGCAGCAGATAACCAATCAAGTACCTATGAGTACCGCACTCCATCAGGTCACTGATCGTAATAGATGGAGTAAGACCGCTGACAATTTGAAACGAAGTCACGATTCTCAGTATTGAGAGAGCGATTAAGAATAGAGAGACATAATCAAAATGTAACCCTCTGCTCACCCCACAGTAAAATACTAAGTAGCTTTTTATAATATAATCCTTCTCATAAATTCTGGACAGTTCGGGAGACTCCTAGTTCTAACCCCACCTTCAGAACATACGTTTAAATATGCTAACTTAGAGTTAGCTTTTAAACCCAGACAGTAAACCGGCTTTGAATGAATGAGGTTCTGCACACACATAGCTTTTTTATGAATGATGTGAAAATGGTTAGAATAATAGAAAAAAAAATATTTACGTAATAAAATTAAGATTTTAAAAATTACGTAATTTAACGTACTAAGTAGACATAGGTAAATCAACACAACATAACATAAAGGCCTGTATTCTTCGAAAGGTTAGGCAGAAGTGTAGCTATAGTACACCCACATTTCGTGTTAATCAAACTATGTAGTTCAAAAACCTAAGTAATTATTTTACGTAACGGCCGTTGTGTGTTTTCTTAAAATTTAAATTCAATTTAACAAGTCTTCTGTTCCATGAATTTTCGTACAGAACTCCAAGAAAGCAAATTAAACTGCAGACAAAAATTACTAGTAGGTAGGAGAACCTTTCTACATCGTATGAAAACGTAGTAACTTTCTCTGAGATGACTTACAACTTGCATGAACGAGATAAGCCGAGTCCTTTTATACCAGGGTTAAAAAGGAAAATGTGAATTTCACATTTCTAATTATATCTCTTTTTGACTTCGTCTTTTCTGCCGTACGAATATGACGAATTTCTGGTGTTTTTTTATGTTATTTGGTGGCAAATAAGCTGGCAGACCAAAGGCTTCACGGGTGCATTACCTATCATAGATTTATCTATTTTATTAATTGTGACTATCACAGAATTTATTTATTAAGCTAGCTGCCTCTGGATGATCGCCAATTTACATCAGCTAGGCAGCTTGGCGAATACTGGCTAACCTTCGGGCGACTATCCCTGAATACGACTGCAACAAGCCTCAAACTGATCTGTTGCTTTTTGCCGACCAAACTGTTCGTGTATATTTTCTACAAATTGTTTTTTTTTATTTTTTTATTGATGTTACTGTAATTACATTCAAACTAAAACACAGCAACGCTGCTTGGCATCGACACTCCGCAAAATCATCAAAATAAAAAGCAACTCTTGCTGCAACACATTAAAGTGCAATTCAGGTCGCACAACGCTAATCACCTACAGTTATATTTACCTAGAAGTTGCCTCTCTTTCTATCGCGTGACTCTTAGATCTTCTGACTACGTTACACTCACTGAGTTGACCCAGCAAGACGGGCCCGCCGTGTACTTGTAGCTTCATACCTAAACTGCGGAGTGTGCCATCTGTATTAATCTATAGCAGTAGGTATGAAGACTTGCCCTCATACGAGCTTCTTGACAATTAGCTCTACTCTTCTAAAGAAGTGCAGACCGTACCTTACATTATCAATGCTTACTGTTTAGTCGAACGGTCAAAGAGATTTGAGGACACGGCATGCACACTACGATGGGTTGGCGCAATGGGTTCTGTGTTACGAGTCACATAAACATAAATTGTATCATTTACAGTTAGTTGTTTCGGAGCCCATGGCAGGTTTGTGTCAATGAATCCCTAAAAATAAGCTACACACTTACGTTTGTAACTAACGAGAAAAAGGCCGAGGGTTCAAAGTTTACTCGAGTTTGAACCCTCGACCTTTTACTCGTTAGTTCGACGAAACAGCCGTTGTGCTGCCACTATTACACGTTCACGTTTCTTTTTACGTTCGTCCATCAATGTCCTGTTGCGACGACTACAATGACGAACAACCGTAATTTCGTTACGCACCAATATGTTCATTTGTCTCTTTTTCACTTTAAACAGCTGTATCGACAAATCGAATAATTATAAGTTACCTCCTTGGTTGCAATGTGTCGAAGTAACAAGATCGTTCTATTTTTAAATAACACGAGTTATGAGTTTTCATAGTAATTAATTCAGCCGAGATTTTCATATTAACATTGCCGAAGAAAGTTGTCAAAATAATGCTTGAATTTCCAAACATATTTGAGAAAAAGAATATTCCACCTCAAATTCAAACAACAAAGCTACAATTACGTCAGTTAAACATAACTCATGATGCATTGTTGACAGTAATTAAAATCATAATGACACAATTTCCCGCCACTCACGCTCATAATTTTTACAACATTATTATGTCACAACTCAGTAAATTTTCCAACAAATGTAATGTAATTACACAAATCCATTGCTCACAAATTAGTTGCCAACATAATTTGTTTTGAATTCACGTTGAGTTATACAGGATGGGTCAAAAGTATTCCGGTCACGCACCGCGACGTGTGGAAACCCGGTTTTAATAAAAAAAATAAAGTAACCCGGTTTAAACAAATGCAACTAGAGATATTCACCCTTTTTGCACCCGCGTTTTACGTTTTTGGATCTAGATTTTGAGTGAGGAGCCGAGTTTTTCTTAAATATGTTTAAACTATGACTGGGACTGGCTTGTTGATTTAATGGCCGTAAGCGTTGCGGTTAAGCGTGGATACAGGCATAGTATTATTACTTACTAACTTTTGCCCGCGGCATGGAACGCGTGGAGGTCGGAAATTATTCCATGGAAATGTACTACCGGGATAAAAAATTATCCTATGTGTTAGTCCAGGTTATAAACTATCTGTGTGCCAAATTTCATCCAAATTGGATCAGCTGTTTTTGCGTGATTGTGTCCCAAACATACAGTTTCAAAATAATAATATTATTAAAGTAGGATTAGGGTTTCTAATAGGGCATTCTCAGTAGTACTCCGGATTTGTGCCTGGTTACTAGCTCGGTTATATCAGCACCATATTAAAGGTAACAAGGTGTTGATATTACACATGGATAAATGTGGGTGTACTTACACATCTGTCTACCTCTTTGAGGATTACTGGCGTTCCGTATATTGAAAGAAACAGTTAACCAACACAATACAAAAAAAACCCAGCGCCACACAAATTTAACTCCCTATTCTAAAAACAGCACGAGTTTAGTTTATCTTGCTCCATGTAAACAGCGAGTGCTTGCTAATTCCACTTTATTTTATCACTACGTATGATAATGTCCGCTGTGTCGTTTCTGTGCTGCAGTTTTGTTTCACAATCTAGCCGTAGAGGGCACTAGTGTCCGCTTTGTCTTTAACCGTTAAGCTGACAACATACTGTATATAGAACGGTGGGTATTGTATATCAGTTTGGGGACGACTGTTAAGCTTTTGGACTTCAACATGAATGTTAATGAACAGATTTTTGTAATCACCACCTATTTTTAAATCTAAAGGCGGAGATTGACTTTCAACGTTTGTTTGTAATGTATAATTCAAGGCGAGCTTGGTTACACAACGGCGATACACAAGACGCGGCGAACGGTCGCTTCGAGCACTTGATTCAAGCATGCAGTTTTTTTTTTTGCTCTATTGTAAACATGCGCTCGCAAGGCTCACATCGAGCGGCTCGCATCGAGCGGGTTGGCTCGCTGCGCTGACTACTGTAACGCGTTTCAAAAACACGATACATTACAAACAAACGTTGCAAATCAGTCTCCGCCTTAAAATGTCGTAGTGTAGAGATATTAGGTCTTTACCTATGAAATTGCCGTTCTGCAGTACTGGCAATCAAAATAATTTTTGTTTGGTTAAGAATTCTAATTTCAAATTAATTTCATTTTTAAAACATGGATTTTTTTTTCCAAAAGTAGTCATTTGTTTATTGATTAGTGTTACATTTTCATCGCATTTCAATCTTTTTCGTCATCATGGATACGTTAAAAATTCGAGTACTTAATTATGGAATATGAGTACCGTCGTGGCAGCAACGCGGCACAATAAGCGGCACGCAACATCAACGACGTTTACGGAGCTAACACTACAAACCAAAGCACCAACTGTTATTGGTTTGCTCGCTTCCGTTCTGGAAATTTCGACCTGAAAAATGAACCTCGCGGTCGTCCGAAGACTGGTCGACAATGACGAATTAAATGCGATTGTCGAAGCTGATGATACACAATCTACGACTGAATTAGCAGCAGCTTTCGACGTTAGCGTCATAAAAATATTGGTCCATTTGCGTCAAATTGGCAAGGTAAAAAAGCTTGACAAATGGGTGCCCCACGAACTCAATGATCGCCAGCGCGAAGTACGCGTCGAGACGTGCCTTGCACTGCTCAATAGACACACAAATGAAGGAATTTTGAACCGCATTGTTACCTGCGATGAAAAATGGATTCTGTTTGATAACCGCAAGCGCTCAGCAAGTTGGTTGGATCCTGGTTCAGCACCTAAACAATGCCCTAAACGAAAACTTACCCCTAGAAAAGTGATGGTCACTGTTTGGTGGTCTAGCGCCGGTGTGATTCATCACAGCTTCTTACCAAACGGGGTGAGCATTACTGCAGATGTGTACTGTGAAGAACTGAACACAATGATGGAGAAGCTGGCACATCTCCAACCAGCATTGGTCAATCGCTCGTCTCCGCTGCTCCTGCACGACAACGCGCGACCTCATACTGCACAGCAGACGGTCTCCGAGTTGCAAGAGCTGGGGTTGGAAGCTCTCCGTCATCCGACCTACTGGTCGGATGACGGAGAGCTTCCAACCGTAGTAACAAAAAGTAGTAGTCTGTAGGCGCAAGGTCTGGTGAGTACACCAGACCTTGCGCCTACAGACTACTACTTTTTCCAGAATTTGGATAACTTCTTGGCGGGAAAAAAATTCAATACCCGAGAGGCAGTACAAAATGCCTTTGAAGAATTAGTTGCCTCCCGTCCAGCTGATTTCTTTAAGAAGGGCATCAATAAACTGCCACTGCGTTGGCAAAGATGCATTGATTGCATGGGTGATTACTTCGATTAATACATAATAAATTTAATTTGATAAATTATATATTTTTAATTTGATAAATTTTTTCATACAAAACGGCAATTTCATAGGTAGGAAAGACTACAATATAGATTCCAGCACGCTTAACATGACCACAATAGAAACGGGTTTTGTCGACGGAAGAATAGACAAAATGACATATTGTGATTGTTTATCTGTCATTTTATCTATTCTTCCGTCGCCAAAACCCGTAGAAAATCCGTTTCTATGGTTGTCATGCTACGCGTGCAGCAGCGTTCAAGGAGCTCCTATTTCTGTCATGGAGGTATGGTTTATATAGCTAGAGGTCAAAACAACATGGAACGACGTATATCTTTAAATAACAATCTGTATCTAAAAAGGTTTCTGAAACTAAAATGTTTCCAAGGTCAAACACTCACTGTACTTGTGAAAGATAATCCTAACTTATAATTCTCTTTGAAAACTTAAACACATCTGGAACTCAAACAAAACTGGATAAAAAGTAAAATCTAATAAAAACCTCTGGCTGGACTGTTAGTCTGTATGTGAATGTACCTAAGTCACCTTCATGGAGCTTGAGACAGCAACAAGGAGATATTGTGCTCGTCTAGTGTTTACTGAGCTAAATAAGACTTACGAGTACGACCCCGGTCTTAATACAATTTGTCCACGACGCTTCTGTGAGACTCAATACTTTTATTGATCGATTTTGTTTTGTTTGTAGTGGGCTTTGCCACAGTCGGGTGAAAAGCTTACCTATGATGAGGTAGAAAAAAAAACAGCCAAGTGCGTGTCGGACCACGCATAATGAAAGGTTCCGTAGTTGGGATAATTTATCCCAAGAACAAACTTAACATTGTAGTTGAAAAAACATGGTCTCCCATAAATTCCAACTGCAAATTTAAGTTTGAACGCACAATATTAAGAGATTTACCATGTTATTTTAAGAACATAGACTTCTTATAGGTTTCCCTGTAATCTATGAGTAAAAAACCATACTCATTTTTTTTTTAATTTTAGAATTAATTGCCTAAAATCGTAATAATAATAGACTATTTTCATCTGTTTTCTTAAATATCTTTAAAAGCATTTATTTTAAAATTAAAAATATAGTTGAGATCCTCACATCAAGCCCTTTCATTGGGAAACGATCACTTTTCCGATTTTTTTTTATAGGATTTTTATTTTACCATAGGTATTATTTTACCGAACTATATTTCGCCGATTTACAAAATAACTTTTTGCTATTGGCCGAAGCCTCTTTTGAATTTTTTTCATTTGCCAAATGATTTATTTGCCATATATTCACCACACCGAAACAACATTTAGCGGAATATTATTTGGTCACAAATAAAAAGGCTATCTTTTCAATAATAAATTAAAATAGTGTAATAAAAAGTGCAATAGGTGTTGTGCTAAAAAAAATTGTGACAGAAACCAATTGCTGCAAAACCGACTTCACGCAGTCCTGTCTGCCCTACCCCTAGAGTGTAATTAAAGCCCGCGTAGGCGCAGAGGGGTGGGCTGGCAAGCCGAAGCTGCGGTGGTGAGCGTTAAAACCATCTGCGACGATAAGCTCGCGTGGGGCCGCCCAAACCGCGCAGCGCCGGAGCCGTGACAGAAACAATGCTTGCTGCATGTTGCATGCCTGCTTGCATGCTGCATGCTTGAAGCAAGCATCCTTGTTTGCATGCTACTTACTGGGACCACTTTAAAACACTTTTGTTCATAATCAATTGTTTTTTTTTTAAAGTTCGCGTTATACTGTCTTTATGTAATTATCCCAATCTAAATACCAATAATTAGGGTGCTTTTGAAAGCTATGTGCACGTACTCGATAGTAGTATTTTTTATATATGGGCTTAGAAAGTTTCTCTAAAGTTTAATAAAAAATTAGAAAAGACAAGTATAAATCAAATTTGAAGCATTGCAGAGCCACACTGAACGTAAATAGGAACATAATCTTGTACCTACACTGTCAAGGCATCTTTCAGCCAGATTTGAACTCGCTACGTCGAAACTTTTGTTCACAGGGTCGAAATATCCAAGCAGAAGTGTAAAATTTCTTGAAAATGATTAAAATAACGATATTTTTTGAACTGTTGAGAACACCCCAACTTTTATTTTTTTTAATTATAGCTAGCCACCTCCACTTTACCCCACTTGCCTTTGGACCACTACGTTTGAGACAGCCTGTATATTGTAATGTGTATTATTGTCTAAAATACATAAAGATTGATTTGATTTTATTCTGTTCTCCCGCCATTCCTGGGCAAAAGCCTACTAGGGACAGAGGCCATAGACGCGTCTGCGGCCGCCGTCGACAACGTCCCAGAGATGCCTCAAAAAAAGTATCTGGAATACAAGATGCAATATACCAGTTAAGTAATGGATTTGAAATAACAGATACAAGCTACTTTTGGAAATAGTATTTGAAATACAAGATACAAAATACGTAATTTTAAGATATAAAATATTTTTTGAAAGAAAACATACATTTATTCATTTTAAGGTTTATTTAATTATGAACAGTGATCAAGTAATCAGTTGAATCGTGTAAATGTCAGAAAATACTTATTATATCCTTCTTCAAACGTTTTATCACTCATTTTTCTTCTTCTCAAAAGAGAACAGTTTTTCCTTATCGGCAAATAGGTGTTATATTTAAAAAAATGTTTCTGTAGGATAAACATTTAAACTCTTTAGATTGGTGTCTTTATTATTTAAATATTGTAGAGTTTTAAGTCAGCTGTGCTGCCAGTAGACTCTGTGTTGTTGTCGCTGCTAGACCATACAGCCTCTTGAAAACTTGTTAAATTAAAATTTTAAGGGTGCGTTCAGTTTTATCTTTAAGATGGAATGCCGTAATACAAAAAAAAATGCATACGTAATAAATAATAGTATTTTACCTAACTTAGTATTTACAAAATACTAAGATACCAAAATAATTTCTCTAAATACAAGATACAAAATTAAAATTTAAAAATTTATTTCTGTTATATGATAAAAATACGTATTTTGTATCTTGTATCTGAATTTCAAATATTTGTATCTAAGATAAGTCACATCTCTGGCCGCGCCTGTATATGAGCACAAAGTAAATTTGAAATCCACCAACAAAATCAAAAATAACAAATATATTTAACCACTAACACTAATAGCGGTTTAAAATTTTAATATTTGGCAACATCAACTCGCCGCCGCGCCGGCAAGGCAAGTATTAATTTTCGCAACTAACAATTGATGTAATAAAGTCAGATTGCGTCGGATTCAGTCGGATTAAACCGGATTCATGTATCTACCTACGTTAGTGGAAAATGGTGGAAAATCATTTTTTAGTTACTGGTACAAAATGAGATTATGTATTGTGTGTGTGTTTGCGTGATAAATGAAATATTGTATTTGTATTTAAAATGTGAATGATGAATGTCTGGTTAATAGGATTTATTGAAGTAATGAACATGTATTGATGTGTTTCAAAGTCAAAGTCAAAGTCACAAGTCAAAGTCAAATCATTTATTTCAAGTAGGCCCGTATAAGGCACTTTTGAACGTCAAAAATTTACAAAAAAAAATTAATTGATTCTAGTTGCCCCTTCCAAAAGGTAGTTTTCGTATGGAGAAGAATGGGCAAGAAACTCCACCGTTACTCTTTTAAAATGTTTTACAATATTTTGTATAAGTACATTAGTTATATAATTATATGTGAGGACGATGCACCTAGAATAAAATTATTATACCACAATAGGTAAAAAGAATTAAGAATTAAAAATGAAGCAACAACAGATAAACTAATTATGTGATAGATACATGGTGCTCACATATTTACAAACATTGTAAAAGTAGACGATCCTCCTAAGATTCCACAATTTATAAGTCAGTGTGCGAGGAATTGGTCATAGAATGTAAAAACAATGTCATATAATAATAAAAAAAAAAAATATACACTTAAATTTGCAACCAGTTTGATTTTGTCTTGATTCTAAATTATCCTATGGAGCAGGACCAGCAGTTTCTTATGACTTCCATGCGAATGAAGTCGGGATATTGTGTATCTTTCGACTTCCACGCGAACGAAGCCGCGGGCTGAAACTAGTAGTCTTATAAAGACAATTTCACCTATAAATGTTACGAGAAAGAGAATATTAAGTAATGGGTATCGTTCAACATCGATCAATTTAACTCGCAAAAAAAAAACGTGGCCATCATAAAAAATAATACAACGTTCATTAAAGTTAATTATGTAGACATTTTGCGAGCCCTTTAATATTTCCCGTCACGTCCGACGAAGAATATCGAAATAAGTGCTATTTATTTATAACTTACCGTTGTTTATTCGAGACGATGTTGCAGCGATACGATAGCGTTCAATGTTGATGTAATAACGATGACAGGTCTGTTAGGCCCGGACCCAACCGAAGATGTGCGGAGATGTCCGAAGCGGAGACAGGAAGAGATGTTTTCATCCACTGAAACTGAGTGGAGGTGTGAATAACGAAATTCTATTGGTTATTTATAACACATCTGCGCCTAGTCCGGGCCTTATACTGGGTGATCTGAACACTCCATTGGATATTGCAAAAAAAGGCGCTGATATTAAATAAGAATTAGGTTGGCTATTTGGTCAAGGTCATGTATGCCACTTATATAGTTCAGAAAAGGGTGATGTTTATTCAACACAGTCACTTAATTTAACTTACTTATAAAAATAACATAACATCACGCCTGTAATCCTCGAAGGGTTAGTAGAGGTGTAGGTAATTATCGTACACCCACATTTCGCCAGTTATGTTTAAGTGCCATGTAACAGGGGGCGAGCCTATTGCCATCAACCGGGCACAAATTCAGACACCGGGCTGCTACTGAGAATTTCCTAGTGGAAAAATCCAATGACACTTTGCTTGACCTGGGAATCGAACTCCGGAACTCGTGCTCAGCAGTATCGCTTGCGCTCATAACAATTAGGTAGACTATTAGGTCAAGGTGTATGCCACTTAAATAGGTTAGAAAAGGTTGGTGTTATATCAACACATTCATGCCGTATTTTACTTACAATTTTTTTATGACGTTGCCCCACACTAGGAATTTCTCCTGTATTGTGGGTGCGTTTACAAACATTTAAACTCAAATAAACAAACATACAAAACTTGTAGGTCATACAAATATTTGTTCCGAGTGGGAATCGAACCCGCGACACTCAGCGCAGCAGTCAATTGCTTAACCACAGCGCCAACCGTGCCGTCAAAAATTATTTAGTTGATGCATAAAAGAGTAATTTCTTTCCCCCCTAAAAAGTCGTACCAAGTAAATCAGCTCGAACCACAAACTTGCTTATATTTCACAAACGGCAAATAGCAAATAAATAACGAATCGGACAGATTTACGGGCTTTTACGCGTAACGGAGCGCAATTATGCGTAAACACGTAAAATTAAAAAGTTGCCGCGCAGTTTTATTCGCCGATTTACGCGTTTGCGCGCTGATTACGTCTACTTATTGTGAATTTGTGTTGCGTTTCGTTGCACGCGAAGGGGAATTTTTGTCGGCAGATTTTTTATCAGTAGGTTGAATGAGAGAACTGTTTGTTTTATCCAGGGACCGTGCAACCCCGGTTAAGAGTTAAGCTTTTCGAAAGGGTAAGCCGTTTATGAGGTTACCTTTATCTGATGTAACCCCTTGAATGGGTTCTGTGCTCAAAACCCATTAAAAGGGTTATCTCTTCAATATGGATAACCCATTGAATGGGTTCTATACCTAAAACCCAGTGAAAGGGTTACATGATAACCCATTGAATGGGTTCTATACTTGAAACCCAGTGAAAGGGTTACATGATAACCCATTGAATGGGTTCTATACTCGAACCGCAGTGAAAGGGTTACCCCTTCATTATGATAACCCATATAATATAAGGGTTTTGTTCGGGTTATCATATGGTTTTTCAATAAAATTGTGCTAAATAGGTGATGGTGGGGTGGGGCGAGCACCACGCGCATTGCTTTTATTTCACTAGATATCGTAGGCTTGTAGACGAAACACACGGAGTAAGGTGATGTGTCCTACAAAGGGTGACATTACAATTTTTTTTTTAAAGTCTTTTCTTTAATTTTCTATGGTATAGTTACTTAGGTAATTTAACAATCTAAACTCTTAAGGACGCGTTTGCAAATTTGATAGGTATAGAATCGAACTACTACATTGACAAAGGTCACACACACAAGTGTACGCACGGTTAGTTGCGGGAATAGTAGTCAAGTGAACTAATTTTGGTACTTTGAAAGTTTTTTTTTCTCTATATTCTTTATAATACATAGGCATCTACAAAAAATATTTCGTATTGTTGTTTGTATTTTTACTAAATAATACTTAGATACAAATACCTACTTCAGTTATTGCTAGGAGGTACTGGAAGCCCTCTTCTGGTAGAAAGATGTGGGCTGTGGACTTTGGGCTAGTTTTGTTAGTTATGATGTGACTTTACCTCCAAACTTGATGGAGTGACCTGAAGGTGTACTTCGGTGACTGCTACTGGTACTCCTCGACGAGTAGAATTAGATGTGCCGAGTTTGGGCTCGTTTTGTTAGTTATGACGAGACCTTACCTTTGGACGAGATGGAGTGACCTGTAGGTGTACTTCGGTGACTGTCACTGGAACTCCTCACGAGTAGAACTAGGTGCGCCGAGTTTGGGCTCGTTTTGTTAGTTATGACGAGACCTTACCTCCGGAATTGATGGAGTGACCAGAAGGTGTACTTCGGTGACGGCTACTGGTACTCTACGACGAGTAGAACTAGGTGTGCAGAGTTTGGGCTCGTTTCGTTAGTTATGATGAGACCTTACCTACGGACTGAAAGGAGTGACCTGAAGATGTACTTCGGTGACTGCTACGGGTACTCTACGATGAGTAGAACTGGGTGTGCCGAGTTTGGGCTCGTTTTGTTAGTTGTGATGAGACCTCACCACCGGACTTGATGGACTGACCTGAAGGTGTACTTTGGTGACTGCTACTGGTACTCTACGACGAGTAGAACTAGGTGTGCCGAGTTTGGGCTCGTTTTGTTAGTTAGGATGAGACCTTCAGTCCGACAGCATCTCGTCTTGGTTTTGGCATTATAGCGATTGTTCAAAATTCACAAATACGCACTGACTAATAAATACCTAATAATATCGCAAAAGACGCCCGGGTTCAAAAAATCAAACAGCAAGAATGACAATTGTACGGTCCCAGCAAATGCCTGCAATAAAGTAAGTAACAAGTCCAGACATGAAAAAATCATAATATTATGTAATTTCGATATCCAGGCAGCAAATCTAAAATAAACACTATATTACATGCAATAATGATCATAGATCCCTGTTTAGAAGCCGCTCGGTAAGTAGGCACAAAGGCGCCGCCGCGGCCGCTTAACGCGTGCTATTCCATTTTGCAACCTATGCCCATCACAGAGAGATCATATTAAATTGCTCCGTCAGTCGGAATGTTACGCTGTTATCGTTTTAGGAGAGTTGAAAGTGTAACCCTTTTGAATGGCTTAAATTAAGCCGTTCAAATGGGTTACCCACATCGTATGGGTTTTTAAATAACGGCTTAGAAAAACCCTATCGAAAACCCTTTCAATGGGTAACGGAAATTTGAATGGCTTAAATTAAGCCGTTCAAATGGGTTACCCACATCGTATGGGTTTTTAAATAACGGCTTAGAAAAACCCTATCGGCTTAAATTAAGCCGTTCAAATGGGTTACCCACATCGTATGGGTTTTTAAATAACTGCTTAGAAAAACCCAATCGAAAACCCTTTCAATGGGTAACCCAAATGGTCCCTGGTTTTATCGTATTTTTTTTCATTTCAGTAAATGTCAGCAGAGTTCATGTATGTATGACCCAGCTGTTAAGTCCTCGCCTCTCATGCACGAGGTTGTGGGTTCAAATCTGGGCAAGTACGGATGTGACTTTTTCAATTAAAATATACTTTCTGAGTTTATCTTGGACATTACTAACATCGGTGACAGAAAAACATCGTGAGGAAACTTGGACTTATTGTTAATATAAGTCTGAAATTGCCAACTCGTCTTGAGCAAGCGTAGTGATCAGTGCTCGTGCCTTCTCTGTATGAAAAGAGGCCTTTGCGACTGTCTTCCGTAACATAGTTGCAAAATCAGTTCGTCGACTGATAAGTCTTTTTTGGATAATCATAAAAATACAGTACCTGGGTGACCGAGCTCTGCTCTGGTGAAAATAGAAAATGATAGTTCATTCTAATTCCATGTAGGTATACCTACTACATACAAATTTTATGCTGCCATGATAGTAGGTAATTACTAATTTCAGGCTGCCATGATAGTAGGTACTTACTAATTCCATGCTGCCATGATAGTATAAATTATAAATTTATAAATAAAAAAAAAAAAAAAAGTATTACCTTCAGTTGTACATAAACACTTAACTAAACACTATGCAGCGTTACAACTAAGGGAAAGAGTGTTTTCGATTAACTCTGGCACCCAAAGTAAGATTTAACATCTTTTTAGGGTGCCAGCGTCCTCGCCTTTAATTTGAACATTATCAGTAGTTGTAGGACGAGCACAGTACTATTATCAAGTCATGTCATTATTCTAAGGTAGCCATCTTGTTCTAAACTTTGGGCGACCGAGGTCTGCTCGGGTGAAAATACGGAGAAAATTAATTTTCCCAGATATGAGACCGAGCTAGATCGATTTTTCCCCCGTAAACGCCTATATTGCAACTTTAATCGAAATCGTTGGAGCCGTTTTCGCGAACGTGATTACAAATATATATATGCAAGCGGCCCGCTCCTGCTTCGCACGGTTTTTACGACTTGACAAAACATCGAGATTTCTTAGTTAAACGTAACTTTAATGTTAACGTATTATAAACATAAACTTTCCGGAATCAATTCTCTACACTATGGTGAAAACCTCATCAAAATCTGTTGCGTGGTTTAGAAGAACAACGCAGACATACAGACAAACGCGAAAAGCGACTTTGTTTTATAAAATGTATAGATATACAAATATTGCTCATTTAGTATAGGGTATTTTTATTAAAATAATAACATAATATCACGGCTTGTTTACCCGAAGGTCTGGACAGAGTTGTACCTATAGTACACCCACATTTCGCGAGTTATGTTTAAGTCCCATGTAATAGGGGGCAACCCCATTGTCATCAATCGGGCACAAATGTAGCTGTAACTGTTTCTTTTTTAAGTTTCCCAATTTTTTATTTCTTATAATCGCATAAGTACTAACTAAACATAAGTTAGTACCTAGTTAGTATTAACTTATGTTTAGTTAAAAGCCTACAAGTCCGATAAAAGTTGCCATCATTAATAATCCGTAAAATTGAATTAAAAGTTCTAAAGACGCGTTTTCACTACCCTTCCGAGCGAACATTTGGTTTAGAGCAATGTTTGCTGTTCTGCTGATGTTCGCTCAAAACAGAAAACATCTGTTTTCACTACAACGAAAAAACGAGTGCACGCTCGCCGTGACGTCGTTTCCACTGAAAGAATGAGCGAGCGAGCATTCGTTCGCCGAGTCCAACCGATCATTACTGAACAAACATGTTTGCTCGCTCAAGTGTTTTCATATACCACGCGAACAAACGCTTGCTCGCTCAGAACAGCGGGGTAATTGCGTAATACACTAACAGTAGTAATGTTTTACATTTTGAAAAAACATTATTTGCTTTATTTACGTTGTTGCGCAGACATATTGTTTGAACATAAGAAGCAGTGTATTAGCAATAACCTTCGAAATCATTCAGATTGACATTGAAAGTGTTTTACGCAATAAGGGTGCTGTTCAGGACGCTAAGTGAAAACGCAGCTTTACTTATAAGTAATTTACTTTGAAGTTGTTCAACTTTAAAGTTACTAAGTAATATGTTTTACTTGGACAACTTGATTTTTTATTTACCAACATTATAAAGTTGTAAATAGCTGGCATTTTGTTAGGAGTTGCCTATATTGGTAAAAATTTGTGATCGCAATCACGGCTGCCAAGCGTGGGGATAAAGTTTCGATGCCCATATGGATTGAGCAGTGTTATTGAGATTTTCTGAAACAATATTAGAAGCACTCCAGATGTCAGGTTATAAAAAAAATAGTTCTCCAGACCGAATTTCAGCCAAGGCAACCAACCTCAGCGGAGACAAGCCTTCGGCGCGGGATACGTTATAGTACATAAGTGTGTACGCAGACACAGGTGCACTCTCTCTTCCCTCACTCTCATAGTCCGATGGGACGGCAATCCGACACGACCGGAGAGAGATCAGGCGCAGGGCCAACGGCTTAACATACTTTCCGAGGCACGGGGGTATCCCACCGCCAAGTTCCAAAGTTATGGACAACTTATCGGTCATGGTCAGATGGTGAACAGCATCTAAGCACATGATAATTATTATGTTAGGAAAGATTTTTTGATAAGCGGCCCGCACACATAGTACACCATTTAAAGACTTATTAAAAGCTGCAGTAAAAGAGTCCGCCCCTGTGGTCTATTGGTAAGACTACCTGTCTCAGACCCATAAGTCCCGGGCTCGATTCCCAGCGGGGGCAAAATTTTCTGCTCAGTTGGGGATAGGGCTTGTTCTAAGTCAGCCTGGCTAGCTACCACCGTCTTATCTAATTCTGTCGCCATTACAACAATATTAACAGCATTGTTGTGTTTCAGCAGCCAGTTCCTCTGTGGTTGAGGATTCCGGGTGAAGCTCGCTTCCACCTACGGCCTAATCATGCCTTACCATCAGGTGAGATGAAGATCAAGAGCCCGTTAGCGAGGTTGGTAATAGGAGCGTGCTGAAGTGCCTTCAATCTGCGTTAAATTCAATAGACTCGCGTCATTTTCCGCTACTCGCATCCGATTAGAGTAGCGGAACATAACGCGAGTCTATCGAATTGAACTACTGCGGTTTCGCTGCTATGGTTTCGCGGCGGAGGTATGCTACCGGCGTCAATCTGATCAATTTTGGTGATATGAATCATTTATTTTACGTCGCGATAAGACGATATCTCCATTTCAAAGATAGACATATGGTCCCTTCTCTACCAAGGTCCTGATATTGATATATTATGTATACAGGCTGGCAGGGACATCGGATTCAGTACATGGTTCTGAACCCCCCGGCGTAAATATTTTCATAGGTTATTAACAAAAAAAAAATATTGTTCCATACATTTTAACTTCTTAGGTATTGCACTTTTCTATGAAACAGCAGATGTTTTTTTATACCCGAAGAAAAAATTCAACTCAGGCGCGTCCAGAATCATATACTGAATCCAAGGTAATATTTTTCGCTTCGATGTCCCTGCCACCTCGTATAGTACATACTTGAGTATTTCAAGGCTATACGTGTGTACAGACATAATGACGTCCCTTTTATGTTATGTAGAGATGATATTTTGTAGGCATAAGTAAGGCACACAAATACAGAGTTATCAAAGTACCTATGTCACAGTGGAGTAGTTACAGTAATGCAAGTTATTCGGGTTGTTTGTTGATGGGGCTGCCGCATTTTTGTAGCACGTTCAGCATGTTTGCCGACGCTGATGGCTATAGTTTTTCGGCCATCATGCGCAAGAGATGCAGCCCCAATACCATTTTTAGAGGGATTAATCTTGGGGCGGTGGATACGACTGCACCCAGTCAAGTAGGCATTCCCCGGAATCGGCGTGCGTCACGCAGCTTAGAATAATTATGCTACTAACACTAGTTTATAAGTTTATATTGTTTCTAACAAATATGGAAGTGATTCTGAAATAAACGTTTTTAAATATTTATTTATTTATTATTTTCTCGTATTAGAACGAACTATTATAATCTAAATACATAAACTCACGCCTTCTTCCAATGCAGATAGGCAGAAACTACTGAAAGCCACCTGTTACGATCATTACATACTCCTTTTGCTTCGTTTACGTTCATTCCCTGGTAATAACGCAAGTCGGTTGCCTGAGAATAAGAAAATCTATATAAAGAAAAAAAGAAAGAAAGAAAAATAATTTATTGGGACAAGCAGAGGAGATCTCAATCAAACTAAACACTAAAAAATTAAAATAAAAGTGGAAAGTCCTGTGCGAGGCCAAAAGGCTCCTATCTCAGCATGATGCTGCGACATATATACACACATCAACACGGTCTAGGGATATTTCATACTCAATTAAATAACTCGAAAAGTACTGGCCGCATTGTAATCTTTCATACACCGATTTGTTTGTAATTTATCTCAGACTAATTCCAAATTCAAATTTTTGAAAATTCTTTTGTTTCGGTGGCATAAAAATGTCTTGATGTGTAGGAGAGGGAATTTTCATTTGTGCGAAATTTAGAAAACAATACGAATTACGTTTAGTTAGTTTTTTTTTTTGTTTTTTTGTTTTTTTTTCATTTTTAAACGAAAGATAAAGTTAAAATTGAGGTATTGTAGCCATGCAACGCCAACATTTGACGAGGGCGGAGATGTTACGAGCTGTGGGAATGCTGGAAGCTGGGTCTGTTCAGCGTAATGTTGCTGAGTCCATAGGGACCCACCAAAATGTAATTTCAAGATTGTGGACACGCTATCGTGCCACAGGTGAAGTAGCGGAGAGGCACCGGGGCCCAAGTCGCATCACTACCCCCAGACAAGATCGATTTTTGCAAATTACTGCGCGAGCTCAACCAAATGCAACGGCGACTCAATTGGTCCAAAGGCTGCGAGTGGAACACCAAGTGCTTGTGAGTGACCAAACTGTAAGAAGGCGACTGCATGAAAGCAATCTACGCTCTCGTAGACCACTCCGGGTCCCATCTTTACGGAGAGGCAATCTTGGACGACGATTAGAATGGGTTCGGAACCACGTGGACTGGGGCCGTGAGCAATGGTCCAATGTGCTGTTCACGGATGAATCCAGGTAGCTTCCATCCAGATTCACGAAGGACGCGTGTTTGGCGAGTTCCTGGACGATGGAGCCGTCTTCAGAACCCTCAGGAAGTTCACCCATACCAAGGAGGAACAATTATGGTTTGGGCAGGAATTCGTCTTGGAGGACGGACGGATCTCGTTTGGGTGCGGGGCAATATGACGGCAGAACGATACGTCCAACAGGTGCTGGGGCCCGTAATCTTGCCCCACAGAACACAAATGGGGCAAGATTTCCTGCTCATGCACGACAATGCCCGGGCACACACGGCGAGAACGGTAGCAGCTTGGTTACATACACACAATGTTAGGCCTTAGACTGGCCTGCTCAATCGCCAGATCTAAATCCCATTGAGCATGCGTGGGATATGCTGCAAAGAAGAGCTCTGAAGGAAGTTCCTGAAAATCTGGCTACAGAAGATCAACTTTTTGCGCACCTCAGAAGGACATGGGACAATATTCCGCAGCAAGACATTGACAACCTTGTTCTGAGCATGCCGAATCGTTGTGTTATGAACATCATGGGCGCTTTCTCAGACTACTAACTTCAAGTTTATAAACACAAATTAAATGATTTTTCTATTTTTTTCAGTTTTTACTCATAAATTAAAAGTTAATTCATATACGGTTTCCGTCTATGCTTCATTTTTTTTCCATAAAATCCTGAAATTTTAATCGAAGTACCTTAAACATTATTAAAAAATGGTAGAATATTAAATAACGTATCTTTTAAATATATACATGTCATATAAATAATTAACACATTGATAGTAATTCGCTTTTTTAAAAATATCCCTAGACCGTGTTGATGTGTGTATAAATTTCGCAGCGCTGGTATTCTGATAGGGCCCGTAGTGATGTCATGGATAGAAAGAAACATAAATAAATACTAAATAAAAATAAATTAAATAGATGTATGAAATACAATAAAAAATAAAACATATGTAGTATGGCATATGCTATCGTGAAATATTTTGCCAGTGAGCAAGGTGGTAGTAGGACTGATTGCCCAGGGTGGGATTGATTTTATTTAAACTGACTTCTGCCTGCGGTTTCGCCCACGTAGATAGATAGATAAATCGTTTATTTAGTGCACACAAAAAGCAGCACAACATACAAAAACACGATTAAATAATGACTAATTAGCTATTAGGAAATAGCTGCAAGGTGCCAATATACAAACAAATAAAATAGGAAGAAAACAAGACATTGTGATGACACTATTGGCTATGACACACTTTAAAATAATGGATCAACGAACATAAAAAAGTGCGGTGTGCGTCTCAAGGTTGCACCAAATGGGAGTCCAGCTCAGCATGTGCCAGGCAAATATACCTGACGCTGATAACCCCTCAATTGGCACTCGTTTTTGGGCGTACTACGCTCATGTGGCAAGCCACTTCTGGTCAGTGCAGTGACATACGGACGTCGAGTAGATGAGATAAATATACGAGTTATTGGTGTTGTGAAAAAGTGAAATGTGCGGAGTGAAATGTAATACCCGCAATTTAAATATTGTATTCTACAGTAAAGTTTAGCATTTGGAAATTTTCCTGTTAGATGATTATTGTGTATTTGATTACTTGATTATTAAAATAGATAAATGTATATTGTATAAATGATTAATCTAATTATGATAATAGTGGCATAGGTGTGAATAAAATAATCGAATTAAATGGATTTAAATGTGTTTGAAATAAATAATTATAGGTAAATAGCATATGTATGTACGTGATATTTCGCCCACGTGATATTTCACCCACGTGATATTTCGCCCACGTGATATTTCACCCACGTGATATTTCGCCCACGTGATATTTCGCCCACGTGATATTTCGCCCACGTGATATTTCGCCCATGTGATATTTCGACCACGTAATATTTCGCCCACGTAATATTTCACCCACGTGATATTTCGCCCACGTGATATTTCGCCCACGTGATAACATAGAATTTCAAATGTCGGGAATACAGTGAGCAAGCTTTGTTAACAATGCTATTTCATCAGCTGTCTGAAAAGAGGGATTTGCCATGCATCCATAAGTCTATTATCAGATGATACCAAATAGGCTACCATACCAGAACTCTTGCTGAGGGGCTCGTGTCTAAAAAGAAACAACCACATGGGTCGATCTTCAAGGTTAACCACCGCTTACCGAGGTCAGTCCGTGGATCGACCATCCATTACATAGCGAGATCCCTCCGTGCCTCGGAAAGCACGTTAAGCCGTTGGTCCCGGCTGTAATTTTTAGATCTTCTTCTATTTGTACTCCCCGTTACTTGTTCTTAAGGGTTCATTAGAAAACCAGCGTCAGACAGCATTTGTCTGGCATTAATGCTGAAATGAACCTTTTTAGCGCAGCCGTGTGAGGCACACACATTATTGTTAAAATTTATTTTGTTTGTATTTTGTGTTTCACGAACTGTGTCCAAATAAACGTTTTCTTTCTTTCTTTTTCTTTATCTTTGACAGTCGTTACGGGTAGTCAGAAGCCCTAAAGTCTGACAACGAGTCTTACCAAGGGGGTGTTACCCAGTAGGTTGTGGAGGTCAGATAGGCAGTTGTGACTGTGTGTCATTTACTCTAAATTAATAACGAAATATTATATTTATTTAAAAATCGGCACATGATTTGGGCCACTCAGAAACACATTCAATCTCAATTTTATGGTCTGACAGCTCGACACGTTACCCTAATAAATAACAACAGATCCTACTTCTTTAAAATTGTAAAGCAATATTGAACCTCTTAGAATCCCATTTCACTTATTATACTTTATGGGAAATATGATGGCCCTGCGAACTCTAAGTTTAAACCTTAGCAGAGATTGTCAATATACGGATCTCAAAGTTTCAACATGAATATAATGAAAGTAAAGTGTGAGTTATGCTTGAAACTTAAAACAACAATAATTACTTATGAGCCATTCAAAAGCCATGCAAAGCCAATGCTCCCATTGATGTAACCATCTGTTATCCTATAACTGTAGTTATACTGTTGGATTGATTGTTTTATTGTTCTAGCAGATAGCTAAAATACTTTGATAGGTTTTGTGCTAAAAACATAATAGCAGGGTTTTATAATAAAATATATATAAATTGTAACTTTTGAATCTTCCGTTTCAAAAGGTTGATATTCCCTGGACCCAATGCAACGGACATTATTGAAGCCACATCTGGTTGTCATAAATGCTCAGGCAATTTAAACGGACCCTTTTAAAACAATTGAGAAGTTGTACACAAAAACAGCCATAAACCTATTCGGCGAAACTGGGAAGTTGGGCCGTGGTGTTTTTAGGAATGGAGGAGACTGATATTGTAAGACAAGAAAGGGACTTCGTTTTAGACCACGGTAGGATGCGGACGTAATATCCTAGGCGAGTTATATTAGGAGAATTGGTGAATACCAAAAAGGCCACGTCCAGTGGCTGTCGTAAGATAGCTAGTATTATTTAGTAAGTTAAATATAGTTGGGTTGAAACCCGGATTAGACTAATGTAGTATAACGTAGTATGTGTGTGTGTTTGTTGGTGCGACTGGGTGAGTCTTTCATTATAATAATTATCCTAGGCTGGTGATGTAATTAAAGTTCTTGTAACTAAACAGACAGAGACTTGTTGCTGGGGAGTTTGTTGCGCCACTTCTTCTCTCCAGCTCAAACACTAGGAAGTGGTGAAGGGTGGGCGCTTTAGGGCTGTCTATAGGCCTCCAAGAGAGTTGATCCACAACTCAATTAATTAATGATTCTCGAATTATGATTCTCTACTCCATTATCTAGTACCTAAATCTTGAATTTTGTATTCTTTGCCTCAGGCCAATAATAGGGCGTTAAGAGAGATTATCCAAAGCTCTATTAAATAAATAATGATTCTTGAGTTTCGATTCTCAACCCTATTAGCTAGTAATTCTTGAATGTTGTATTCTTTATCTCAGACCAATAATTCGGTCAGACTGACATGAACACGTGTCTTGCAGATATGCTTGTTGTGCGAAGGGTGAACTTCCAGGGGTTTGGGTGACCACATCTATCTCATATTCAGTCCAAGGACTGATAGGGACCATGTCTCCTAAAGAGCATGATGCCGACGCAATGTCGCTGGAACTAGCCGCTCCGTTGCTTATACAAGGCCGGTCGCATGGTTGCCGCAGAGAAAGCCGCTTCGTCACGTTTATCAGTTTGAAAGAACTGCTAGGGACCACGTCTCCAAAAGAGCGTGATACTGACGCAATGCCGCTGAGAAGCCGCTTGCGTCACTTTATGGAAGTGTTACTCTGAGTACTCTAAGTGCAGATGTGAGGTATCGTGTGAGTAATGACTGACCAAATACCTGTTACGCTAACGTAAGGGTTACTCAGATTTATATGATAATATACTTTACGCCCCCCTATTATTTATAAGCTTTCTGAAACCAAATCCAATATATTTTCATAACTATGAATTCATGTCTTATTTACAATCTCATTCAATCCTTTTCTTGCCTTATTAATGGGAAAAGGTATCAGACTTCTTATTTGGAATTGATTTCTTATATCGGTGGGAGAGTGACCAGTCCGGAGACGAGCTCTACAGGGCCGTACGGGGTGGAGTGCGGGCCTTCCCCCTAAGGGGGAACCGACTCAAATACTAATATTAACGTAATTAGGAAAAACGAAAATTTTATCAGCCTAGGGTAATTTAGGTACAGTGAGACAGTCACTCTGTCTAAAATATTCAGTTGCATCCAGTTAAGCTACGGTTTTCTAGAAGAGCGGTTCCGTCATATTTATTTATTTGCTCTCATGCACATCACACATTTTACAATATATATTCTAACGACGTTCATGAAAATCTGTACTTTTCACCAGTATTGGACATTAAAGTGTCAAAAACGGCCCTGTATTTTTCACATCCGTTATTATGAGACCGTTCACAACTTTCTTTGGAAACCAAAAGCTTTAGACTAGAAGCCTACCTTAGATATTTGCAGATGATGACCGAGAACTATTCCTGTACGTACATGACTTACTGCTTAAGTCCTACTGTGGTTCGGCGACGGGGTAATTGCTCGAAGGAGCTGCGCAAGACAGCCTTCCCTCGGTTATTAATGACAGGCCCGCCCTCCCCCTATTTACAAGTCATTAAGTGGGCCCAACAGAATTCATGTTTGTAATCGAATATTTTGTTTAACTATGAATTTTGAATTATTTTTTGGGGGGATACGGAAGTTTGAGTTAATTACTTTTATTTATTTAGGAAATTTTCCTCTTCTACACAAGCAATGGAAAGTATTATGATAAACGGGGATGGGCAGTATACGTCCTATTCAGTATACGACTCTTTCAGCTGTTGCTGGCTCATCACTGACTAGGTCTTCAATTACATTCTCTTCTGTAAACAAAAAAAAGTACTCGTATTAGGTTTCATTTATCTATCAAGTGTTAGTGAATAAAAATAATAATCGGTAAAGCCGCGCCGTGCGCTTAGCTAGATCTCACAACGTTTATAAACAAGCTCTAAAACTATTACCTAATTATTTCACTAAATTAATTGACAGTAAGCCAAGTGACCCTTCACTTTGTTATTTAGCCCTCCAAAGTCTATTCTACTTGTTTTTCCAACACCTTGAAAGTCAAGTAATCGGAAACTAAGACAGTGCACACACCAAAGACAAAATAGTTGTGTCTGACCTCAAAGTTTATATCGGTCGCGCGAATACACGATTGTCACTTTCATCTGTCACTAATATATTCGGAAAACCGGACTTCCACTTTCGGCGCAACGACGGGCGACCAGCGAGTTGGTTAGGGCACAGTCTAATAAGGAAGACAGCTGTTTTGTCTAGGATTGAAACAGTTTATCTGTAGTTTTTAGACAACTTTGACTGTGAGACTGTGTAGGCGCCATCATTGTTTTCATAAAGCGGCAGTCGGATTAAAGAAAATCTTGATCACAGAGCACAGAGACGTCTAGGCAGCCGCTGCTAGTGGAGCCAAGTAAAATATAAACCAAGTGTGTCACTCAATTCTTTAAGGCGGTCCATGACTGAAGTTGCGTGTTTTGTTAGTACAGCCTCTAGATGCTGCCGATGCCGTTGCGGCAATTCCATAGTCTGTGGTTTTGATTCAAGTCTGTGCACAACCTAACTATTATAGTTAGTGTATTTTAGTGACCGCGCTCCCGACATTATTTTGTTTCCATCAGTTTGGGTATCAAGTTGCCAAAGTAATTTGCTGTTTATCTATTATTTCTAGATCGGTATGAAGGTTTACCTAAAGTAAATGAAGAGTAGATAGGAAATTGATCCTCCTTTCTGAACGTTTTGTAAGTAAAGTAGTTTTTAATGACTCAAATGATTAACTATTTTGTTGTCTCGTTTTATTATGACAGTGAAAAGTTATTAAGTCTGTATAAAAGCTATTTAATAAATGAAGTCGATAACTATCAGCTCAAAATCATCATCTATCTCTCATTTTTCCAACTATGTTGGGGTCGGCTTCCAATCTAACCGGATGCAGCTGAATACCAGTATTTTACATGGAGCGACTGCCTATCTGACCTCCACAACCCACTTACTGGGTAATACAATACCCTGCCCTTGCCCATTCCCTTGGTAAGACTGGTTGTCAGACTTTCGGGCTTCTAACTACCTGTAACGACTGTCAAAGATCTACGAATGACAGCCGGGACCAACGGCTTCACGTGCTTTCCAAGGCACGGAGGAGTTTCGCCGGAGCTTTCATGGTTGGTCGCCCATCCACGAACCGGCCGAGGCAAGCATAGATTTACCTAACCAGCGCTGGGGCTCTGTCTGGCATGCTAAGCGATGACCGTTTTGCGTGGATGTGACGCATATTTTCCCTCAACTTGTTTCTTTTTTTATTTGTGTTATTTTTTGCGTCATGTTTAACCGCAAAAAAACGTATTTTCTTTCTTTCTTTTCTTGTGGCTGTTATCATTTAGCCAAGATCCTCTGAGGCCGTAACTATCAACTAAACTCTCAAATAGAGAACACAAATAGCCTTCACATGTGACGTCACTTAAATACTTGCTGAAAGCATAAACTTGTTGAGGCAATATGGTACCTATTTATGTGCGGAATAAGTGAAGAATGGTGTCACATTTTTCACAAAACAGATGATTAAAAAGTTTCTTTAAGACATTTCTTTTTATGGCTGAAAGTTGGTTCAGTTTACCTACACACTACATCATTGAATTAAAGTTTTCAAGATCAGAGGGCCCATACCGAGTTTTTTTAACGTATTTGATCGCGTTAAGAGGGAACAGGGCCTACGAGGAATTTGAAAAATAGGTATATGAAGAAACTATTGCCATCGTCTTACCTCAAGTCAGCTTCCGTAGAGTACGATAGGGACAGCTGCAGCTCAGGTCGACGATAACACAAAAAAAAAAATTGACGAGATCGACGTTTCGTATTCCCCTTTTTTCTCCTCAAAAACTGAGCCGATTGAATTATTTTTTAAATAAAATTTTTAAGAAAGTGTATGTCTAGGTTTCAATCATATTATTTTATGTTAAAAACTTTTTGAGATTGTCTGGTAGTCCTCTAATCACGGCGGTAAAAATGGGGCATTTTTGTAATTTTTGGTGGGTCATATTTTCTTTACCAATAAGTTCCTGGAAAAAAGGAAATAACAGGGACGTGTCTACAGCAGAACTTGATTTAATGAAAAAAAAAAAAATGACTGCTCTAGAGGCTTTATTCAGGAAGAAAAAGGGGAATACATTTTTATGCAGAATCGCAGGCCCTGTTGCCTCTTAACGTCCACTTATGTCAATTTTACTTCAGTTTCTGTGCAAATTAAACTTTACGTTAAGGGTCCGTCCACACGTACCACAACCACACCACATCGCAACGATAATTATGTGGGCAAGCAGTGGTTACGTGTTTATAGCGTCGCTGCAGCTTTTTCTAGTTGCGTTGTGGTATAGAAAACCACAACAACATCAACCATAAAATCAAATCAAATGGTCGACGCAACGTTGTGTTTGCGATGTAGCCGGCTGATAGTACGCGGTCTCGTTGGTGGTTGCGATGTGACGTCGATGTGGTTGGTATCGCCCACACGGTTGATTTTGACGGCCAAATGTGGTCCGTGTGATTAAACTATAAATTTTCATACAAATTAGCGCCTGTCCACGTGGTGTCGTTGTGGTGTGGTTGAGGTGAGGCTGTGGGGTGGTTGTGGTGTGGTTGTGGTACGTATGTTCAGGCCCTTACGCGATCGAATACGCATGAAAACTACTAATAGGCCCACTGCCTTCCTCAAACGTTTTCCTTTACAGGGCGAAGGTATTTACTGTCTTATCCTCTCCACCCTGTATTTAAGTATAATATTTTTTCTCCCCTAAAAGCCTTTATGTGACATAAATAAATCAAGTACCAGCTCCACGCATCTACGTTACTGAAACTTACCGCCTTACGTGACAAATGACACGTTAACTTGGCTAAATTGTAAATTTATGTTGATCATTAGTTGTTTGTCCCTGAAAAACTGTTCTCATGGCATCTCTTTGGTAGTGGTTATGTATTATGGCCTGTTCTTATATTTGTAAACAAGAGTACTGTAATGTAATGTAAAGTTTAGTTAAAGAAATTTCCATGGAATTCCATCCTTTCAAGTCGCTTTTTGTGACTTAATGAAAAGTTGTGTGAACAACTACAAACGATCCTAACATACTCTTTTTGCTTCATTTACGGTCATACATCTGGTCATAAAAGCTGGTTGCGAGTACTACACACCTGATCTTTCTGAAGAACATGATTACATCAAAACTAATATGATAAAGAGAAAGAATTTTATTTTTTGTTTGTTTGTAATGAGTAAACTCAAAAAATACTGGACCGATTTAAAAAATTCTTTCACCAGTAGAATGCTATATTATCACTTAGTAACATAGGCTATAATTTATAAAGATATCACGCGGGCGAAGCCGCTTGTGGCAGCTAGTCACCAGTAAGGTCAGTGATCCCTAGGGATCTTTTAAAAAATAGATAGTATTTTCATGATGTCTACTATTATTGATTTATTATTTACTGACCAGAATTGCCCACCAAAAATGGAGGTGGACTGGACACATGGTGAGAGCTAAACAAGGAAAACGGTGTAAATTAATAACTGATTGGTATCCTACAAATAGTAAACGGAAAAAGAGGAAAACAACAAAGGATATGGGAGGACGAGATAAAAATTACAGCGGACCCAAATTGGAAACACCTAGAGGAGGCCTTTGCCAAGAGGCATGCTGAATTGAGAGGTGCTTTAACAGCATACAACAGAATAAAAACAATTCAGAATAAAAAGGTCTATAAATAATAAAAAACAACTTATATTTACATTTTACACCACACATACAAGTTATTGGTCATTATTTGCAGTTACACAAACAATCATAAAATTAGTTTAAATAATATAAAAGTAGACAAAATTTGATTATGTCTATTTTTGAACCTTTATTATGACGCTATTTCGGCATACTCCTCAAAGCTTCAGTTTGCCCTAGAAGTGCTGTCTCTTTAAACACAGCTCTAGGATCATTAGAAAACTTTTAAATTTACTGATCAACATGGTACATTCTGATCAAAAACATTACAAGGCTATTTCCGATACGATACACTCGCGGTCAAATAATACGGGTCGATGACGAAAATCCCTGTAACCTGGAAATTCACAATGGTACATGCATGAAACTAACTTTATATTACAGAGAATTTTAATATTTTATGTAATAAAATCTTAAATGATCTACAACATACTAAAAAATAGTTAAAATATTATAAATCTCGAATTTTAAAATAAATTCAATTCGCGGTTGTTTTACTTTTGCTTGCTTTCTCAATTTTGTTTTCAGTCTGTCAAATCAAAATGATAAAAGGCGGTCATTATAGTCTTTCACCATCATTATTGAATTACTATCATGTCGCTAACACCAGGAGAATGTACACGTATCGTCACTATGTTAGAAGAAGGCAGAAGTCAGCGAAGTACAGAAAGAACAATAGGCGTGTGACTTTCTACAGTGCAGCGAGTCGTCCAACGTTTCAGAGAAACTGGGCAGAACATAAGAAGACCAGGAACCGGCAGACCGAGATGTACTATGGCTCGAGAGGATCCATTTATTGTTACGACCATGCTCCGAAATCGGCACCTCAAGGCAGTTGAAGAAACAAATTGACTTCGGGGGACCCGTAGAGACGACGTAAGCTAGCGGACTGTAAGGCGGCGGCTCCTTGAAGCTAATTTGACCCCATATAGACCCGCAAATGGTCCAAAACTTGAAAGGGAACATCGGGTAGCAAGATTACGTTACGCTCGCGAACACGCACAATGGGGATACGAAGAATGGGCAAGAATAATGTTTTCTGACGAATCCAGATTTATGCTGTAGCACACGATGGGCGGCAAAGAGTCTACCGACGGCCAGAGAAACGTTTCATTCCAGCTTATTTTGAGGAAAAGAAATTCTTAATGAGCATGTCGGCTCATATTAATATTCTTAATGAGCATGTCGGCCCATATTCCAATTCAATATTCATGCATGACAACGCCAGGTCACATACAGCTCAAATTGTAAATGAGTATTTTCAAGACGTTGGCATCAATCGCATGGACTGGCCTGCGAGAAGCCCGGACCTGAATCCAATTGAACACTCTTGGGACGAGCTTGGGAGGTGTGTAAGAAATCGAAACCCAGCCCCAGCTACACTTCGAGACCTGAAACAAGCGTTAGTGGAAGAATGGACCAATATTCCGCAACATCGCATATGACCTGGCTGCTGTGACAACAGCCCGTGGAGGCAAAACAAAGTATTATTTTTGTTTTAAAGTTCGTTTTTGTGTTGTATGTGAGGTGTCAACCATTATTAACCATAGTATTTTTATGTAATTTTGACAATTCAACTAATAATGTTTCTAACACTTGGTGTTTTTTATTAACTGGTAAATTATCTGCAATAGACAGTCTCATTCATGCCGCTCTATTATTTTAAGAGTAATTTAAGTTTTTTCGTACTGTCCCCTATTGTTTGTCTGCGAGTGTAATAGCAGAAAACTTTCTTTTCCCTCGTATAGGTCCGAGCACGTTCCGAAGTTGAGACAAACTTTGAGATTAATGACTGGTAACTAAACCACCGTGGAGGATTCCACGAGAAATATTGACGGGACGTAGTTTTTGTGTGTAGACTATAAATAGTTATTTACTTATTACCTACATAATCGAGAAGCTCGTAATAACAGCCGCACGGGTTGATTCATTAGGTTACGCTACGCTTGCCGGGGTTGGTCCGTGGATGTCGGGTGGCCATGTTTACATACCGACACTCCTCCGTGCCTTGGAAAGCAGGTTAAACTGTTGATCCCGTCTGTCATTCGTGGATCTTTGACAGTTGTTACGGGTCGTCAGTAGCCCGAAAGTCTGACAACCAGTCTTACCAACGGGTATCGTATTACCTAGTAACTGGGTTGATAGTCGCTCCATGTACTCAGCTGTATACTGGTATTCAGCTGCATCCGGTTAGAGTCGATCCCTACATAGTTGGGAAAAGGCTAGGCAGATTGATTTGAGCTGTGACTCAGGCCTCCTGTGTTTCTTTCCACAGTAATCGGATAGGAAATACTGACGTATAAAAGTGTTTTTTATAACCGATTGTTTTTACAGAAATTAATCATTTATCATTTATCTATCTTCTCTGTGAAAGGGAGAAGGCCGGTTTCAACCACGAAGGTCCCATTGTGGGTTTGTGGAAGACACAAATCTTCGAATGTTTGGTTCTAGGATAATTATGCCAGTTGACTCACGATGCGGCTTCCACCGTTTTGAGAGCAGTGGTGAAACTTTTGGCTTCGGTATACGTCCACTGCTGTACATAGGCCTCCCTCAAGCATCGCCAAATCAACTGGTTCTGTGCTTCTCGCATCCGGCGGAATTCTGCGGCATTCACAAGGTCACTTACCGTTAACCGGCCGGCGTTTAGCATAATCTGCCTATAATGCGGGGAGCATTATAGGCAGATTATGCTGGGACACAGACCTCTCTGTGAGAGGGACCGGGCCGTAATCCACCACGCGGGCCCAGTGAGGGTTGGTAGATGTCACATGTCTTCGAATTTGAGATTCTAGGACATGCCGGTTTCCTCACGATGTTTTCCTTCACCGTTTTGATAAAAGTGGCGATGAAAGATGTATACAAAGTAAAGTTCCTGTCTGAGTTCGAACCTACAAACTACAACTCGTAAGACGCGGCCGTTACCACTGGGCCACCACTGGTCGTTTGGTATAAGTAAAACATTTTGATCACTGGCTGGCTTCTTAAACATAACGAACGATTGGTAAACTACCTAACCCCTTGGGGAAAACAATGTGTAATGTTATAATGATCACTAACTTCTTCTTTTCGTGTGGTTAATGACTAACCTGGTGTTAGAAGTTAAAGCCGCCCGTGGGCCTCTGACTTGGCTTCGCATGCCGTCGAGAAATATCTCTCAGGCATGTCGGTTTCCTCACGATCACTAACTCATTTTAAAAGACAAAGCTTTTAAGGCTAAAATCTGAACAGTAAACCTTAATACGAGCTCACTGCAAATATAATGCATTCAGATATCTTTCTCAAACAAGTCGGGAAGCTGGGTTCCATGTTCCTAACAATATCAGCTACATAAATCTATTCGAGAGGGAAATAAAAGAGCTAGCAAAGAGTGCACGGTGAAACACAGGTGGAAGAAACAAAATGGACATGTTATTTTTGAGGTCATACTTAATGTGCTGTTTGTTTTTTGCGCTGGGGCTCTGTCTCGCATAGGATTGCAGCATTGTGCTGAGCGATGGCCGTTTTGCGTGGATGTGACGCATATTTTCCCCCAAATTGTTATTTTCGTGTTTTGTTCTTTCTTTGCGTCACGTGTACCGCAAATAAACGTATTTTCTTTCTTTCTTTGTTTTTAAATAATTTGAAAAACATTCTCTAAAACGTTGATATTTTTTATTACTGACAATTTTCTAGTTAATGGTGTCTTTGAATGATAGCCTGAGGAATGATGTGATCAGGCATCAGTGCGGCTTAAAAGAAGATGTAGTGACAAAAATTTAAAAGAGTATGATAGTTTGGTCATGTTGAGAGGATGCATGAAAGGCGGCACAAGGTATTTAAAAAGGCACATGTGTGTGGAAACGCTGGGAGGGGACGCCCATAAATTGGTGATGTTCTTCAGACATGTCAGGTGCGTAGTACTCGCAACCAGCGTGTGTGTATGACCAGCTATCTAATTACGCAAAACATTTTCGTAAACGATTACGACATATTTGTTTCACTTTGACAGTTCAACAACATTCATTGCGTTATTTACGTTGTTGAGCAGATTATTTTCGAACTTATGAAGCAATAGATTAGCAATTTGTTTCAAAACGATTCAAGTTCCGATTGATCGTGTATTACGTAATTAGGGTACAGATTTATGAACGTAAACGAGGCAAAAGGAGTACGTAAGGATCGTAGAAGGTGGCGTTCTGTAGTCTCTGCCTACCCCCATGGCAAGAAGGTGTGTGTTTATATTTATGTGTATTTTTCAGTTTTTAGGGGAAAGTTTGGAACGGTAGATACCACAGTACAATAGCATATTGCATCGAGCTACGCATGAAGTACCACTTTTCACGATTTTCATTTGTTTCTTGTGGTACAGTAGCTCGCACGTCAGTAGTAACACTTTGACCTCGAGCTTCCCTGAAGTAGTAAGGAGTTTGAAAAGAATAACAGGCCACCGTATACTAGTTTAGAGGTATAAGGAACAGGGTGTAAAGTTCACTCATTCTTTATAGAAAAAAGCAAGATCCTCCGAACAGACCGGTATCGTGTCTGGTGGGTAACTGCCCGACGGTTGATGTTGGGACGTTGTAAATATACTCGTCGCACGGTAAAATCTGCTTGTACGATGCAGAATTTTGCGTGACGTCAGTGTGATGCGTAGTTCGCATGTGGCAATGTAGATGCCGCCACACTAGTTTTGTTACTACTGACCTGCGGCATACTGTACCATTTAGCTCCTCTGCCAATGCCAGCCATTTCAAGCCATGTCATGTGTCGGAGCCCAAGGTTGTACGGGTTTTAATCAACCATTATTAGTTTGCCAACTAACTGCCTCATTTGCATATATAAGCCTCTTATGTGCATAATCGAAAGACATAATTTTTCGTTCTTCTAACATTATTTTAGTAACTCTTTGATTCACGATGACAGATTACTAGAATACGTACTGAAGCGAAATTAAATTATACATGAGATTTAAAAATAGTAGTTCATTTTGCGACACTGCGGTGAGTTAATGTATGTTCGAGTGATGAATGAGTGATGAGTGATGGTTGACATTTCCCGTGACCTTAGGGCTGGCTTTACCTTGGCCAGAGGCTAAGCATACGTGGCAATGCGGCCAGTCTCTTGGGTACATTACCAGTCGACAGTGATGCGGATGAATTTTTCAACGCTATATTTTAGTTTGTATTAAACATTTTAAAAAGGACTTGAACAGTACTTAGCCTCTGTATTTTACCATAATAAAGGACTTCGTAAAAGACGTAACCATGACTAGTTACAGTATAATGATATTTACATTACATATACATATTGACATTGTTTACATATAATATCTAACCTAACCTTACAGGTATTTATATTTTCGAGCCGTTTGGGGTTGAAACCCTCGGGCCGTGGGTTCCGAGTGCTCACGGCCTCTTCAATGAAATATCACAACGGCTATTTGACACTTCCCGTGACCCAAGGGCTGGTTTTTACCTTGGGCAGAGGCTAAGCATTGCCATAAAACGTGGCAATGCGGCCAGTCTCTTGGGTACATTACCAGTCGACAGCGATGCGGATTAATTTTTCATTTTAGTTTTTCAATAGTTTTAGTTCAGTTTGTATATAATTTTGCTATTTTTATTAATTAGATAGGTATAATGATTATTTAGAAAACGATGATTGGAGTAAACATCATCGAGAATTAGCCTTAATTAAATAAGGACAACGTCTGTAAAACTGTTCGAGTGAAAAATTAATGTTGGTACTTATTCTATTTTAACATACACACATTTGTTTTCCGACTTCGTGGTGTTTTGTCCCAATATTTTTCTTTTCGTGTGGTTAGTGAGGAAACCGGCATGCCAGAGAGATATTTCTCTACGGCATGTGAAGCCAAGTCAGAGATCCATAGGCGGCTTTAAAATGACTAACCTGAGAGTTTTAAAGCCGCCCATGGGCCCCTGACTTGGCTTCACATGCCGTCGAGAAATATTTTTCTGGCATGCCAGTTTCCTCACAATGTTTTCCTTTACCAACCGCAATAACTACCAGATACTTATTTCCATTTACGGAAAAATCGAAACGAAAAAACCGGTCAAGTGTGAGTCGAACTCGCACAGGAAATAAAACACCCTTTAATTATTAACTTAATTTAATTTTTATCATTTGTTGTTACAGCGGCAATAGAAATACACAATCAGTTCAACAACAACACTTAAACTGTCTACCTATTACAGTTCATGAGTTACAGCACGCTGACAGACAGACGAACGGACAGCGGAGGTTTAGTAATAAAAACAGAACCCCGTTTGGAACCCAGGTACACTGACACCAGGTTAGTTAGTAACCACACGAAAAAGAACTAACGATTTATTAAAAAAAAAAAAGCGCTTTAGGGATTTATCATTTAAATATTCGTTTAAACGACGTAGGTACGTCGTTTAAACGAATACTCAAATTATAATTATGTCATATCTGTATGTATTTTACTGCCGCCCATGGGCCTCTGGCTTCACATGCCATCGAGAAATATCTCTCAGGCATGCTGGAATAAGTAGGTAAGATAAGAATATGGAATAGGAAGAGGAACAGGGAGGGGTAAGGAGGGTTAGAATAAGTTAGATTATAGGATATACGATAAATCCTCATTTTACCTACTATCAGCTCATGCTCACTCAGATGTCTCGCTGATAGTGGCACGTGTGTTGGATCATTTAGCTCCCTTCAAATGGTTTAGCCGAATGGTCCATGCGTCATGTTTGTGAACGGGCGCCGTCAGTTGGGACTGGTCATCTCTTAGCTGCCATGGCTTATTTTCATTTATTTGTTTTTTTTTCTATATATTACGGACGCTTTTACAAACGTGCACGTCTTTCTACATTGTTCTCACATGCATAATTTCAACATGAATGATGTAACCAATATTTTGTATCAACCTTTTTATTTAAAAGAGTGTCCGTGGAGTTTCTTGCCCGTTCTTCTCCATAGGTACCTACTACGCTTTGGAATGGGCAACTAGCTTCATATTTCTGACTGACCGACTTCTTGACAATTCTAAAGTACCTGTAAATGGTTTAATTGAAATAAATGTGTTGAGTTTGTGGTTATCTTTATTTTGCTATGCCCGACAGGGTCCACGATTGTTCTTAAGCGAATGCTTACCACCTAAGCGAATACGGAGTATTGAGCATATTTCTCGAGGTACCTAATTACATTTTGTCGTACATACCCACATTTCCCAATAACATAATAAACACTCTTTCTATATAACCTAAACGTTCTATAAACAACTCAAACGTTTAACTATTAAACGAAGTCAGAAAACAAGCCAATTCTGAGAAAGACAGACACACTTAAGTGGGTTCTTATCATTTACTCGTAAATCCTTCACTCGCTTTGACAAATGAGGTGTTATTCGATTCAACTAAGTCGCGAGAATATGGAGGCCTGATCTAATAAAATATATGGAACTTATTTCTGGGCACATTCGTAATATAGAGCAATATATTTCATCAGAACTACGAGTTATTACGTTTATGGAAAGGTAAATGTATAAAATATAGTAGGATTTTTATTCGGAATTCTAGCGATGAAAGTTATGTAGCTTAAGATCACATCACGCCTGTAAACTCTGAAAGGTTAGGCAGAAATGTACCTATAGTACACCCACATTTCGCCAGCTATGTGTAAGTTCCATGTAACAGGGGCGAGCCAACAACAGTTTGCTCGACCCGGGAATCGAACCCAGGATCACATGCTTAGCAGTAGAGCTTGCGACCACTAGACCAACGAGGCAGGCAGTATGAAAGTTATTGTATATCAATTAAACCCTTCAAGTAAGATAAAATATGCTAGTAATGAATAGGACACAACAGTGCAACGGGATTCGAACAACTGGCTCGCGAGTTCGAGAACGTATCATTGAACTAAGGGCTACCATCTTTCATGTATTGTTCCCAATCACACTGGAAAACTAAAATTTAAAAATGTTTACTTGAGAGCTACTGAGATGCTTACACGATAATACGATAGCCCAGCAACCCAATGGCGTAACTTACCACTACAATTATCTTCATTTTAAAGAAGATTCATAATGCGTTGCTTTGAAAAATTCGTCTGTTTGGAAACGTAAATAACACTATGAATGTCATTGAACTGTCATAATGAAAGGGATTATTATTGTAAGTGTATTACACAATTAAGTTGCTGGTTGTCAAACGTATGACCTTAAACTGTTAAGTAATCACACTTTCAACGCCATGAACTATACCGGTATCAATCAATCTGACTAGCCTTTTTCGGTCGGCTTCCAGTCTAACCAGATGCAGCTGAATACCAGCCGGTCTATTCTGTAATAATCTCACTGTGAAAACTTAGGTGAAGTGAACGTGAAGTGAGCTGTCATTCCATTGTCATGCTAGGGACTGACAGCTCACTCCGAGCTCACTTCACTTAAGTTCTCACGGTGAGATGGTTACAGAATACCACTGCTGTATTGTACATGGAGTGACTGACATCTGAACTCCACAACATAGTAACTGGGAAACACGGTATACCCATTGGTAAAATTGGTTGTCAGACTTTTTGGGCTGCTGACTACCCGTAACGACTGTCGTTCATAACATTGTTATCATTTGTTATCCACGAATGACAGCCGGGTCCAACGGCTTAACGTGCTTTCCGAAGCACGGAGGGATCTTGATATGTAATGGATGTTCGCTCATCCACGAACCGGCCGCGGCAAGCGTAGCTTTACCTAACCAGCGCTGGGGCTCTGTCTCGCATGAACTCAAACTCAAACTCAAACTCAAAGCATTTATTTCAATTAAACCATTTACAGGCACTTTTGAATTGTCAAGGGGTCAGTCAGTCAGAAATATGAAGCTAGTTGCCCATTCCAAAGCGTAGGTTCCTATGGAGAAGAACGGGCAAGAAACTCCACGGACACTCTTTTAAATCATAATGTTGTTACAAAATATTGGTTACATCATTCATGTTGAAATTATACATGTGAGACCAATGTAGAAAGACGTGCACGTAAAAAGCGTCCGTTATAAAAAGATAAAAACAATTCAAAAATTAAAATAAGCCGTGGCAGATAAGAGATGACCAGTCCCTACTGACGGCGTCCGTTCACGAACATGACGCATGGATCAGCACCGTTTAGCTCAACCATTTTGAAGGGAACTTAACGATCCAACACACACGCCACCACCAGCGAGACATTTGAGTGAGCATGACATACTCTCAGCCGCCAGGGCACATTCAAGTCAATGAAAGACGTACTCAGTAAATGGTAGCTTCATAGAAGGTACATGGTCACAGTGCTCACACATGTGCTATGCAATTATATAATACTACGAGATTGAAGTTATACAATTCAAAGATAATTTATGCAATCTTCAGCAGCTCCAATAATATTTTCGAATGCTAAAATTAAATTAGTTTATGCGCCCTTGTGGAGCTGGACCAGCGTTGAGCCAAGCATTTTTGTCACCTATATAATCCCCCAGCTTATAATATGCTTGGTAGCATAGTGTGCGTTTTATACAAGATTTAAATTTAGTTTCATTTAGTTGCAGTATGTGGGGAGGTATTTTATTATAACATTTTAAACAGTACCCCATGAAAGATGAGTCTACTTTCGCCAGTCTGAAACCCGGTTGAACTAATTGATCCCTATTTCTAGTACTATAATTGTGTCTTTCACCTCTTTTACTGAAAAGATTAAGATTTTTCCTGACGTACATGATGTTTTCATATATATATTGACAAGGTACCGTCAGGATGTTAATGTTTTTAAACAGTTCCCTTAGAGAATCGCGCCTGCGGAGGCAATATATTGCTCTAATGGCTCTTTTCTGCAGAATAAAAATAGAGTCGATATCTGCAGCCCGTCCCCATAGTAAAATACCGTAAGACATGATACTATGAAAGTAACTGAAATAGACTAGCCTTGCGGTATCTATATCAGTAAATTGACGGATTTTTCTTACAGCATATGCTGCTGAACTTAGCCGTCCTGCAAGAGATGTTAAATGCGGACCCCATTGCAGCCTTGAGTCGAGCGTGATCCCCAGGAAAACAGTTTTATCAACGAATTCTAGTTTCTCCCTATTCAATACTATATCACAATCACTACTTTTAACATTCGGTAAAGCAAATCTTATGCATTTCGTTTTTTTCCCATTTAATACTAAATTATTTGCAGTAAACCAATTTTGGACCTGCAGTAGGGCGTTATTTACGTCGTCAAGATTTGATGCACGTCTATTTATCTTAAAAATTAGGGAAGTATCGTCAGCAAATAACACCATTTGTGGTTGGTTTTTTAATAAATGGGGTAGATCATTAATATAAACTAAAAAGAGGAAAGGACCCAAAATCGAGCCTTGTGGAACACCCATTTTTACTTTTAGACCCAGTGAATTGACACCATTAATTTGGACTTGCTGTTGTCTATCATTTAAATAAGATTTTACTAAACTGAGCGCAAGTTTACCTAGTCCGTAATGCTCAAGTTTCAAGAGTAAGGTTTCATGATTTACGCAGTCAAATGCCTTCGAGAGGTCGCAAAAGATTCCAATGGCATCTTGAGCCTCCTCCCACGCTGTAAATATGTGTTTTAATAAGGTGACACCGGCGTCAGTCGTACAACGTCCTTTAGTGAAACCATATTGCTGATCGTGTAAGATTTGGTAGGTGTTAAAATGATTAAGCATTTGATTGAGCATTACCTTTTCGAATACTTTGCTGAATACCGGCAGCACGGATACTGGTCTATAATTGTTGGCGTCTTTACTGTCCCCAGATTTAAAAAGTGGTATAACCTTACTGTATTTCATTAAATCCGGGAAGACTCCTTGATCCACACACAAATTAAATATTAAAGCTAAGTATGGTGCTATAGTCTCCATTATGGATGTACAAACTTTGATAGATAATCCCCATAGATCTTCGGTCAATTTGATTTTAATTTGCCGAAAAGCTTTAATAACTATCATAGGATTTATATGTTTAAATTGAAATTCAACCGGACAGCTTGGGACATTCGCTCTTAATAAATGAATTGAGACATCGGGTGAAGAATTTATAGTTTCCGTCGTTTTAGATGGTATATTAGTAAAGAAATGTACAAATTCTTGAGCTACTTCTAAGTTAGAGCTTATTGCAACACGTGAAGTCTCCAATGTGTAATCAGTGTTTCGTACTTTTTTCCTGTTCGTTTCATTATTTATAACTTTCCAAACTGTTTTTATTTTATCTTCTGCTGATTTGATCTTATTGCTAATGTACAAGGCTTTAGCTATCTTGCAGGTATTTCTAAAAATTTTGGAATATGTAGCAACATACTTGTTGAAAGTTTCAGTGTTAATGTAAGGCTTAAGGCCATACAGCTCGAAAAGCCTTTCCCTACTTATCCTAATACCTCTAGATGCCCAAAACGTATACTTTGTTTTCTTTTCAAAAGTTTTATTGAATTCAGTGTGCACTACTGAAAAGAAATCCTCATACAATTTATTTGCATCGTCCATATTATGATCCAGAACATTTAACTCATTATTTAGGATACTATTGAATCTATTTAATTTGCCATTTGTTATTGGTCTAAATTGTATTTGCACTTTTTGCAAAGGTGTTTTAAACTTAAAAGTTACAGTTTGTCCACTATGATCTGACGGCAAATAATTTACGATGGCTTTAGCTAAATAATCACAATCGCAGAAGACATTATCGATACAAGTAGCAGAAGTTGAAGTTACTCTAGTAGGTTCTGTAAAAATATTAGATAAATTGAACGATTTAAAAAGACTTAATAATCGACTGCTATTTAAAGTGTTTTCCAGAATATTAATATTAAAATCACCACAAATAATTGCGGATTTGTTACTGGATGCAAGTTTCGCTAGGACATCTTCCATTATTGACTCAAATAAAGAAAAGTTCTCATAATTAGGGGGTCTGTACACGCACACTACAACATGCTTATCCAGCTCAACACAGGACAGTTCGATGCAATGTTCAACAGATAAACCAACTATGTCATTACGTTCCTTCGTTTTTAAACAATTTTTAATCAAGATTAGAGAATCTCCACGCAGCATAGATTTACGGTTAAAACAACTGCCCATACTATAGTTCTCATAATTAATTAGCATTTGGTAATCCTTTAACCAATGTTCAGTGAAACAAACAATGTCAAACTTTGTTTTTTCTAAAAACATTTCAATTTCTAATAATTTGGAAGAAATACCTTGAATATTTTGATGAAATAATTTCAAGGCATTCTGCTGATCTCCTTTCTGGTAAATATTTATTTTAGAGCCAGAAGATACCTTGTTGTTGTTAGTTATTAGAATATTCTTACTTGTACCTTCTGTTGTCTTACAAACTAGTTTAAATGACTATCCGGAGTTGACCCCATGACCTCAATGTCATCACCAGGCAGTGAGCTCATAGTGAGTGAGGGACATGGAACCTCCTTCGTACAATCTGTATAAATATTTATAGCATTTGAGCTACATTTATTCAGGCTCACCACCATATTATTAGTACTATTACTAATCATTGTGGTGTTAATAACACAAGACTTCGACATACTACCTATGTCTGAGTTTATATAAAAAGCTAATAGCCTTGCTATTATGTGTCTAAAACTAACAGGCAAATACACAGTATTCCTAGTCGATTTCAAAGTTTCCACAAAAATGTTGGTGTCAAGAAATACAAGCTTGTCACTATAATGACTAACCAAGAAGTGCATATGCTTATTAAGCATATGAATATAATTGTTTTGTCTATTTGTCAATTTTTCAAAATATGGGAAAGCACACAATATTATTTTACTACAATTTAACTTTAACAACTCAGTTACACAGTCAGTGATTTCTTCTTTTTTTACCTTAGAACTATTACCTACAAATACAGTAATGTTGGTTTTAGGATTATATACATTTCCTGTTACTGATGCCATTATTCGTTTGTAGGTTGACCCTGGCATACAATAATTTTGAGTAGAATAACACAGGTTGTTACTAATTAATTTACCTATACCTCTTCCTATACTATCTGAGAACATAACTGAACGATAACAATCAAGACTACTGAAAGTTGGACAACTACCAATCTCAGGCTGTACCACTTGAGATAGATCTTGTACTAAACCAGATACATCTTGGTGGAGGATACAGTCTTGAGACTCAGTCTGGGACGGGTCCTCCGTTTCCTCAGGCTGGACAGCAACAGGGTTTGAAACCTTCTGACAAGTACACTGACACATAACTAACTCATTAGCAGCAAGGATATGTTCTTTAATTTGGTTCTGAGAACCCACATATTTAATGAAAAGGGAACTAAGTCTGCCCTCAAGTACCTGTATGTCGGACTGTAAGCGCTGTGTATCAATTTCATAGATGTTTTTGCTGTCTTCTAGTTTGATTTGATAATTATTTAATTTATTCTGGCCACCTTTAGGCTCCATTTAACAGAAACCCTATGCAACGACTCCAGAGTTAAGCACATACGCATTAAGGAGGATGCGATCAAACGTGAGCCAATGATGGCATCACCCTGCGACAAAGCCCCGAAAACACACCACTTTCAAAGGCACTACAATATATCACTTACAGAAGAACAGTGTGACTACTCAGGCCCAAAAGAGATGAGAGTTTACACCGACGGATCAAAGACCGACTCAGGTACCGGAGTCGGAGTTTTCTCACATGACCTCAACATAAATATATCCAGACCGCTGGGAATGTTCAACACCGTCTATCAGGCGGAGTGTGTGGGCATCATACAAGCGGTCCACGCCCTAGAAGCCAGGAGGGTTACGGACACCCACATACGCATACTCTCCGACAGCGCCTCAGTTCTCCAATCCTTACGGAAGAAATATACTACCTCGAAGCTAACACTAGAATGTCACGATGCACTAGAACATATAACGGTATCTAGCCGCAACACGGTGACACTGCAATGGATAAAAGGACACAGCGGATCGCTAGGTAACGACGCGGCTGACGAACTTGCTAGACGTGGATCCAGTACGGCAGTCTGCGGACCCGAGCCTATCGTACCCATCCCCTTCAACCAAATACGCAGGTGGCTGCAGAAGTTCACCCACACACAAGCGGAACGCTGGTGGACCTCGACACCAGGTTGCAGGCAGTCAAAGGAGGCTATGCCATCTTTGGACAGCAGGCTGACCAGGCGTTTGCTACGCCTGGACAGGAACGGCCTGCGCCTGGTGACGGGGACCATCACGGGACACTGTTCGCTAAACAAGCACTGCCACACAATAGGCATAACGGACAGTCCTCTGTGCAGGGCGTGCATGGAGGCTGAGGAGACCGTTGCGCACGTGCTCTTCGAATGTACGGGCGTCACCCAGATTAGAACAGAAACCCTCGGGTCACCCAGATCATACACAGACGTTCTAAACAGACCAGGAGACCTAATCAGCTTCTGGAGGGAGGTGGGCTGGTTGGAATAACCACCAAACGGCCGCTATGGCCCACGCACAATGGTCCACTTGACGGACTAAGTGCGGAAACCAAACCCCCTAACATAGAACATAATTTAATTTATTGATTAAATCAATACGTTCCTTTCTCCGTGGAATATTTTTGGAAAAATGTTTTTGTTGTCTCTTAATTTGATTACATTTTTTAATTATTTTATTTAGTTTTGCATATTTTTTCATTTTCTGATGACTACCTTTATAGCTATAATTCTGTTTCAATAAGGAATCTTCAGTAAGGTCAATAGTTATCATGGAATGAGGGTCACAATTAGTATTTAATAACTCATTATATAAGCGATTAGTTTCTTTAACCTGAGTACATTCTTTTTCTTTCTCTAACTGGCTAATACGACTATTAGCATGAATTAATTCATCTTCTAGGTCCCTAACTTTGCTTAAAGCCTCCTCATACAAGTTACTACAGTTACTGAAACCATCCGTGACCACCTTCAGTTGATCGCGTTCATCAACAACATTCAAAAATTGCTGATGTAGGTCTACTAGCTCCCGTTTAAGGCTGGAGTTTTTGTTGATAATCTTCTTGACTTCCTCCTCACTTTAGTCACTCTCTTGTAATAATTGTTGACATTGGAGTTTAGATGCTTCAAGGTTTTGGAGGGCCGTTCTCAATTTAAGCTCCATATCCTGAGCAGTAGCCCTACGGGTCATTACAGGCATGGTTTCAGGATTTGTAACTGAAATTAGAATAAAGAAACGGTGAGAAAAAGAAGGACAGGCAAATAAAGTTGGAAATGAAAGGCAAAATGGGAGAAATTAGTGTTGTTTAGTGGAGAAATGAGGTAGGCTACTAAATTAGCTTGAAGAGCTATTATCAAAGCTATATTATCAAATTATTGTCAAAATTTATTGTCTGAGGATTTACTTTTTCTTATGTGGGTAGGTTGCCTAGATTTTAAAGTTATTATTTCATATTACAGTATAAAGACAATGCAAAACTAACGATCACGTAGGTTTTTGATTGTTGTATGTATATATTATATTAAATTAAAGATTAGATTGAGAGTAGCAGAGTCCTCGCTAAGTTTAGTTTTTCTACAATGAAAATTGCGATTTAGATCTAATGCAGTGCTAAATCAGCGAACAATTTATGTTAGGACTTAACAAGGACATGTAACAAAGTTAATGTGACGATTGTGTGCTATTATAAAACAAAAGTAAAGCAATACTCCCCGTTTAAATCCGAAGTTCAAACGTCAGCTGTTGATTTTAGGTTACCGGTTCGTAACCAAACACTATGTTTTACGTTATATATTTACAGGAAAACAATAATCCTGAGTATTTATGCAATTATATTACGTTTACACATAAAATAACACCTTAATTTAACTTAATTACTAATTTAATTTAATTTTAAAATGCTAAGAGATGGTCGGTTTTCATGGATGTGACGCATATTTTCTCTCAACTTGTTTCTTTTTTTATTAGTGTTATTTTTTTTCGTCATGTTTAACCGCAAAAAAGCATATTTTCTTTCTTTATTTTCTTGTGGCTGTTATCATTTAGCCAAGATCCTCTGAGGCCGTAACTATCAACTAAACTCTCAAATAGAGAACACAAAGAGCCTTCACATGTGACGTCACTTAAATACTTGCTGAAAGCATAAACTTGTTAAGGCAATATGGTACCTATTTATGCGCGGAATAAGTGAAGAATGGTGTCACATTTTTCACAAAACAGATGATTAAAAAGTTCTACGAACCGATCGCGGGAAAAATATAGCTCTAAAAAGTTGGGAACGTCGCTGTCAAATATTTACCTGTTTTGATTAATTTGGCAATATTACTGTGTGGAAATAAGAAATGTGGCTAACTAGTGAACTAGAATATTAATAATAATGAATTGCAATTATAACACTGAATTTGACGTTGTAACCGTTTCAGGTGTAAAGGCATTTGGAAAGTTTCCAAATACTTTTTTTACATCTAAATTTCGAATTCATCTAAAATTGCATTTCTTAGTCAATATTTTAGTACACTAATTAGCCATATTTCCCATACAATAATATTGCCAAATTAATCAAAACAGCAAAATATTTGACAGCTATTTGCGACGTTGCCCACTTTCTGTTTATATGCTCTTTTACCCATGAGCCCCTCTTTAAATACTTATACAGGTACCTTAGTCTTGCACACCTTTTAAAGAGAAAACTCAAAAAAGACTAACTAAACTCCACTCCAACTCGTTTCGCTTTTAACCTTCACACATTTACTAGTTTTAACGTGGAAATAGTTGAAAGTAATTAACAACAAAACACTTGGCGAAAGGCAGCGTAATTTCTAGAAAACATGCATTTCACTAATTAATTAATGTTAAGTGGCAACACAACGGATTAAGTGTTGCCAGAGTTAAGAACATCGACTAATTAAGATTTAATTAGGCTGCATTGTAGTTTAGTTTTACGAGTTTTTGAACTGAAACGTGGATTTATTTGAAGGTATTTTAATTTGATTTTCTTTGAACAACAGAGTTGATTACGCTAACTGTACCTACAGATACAAAAAGTACTGTGTCGAATAAATGAGAACCTTTCTATCTTTTAATATTTAGTTTTCTTTTACGATACCCAAGAAAAGAGATAACCATCTTATTCTTTGTTAAACACGCCTTTATTACTGTCTATACAAACATTACCAGCTCCACTACAGCATGAAAATACTCAAATTAAAACTCCATCTTTTTCATCCATTTTTAGATTACCATTTTCAAGATATTTCTAGAGAATGGACTTTGTGACATTTATATAGTCATGCTTCGGTTAATTTAAATGTAAAATCTTAAGTCCTGGGTCGCCGTCAGGCGGCCACTGGAGGCCTCGTCCCCGTTTTAATTAAAACCTCTTTGTTTGTTGACTATCTTTGTGCACTCCTTGTATACGTCCAGTACATTAGTAATTAAATCATTTGAAAAAAGAACAGAAAAGGAAAAATAATGTAGTTGTGTGCCCGCGCTTTTTGTGTTTGAAATTAGAATTTATTTTGTCAGAAGGAACAAAACACTCATTGTGTTTTGTTTAGTGTTCTTGAGGAAGTTTTAGATTTTTATAGGAAAAGCGCAATAATATTGCATTTTGTGGATTTAAATTGGCAAGAGTAGATTGTTAATTTTTTAGTAACGATACCATTTATGTCTAGTAGTTAGGTAGCTGCCTGAAAGCTAAAAAAGTACACAGAGAAATAAAATTGTAAGTGTCTGGCACCAATACCTACAAAAAGTTAGAACTACACCATTTCATAACATAAAGTATATTTTACATGTCACAAAATTCCTAATTCAAACATCAACTTACTGATATGAAAATGAAACATTTTATTGTATTCGTAATTGAAATGTTGAATTACATCAATATAAAAACGTCAGTAAAACTATTCACCATACTACAAGCAATTTTCTCGGAAAATTACGACGTATGTATTTCAAGAGCTGGCACCTGATGCTCCAACTATGCCTTTCGTCCTAGATGGAATAATAATGCTAAACTATATATATAGTTATAATCCTAGACCGATAAATAATTCAACAGGCGAACGATAGCGACTTATGACCTAGATGTCACTCTACGCACTCGAGAAATTCGTAATATCGAATTATATATCTATCTCACCGTTTATTGATTTATGAAGATATACTTCGTCGATAAATTGAATAAACACAATCTTACCTATTTTATTGGCGACAAGAAAATATTTCTTCAACTAAATTATCTTTAGATAAAAGACCCGCTGACCCGTGAACCTTCGAAGGTCGGTTTCAGGGACAAAGAAGTGATTCTTTTTGTCACAGAGAGAAAGAAAACCGGTCAAGTGTGTGTCGGACGGTCGGACCACGCACAATGAAGGGTTCCGTAGAAACTAAACACTGTAGTTGAAAAACATGTTCTCCCATACATCGATATGTGACACGGTTATTTCTCCAACTGCAAATGTAAGTTTGTAATGGGTTTATTTTTTATTTTTATTGTGACTATACTACAAATGAACGATTTTCGATCTTTTTCCTTTACTTGTGCTGTGAGACTTCCCGACTTCTTGTCGAGTGACTTCTTGCCAAATTTCATGATTCTAGGTCAACGGGAAGTGCCCTACAGGTTTGGACTATACTAGACTAACTAAGAGATATGTAGTGTAATGTATATCGCGCGATTGCAAAAATTAAATTCACTTAGCGTAATATAAAAATTGTAACTTCGTAATTTTTTGGAATTTCTATATAATTGTTTTGGTACTAATTTAAAGACCATACTATAAATAATTTGGCGTTAAAAACGGAAAATGCCCAAAAATTAAGTTAAAGTAGTGTAAATTGCTGGTGTCGAAATAATATGTCACATAAATGGCAGTATTTTTTATTTCGTTGACTTAGAAACTTGATTTTTGTAGAGCTTCAAGGGACCATAAACCTACGTAGATGATATTAATTTCAACTTGATACCTGTGAAAAAAGGGTCCTAACAGACAGACAGACGGACAATGAAGTGATCCTATAGGGGTCCGTTATTTCCTTCTGACGTACGGAACCCTAAAAATTGAAATTACCGACGCCTTCAACGGTATTATAATGGGTCTCCTGACATTTCCCCCTTAAATAGGCACCGTAAAGGTACCGTTTTGTTGTCGGCAGTTCGTCTGTGACGCAGATCGACCCTTTGTTGAATTTAAAAGTTTATATACAGGATGTGGTGATTAGGTGCCGAAGAGTCGAGGAAATTAGGACAGGCTGTTTTTGAATTTCTGATTTGGTTTTAGATTGTTTTTTCTAATCGACTTAATCAAAGCAGGAGGTTCTATTTTCGTCTGTATGTATTTATTAACCGACTTCCACAAAATGTTCGTCTGCGTGTATTTTTTTTAAATTATGTATTATGTCGGTATTTTCATCAATAATTGTTAAGCGATTTAGAAAATTATTTTTTCATTTGGTAGAAGAAGCTTGCAAGATGATCCTATATTTTATTAACTTTGCTTGGGTAGTAGTTCAGTTACCTTCAATGATACCTATATATTCCACTTGGTTTGTATTGATGGTGTTTTCATAGCACGTACACGAATTGTTGTATACGAATTAGTGTATACGAATTGGTGTATACGAATTGGTGTATACGAATTGGTGTATACGAATTGGTGTATACGAATTGATGTGGGGTAGGTTATACACACAACGCAACACAACTAAAAAACGAAAAAAAAAAACGAATTTTTTTGTAGTTGTAAGATCGGGAAGGTTATTTTATTTCTGACATTGTGGAGATATTTTTGGATCCTTAAAAAAGGTGACTGCGTAGCTTAAATACCTTTGTATTTTATAAACAAAGAACCTACCCTACTTTTAGAATCAAATTTAGTTTAAGAATCAAATTATATTACATTACAAAATACCTTGATGGGCTATTATGCCTTTAAAATTGTATCCAGTTCTATCTTAGCAAATATTTTAAATTGGACCCAGTTCTATCTTAGCAAATATATTAAAAAGGTCTATTATTTTATATTATAAAGTTCGCACCTATTCGCTGTAGGAAGGAGTCGTGTCGTTCTTTATTATCTTAATTAACTAAAAACCTATCATTCCGGTTGCGCTAATAAGTACCGTGGTGTAAACAAACAAGTTACATATTCCAGTGCTATAGAAATTACATCTTGTGGAAAAAAACTTCGGTGCGAGTGCTAACAGCGTGCGCGGGGACTGACCGCACCTCCCCTGTGATAAGAGACAGTTGTTATTTTTCGTCCTTGTCACTGCCGCGGCAGTGCGCGTGCACTGAATAACCATGACTATTTGTGCCGTTTGTAATAAACTGACAGAAAAGGATTACTTAGAATGCCAGCGTTGTAAGGACAGATATCATTTCTTATGCCTTGATATCTCATCTGAAGAAGGAAAGAAGTTTCTAGATGGAAGCCAGAAATGGATATGCCTCAGTTGCTCTAATAAACAGCCCAAATGTAATGATCCCGTTCGCCCTTCGACGCCAACAGGCTTGGCTGAGATAACATTTAATGTAACGCGTCGTAAGATCCTAAACAAGCCGGACTTTGCACAAGCATCTGTTACTAGATTGCCAGACAGTGAATCGCGCTCCGATATACAGGTTATGATACGCGACGAGATGCGTTCTGTTATGAATGAATTTATGAGTGAAATGAGAAACACCTTGAATGTTGAATTGCGTGAACTGAGAGATCAAGTAACTGGGTTTAGGGATTCCCTCAGTTTTTTGAGTGCACAATTTGACAGTTTAAATAGCGACGTGGTCGGTCATAACTCCACAATGAAACATCTAAAAACTGAAAACGAGCTGCTTCGGTCGGAGGTCAACGTTCTGTCTAATCGTGTCAAACAGATGGACCAGTTGTCTAGGTCTGCTAACTTGGAACTTCAGTGTGTACCCGAGCATAAGGCTGAGAATGTAGTGAGCATTGTCAGACAACTCGGCCAAGTTGTCAAGTTTCCCATAAACGATGGCGACATATCTTATTGTTCACGAGTTGCCAAGTCGAACCCTGAATCTTCTCGCCCACGTACAATCCCGGTGAAGCTCAACAACCCACGCACTCGGGATTCCCTGCTGGCAGGTGCTATACAATATAACAAGGATCACCCAAATGAGAAGCTGAACACCAGCGTACTAGGCCTAGATGATAAGAAGATTGCGATATTTGTTACTGAGAATCTCACAATGGAAAACAAAAACCTGCACGCCGCCGCCCGACTTCGAGCTAAAGAACTTAATTATAAATTTGTGTGGGTACGCGGAGGCCGAGTTTTTGTGCGTAAATCGGGTGAATCTGAAAAGGTATTTGTTCGCAATATGGACTCATTGAGCAAATTAACTTGATATATTTTAATTTCTATTTTTTGGTTGTAATAGGTACTTACTTTAAACTAAATTCTTGAAACGATATTTAAGTATTTTCATTCTCTAATATAATTAATTGTTATTATCAAAACGTAAGAGGTTTGAGGACCAAAACTACAGATTTTTACTTGAATGTGTTAACATGCAACTATGATATAATTGTACTGAGTGAGACATGGCTGGCGGGCGACATATTAGACGCTGAGTTATTTTGCAGTCGATATCTGGTCTATCGACGGGATCGTGAGTCTAGTGGTTTTCATAACAAAAAATCCGGTGGCGGTGTGTTAGTGGCGGTATCTAAAAGGTTAAGATCATATCGAGTGACTAAATGGGAGAGTAATTGTGAAGACGTGTGGGTGTGTGTAGACATTTGCTTAAACAAACGACCGGCTAAACTTTTGATCTGTGCGGTGTACATTCCGCCTCCAGTACAAAAGCATATTTTAGAACATTTTATTGACAATGCTAATAATGCCTTAGAAAACTTTAATGCCACGTTATTATTAGGTGATTTCAACCTGAATAGCATTGAATGGGTGGGTTCACCAGGCACACCGCTTGCATCTTCATTAAACAAAAATGGAATTTATGAGCAGAAGTTATTAGATTTTATTTCTTTAAATAATTTAGCTCAATACAATTATGTGTATAACCATAAAAATAAGATACTCGATCTTGTTCTGACCGACACCACGGTGAAGAGTTTGAATATGTCCAAAAGGCCTCTTAGTAAGATAGACCCATACCATCCCCCACTTGAATTCGAACTGCTGTGTAACTTGCATGAGAAAACTTTAAGCCCTAACCAGGAGCCAAAATTTAAGTTCTATAAAGCTGATTATAGTAAAATTTTACAGGAACTAAGTGAAATATCATGGCAAGACTTGTTTTCACAGTGTGACGGTGTTGACGCAATGGTAGACTCATTTTACAAAGTCATCTATAATGTTATTGAGAAATGTGTACCTAAGACTAAGCCTAAAACTTGCAAATATCCAGTTTGGTTTAGCAGGGATCTTGTTCGTCTGCTACAAGAAAAAAATAAGTACCATACACTTTGTTCCAAATTTGGAAACCCCTTAGATAAAATTTCATATCGTTTGCTGAAGGACAGAGTTTCAAAATTAATGCATATTAATTATAGGCAATATATAAAGTCAATTGAATCTTCAATCACTTCTAACCCTAAGCTCTTTTGGTCCTTTTTAAAGAATAAACGTAACGGTAACAGTACATACCCTTCATCAATACATTACGGAGATGCCAAAGGTAGTAAAGGAGTAGATAATTGCAACATATTTGCCTCATGTTTTTCATCTGTTTATAACCCTTCTAGTGGCAATACTGTTAACGATATGGCTAAATACGGGTCTGCGCAAAGTCAGCATTCGAATTTTCTGACCCAATTGACACTAAACACGGATTCTGTAATTAAAGCTTTAAAGAGACTTGACCCTTATAAAGGGCCAGGGCCTGACGGACTGCCTTCCATTTTTGCAATAAAATGTTGTGACTTTTTGGGGAAGCCTCTCTCTATGATTTATAATAAATCATTGAGCACAGGTTGTTTTCCGAAGACTTGGAAAGAAGCTCGTGTCGTACCGATTTTCAAGTCGGGTGACAAGTCCGCCGCGAATAACTATAGACCAGTATCTATTTTGTCAGTTTTTGGGAAGGTGTTCGAAGCTTTGGTATACCCTATACTTTCGTGGCATGTGAGACAAACATTGATGCCTGAGCAACACGGCTTCATGAAAGGCCGTTCGACTGGAACCAATCTTGCGTGCTTTATATCAGATTTAGTCAACGCCGTAGACAGTGGATCACCTGTAGATGTAATCTACACTGACTTTAGCAAGGCGTTTGACAAGGTGGATCACAAAGTGTTAGTTGGTAAATTACACACGATTGGAATTGCAGGAAACTTGTTGCGGTGGTGTGAGTCTTACCTTGTTAAGCGCACTGCTAAGGTAGTGGTCAACGGTTACTCGTCTAACCTGTTTCTGACACCCTCAGGTGTACCCCAAGGCTCCCATTTGGGTCCGTTGTTTTTCAATATATTTGTAAATGACGTGGCATCGTGTTTTGTACACTCGAAGATATACTTATACGCGGATGATCTAAAAATTATAAAACGAATTGAGTGCAATCAGGATCCATATAAACTCCAAGAAGATTTAGACAGTTTTTCCCAGTGGTGTTTGGACAATAACATGTTACTAAATGCTGACAAATGCAATCACGTACATTTTTCTAGGAAAAAAGGACCGTATTTTCGTAATTATAAAATTAATGACCAAATTGTTTACGAGAAAGAAGTTATTCGTGATTTGGGGGTTTATATTGACAATAAGCTCAGGTTTAATGTTCACGTTGATAAAATTGCTACTAAAGGGTTTAAGATGTTGGGTTTTATTCTACGTAACTGTAAAGATTTTAAGCACGCCTCAACTAAAATCGCAATCTTTAATTCAATAGTCAGGTCAGGCTTAGAATATTGCAGCATAGTTTGGACTCCATTCTATGAAATATATAAACGTCGTTTGGAATCGGTGCAGAAAAGATTTCTTTGGCACTTGTCATATCACTGCAATATGGCCAGAAATTTAACTAGCTACAGCTCTCGCTTGAAACATTTCAAACTTATGAGCCTGGAAAATCGCCGTATGTTTCTGGATCATCTGTTCCTGTACAAAATAATGAACACTCATATCGATTGTCCGCGGTTGCTGAGTCAAATAAATTTGAATGTGCCTTACAAACTTGCTCGTGGGTGTAGATATCAGTTGCTCCGCGCCAAGGGCTTTAAAACCAATCTGGGTCATTTTTCCACCGTTAACAGAATGCAGATTCAATTTTGTCGCCTGTCACGCTCACCCAGCCTTGATGTTGATATGTCTTACTCTTTACATAAAGTCAGGACTGTATTGCTTAGGGCATTATCATAAAAATTAAATATTATTATTGTTTAATTCTATCGTCCTTTTCATTTACTTACTATCTAAATTAGTAAAATATGTTTTGTTTTGTAACTGTTTCTTTTTTTTGTAACTATTTTGTAACTGCATTTCCTACTGCTATGTTAATGCATGCCGTGGCAGCCTTTAATTAAGGCTACACTATAATATGTAAAAATAATATGTGTATTTTAACATGTACTTTTGGTGTATGCTTTGTTGGTTGTCCTTAAATAAATAAATAAATAAATAAATAAATAAATAAATAAAATGTCAACTGAGTAAAATTGAACTATAGCTGTTACAAAAACTGAAAGTCCATCTAGATTGATCAAATCTACACTTATTTTTATAAGTGAAGGTGAAACTAAAGTCTGTTTGTCTTTTGTGTTGTTTGATTGATTTATTTTATGACTATTGGCTGATTGGAATAAACGTAGGCTTTTACTTAAGAGCGTTCATTGTAAAAGTTGGCAACGTCGCAATTAACTGTCAAATATTTACCTTGTTAATATTACCGTATGGAAATATGATATATTGCTATCTAGTAACCTAAAAATATTAATAATGAATTGCAATTATAACACTGAATTTGATGTTCTTTCCAAATTTTTATATCTAAAACTAAATATTTTGTGTTACGATATTCATTATTGCATTTATAATCAATATTTTAGTTCACAAGTTAGAGATATTTAATTTTTCCATACAGTAGTATTGCCAAATTAATGGACTACAGGACCTAAACGTGCCTAAACGAAAGTCTTATAATGCCTAAAATTATATGATCTACTGCAGTAAACAAAATCAGAAAAATATATCATATTTTTCAGTATATATGCTAGGAAGATGGTGTGTTGAAAACATAATAGAACTAATTTAATACGATAGAAAAAAATCTCAAAAATATCTAATTAATTTTTCAATTTTTTTTAACGATTAATCATCATATTAATATACATGCAATCATTTAGATTTTTTTTCATATTATTCTATATATATATATTCTACAAGCTACATTTTAGCGTAATAGTGTTTTATTTTTTTAGTCCACTCAATAGATTTTTTGTAAATAGGTAGATAATTTTGGCTTTATATTTTGCAATAATTTACCTGCGTTGTGTCATCGCGCTTCTCTCTCTTTTCTATGCAGTCCGAGAGTGACCGAGCTTTAACTGTTGTTAGCTTATAAGGCTCTTAATTAAAACAGCGAAATATTTGACAGCTATTTGCGACGTTGCCCTCTTTCAAGTATAAAACCAGAAGAATGATTTCAATCGATCTGCCTAGCATTTTGCCAATTATGTTGGGATCGGCTTCCAGTCTAACCAGCTGAATACCCGTATTATACAAGGAACGACTGCCTCTCAGACTTCTACGACCCAGTTACTGGGTAACATGATACCCCTTAGAAAGACTAGTTGTCTGACTTTTGGGCTTTGGACGTCCCGTAACGACTGTCAAAGATTTACGAATGGCAGTCGGGACCAACGGCTTAAGGTCCATGCACACACATCAGTCACGTCAATTACAGGGATGTGTGTGGACATACATTTAGTCAGTCAGTCAGTCAAAGCAACGCTTGTTTCGTTCGTAGCAATACAAGTTTTGATTTGCCGGTGACGTGCTATCGACTGAGACGCGCCGGTAGTGACGTGACTGATGCCTGTAGCCAACGTCCTAAAACTTCTACGTAACTATATTTTTTGATGTGACTGATCGGCGACTTGACGTTGACGTGACTGATGTGTGTGCCTGAACCCTTAACGTCCCAAAAATATCTACATTGTGTTCAACTGTGTCAATCGAAGAATTTTAATTGTATATTCAGTTATTTTTTTTCTTTTATTTTTTTCTTCATGCACACTTGTTTTTCCAATGCACTTTAGACATTGGCAGAATAGTCGACATCGGCTTTGCTTGCCATTTAATAATAATAGAATAGAATAGAACCCTTAACGTACTAGAAAAATGATTTATAACTTATTATAACACAATAAACCGTGGCAAATCTGTTTTTGAAACAAAAGAAAAACAAATCTCAACAGTTCGAAAAAAAATATAATTCAAAAACAAAAAACACAAAACAAAAGCCAACAGCCTGTAATGTCATACGTCAGTCACTACGAGAACTTACTTTATAAACGTGAATGTCATTAAATAGTGACTTTCGAACGTTCGTGACTAAACTGATATTGGGCCAATCACGAGCGCTCGAGGTTCGTTAGTCGCCCGATGAGAATAGGGCCTGTAGTGCTTCATGTTTCTTATAATTAGACATTGCTTTTGACATAGAAAATCGTTTGATGGAATTATTGTGGTTTGTGAGGATTTGGGAATGGAAGATTAACTTATGATCCTGTTAGTTAGCAGTCGCAAACATCCGCAAGGTTAAGCTACGCTTGCCGCGGTCAGTTCGTGGATGAGTGATCATCTAGAGATCACATATTGAGACCCCTCCGTGCCTCAGAAACTACGTTAAGCCGTTGGTCCCGGCTGTCATTCGTAGATCTTTGCTAGTTGTTGCGGGTCGTCAGAAGCCCAAAAGTCTGACAACCAGTCTTACCAAGGTATATCATGTTACCCAGTAACTGGGTTGTGGAGGTCAGATAGGCAGTCGCTCCATGTAAAATATTGGTATTCAGCTACATTTTCATTATTCATTTGTTATACATATTTCATTTTAGACTGGAAGCCGACCCCAATACAGTTGGGAAAAGGCTAGGCAGATTGATTTTTAGTTATTTAGCTTTCTAACTGGGTTGTTTGATGCTAAGCGTAGCAAGTTCAAGAAAGTCTTGGACTAGTTCAGGCCAGCTTTAATAAGTTTTGAGAGGATCATTATAAAAATGTTACATCAACCTTTTTTTATTTTTGGATGGGAAATTATCAAATAACTTCTCCCGCTCTGGGTGGAGCAGGAGGGCGTGTCAGACTCTTACTGACTAAAACCCACCCGTGTTTCTTCAGTTGCCTGTACGTTGCCAGGGGCCACGTTATGCCTTTCGGACTTTCCCGCAAATGTGATGATGACGTTTATTCTAAAAGTTGGCAACGTCGAAAATAGCTGTCAAATATTTACCTGTGTTGATTAATTTGGCAATATTACTGTATGAAATGTGGCTAACTAGTGAACTAGAAAGCGGGTAAGTACTCTCTTGGCACTTTGTGGTGAATCCTTCTTCTAATAGAGTGCTGTCACTAAAAACATAATATATGTAATGGGAAAATATTGAGAAAAAATCGCTGTATCTAAACGATTTTGTAAATCATTTAATTATTTTGTTAGTGGTTTTAAGCCACCTAGAAAGTTCTGGATATTCAGAACCTATCAAAATCAGTGGAATATGATTTTTAAACCATTGACCTCGTTGGTCTAGTGGTCGCAAGCGCTACGGCTGAGCATGAGGTCCTGGGTTCGATACCCAAGTCAGGCAAAGTGTTATTGAGCTTTTCCAACAGGAATTTCTCAGTAGCAGCCCGGAGTCTGGATTTGTACCCAGGTGATAAGAATAGGCTCGCCCCCTATTACATGGGACTTAAACATAACGGCGAAATGTGGGTGTTCTTTACGTAGACCTCTGCTTAACCCTTTGGGGATTACAGGAGTGATGTTATGTTAAGATTTATGTATGACCCAAACACAAACTCACACTCTATTATTTCTTTATCATCCAAATCTAACCTGCTATCTCTCGCCTTATAATAGGGATGGGTAAAAAAAAACTATTTAGTCCGTCATTCAGATTATAAAAAAATATTTGACACGTATTTTTTACTTTATCATATAAATAAAAAATGACTTAGATAAATCGCATTAAAGTCACGGACTTTAATTGATGAGCCACTTTCAAAATTTCCAATTTGCAGTTTATACATTCACGAGATTGTTGAGTTGTCAATAATATACGTTTATCCAATCTATTTGATATTGACCTCCTTAGAATTAGAGCTCTATAAATACTCGTTATTTCTGAAAAACTATGCGAAGATAGCGACAGTTGAAAACTTGAAATGTCGTTGTCAGAGACGATTATTCGAATTTTGGTGAATCGTAGCCGTAGTCATTTACGCGATATTGCCAGCTGCAACTTCCAAAGAAATTCGCCATAAAATTGTAAAAATGCATCAGCAGGGTTTGTGTGCAACAATGATCATAATTGTCATGGACATCATCCTGGACGCTACGCGTTCGGATAAAATCGTAGGTCCGAGTTTTTCCGATGTCGAAATAACCAATCATAATTTCTCCATACGCTACGTTACTATCGCTACCATAAAACAATTGTCGCTAGGTTACGGTTGCTAGACCTGCAATTGGTTGACTTAAGGTAGTCACCCTTTTTTTTTTTTTTTTTTGGTGGGAAATTATCAAATAACTTCTGCCGCTCTGGGTGGAGCGGGAGGGCGTGTCAGACTCTTACTGACTAAAACCCACCCGTGTTCCTTCCGTTGCCTGTACGTTGCCAGGGGCCACGGTATCCCTTTCGGACTTTCCCGCAACCCCGGCAGGCATCGGTCCTTTCGGACTCCTTCACTTGCTGACATCTCTTTGAGGCGCGTGGAACACAACGCGCCGTCGACCCGGGCCTGGTCCTTATCGGACGGCGAGCTACCCATTGCTCACCATCCGCAAGCCCGCGCCTACGGTGGCCGGGTATCGGCCTGCGATTCCCGACGCCCAGGGCGTCTCCTGCGGCGGCTAGGGGCGTGAGGGCGCGAAATTTGCCTCTCCCTCACGCGTTTGCCTCCTCCTTCGCGAGCATTACTGCTTCGCAGAAGGAGGTGACGGCCTCCCATGCCCTCTCGCTCCGTACCATGGCCTGGACTAGGGCCGGACGCGAGAGATCCCCGCCGCCGATCGCCTCCGCGAGGACACGGCGATGCTCTGCCCAAGCCGGACAGACCTCCACCGTATGCTCAACCGTGTCCTCCGGGCGATCCACGCAGTGATGACACCCGGGCGTTTCCTCCCGCCTGATACGAAACAGGAACCTCCCGAAACAACCAAGTCCGATGAGCGCATGTCCATGCGTCAGGCGGAAGGTGAGGACACCGTGGCGCCTCTCTAGCCACTCCTCAAAGAGGGGACTTATCGCCGCAATAGTGGCGTGCCCAGCACTGGGTTGCGACAATCGCACTCTCCATGACGCCATGAGATCCCGCCGGAGCTCTGTCCGCTGTGCCGCGATTTCTCGCGGTAGCGGAGTTACGCTCCGGCGTTTCGCCTCCTCGCGCCACTCCCAAATGTGCGCGAAGGGTAGTCACCCTGCTGTCAAGTTTGTAGTTTTGGCTCTCAGGTTAGCCAACCGTTAATATTGCATGACTTTTCTTCTTCTATCTTACGAAGACGTATACGACTCTCCGTGTCTGGATGTACGAGTATAAGCGACTAAACCAAATTTGCATTAGACAGCTAAAATACGAACAGTGGCAAGTAGCTCATCAATTAAAGTCCGTGACTGTACATAAACGCAGCGGAATACTAATATTAATTATCGCAAAGCACTGCTTTTCATTACGGGGACGAGTCATTCAGTTCCCCAATTAATTTTACGGCATCTCTTAAAAAATTGTTGATGAGAAAAATTGGAATTTGTCCAGGTGGACAGGCTTTTTTGGGTACCGTAGATTGCGATGAGATAAAACCTTTTTTAGGTAAGATAATTTGTAAAGTCTGTGAAGAATAAAAGAGGGCATTTGATGTTGGTCTAGCAACTAGTGATCGTAAGTGTGTGGGTTTTGTACTCTGTGGCCTGGGTTCATTGCACGGGTTGGGAAGCATTATAGGAATTTCACAGGAGTGGCGAGCATTGGTTTATCAAGGTTCTTACTCTATATACCTGCCTAACTCTTGGGAATACGGGTGTAATGTTATGTGGTACTTGAATTTCATGTGCCGCCATTAAAGCCTGCTTGCGCTACAAATCAATACTTAGATGCTTTCAACGCTAATTACATTAGAAACCTCATTCTGACGCTGACATCTAAGATATTTGTAAAAGTTAATTAATGAAGCCATTTTTAATACGGGACTTATGTATTTTCGATATAATGTTCGTAATTACTTGCAAACTGCTACTTGATTTTAATCAAAGGATCGTGATCCGTTATGTCTCAGGGTACACAATGGGATCTCAATACATTAAAAAAGTTAATGGATTAATGCATGCGAAAATAACAGAAAATACATGTTCGAGCGGCTGATCGCCAGTGTCTTGTAAAATCTAGTTTTGTGTCTTTCTATTATTAGTTTGTGATAGGATACTTACAGCAACTACCTCTTGAAAATTACATTAAAAAAAGAGCATACCTATTTAATTCTAATGTCCCAGAGAACCTACGAGTGTTACATAAGTGTGCCAATATAGTAGGTTGACGAAAAGAAACTTGCAAAATAAAAACAGAACCAAAAAAACATACAAATATATCCAAACAAACTACCCCTTATTATTCATACTGAACAAATTACAACAAAACAAAAACTACGAGAATGCCTTAAAAAGACTGCACTTAAAATAGATTGGGGCTTCGTCTTCCGTCCTCCGACCTCCGTATCGTGGGAGGGACAGCACCCGGTACTTGTTTTTCTTTCGCCGTCCCACAATCATGTAATTTTGATTTCGTTTTCTTTGCTTTTTCTCCTTTAGAGGTATGTAATACTGCGTTCGCAATTTATTTTCCAAACATGTAAACAAACATGAATTTTTGGAAAAACAACCGTAATGCCTACTCATAAGGTTTAGTTTGCGCTACAACTCCATATTTTTTATGACTTTTTCAACAGCACTAGTCAGTCTAAAATCAACTTTATTTACACTTTTATAAACTTGATGTTTGCTTAAGTGGAAATAACATCAATTGGAACCAAGTTACTAAATATACCTTAGTTTTTGTGCTTGAAATATAATTTTATAAGGTTAGGTACGTAATTTTTTTGTTACTTAATTTTTTTCATCTTTTTCTTTGAGAAAAAAATTACGTAGAAGGAAAATAAGGTTTTATGTGGGTACCGTAGTTGTAGTTTTGTAAAATGTATATTTTTTTCAACCTGCTATGCTCCTTTAGATGCAGTTCTAATACAGCCCGTTCACAAAATTAAATTATATGCGGAACCCAAATCGTGTAATGTCGCTTGTCACATTTTTTTTGTACTCTGGCTCGTCAGTTGCTCTTCTTTATTGTTTTTTATTACAAACTGTTTATCATATTAAAGCTCAAATATTTCGATGTTAATTACTTGTCATTGAAGAAAAGCTGCCTTCAAAATTAGGGGAAGAAACGCTAAAAAGAGGATCTGAAAAGAAAAGGATGGCACCTCTGACATAAGGTAGGTAAGTAATAAATTGTTCAAAGATTTTTCGATAAAAAGTTTTAACTAATATAAAATTAATAATATAAAATTGTTAATAGTGAACAGTAAAACACAGCATGTAAGCATAATATAAAGTTTGAAATATTTATTAGAAAAATCAAAGATTAGTAAAATTATCGGCTCGGCTGCGATCCGTATGCATTCCCCAGGCGTGCGCAGCGTTAGTGTGTCGAAAGGATATGCCCGTAATAATCTTCAATCCCGCAAATCCCGCGGGATCCCGCAGTTAGCTAGACTGATGAAATCATGCGGGATATCGGTATACCGAGATTAGAAGCCCTAATGGCCATACCAGAGGTATCACAGGTGCCATCATAGAGCCAAAGCTGAAATCATGTAGCTGTAATGACACCAGTACCGTTCCTGCTCAAGCAGTACACAGCAACGCCACTTGGCTGCAGAAACTACTGTACTGGGTATGTCTTTCATTGACTTGAATGTGCCCTGGCGGCTGAGATTATGTCATGCTCACTCTAATGTCTCGCTAGCGGTGGCGCGTGTGTTGGATCGTTTAGCTCCCTTCAAAATGGTTGAGCTGAATGGTGCTAATCCATGCGTCATGTTCGTGAACGGGCGCCGTCAGTAGAGACTGGTCATCTCTTAGCTGCCATGGCTTATTTTAATTTTTGAATTGTTCTTTGTTTTTTATATTTTTATTACGGACGCTTTTAACGTGCACGTCTTTCTACATTGTTCTCACATGTATAATTTCAACGTTAATGATGTAACCAATATTTTGTAACAATTTTTTGATTTAAGAGAGTGTCCGTGGAGTTTCTTGCCCGTTCTTCTTCATAGGTACCTACTACGCTTTGGAATGGGCAACTAGCTTCATAATTCTGACTGACCGACTTCTTGACAATTCAAAAGTGCCTGTAAATGGTTTAATTGAAATAAATGCTTTGAGTTTGAGTTTGAGTTTGAGAAATAAGTATGGAGGTAGTAGTTTCCTGGACGAGCTTCTTCACAAATACCTCTACTATGTACTGCAACAACCAAATAATATTAATCAAAACATTAAATTCAAAGACATGTGACATCTAACAATCTTTACCAATATTTTTGAGGATATTGCTATTCCATTGCTTCATATGTTCGAAACCTTACGAGTTTCCCTACGTGGTCGAATCAGAAATGAAGAGATCCGCAGGAGAACCAAGGTAACCGACATAGCCCGAAGAATTGTCAAATTTAATTGGCAGGGCACATTGTTGAAGAACAGATGGCCGATGGGGCTGAAAGTTTCTGGAGTGGCGACCGCGTACCGGAAGACGTGGCGTTGGAAGGCCTTGCAAAGGCCGAAGGAATCCGCTGGATGCGGGAGGCACAGAATCGGTCGAAGTGGCGGAGGCTTATGTCCAGCAGTGGACGTATTTCGGCTGAAATGATGATGATATGTTCGAAAAATTTGTCTGCTTAACAACGTACCTAAATAACGCAATGAATGTTGTTGAGCTGTCAAAATGAAACCGATTGTGATTAATCGTGAGCTACGCAATTAGAGTCCTGCACTGTGCCCACGTGGTGGATTACAGTCCACTCTCTGTCTCAGAGAGGAGGGCTGTGAACTAGCAATGGGAAAATTATAGGCTGCTTATGCTATGCTAAAACATTCAAATATATTATACTTACCACTCCTAATTATATAAACGCAAATACTGAGCACTTTACAAACTTTAAAACTCAGAGCTCTTGAAGAAATATGCTCGGATCCACCGCTTCAGAAGTAGGACGAAACGCGGGATTAGGAAAAACTTTAATGTATGTTTTCAGTTCAACAGCATTCAGAACTAGATAGGGATTATTCAGTTAGTAGGTTTTTCGCAAAGTAGTTTTTCATTTTCTTATGTGTGGACAATTTTTTTACGTAAACGCTTACGTTCTTAGTGTTAGCGTACTTTAGTTGGTTAACGCTTTACTTACCGCTTCATAGACGGGGGCTCCATAGGTAACCGTTGCTGCACTCTCTCTGTAACGCCACTGTCTCAAATGCTGTGCTGGGTTCAGGGCCAGCATTTTCTAGATAGTTCTTAGTTGGGCTGTATCATCGACATTCTTCTTCTAAGATAACCAGGGCCTGTAAGACACGGTGTACTGGTGCCGCTAATAACTACGAAACTTTTAATGCTAGAGTAATGGTAGGGCATTCAGAATGTAGGTTATATTTGTACCAATTGTGAGGCGGGAATTCATTTGCCTATAACGTCACATCGCCAGTCTTGTATCTAGCATTTACTAGGTACTATAGAGCTGTTAACCGGGATGGCTTCCTCATCCAACCTCCACGAATATTTAAGAAGTTTATTGCATAATGTGGAGATAAACACTAGTTCCTAATATAAGAGTTCGCGCTACCACTGAAGTCCGGCGGAAAAGTTGTGGAACTATATTTTTTGAAGTGCAATTTGATGTAAGACATAGACACTACACTGCGTCTATCGGACTTGAGTGGTAGCACGGACTCTAGAGAACAATACAAAAAGATTGAACTGTCAGCTTACTTCTTGATGTAAAATGAGTAGTTTTATTGATATGAAAAAATACCAGATAATTGATGCTCAATACCGGTTTTATTCTTCTTGTCATGGTGGCTCAGCTATTAAGGTCTCGGCTCTCATGCACGACGTTGTGGCTTCAAATCCGGAAAGTACCAATGTTTTTTTTCAATTATGTACGTTCTAAGTTTAACTTGGACATTACTAACATTGGTGAAGGAAAAAATCGTTAGGAAATCTGGACTTATAGTTAATATAAGTCTGAAATCACCAACCAGTCTTGAGCAAGCGTGCTGATCAATGCTCGTGCCTTCTCTGTATGAGAAGAGGGCTTTGCGCTCCATCAGTGGGACAGTAATAGCACAGAATGAATAAGTAGCAGTATTATATATCAGCAGTGACCTTGAAATAATTACCTACGGCCGCTCGGTAGACAAACATTCCGCGTCCGTGCGTAACTGCCGCGCACTCGATACTGTTGCGTACATCGTTTCGGCCGTTTTTTACATTTATACTGTGGTATTAGGCTGGTATTGTCATACGTGTTTTATTAATACGACCTTTTACAGTACGCTGTATCTATCACATGATCATATAGATGTAATGAATGCATGTTAATAATAGATAGCTAAGAATCACTGCTGAAAATGGCCTCTAAATAAAGGCTACGATGAACTGTTAAAGAAATTGCCGCCGTCCCCAACACCAATCTGTATTTCTGAGTTGCCATTTATCATGCCCACTAAATGGCCATTTCGCAAAGTATTCATTGTTGTGCGAATCAAAGTTAATTCGTTTCAAGAGACCTAATAAATTTTCATTCTAGGACATTCCAGTCGAATAGAAATCCCTATGTAATTAAAACAAGCAGTTTGTATTTCAAACCATAGACAACAAATCCCGGCTCCAAAATCGAAGACAAAGAAAAAAAAAAAGAATAATGTTGCCATGCTTTAATAAACGAACGAAGTAGCTAAAAGTCAATATGTGATCGCGGCATACAGTGGAGTCTGTTTATTTTGTGGGTCGAAACAATATTGTCTCATCTTCCGTCTAGTACAGTTCGGATGAGAAATATCGTGTAACGTGGCTTTTGGCTTTCAGTTGTTTAGCTTAGTTGAGGTAGGTATGTTTTGAGATGGGTCTTTTTTAAATAGATTTGCGTGGTTGAAGCTCTTAGTTTTTCAAAGAATACAATGTGTTTTTTTTTTATTCCGTTTCTGCATTGGCTAACAATTTATAATGAAGTTGATTTTTTTCGAGAGTTACGTCTGATTTTTAGTTTAATACCCAGACGAAGCAATTATTGCATAAAAGAAAGAAAATATAATTTATTTCCTGGGACTATTAACTGTTGAAATGTGGATATACAAATACACGTCTGTCTGTTGACTCCTTTGGGTAATTCTAATTACAAGCGCGATGTTGCGTTAGGTAACTTATTTACCAAAAATAGAATATTACGTTGTTTTCGGTGCAGACTGTACTAAAAAGAAAAAGATAGCAAATAATAATATATTTTACCTTTCAAAATAAACCGAGTAGAGACATTATCTAAATATAAGAGGGTTTATATTTTTATAAAATGTTCAGTTACTGTGCAGAATTTATTTGTATGAGAACGGGCCATGGCTTGGCTTAGGCTGTGTTTACATTGCTTGAAAATAGCGAAAATCGTTTTAATATTAAAAAAAACACAAAAACATTAGAGCTGGAAAAATTAAGCTTAAAACTTAAAAAAAACATTATACAGCGTGTTGTGAAAGGTGTGATGAAATTTAAGCGTGTGGTACAGACCATCAAACTTAACTTTCTCCATGGAACCAACATCGTAATAGCAAAATAATTAATTGGTGTTACATAATTGGTATAACATATTTGGTGTTACATAATTGGTATAACATAATTGGCGTTATATAGTTGGTGTTACATAATTGGTGTAACATAATTGGTATAACATAATTGGCGTTATATAGTTGGTGTTACATAATTGGTGTAACATAATTGGTCTAACATAATTGGCATTATATAGTTGGTGTTACATAATTAGTGTAACATAATTGGTGTTACATAAAATGTTATTTTTAGTTTTGTTATGTGTGTATGTATAGTAACGTATTGTACATGTATTTATTGTAACTTAAAATGTATCTTAATTTAAAAACTCTATTAGAATATAGGTATTTTTCTGTACTTATAATATATCTTATTTAATAAGTAGGTAACTATTAGGTATTAATATACAATTAATTTGAATGCCCTAACAGGCATGCAAATATTACATGCAAATACCAATTTTCACAACTGGTAACATCTTTATTTTCTGCAAATAGATTCTAAAGCTGGGAAAAAATTATCAGACGCGCCCATAAGCAAGACGCGGCTAAGAGTCGCGGCTTATTTGTATCTGAATAGTACATTTAGCACTACACTGTGCAAACTATCGGTCGTAAGTCGCGGACGTGACCTTGGGCCATCTTTGAGCGTTCGGACGTCTCTTAGAAATCTGGCCGGCTGGAGCTGGGAACAACGTGCACACTCATCGGTCGCGACTGTCAGCCGCGGCTTACGGACGCGTCCGATAAATTGTTCCCAGCTTTATTCTTACTCTTAAAAAAAATTACCAATTGTCCCAAAAAAAAACAAAAAAGCCTACAAAACTTCAATATATACCTAACTACTCGACTCAAATATATGGGACGGCTTAATATTTCCGCAATTACGACGTTGGCCAATGAAGAAAGTATTCAGTACCTAATAGAATTCATAAAAACATTATAATATTACCTACTGGAAAAAAGGCAACAGTAATTATTCTCATCCCGAATTAATGAACAGTACTTATTATGCTTAAGCCTATTATATATTGATAAATGAATGTTATTTTAGTAAAATTCAATATTGTACAAGACCTGTTTGACTCTGAACGTAATGATAACATTAAATTATTACAATCGGATAACTGTCATTATTAACTTACGATTGTATGGCGCAAATTAGGCATAAAGAACTTCATTAATTCAGAACGGGAGTAAATATGCACCCTATAAATTTAAATTCATGTCTTAACAAAGTAAAATTGTCATAATTAACAAAACATACAAAATTACATAATTTATGTATTTCTATGATATTATTAGCATAGAAATACATACATTGAGTAGTTTTATATTTTACTAACACATTGTTTACGAAGAAAAATCGCCATTATCTTTATTTGCGGAATTTTCCTTATAACCACAACTGTCATCGAACGCTAACTCAAAGAATTCACAAAGTCCAAAATAAGAATCTCGTTCTAAGACCAGGATATAAAATTAAATATCCGGAAAGAATCAAGGCGTTATCTGTAATAGAAATCTCTGGATTTATCGGCTCTGTGGCTGTGGGTTTGTACTGGCTTTCGAATGAAATATAGGCTGAACCGCCGGTGGTCGTTGCCTTACTTCGTTTTTTTCCATAGACAAACACTACGCGCTGTATTGGCGCGCTTTTCGAGCCAATTTTTACTGGTTATTTTTTAAATGGTGCTGTGTTCTGTGTTGCGATGGATTTCCATTTTTGGTGGCTCCGTTGATGGGAATGCACGGCTAGGATGCGGATCAGCTACTTAAAAAATAGAATAAAAGGATTACGTACAAATGGCAAACGAGGTTAGGTTAAATTCCACATGTTGCCGTAATAAATCGTTCCGTGAGTTGTAATACGATTTATATTCTCCTTCCAAAGTACATTTTGTTTCGTATTTATGAAGCGAATTCAGGAATTCGAAAACAGTTTGCTTGTACGGATTAAAAAAGCCAGGAAAATAGAGCTTAGTTTCTAGTAGATATTATTTATTTCCTATAAAGAATGACTGGTGTTAGATAGACCACAGTAATGGATTAGGGATAAGTATAAGGGGGATGCACAAAAGCACCCCGAGAAATTAAACATTTCTAACATTTTTTTTTAATTTGCATGTCCGTGTCAAGTTATATGTTGATCAAAATATGATTCGCGACCGTAACAAATATGTATTTACAGAAATATAATCATTAGAAACACTAATAAAACTCTCTAAGGCGCGGGATATACACAAGTGGCGAGGGGTGCAGGCGAGGTGCGGGCGTTTCAATTGTGTGGCGCGGGCGTTGCGCCGCCCGTTTCATATTTCATACAAAATGTATAGACGACGTGGCGCGGAACATACACAAGAGGCATGGCGCAGGCGAAGCGACGATACGGCACGGGCGTTGCCCGTCGCCCGCGTCACTCGTCATTTGTGTATGTCCCGCGCCTTAGTTAGAATGGGGTTGGCCAGTGAAAACTTTAGATAGATGGCGCTAGCATAGCTTTAAACCTGTCAAGTTTGTGTTGTATTTTGGATTCCCTTGTTGACTGCGTTTTTTTAATAGTATTGTTTATTTTTAAGAACTGTTGTGAAAAACATTTATTCGATATGGCGGAAAACTGAGTTAAAAGCTAAATTTGAGAAACGAGGTGCATCTTTACGAGGAAGGAAAGCAGACCTTGTCAAATCTTGTTAAATCAAATCAAATATCAAATCAATGTCAATCTCTATGTAGTCTGTGATTGGCCTTAAATGTAATTATTTCGTGAAATAGTCATTCAATAGGGTAATTTGAAGTTAGAGAGTTATATTGATGATTTTAATGATTATTATTAAATACATTTATACTAGTTACAATCGCGAATCATATTTGAATCAAAATATAACTTAATACTGATCTGTAAATTGCAAAAAACGTAAGAAAATTTGAATTTTGCGGGCTACCCTGGAGCTTTCACCAATACACGAAAAGGATTATGACGTGCAACTGTCTGACATAACATATCTCCGGGCCTAACGTATAAAATATTTGTTCTTTTTTTACCCTTTAAGAAAAAGAAAGATTATTGACCTACGTATTTTCGTAAAGAATAAAAGTGTCGTGTAGCTGTTATCAGGTTTCGGCGGTAATGCCGCGGGGGCGTCACATCTACGTCTACGATATGAATACAATAAAAACCTTTTCCCTTTACATTCGAAAGGTAAGTCGCCAGTTTAACAAACGATATGAGAAGGAAAAAAAATATCTAAACATTTCTTTGGCCCACCTAACTATAAGGGGGTCTTCAAGGGGGAAATAATAATTCCAATTTTATTGGGAATGTCCTTCAACAAGATTTTTCCATACGATGGAAGCAATTTATGTGATAACGTTTGGGGAAATTGCTTTCTGCCCTTTCTTTGCGTCTATTGAATTTATGGCTCGATTCAGTCTGAATGATATTTATGGAACAACTACAGTTGGCTCTGGTAATTTATTATATCCTATCAAAAATTCGGTTTGGAAGATCCGGGGATTGGTGCAAACTTTTTGGGGTTAGTTTCGAGTTTTTTTAGCCTGATTGCCTTCGGTTGGTCTTCGCTTCGAGACTCGTCCGTGTCTCGGAAAGCACGTGAAGCCGTTGGTCCCGGCTGTCATTTGTCAATGCTTGACAGTCGTTACGGGTCTAGAAGTCTGAAAGTCTGACAACCAGTCTTATCAAGTGGCATCGTGTTACCCAGTAACTGAGTTGTGGAGGTCAGATAGGCAGTTGCTCCATGTTAAATACTGGGAGCCAGTAAAATGCGGTCAGCTGCATTTGGTTTGACTGGAAGCCGAGCCGATCCCAATGTAGGCCTAGTTGGTCAAAGTCAAATTATTTATTTCAAATAGGCCCTTATAAGGCACTTTTGAACGTCAAAAATTTACAAAAAAAAATAATTGATTCTAGTCGCCCCTTCCAAAAGGTAGTTTTCGCATGGAGAAGAATGGGCAAGAAACTCCACCGTTACTCTTTTAAAATGTTTTATAATATTTAGTATAGGTAAATTTGTTATATAATTATATGTGAGGACGATGCACCTAGAATAAAATTATTATACCACAATAGGTAAAAAGAATAAAGAATTATAAATGAAGCAACAACAGATAAACTAGTTATTTACAAACATTGTAAAAGTAGACGATTTTCCTAAAATTTTACAATTAATAAGTCAGTTGGGAAAAGGCAAAGTTGACTTCGGCTGGCTGTCGAGGGTTAAATGCAGAAGTCGTATAGTTGATTGATTTTTCGTTAGTAGTCAATGAAGTTATGTCAATGAAAGAATGTTAGTCAATGAAGCGTTGAAATAAAGAAAGAAAGAAAGAAAATAAATACGTTTATTTGCGGTAAACATGACGCAAAAAAGAACACAAAATTAAAAAAAGAAATAAGTTTAGGGAAAATATGCGTCACATTCACGCAAAACGGCCATCGTACAGCATGATGAATAATCGCTCGGAATAATTGTTGAAGTTTTGTTGTAGCTACAACTTGATCAGTTTTCAGTCACTTGAGATAGGTTTTTTGGCGTCTTTTGTGACTTCATTGGCAATCTGCGTTACTATCATTATCTTAACTATTGTTATGTATTTTGTTAAGTGATAACTATGTAAAAGTTTCTGTTTGATCTAGCTAGTGAATACGAGCGTGACTGTTGACTTGAGGCAGGCATCTATTTCCGGGTCGGGTAAAATGTTATGGGGCAGCTATGAAAAAAAAAATATATTGTGACTCGCACAGAAAGATCACAAACTAAACTAAACACACAATGATAAAAGTATAAAAACAAAATTATATAAAATAAAATAAAAAACAGAAGGTCCTGTACGACGCTTTTGGCTCCCATCGCAATCATGCGATTGGATCTAAAAATAAGTGTCGCAGCGCTGGTATTCTGAAAGGGCCCGCTGTGATGTCACGGGCAGATACTGAAACACATAAATAATTATCAATAAAATAGATATATGTAAAATGTTAGGAAATAAAAGTAAAATATTCATATAATCCGCGTGTCAGCGACTGACTACCTTACGTTCGCACTTGTACCTGTAGACAATAGTAATTTCAAGTGACTGTTAAAGATTATCGTGTATGGAACGTAAGTATCCCATTCTCTCCGAGAGGAATATGCCCCTTGGTTACAATGAAACAGCGGTTACTCTACTGACATGGAATTGAATATTACACTTCTATAAATGCATCGCACTTGTACATGATTGTAGTATGTAGACAATATCAATCTTGCAAATCCGTCTTAGCGGGCCGGCGGAGCATGCGTAGTTAATACAAACGTAATACCAAAATAATTTGTAAATCAAACATATTCTTAAGGTAGTGTGTATTTATTCCGATTGGATTCCAGATATATATTTTGAATGGACACTTTAAAGACGAGTTATGAGAAAAATATTTTTTCTATAGAAATTTGAAATTCCTTATATCTCGTCTTTAAGAATATGTTTTATTTACTAATTATTTTGGTATTACGTTTGTATGAACTACGCATGCTCCGCAGGCCCCTTAACGCTTTAACGATCTTTTTCCGAAGGTGTCATTTCGACAACCGGAATTAGTAGTTTAATATTTACTACAGATAATATGAATAGGAAGTCAATGCATGCTAACAATCGATATCTCATAAGACCGTTTATCCTAAATGTTATTATTGCATTTTATAATCAATATTCTAGTTCGCTAGTTAGCCACCTTTATTATTTCCATACAGTAATATAAGGTCCCATTAAAATAGATGGAATTTTTTTAATACAGCGTTCAGTACGAGTATATCTAACCAAAGATATTCAAGCAAAAAAAAAACACTGATTAAAGTGATTTTATTTTGACCTAAAAATGGCATTGGGTAACCAATATTTTTAGTGTATTTTCTTTAGCTGATTTATTTTTCTTGTAAGTATCTAATGCGTTTTTCTTATAGTTTTTTTACCATTGTCCTTATTTTGGTGATCTGAATTATTTCTAAAAGTTTGTCCATCTATTTTAAAGGGACCTTATATATTGCCAAATTAATCAAAACAGCGAAATATTTGACATCTATTTGCGACGTTGCCCACTTTTAGAATAAACACTCTTATGATATACATTGTCATGCTTTCTTTCCAAGGTGGTTTCGAAAAGGACCACCAGATGGTGCTACGGACTTGTTTCTCACGAATCTTCCACATCATTCCACACTGCAACGGTTTGCAAGACGATGGGTTTACGTGTAGCTTGTGCCTGTGTTGGTACCTATTTACTGCGTTTTCTTGAAAAATATTGAGTATGCATGGTGCAGGTAGGTATGGAAATAAATTTTAAGGGAAATGTTTTAGTTGAAAATATAAAAGGTAACTTTTGTGAGGTGTAGAGAAGTTTGATAGCCGTTAAATTATTTGTATTAACAATTTGTTTAAAAAAAATGATCTCGAACTTTTGTCTTTTACCTATTTAGAATTAAAAATAGGAAGTTCATAATTTAATTGTATGAGTGTATTATAAAAGATACAAAAAAATGCATAAATAATTAATTAACTGAACTCTATTGGTATCGCAGAATAACTATTTTCATGACTAACCAAAAGATAAACACAAAGGTGAAGTTCCTTCTTCTTCTTTCTCCTTCTTTCTTTCTGCTATCCCAATTTATTTGAGGTCAGCCCTCCCAGCACTTCTGCGCCACACCGTACGGTTGTGGGTTGTCTCTTCCGTTGTGTTGCTCGCCATCATATCGTTTTTTATTGTTCGTGGCCAAGTTATTGGCGGTCATAAGACCTCTTTTAGTCATAAATGGTCATCATGTTGCCTCATCACATGTCCGTAGTAGCGCAAGCGGTTTTAACTAAGTTTGTCGTGTATCTAGCCACTTTAAAAGTACCACGGATAACAATATATTCTTTTCTTATTTTATCCAAATTCAAATGTCACTTAACCAAACTAGGCTGAGAACCACATTTCGAACGTCAAAATTACATAAGACAGTCTCCCAAAAATGCCCGCCCTTCACCACTTCCTAGTGCTTTAGCTGGGAAGAAGTGGCACAATAAACTCCCCAGCAGCACAGTTGTCTGTTCAGTTAGAAAAACCTGATTCTATATAATAGTATTTATAAATAATTTACATTAGGCAAAACAAAACTTTAAATTAATATTATTTGCTATATGTCAGCTAGCACACGCCAATATACTAACAGTTATCCATTTTCGAAACTCCACCAGACCACAGACCAGCGTAGTATCTTCATCTCTGTCATCAAAAAATCATTAAAAATGATCATTGTCCACACACTTCCACCCTAATATTCAAACATGGCACCCGTTACAAGCATCCATTAAAACTGCACTGCAGTTTTTAAAATCCAACATGGCACCCGAATATCAGTTTAAGGAGGTCTAATGCATCTTTTATTGGCAACGCTTGAACCTCCTTCTAAGGAAATGGAAATACTCGTAACATTTCACGATCATCTGGGAGTAAAAGTGTATAATATATTTCGCATTTTATAAGAGATTTGTGATGTATGTGAACTGTAAGAAAAGAGTTCTTTCGTTTTTGTTGCAAACGGGGTTTTAAAGAATTTAGAGTTATCGTACTGGAAATGAAATCCTTGTTTTTTTTTTCCATATCCAAGGTCCGATATCTTTTTGTAACCACAAAAGTTTTCGAATTGAAAACTTCTTTAGGCGCGTTAAGCGATTTTTGATAGGGGAAAATCTTATGGGTTCGCGCTACCGTATTTCTATGAAGAAGACGTGTCGCTAGCTACGGAAGGTATTTCATAGAAACCAGTCGTGTCGCGACGACACGTCGCCTGCAGTTGCCGCCTGCGGTCGGCTACGGAATGGTACCTTAATGTTATCAGTATATCTGTAGCTATGCTAACCATGTTTTAGTTTTAAGTTTTTATTTCTGTTGATTGCCTATTTTTTTTTTTGTTTGGAACGAATTTCTTTAACGCGGTTTGCGGTAGGTGTAAACTGGCCGGAATCGTCACGCGAAAAAGCGTTCATACTTGCGACTGTCTTCTTCTAATTCAAATGTCTCAATTCAATTCTATAGTTTTTTTTTAAATAATCTCTTTATCGAGAGAGAGAATGTTTGAATTTGGTCAAAATGAAAATCCGAATGGGCGGCGGCGAAAAATTTTCAAATTTTCGTTGTCGTTTTCATGGTTTTCGAGGGTGTTTTAAAGCCGATAGTGACGTTAAAATATGAAATTTAGTTTTTGTTTTAAATTATACTTGAAAAGGAGCTTTGATTCTGACGGGGGTCCCCCGACCGCACACGTTGTTTTTATCTCGGCTGCTGCACCTAGCCAATGAACTTTGCTTCCGTTGTGAACGTGTCATTATACGTTGCACCGTGTTCGAGCACCAGTCCCAAAAAGCTTCTACGCTTTCAACTCTTTTGTGGTTTGTTTTACTGTTTTCCAACCCCGCCACCATTCAATAACTTTGTATAACAGTACAGGCTCACTAACTCAGTAGGTACTCCTAATGTGTATGCGAATACATACCTTAGGTTTAGTAGGTAGGTCTCTAGGATCTTAGGTATGTGTATGTATTAAAGAAATAAAGAAAATACGTTTATTTGCGTGTGTTAGTGTTCGGCTTTTAATGTAATACTCATTCTTTGGTTTATAACAGATGAGAATAACTTTTATACAAGGTGGCAAAGACATCGATGTGAAAACTTTTACCATGGATTCAGTATATGATTCTGAACCTACTCTTTATTTCGGGTGGAAAATTATCAAATAACTTCTCCCGCTTTGGGCGGAGCGAGAGGGCGTATCAAACTCTTACTGACTAAAACCCACCCGTGTTCCTTCAGTTACCTGTACTTGCCAGGGGCCACGGTATTCCTTTCGGACTTTCCCGCGACCCCGGCAGGTTCTGAACTGCATTGAAATCTCTGCCACTCTTAAACATGGCAGCAAGCTTATTGGCGGGTAGTTTGCGATGTCATATGGGTCTCTTTTTTTATAAATTAGTATTGTATTATATTTGAGTCTGAAATGTCAGTGTTTTAGAAGTTTCCTTTAGCGGTTAATCAAGAGCTCCTAATGCATGAATTCGTGATGTTGTCTGAACCTGGGTTTTTATCCATTTTTATTTTTGGTATGTAATATCTTTTCTCTCACTTTTCTGCAATCTATGGGAGTGATTGCTTGAAAAGGGACAGAAGTGTGCAACAGGAAGTCGGGGAAACGCACGCTATTTGATTTGACCACTAAGCGCGTGCGATGTTAGAGTTGACCGTCAGATGGTACCAACCCATTTTACGAGAGGTTGGTACTGTCAGCCAAGATGTCAGATGTTACACATCATAATTATGCGACTACTGTAAGGGTCGCTCGTTTTTTTTATTTTTTATTTTAGTGTACCTATCTATTATGATATGATGGCCAGGGATAAGAGGCTCGCTTTGCAATCACGAGGATAAAGAGGTTCCTATGGGTTCGAAACCTGGCAAGTTAATAATGTGCTTTTATGTGGCTATTATTGATCTCAATCAAAAATATGAATTAATAATAATCGTGCCTTTGACAGCAAAGGCACGATTGTACTATGCCAAAATGACAAATTAAACAAAAACATAAGTAAACTTCTTGGAGACACACATGGCCCATCTCCCATGTAAGCATAGCATAATCAGCCTATAATGTCCTCACTGCTGGAACACAGCCCTCCTCTCGGTAAGAGGGAGTGGGCTGTAATCCACCACGCGAGCCGAGTGCGGGTTGGTAGATGTCACATGTCTTCGAATTTTTCGTTTTAAAACATGCCGGTTTCCTCACGATGTTTTCGTTCACCGTCTTGAGAGCAGTGGTGATGAAATAATTGACATAAAGTAAAGCGCCTGTCGGGGTACGAACCTATGACCCACAACTCGTAAGTCACGGTCGTTACCACTAGGCCACCAATGCTCCTTCCATGTACACAATGTTTATTATTATTCGGGTTTCTTACACAGTCACAAGGGGTTTTATGATCACTCCCTCAGGCTATGTAATGTTGCCAGTCTTCCTCAATAATATTTTTTATAGTTGCAACCTTTTTATTTTTACGGTGAAGGCTTAAGATGAAAAATATACTGTTTCGAGAGTAATTTATGGCTGGTAGGTGTCAGGCGCCACCTGTGTTGTCCACAAGCTTGATGTGGATATGAAGAAAGTCTAGGAATATTCATTTATGAATTGTAGGTTGAGACATACGGCTCTGATATTCGTTTACGCTGGCATGTTATGACCATGACGCATATAAATTACGCATAACACAACATAATTATAATTACACAAAAAAAATCTGTGATTCCAGATGTCAGCATCTTGGCTGACAGTACCAACCTCTCGGAAAATGGGTTGGTATCATCTCTAAGACCACGCACGCTCATTGGTCAAATCAAATAGCGCGCGCTTCCTCGGCTTCCTGTTACACACTTCCGTCCCTTATCACGAAATCACTGTTAAGAAAGCTGAAAGATGTTATACATCAAAAAGAGGCAAAAAAGAAAATGTGATGACAGACAGTAAGCTTACATTTAACACAATTAAGTTTTTTGATCACAATGTTTTGGTATAACTGTGTACTCCCAAATTAAGCAAGGCTTGTAACTTGGGGGTCGGAGTGCGATTGAGAAGAAATAAATATTTCGGTTTACGAGGCTAGATAGTAAAGCGTATGTACACTCACGGACATTAATTGATGAGCCACTTTCAAACTTTAAAATTTTGCAGTTTTATACATTCACGATATTACACGATTAAACACGAACTCAAACCGCATGCTCGTCAGCAAGATGACAAATGACTAATAATCGGAAATAGTCTTGTTCATAGAGGTTGAAGGTTGACTAATAAGTTGTCAATAATAAATCAATACAATATTGCATACGTTTATCCAATCTATTTGATACTGACCTCCTTTGAATAAAAAGCTCATTAAATACTCGTTATTTCTGAAAACCTATCTGAAGACCAAAGTATCACACTTGTCATAAACGTCACCTTGGACGCTACGCGTTCGGATAAAATCGTGGGTCCGAGTTTTTCCGATGTCGAAATGACCAATCATTATTTCTCCGTATGCTAACGTTACTATCGCTAAGCTATAGCTAAACAATTGTCGCTAGGTTACGGTTGCTAGATCTGCAATTGGTTGAATTTGGTTAGTGACTCTGCTATCAAGTTTGTAGTTCTGGCTCTCAGGTTAGCCAACCGTAAATATTGCATGAAAGTGTAACGTTACTAACAAGCAACGCCTGTCCAAATCTTCTATAATACGAAGACGTATAACTTTCCGTGTCTGAATGTACGAGAAAATCCGACTAAACCCGATTTGCATTACACGGCTAAAATAAGAACAGTGGCAAGTGGCTCATCTATTAAAGTCCGTGACTGTACATAAAAGAGGTATGCCCGTCATTGGTCATACTTAGTGCGGGCCTTAGAGCTGGCCTAACTTAGTACGGAGTTTCAATAAGACGCTAGCAGGAGACGCCCTAGAAGGACCTTATTGGTGATGCTGTTCGGAAAAGTCAGGTGCGTAGTACTTGCAACAGGCGTGCGTGTATGACCAGATGTATGAACGTAAACGAAACAAAAAGAGTATGTAAGTATCGTGCATGTGACGTTCTGTAGTTTCTGCCCCCATGGGAAGAAGGAGTACAATTAGTTTCGAATTCGTTCAGATTCATTATACAATGTGCCTGCGACTAGATAATTAGACAATAGTGAAAACATTTCTGCGGCAGTTTGTATGATTCGTCATATTGAACTGGGTGTAACTGTGACCAATAGCGCGCGAGCCGAGTGAGCGAAGCGAGCGGTGCCGCAGCGGCCGGATAGCACTACTTTCAAGTTGCTCGCAGAAATGTTTTCAACATTTTCAGATTATCCGTGTTTTTGCAATATCTTAGGGTTTTCGCGAAAATTAGAATTATCAAATCACATAATTATGTAAGATTAGAATTAGAATAAATTAAGAAACTTCGAAAACCCGAATCTTATTGATGTCTATCTTAATTTCAAACTATTTAATCACTCATTCAACTTCTAATAGTTTCTTAATTAATTTAGGTAGTCCAACATCTGTGCAAATAGTTTTAAACTTAGGATTTAAGTTTAATTTTACCTTAGAAGTTTGAATATTAAACAACGCCATTTTGCCTGTGGTTTAAATGACTTACAGACTTACTCAAAAGTCATTTATTCAAACTAGGCTGAGAATCAACACTTTTTAACCGACTTCCCAAAAAGGAGGAGGGAAGAAGAAGTAGCGCAACGAACTCCAGCTGCGCAGCTAGCAGTTTAGTACTTAAGCAAAATAATTTACATTACGCAACACAAAACATTAGATTAAATTATTTTCTATAAGTCACCTGGCAAGAAAAAAATGATTCTATACAATAGTACTTATGTGTTACATATGTATGTAAACGTAGTTATAAGTATGTGTACACGCACCGCCTTTTAAGTAATAAACGGTCAGTGCATAGCAAGCCGTCGTTTCATTGACACCTACCTACGTAATATCTAACAGTGGCGACGAGCGAACCAAATTTTAACATGGCGGCAACGTATTTCGGCATATTAAATAGTTTCGATCACCAGTCACAGGATTGGTTATCATTTAAAAATCGCCTTCAACAATGGTTCATAGCTAATGATCTGTTAAGTAGTGACAAATCAGGCGTGAGACGAAGAGCTATATTGCTAACAACACTCAGCGAGTCTACATATAAGCTCGCAACTGATCTCTTGCTGCCCAAGAAATTGGAAGATGAGGAGTTCGAGGTCATTCTAGACGCATTGGAAAAGCACCTGGTACCTAAGCGTCACGGATTCGCCGAACGAGCAAAATTTTATGCGGCGACACAGAGGTCAGACGAAGGTCACACCCAATGGGCAGCCCGGTTGAGAGGGCTAGCGGCGCACTGCGGTTTTGGAAACCTGGAGGAGTCATTGCTAGACCGATTCGTCATGGGAATGAGCAGCGGTCCCGAGCGTGAGAAACTTTTCACTAAGGACATCAAGGACCTAACGTTGGCCAAGGCCGTGGACTTGGCCGAGAGCGTGCGCGGTGCGCGCGCAGCCGCCGCGGAGATTCCAGCGGCGTCGACGCCTGGTGCAGTGTTCAAAATCAGTGATAAGAAAGGAAGTGAAGGGCTAAAATGTGCAGTGTGCGGGTTTAAAAATCACAATTCAGCCGAATGTCGGTTTAAAAATTTCAGTTGTCGTAAATGCGGTCAGAAAGGACACTTACGTCGTATGTGCTCAAACCAAAACAAAAATGTGAAATACGTTGGGGAGATTTCCGAAGGAGAAGGTACAGTAATAAATCATATTCGATGCGAGTCAGATTCGATGCCGATGTCTGCGTGCGTTCTAATTAACGGGATATATTTACAATTTGAAGTCGACACGGGAGCGGCCGTTACTGCTATTTCAGATAAAACGTATTATGATAATTTCTCAAACGTACGGTTATCACAAGCGAAAAAAACGCTTAAAAGTTACGCTGGAGGTAAAATAATAGTATTAGGAGTAATACAAGTACCGGTTACCTACTTGGGCCACACGCACACACTCAGCGTATACGTAGTACAGAATGGCGGTCCGTCCTTGTTAGGTAGGGACTTCATTAAATTGTTTAATTTAGAAATATCGCAGATCAAATATTGTAGTACAGAAAATAACATTTTAAACAAACTAATTAACGATTTTCCATCGGTATTCTCAGAAAAAATAGGTTGTTTCACAAAATATAAGGTTAAGTTAGAATTAAAACCTGACGCTAAACCGGTTTTTCGTAAAGCACGGCCGGTAGCATACGCACTGCGAAATAAAATAGATAACGAGTTAGACCGTTTGTTGTCATTAGGCATAATAAGGCCCGTGCAGTATTCTGATTATGCATCTCCCATAGTTCCAGTTCTGAAAAAAAACGGAGAAATAAGAATCTGTGCGGATTATTCGGCAACGATAAATAAACAACTCGTTATAGAAAAATATCCCCTGCCAACGGTTGACGATCTATTCGCTAAGTTGTATGGGGGTAAGCAGTTCTCAAAATTGGATTTATCGAGTGCATACAATCAATTTTTATTAACCGAAGATAATGAAACGCAATCTTATACATGTATAAATACGCATAGAGGTCTATTTCAATATACACGATTAGTATTCGGGTTGTCTAGTGCCCCCGCCATTTTCCAAAAGGCAATGCAAGGCATTGTCTCCGGGTTAGACGGAGTTCTTTGTCTGCTAGATGACATATTAGTGACAGGCAAAAATAGATCAGAGCATTTAGATAGACTAAGGATTGTATTACAAAGGTTACAGGAAGCTGGGTTGACGTTACGTGGAAACAAGTGTGTTTTTTTTCAAGATGAAGTTAATTATTTAGGACATATCATTGATAAAAATGGAGTACGAAAATCTCCGGAAAAAATTAGAGCAATTCGTGACGCGCCGGTCCCTACTAACGTTAACGAGTTGCAATCGTTCTTAGGCCTGACGAATTATTATAGGAATTTTGTACCCAGAGCTTCAACAATTTTAAGTCCATTGTACCAATTATTGAACAAAAACACTAAGTGGTATTGGTCTGATAGTCAACAACAATCGTTTAATAAAATAAAACAGTATCTGACCTCTGACAATGTATTAGCTCATTTCAATCAAAACGCAACCGTTATCCTTACAGTGGACGCGTCGCCGTATGGTCTCGGCGCTGTGTTATCGCAGGTAGGCAGCGACGGACTTGAGAGACCAGTGTCGTTTGCGTCGCGATCATTAACATCGGCTGAGAAAAAGTATTCTCAGATTCAGAAGGAGGCGTCGGCGATTATTTTCGGGGTAAAACGGTTTCACCAGTATTTGTATGGTAGGGATGAACCATTTATATTACGAACAGACCATAAACCCCTCTTGTCAATTTTCGGATCAAAAAAAGGGATACCGGAAGTGACAGCTAATAGATTACAACGGTATGCACTATATTTAGCGGCTTACAATTATACAATTTCATATGTTAAGAGTGCCGATAATAGTGCAGATTTCCTATCACGGTCCATTGCATGCTCGAACATTCCGAGTCCATCTCTGCAAGAGGATAGGAACGAATACGACGACCGTGCCGCTTACGTTAATTTTATTGTGGAAGGAGATTTGCCGGTCATATTAGCTCAGTTACGTGACGCCACCGATCGCGACACAATCCTGCAAAAAGTAACGACTTATGTACAAAGGGGCTGGCCACCCAAGTGTGACGATTTAATGTTAAGACCGTATTTTTTATGCAGGGCACAACTGTCTTTAGAGGAAGGTTGTCTTATGCGAGGTCATAAAATTGTAATTCCAGAGGCACTGAGAGGAAAAATTATAAGTGAATTACATAGCTCTCATTTGGGGATAGTTAAAATGAAATCAGAAGCGCGTGCGCGCTTGTGGTTCCCGGGCATCGATGCCGCACTCGAGAGCGCCGCACGCGCCTGCGTCGTGTGCGCACAGCTGCGACCCGACCCGCCGCGCGCGCCGCTAGCACCTTGGCCACACCCACCACACGCATTTTATAGAATACATATAGATTTTTTAGGGCCGCTGTGTGAACAAATGTATTTTATAGTGGTAGATGCTTATTCAAAGTGGGTCGAATGTTTTACTATGAAGTCCACTATTTCTTCGGACGCAGTAATCGAGCGCTTATATGAATTAATGTCTAGAATGGGCGTACCTGCGATAATTGTTAGTGATAATGGTACGTCTTTCACATCTCAAAAGTTTTCGGAGTTTTGTAAATTAAACGGCATACGTCAAGTTTTTTCACCTGTGTATCATCCTAGCAGTAACGGTCAAGTCGAAAGCTCCGTAAAGATTGTAAAAAAGGGAATTAAAAGCATTATATTATCATGCCCAGATCGGAAGAAAATAGATAGTAAAATAAATAAATTTTTGTTTGATTATCGTAACTCGACTCATAGTTCAACCGAACGCTCACCGGCTCAGCTTGTATTTGGCCGGCAACTAAGAACTAGATTAGATTTACTGAAACCAACTCCAATGCCTACCTCATCGGAACTCTCGTCAACGATTAGACATAAACAACTGTTACAGAGTAAATATTACCGGGGTAAACAGCGAGAGGACTTCGTTGTGGATGAAGAAGTTTTAATAAAGAAATTTCAAAACATAAAAAGACATAGCTGGATTAGAGGCATTATAACTGGAAAACTCGGGAAAGTATTGTATAAGGTTTTTGTACCAGAATTAAATGCCAATGTGACACGTCACAAAAACCAAATAAAAAAATATCACAATAATAAGACTGTTCCTACATGGGACACAGACAGTTTACCCGACGTTACCGAACCGGAGGAGGCTTCAGCACAGACACACACAGCCACTGACACAGAGATGCAAGGTTGTTCGTCATCTCCAAGCGAGGGAGAGGATGATGCTCGAGAGGAGGAGGCAGTGAGTAGTAGTAATGCCGACCAGAACTCTGAAGCGGTAATCGAGCCTTCAGTGACCATAGAGGGTAGTCATGCACCTACAGAGGCACGCACAGAGCCACCCACAGAGGTCACTGGGGAATCCCCATCTCTTATTGCACCGGAACGGAGCAGTCGTAACCGTCCGAGGGTTAACTATAAGCAGTTTTTCTAGTATGTGTTGTAATTATTGTAAACTATATGGGGAGGGATGTTACATATGTATGTAAACGTAGTTATAAGTATGTGTACACGCACCGCCTTTTAAGTAATAAACGGTCAGTGCATAGCAAGCCGTCGTTTCATTGACACCTACCTACGTAATATCTAACATTATGCAAAATAATTTACAATACGCAACGCAAAACATTACATTAAATTATTTTCTATAAGTCACACGGCAATATACCAACAAAACAGTAAAAAGAACTTTACTAAGTAGCAACCACCTTTTGATTACATAGTACAACCATTTATTTCTTTACTATTTCTTTTTTTTCTTTTCTTTCTGTGACAAATAAACCAATTTTTCGTTCTTTATTATTTTATGTTTGTGTTAAAATATTTATTTTTTATATTTATCGTCCTGTTTATTTATTGATGGCAGCTGCTAGAAAACTGTTTGTCTATTCATTTACCGGATACGGGTAGTCCATGGCAATAATTAAAAAAAAAAAAACTGACTATAACAAAACGTAAAACGTAAGAAAGACGTTAAAAAATCTCCTAAAAGTTTACTTTAAATAGAAATATCACCTTGGAACCCAGAAATTGTATAAAACGATTGCGGTGCTGCACCAAAGTTGGAAAGGATTTTATAACAAAACATTTACTTGGATTTTGAAGAGAAAAATGTTAAATGCACGTTAGAAGGAGACGTGTACTAAGCAGACTTCAGACGAATTTTGTCGCTAAAGTAGAACGTTCTGTGTGGTGTTTTTTTGCTACGTTTTCTGATATATTTTGTACTGCAATAGATATACTCTGTTCCAAAAGTATCTGATAAAAGTCTAAACAATCCCTGACCAGGTTAAATGATTACTTAGGGTCTGTTCACTCACTAAAGAGAATTAGTAACACATTCAACTGTTTTTTATAAGGATTCAAAAAAAATCGTTTAATCCAATTATTGTTTTAAAACATTATTAAATTGTAAGTGAAAAATCATCTAAGAAATTTGAGGTCATAAAATTCACCTCAATTATCAAATGAAAAATTGATTAAGTGGAAGTATATAAAAAGAGAAGTGATTTAAAATTAAAATTTCGGGTAATTCAAATAATCAAATTAAAGCCCTCATTTTGTAAAATATCTACAAATTTGTTTCCACAGGTACGTTTTCTGATTCATTTGTTTACGTTTTCATCAGATACATTTGGTACAGATCATAGGTAGATATATTATTGCAATGGCTATGCCAATAGAGCCTTCGGAGAACTCGGACTTCATGAAACTTGAATTCTCCGAAGGCTGTATTGGCAAAGGTATATTCATACACATTTTGCCAGTTATGTTGTAGGTGAGTCCCATGTGATGTGGGGCGAGTCGATTGGCATAAACCGGACTCTGGATCTGTACTCCGGGTTACTTCCAAATTGAAACTCACATAGTTAAATTAAATACCAAGGGAGTCAGAATTTCAAATCTTGAGTGGATTCTTCTGATTCTTCAAAACTATCATATCTATATGATAAAACCATCATAGGGACCCTGCTATTTTGAATAGTTTTGAAACTGTCTTTGTTTCGAAGATTATTTTTATAGTACATATTTATTTTATTCTACATAATATAATATTTTATTTCAAAGCTACACACAAGCACAAGTGCGATCGGCTCGGTCTCGGCTCGGTTTCGGCACGGTTGGAGTGTCTTTTGTGCTATTTGCCATTGCACTGTAGCATATTGTGAGTTTACTGCGAGTGAAGTATGTAGTGTGTCGGTGAGAATAAATATCAAGAGGTTCTTGGCTAACAAACGGGTAAATCGTCGGAGCAGCGAAGTGTATGATCGCACATTAAGACCGCTACGTGACTCGGAAAGTACGTTATACTGACCTGGATATAGTAGAAGTCTTCTTACAAGAGTTGTTAATATAGAAAAGCGTTTTTTCAAATCAAATCAAATCTAATCAATTTATTTGTGAAACATAGGTTTTATGATAGATGGATCTTAAGAACTAAATAGTGTGCTATGTCTTGTCAATTTTGACATACAAATATTTTTAGAGGAAACATGCGTAGTCAATTATCATTATCAACTATAAAAGAAAAAAAAGAAAGAATTGAAACATTTACATAATTAATTAAATAGTTGGTTTACACTAAATTTCAATATTAATTTCATAGCGTTGAATAGTCGTTTCATGAAATTATTTAACACTCGCTTCTGTCCGTGACTTGAAATGTCTTGTTTAAACATAAACTATATCCTATGAAACTCGGTAATACTCTAGCTTCCCATTAGTTAAAGATTTTTTGGAATCGGATCAATAGTTCCGAAGATTACGTCTTACATACAAACTCACTGCCTCGGGAAACTGAACTAGATTGAAAAGTGTCAAGCAAATGATAATCCAAAATAATGTCTCGGTTGAAAAGCGTTTTGCAGTCTCTTTTTAAGTTTCAATAAACTCGACTTTTTCAAATCAAAGAGAGATTTTCTTTAATCAAGGAATCTTACGAGTCTTTATATAAACATAAATTTGAAAAAGGATTGAGGCGTTGATACAAATTATAGTTATCCCCCATAAGGTCTTACCTCATATCAATATCCACACTCAATGCAAAATTTCAAACACCAAACAAAGCAAAATGACCCTTCTATCGTTACGCATAGAGCATTATTTTCATCCATATTCCGCCTTTACTGTATGAAATTCACAGAAATTTCAAGGTAGAGAAAATATTTTCATTGCGTTTTGGTCCCACGCAAGACCGAAACGCAATGAAAATAATTTCTCTCTTCTTTCCCAAACCCTCACAGGAATGTAACAGTTAAGAAATACTTTTACTTAACAAGAAATGCGGAAACCAAATATTCATTTAATTGGCGCACGTTGGAATGTATTCAGAAATGAAGTTTGTTTCGTTATGATTGTGCATTTCAAGTATTTACTTTGTGGAGTTTTGAGATTGCAGACGGAATATTGTTATCGAAATTAGGATTATGTGGTTTGCTTTGAATTGTAACTTGTGTTAGTATTCAAAGCTTTTTAAAACTGTAGTTTTAGCCTCCGCGATTAACAGTAAGATACATAGTTGTAGCTTGTCCACTCTGAAATGACGCGCCCCACCACCGCATTACCGCATTACCATGTGCGTAAAAAGCGATAGTGGGGCGCGTCATTTCAGAGCGGACAAGCTTTACATAACATTACGCCTCATCCCCGAAGGGTTAGGCAGAGGTCTACTTACCTATAGTACACTGTCCACCCACATTTCGCCAGTTATATTTAAGTTCCATGTAATAGGGGGTGAGCCTATTGCCATCAACCGGGCACAGATCCAAATTCATGGCTGCTATTGAGAAATTTCTGATGGGTAAACCCAGTATCATTTTGCCTGACCTGGGAATCTAACACAGGACCTCATGCTCGGCAGTAGCCCACAGCACTTTGTCACAAGTATATTCTAACAGTAATATACTTTTGACAAATAATGGCTGGGCACAAGTCTTCAACAAACGCAGTCTTAACACTTTTCAACTTCACTTCACTTTTTGACGTGACAACGTCTTATAAATTGGTTTGCCGGGTGACACTTCAAGAAACTGCGTTACGCTCCGCTCACGTTATGCGCTCACAATGAGAGCGAGTGAGAGGCACGCGTCCCTTCCACTCGGGCATGGTTAGCCCGCCTAAGAGCGAGAGAGACAGACATAAAAAGTGAAAGGCACGCAAAGTCGTTGTCACGTAAAACTTTCGCCCGTTTTTTTTTTTACTTTAAATATAAAACACTTACACACTATAAAACTGATTTACATCCGTAAGACGTCCTCGTAACATAAGGTCCAGTTGAAAACCAGCGTCAGACACTAGTTGTCTGGCATTTATGCTGAACTGGGCCTATTTGGCGCAGCCGTGAGGCACACATACTGTTTTAAGCTTTCTATGTTTTATTTGTTTTTTGTGTGAATATTGTGTGCCTTGATCTGAGTCAAATAAATTTATTTTCTTTCTTTCTTTCTTTCTTTTCCCTACACACCGACATTTTTCGTTCGTAATATTCTATGGCGTAAAGTGATAGCTAACCAGCCAGCAGTCGACATCAAATAGAGGAGATCTTGGGTAAATAATAACAGTCGCACGGGTTGATCTTCAAGTTTGAGCAACCCTTGCCGAGGTCAGTCCGTGAATGATCATCCATTACGTGCCTCGGAAAGCACGTTAAGGAGTTAAGCAGAGTCACGGATAGTCATAAGTCCGAAAGTCTGGTAACCAGTTTTGCCTAGAGGTATCTTGTTACCCAGTAATGGTTATTGGAACAACAAACAGCAACAATATACAGTATAGAAAAATAAATACACATAACATTTGAACAATATTGTAGCCCACAACGCTGTTCACAGATTAACTGTGGAATATAATATACAATTAATTAAATGCTAGGATAATGATAGATAATAATATTAAAAACCAAACTTACTTAAAAATCATGTTTATCTATATTTGTCATATAAATCAAGAGAGCTCCTTAAGTATAAGACCAGAGAGGCCAGATAGGCAGTCGCTCCATATTAAATACTGATATTAAGCTGCATCCGGTTAGACTGGAAGCCGACCCCAACATAGTTAGGAAGAAGCTAGGCAGATTGATGAGATAGTGTAAAGCAAAATTCATTGTCAAGCAATACAATTCTTCCTCATTCCTTTTCCACCTTCCACAGACAATCTTCCAACTCCTTCTTACATTCTTTTTGTACCTTTTTCCTCAATTTGTTGCAAGAAAACTTATCAGAGACAGAATTACCCTAATTAAAGCAAGTCTTTCGCATGTTTACCCAATAAAGTGGTAATATGAACGAGGTCGGTGCGTGGACAATTGGCATTATTTTATCTTATCTTTTAGATTGCAATGGAGGTATCTTTGTAGGACTTACTAGCTTTCGCCAACGGCATCGCCCGTCCCATAGTATTCTATGTCACGACCCAGGCCATGCTTTATCCCTGTACCCATCCAAATCCGTTCAGCGATTTAGGCGTGAAAAGATAATTTATCTTTATTAATTTATAATTTAAATTATGTTTTGTGTTGCGTAATGTAAATTATTTTGCATACTATTATATAGAATCAATACTGTTGGGGAGTTTGTTGCGCCACTTATTCTTCCCAGCTAAAGCATTAGCAAGTGGTGAAGGGTGGGCGTTTTGGGGGACTGTCTTATGTAACTTTGGACGTTCAAAAAGTGCTGATTCTCAGCCTAGTTTGAATAAATGACTTTTGAATTTGAATAAAAGACAGACAGACAGAAAGACAGAGTTACTTTCGCATTTATGATATTAGTATGGATGACTGAATAAGATGAGGTTCATTTTAGCGCCTCTATCGATAGTTTTGGGTACTATTAATAGGTATATGGAATTAGGTTATACTCGAGTGAAATATTGACAAGATTTGTTAGCAATTTTGAATGCAACTGTTATTCTTAATACTCAGGCCAATTTTTGTAGCATTTATTGGTCTAGTGGTCGCAAGCGTTACTGCTGAGCATGCAGGACCTCATGCTCAGCTCAGGTTTGATTCCCAGATCGGGAAAGTGTTATTGGGTATTTTCTATCTGGAATTTCTTAGTAGCCACCCGGAGTCCGGATTTGTGCCCGGTTGATAGAAATAGGCTCACCCCCTATTACATGGGACTTAAACATAGCTGGCCTGGGTAGATGACCTAAAGAAGATCGCGCGGAAGTCCTGGATAAGACTCGCACAGACCAGGGAAGCATGGCACGAAAGGGTGAACAATGTTGTCAATGATAACGATGATGATGAAAAATAGCTGGCGTAATGTGGGTGTACTATAAGTATACCCCTGCCCAACCCCTCGGGGAAACAAGCCTTGATGTTATGTTATGTTTTCGTAGCACAGTGTAATATCGAACAAGACGCGACGTGACTGTTACCTTGTCTATTTATCCTCGTGTAATATGAGCTCTAAATATAGTAGTTATTTATATTCCCGTAGTGGTACACTCTGGTTGCATCGCATCATTACCGGCTTTACTAACTCCAGGCGTCTAGAATTTTTGTGAAGATCCTATGCATTTTTCATACGATGTTGACGCACGGCATGCATCACGGATGGCGGAAAAAGAAGGTTTTACAACAGGAGGACCATATTTTTCCTTGCATAATGCACACATCCTATTTTTAGGACAACAATTTGCGAACATCATATTGGTAGGTGTCGATCGAAGGTTAAGCTACGCTTGCCGCGGTCGGTTCATGGATGGGTGACCATCTTTACATACCGAGAACTCTCTCTGTGTCGTTACGGGTCGTCAGAAGACCGAGAGTCTGATAACCAATCTTACCAAGGGGTATCGCATTACCCAGTAACTGGGTTGTGGGGGTCAGATAGGCAGTCGCTCCATGTAAAATACTGGTATTCAGATGCAACCGGTGAGACTGGAAGCCGTCACCAACATAGTTGGGAAAAGGCTAGGCAGATGATGATTTGCCAACATCACGATGCTGCACGCGTAGCATGACAAGTATAGAACTGGGTTTTGTCGACGGAAGAATAGACAAAATGACAGATTGTGATTGTCTATCTGTCATTTTGTCTATTCTTCCGTCGACAAAACCCATAGGAAACCCGTTTCTATAGTTGTAAAGGCATTTGAGAATTACATTGAAATGAAATTGCTTATTCTGTAAATAATATATCACTTTTACACGTCATATAAAAATAAAAACTGGATGGAGTCGACATTTCCTCTCCGACTAGTATTCATTACTCCTTTCGCATGCTTAACAAAAAATCATCATCAACGGCTATACTCAGAAGTACCTACTGCTGGAGACAGCAGTCTCCCATAATTTAAGCTCGCCCTAAATAAAGACAAATACGCGTTGAGCTAATCCGTAAGGGTCACCTCTATTATGAATAGCGTGCCCCTAATAAATCGTGAGCAAAACTATAATGCTTTTAATGGGTTCCGTGGACCTTAAATGGACGGTGATGACCCTATAATTGGTTATAACACCAATAAGGTCACTATATGTCGTTCTAGGGCGTCCCTTCCCGGCGTTTCCAGTGTTATCTGCTTTGTGTATTCATTCTCTCAACATGACCAAATCATCTAAACATACTCACCTACAGCATCTTCATTCAACCGCAACGTTGCCCTATCACATCATTCCTCAGCCTATCATTCATAGTCACACCACACATGTTCCGGTAGTTAACCTAAAACTTCAATGAACAAGTCCTAAGTTACTGCCCAAGGCAGCTGGACTAATCTTTAATATATTATATTCTACTATTCAACCTAGACAAATGAACCAAGTTTTAGTAATTAGGAAATACATTTGTTGATCTAGATTAAACTACTTTAAGTCAACAATAACTAGGTTGCAAAGTGAGTCACTTTAAGGAATCACTGTTTTGACGTGTAAACTGTTTTTTTAGAAATAAATGTAATTTATGATTTAAGATATTTATTTATTTATATGCGGACGAATTTTTTGATGCCCAGTGAGTTCTTCATACTTTTTTTTTTTTTTTGCCTCTGTATACTTGTACATAATTTATATATATTAGTATAATGTAATGTAAATTGTTTATGTTTTATAGTATGTAAATCTACTTTAAATAAGTAATTTATAGCCAGATAAATAAATAAAAACCTTTAAAAATAAAAATAAAAATAAAGATATTTATTTATTTTGGGATTTATTTATTTAATATGAGGTACCTTCATAGCTGATAGTAAGTGTAACATTGTTATTATTCTAAACACTACGCCGACTATGAAGTATACAGAAAAACAAGAAATACAGAGTGTGCCATAACAGGGATGATGTCTGGGTCAAAAAAAAAAAAATTTTAGTTCGTCAGTTAGAAAAAATATTAGACTTATTTTTTTGCTTTATCATATTAATAAAAAATAGTCCAACTCAAATTCATTTATTTGCTTTAAATGCGGTTACAAGGATGTTAATAAATAAAAATTATTGTGCGGTGACACATTTCGCCATATTTTGGCATGCAAATATAAATAGTAGGTAAGGCTTATTTAAGTAAGCAATTATCTATAACTAAAGTTGAAAATATTTACCAAACATGAAGTTATTTAAAGTAAATCAATCTTCAGTTTACATAAAAACTAATTTCAAATTATATATATTTTTTTTTTTTTAAACGTTACCCCACACTAGGAATTTCTCCTGTGTCGTGGGTGCGTTTACAAACATATAAACTCACATACACAAACAGCCAGACCCGGAACAACTAATTGTAGGTCATACAAATATTTGTTCCGTGCGGGAATCGAACCCGCGACACGCAGCGCAACAGTCAATCGCTTCGCCAACCGTGCCGTCAAACCGTGCCGTGTGTATATATATCTAATACATTCGGCACATTTTGACATTTCCATCATCGTTTGTTTAACCGCTTCTGTGGTCTAGTCGTTAGACCACCTGACTCAGACCCAAAGAACTCAGAACCAAACCGAGCAGAAATTGTTGCCCACACAGGGAATCCAACCCGGGACGGTTGGATGCTCTGTGTGGGCAACAATTTCTGCTCGGTTTGGTTGGTGATAGGGCTTGTTCTAAGTCCGCCTGGCTATCTACCACCATCTTATCTAAGTCTGTCGCCATAACAACAATGTTAACAGCATTGTTGTGTTTCGGCAGTTAGAGGTAAGATAGCCAGTTCCTCTGTGGTTGGGGATTCCGGGTGAAGCTCACTTCCACCTTCTGGCTGATCATCACTTACCATCAGTTGAGATGCAGGCCAAGAGATTCCCCGTTGTGAACATGTTTTTTTCTACTCCAGATTTCCTAGACAAAAGCACATTCGGTAGTCCTGTGATTATCAACAATCCATGGTCACTTTGGTCGTTTTTGAAAGAAAAAAGAAAGAAAGAAAGAAAATACCATTATTTGCGGTAAATATGACGCAAAGAAAAAAAACACGAGAATAACAAATTGGGGGAAAATATGCGTCACATCCACGCAAAACGGCCATCTCTCAGCATAATGCTGCGACCCTATGCGAGACAGAGCCCTAGAGCTGGTTTTCAGCGACAGCCGACGTTGACGTGATGACGTCAACCGGTGCAGTTTTTCCGTGTAATTCTTTGAATACAATATTATGAATTTTATATTATGTAGAATGGCTCAATTCTTATATTCTTGTTAGTGGCATAGATGAGGCTCATAGCTCAATGTATAAAGCAGCATAGATCAGTAATCTGGAAATGATTGAAATTGGTAAAAAGATCCCGCATAGTAATATTTTCTCATTACTTTACGCCTCAGGATATCAGGAATAACAGAAATATAACTTCTTTTTGTGAAAGATTTTATCTTACAAAAAGATCATTCAAAAGAAACCTTAATAAATTAAATCTTTCAAAGTTTCTCAAGACTTAATCGGCATACCTCTGATTCCATTGTATTTCAGACTATTAACTATTGATTTTTAATTAGTAAAAGACCCGTCTACCGTCTAATAAGAGGTAGAAAAGATGAGGCAAAGTTGTAGATAATGGCATTAATTTATTTAGCTCAGTCTTTAAATTGTAGAATCATACTGAATCATTTGCGTACTTGGTACCTGCACGCGTAGCATGACCACCGTAGAAACGGGTTTTTTCGACAGAAGAATAGACAAAATGACAGATTGTGATTGTTTATCTGGCATTTTATATATTCTACCGAACCGTTAGAACCGTTTCTACGGTGGTAATGCTGCGGAAGAATAAAATGCCAGATAAACAATCACAATCTGTCATTTTATCTATTCTTCTGTCGACAAACCCGTTTCTACGGTGGTCATGCTACGCGTGCTGGAGTGGTATACGAGATTTCTTTACTGAAGCACGAAATTAATCTTTTAGAGTAAAAATTGTTTTGTTGTGTAGGTTTGCGCTCGGTTCCTATAAAAAAAAATGAATCGTTTTCCTTAGCAATGGTAGTATTTTGTATTGCCAAACTGGGCATATAAATAGATTCATAAGCTAATTTTACCTGTGATATTTATTTCCATATATGATAACTGATAAGATAAGATAATATTTATTTATTTGTATAAACATAGTATATACATACAAGAACATGAAAGATGATTATTAATTACATCATAGTCCAATCATGTTTAACCTTATAATAATATATTGGCGTACAAATATTTTAGTCACATTAATACTTTTAATTAATAGAACTTCAATAAATATTAAGTATAATAAAATTAATGTCAGAAAATTTTTCAACTAAAAATTCAGACACACTATAATAAGCTTTTTGCGATAAAACACTATCAACTGACGTTTGAAAGCATTGATATTTAGCTCCTTCCAACGCTTGGGTAGCTGTCAAATATAGTTGGAGCCATGCAGATGATACTTTTGCGCATGAGTGCAGTTTTAGCAGGATATACGCGAATTATGCTCATATCCCGTCCATTACGTGGGACAGCGTCCTGTAAGCGTGGGAATCATTTGGGATTCGCTTTAACAAACATTACGGTTTCGAGGATATACAGACAAGGCAAAGTTAATATCTTGTATCTTATAAAATACGGTTTACAAGTATAATCAGTCTTTAGCCTAAACATTGACCTAATTCATCTCTTTTGGGCCTTGAATGCGATGTTGAAATCGGTAGAATTTCCCCAAAAGTTTATGCCGTATCTTAAGTGAGACTCAGCTAAGCCATGGTAGGCCGCAAGTAAGGTGTCTACATTCACGACTGCAGCAAGAGAATGCAAGGAAAAAGCAGAACTACTTTTTTTTACAGTCGAGTCGTTTGTCGATGATTAGTCCAAGGTATTTAGTTGTATTAACGCTTTCAATGTTTTATTATCAATATTTATGTCTAAATAATTTCTCGTCAAACGCTGGCTAAAATGGATGATCTTAGTTTTAATTAAATTGATCTTTAAATTATTATAGTCTAACTATTGTATTATAGATGTCAAAGAGTTGTGAATATCAAGTTTATATTGGGTCATTTCATTATTATTATTAGCAATTGTCACTGTAAGAAAGAAAGAAAGGAAAATAGGTTTATTTTTCACAGAAACACGTGCATACAAACAAATCAACAATATAAACATAACAAACAAACAAACCTCGACAAACTTGACCGTCTTCTCTATAACTGCATTCGATTCGTTTTCAATCTGCGTAAATATGATCATGTTTCTGCGCAGCGGTCGCTTCTAAAGTGGTTTCCCATACGCCAACACAGAGAGCAAAGGGCGCTAACCACCTTGTTTTCATTTCTTCACTCACCCACTTCCCCTAGTTATCTAGCCCCCCACTTTCAGTACATCTGTGACAACCACAGTAAAAATCTACGGTCATCAAATAATCACGTTCTTCAATGTCCCAATCACCGCACAGACTTCATTCATTCTTCCTTCTTCGTTCAGTCTATCTCTCTATGGAATGCGCTCCCCCAGGAAATCAGGATGGCAACCAACCGATTATCCTTTAAAATTAAAGTTCGCGAGCACATTCGTAAGAAGCTGGCAGTATCATTACAACGTTAATGTTTTCCCATTGTTTGTCTTATTTGTTCTAGTATATTCGAGTATTTATGTATATTTATTTGTGCTTATATTTATATATATTTAGGCATATATATTATATTAATAGTTTGTAATAGGTATATGTGTATCATTATAGTTACTTTAAAAATATTCCTCAATTTCTCGTAATTGCACCTACCACTGTTTGTCTCTGCATCACCCAAAGGTTGACTGGTAGAAAATGTCTATGGCATTAAGTCCGCCTCTGTACATTTCTGTGCTTGAAGTATTAAATAAATAAATAAATAAAAATATTCGGCAGCTGCACGTCATGACTGTGACAAGAAGGCTTCCACTCAGCATAATGTTGTAGGCTATGAGGGACCCACAGCACTACTGCTGCTATCATAGCTAGCAGGCTGTACTATCATCTGCAAATAGAGTCATGGGATGTGAAGTTGACTTTGGCAAGTTATTAATGTATAAAGGAGGGGAGGGTCTACTATGTAAGGCTATGAGGTCTTTCCTTCATTATTGGTATAAATCCAAGAATTTTAATTTTTAGCCAATAACGGTCAGGAAATTATAGGAATCGGCCATAAGTCAGTAACTAAAGTCAATTAACACTGTATTTTTTATATAAATCATCTAAATTGATACAAATAATGATAAATTGCTTTTCTGCATTTCAGTACACGTACTAAGGGTTGATACCTACTCTTAAAATTTTGTATCGGTAGGAATAGATTTTATAATGAATATTTTGCTCAATAATTATGATTGAAAAAACTGAAGTGTTGATCGACTGATACGTCCGTACGTATTAACACAAAAAATCATACATCAGAATCATAATTTCTTTCGAAAGACGTTCACTGTTGAACTTGACTTAGGGCTCCCCAAGCATCGCTACAATGATCGGTCATGTTCTGCCCGTATCCAGCGCCTAAGCTTTTGAAAAACATTGGTTTTACATTCTGTGATTACTTGAACGCACACACTGACTTATTAGTACCTATTACTTGTAAAAATGTTAGGAATATCGTATAATTTTACAATGTTTGTAAATATGTGAGCACCGTGCATCTATCACATAATTAATTTATCTGTCATTCCTTAATCTTTCATTATTTTTACCTATCGTGGTATAGTAATCTTATTCTAGGTGCATCGTCTTCACATATAATTAATTTATATATACAAGATATTGTGAAAAAATTTTAATAGAGTAACGGTGGAGTTTGTTGCCCATTCTTCTCCATACGAAAACTACCATACCATGTAAATGTTGACGTTCAAAAGTGCCTTTTTGTGCCTAATTCAAATAAATTATTTGACTTTGACTTTGACTTTGAAGATTTTGTCAACACAACCAACTTTGATGAAAGTCATCTAATAAATGTACATTTCAGACATATCAAACCTAAACTTGATATTCTTGGGAACGTAATCCTGCTAGGAATGTCGGAAGGACTACTAGCAACATTTCCTCACTAGATTCCTATGCTAATTCTTAAAAGAAACAAGCCATCCTGATTGTCACAGAGGTGCGGATTACGTGGGGCGAGATTTGATTAAAAATGGGACACATACAAGGAATATATGTTGGTGTAGAGTTCCGTGTACTGTTTTATGTTATGGTTTTTTACATACTGAGTTATGCTTACATATATTTTTTGTGGAAGAGCTTGTGTTTTTGTTACCTCAAGCCGAACATATTGTCATATTACCTGTTTACCGCAACTTTATCCGCTGTTAAATATTTTTGATTTTCTTGCGAGAAAAGTTTACATCTCAAATCAATCTACCTAATATTGGGGTCGACTTCCACTCTAACTAAATGCAGCAGAATACCAGTATTTTACATGGAGCGACTCCCTGTCTGACCCCTACAACCCGGTTACTGGGTAACACGATACCCTTGGGAAGACTGGTTGTCAGACTAATGGGCTTCTGACTACCCGTTACGACTGTCAAAAACCTACGAATGACAGCCGGGACCAACGGCTTAACGTGTTTTCCGAGGCTCGGAGGGGGCTCGATGTGTAATAGTTGGTCACCTATCCACGAACCGACCGCGGCAAGCGTTGCTTAACCTTCAATTGTTCCGTGCGGCCAAACACAGCCAAACACAGCCTTCCAAGTCTTCTTCTAACATGACTTATCCTAATAGGAACCACCTATAGTCTGCTGGGGAGTTTGTTGCGCCACTTCTTCTTCCCAGCTAAAGCACTAGGAAGTGGTGAAGGGTGGGCGTTTTGGGGGACTGTCTTATGTAATTTTGACGTTCGAAAAGTGCTGATTCTCAGCCTAGTTTGAATAAATGACTTTTGAATTTTGAATTTTGAAATCTGCATCAAACATATTAAGGTTTTGATATGCGAAAAACCCCAGAGTTTTTTTTTTAAGTTCTTGAAAACTGTCGAAATAAAACTTGGAAATTTCAAATCCATTGCTCCATTTATACTCAAGTGCCTCATCAGAACGGTTAGTAATCTTATAATGGATGCCATAGTACATCCAATATGGCAATTTGTGAACAGCAACCTTTTCAATATGAATGCGATTTTCTTAAAGACTTAAAAGTTTAAATCCTTGCTTCTAAAGGTTGGGGAGAAATATATTTTACGGACTTAAGTGCTCACAGTTTTCATCGAAATATAATTGTTTTCTGCCGTGTGGAACCTGACTAAAAATGAAATTAATGGATGAACTTTTTTAGAAACGCAAAGAGAGTCTGAATCTGTAGGAATCGTAACATAAATATGGGACACATTGTGTTAAACCAAAAGGAGTATGGCAGGAGGAGTAGGATCGTAGCAGGTGGTATTCTGTAGTTTCTGCCTACCCTCATAGGAAAAAAGCGTGAGTTTATGTATGTATGTTAATGTAATATTGTGTTTATCAAAACACCGTTTCAATTTTTCAAAGTCAAATCATTTATTTCAAATAGACCTTTTTATGGATAACCATAAAAAGGTCTATTTGAAATAAATGATTAAGTGTAACCATAAGGTTACACTTAAGTTTAGCCGACTATAGATGAAAGAAATTAACATTAGCCTCTCCTCAAAAATAAACTCATGTTTTGATATAATTATAATTATCAAAAACAAATACGATCAATCAATACGAAGGGCAGCGAACTAACCCCAACAATCAAACAAAATAACAAATGACAGTGACAATGACAATACAATGCTTACGGCACTTTAGCCGGGCCGAGGTGGCGCCACTATAATGCCGCGAATAGTGGCACTTACTACTTTATCCGACAGGGATGAAGTGCCACTAGCGGAACTCTATACACTTCCTAAATTAATTGTGCGATACATGGTGCTCACATATTTACAAACATTCAAAAAGTAGATGATTTTAAAAAGTCAGTGTGTGAGGAAGTAATCACAGAATGTAATTAAATTAGCAACCAGTTCGATTTTGTCTAGATTCTAGATTATCCTATGGAGTAGATTCAAAAGGAGCTCAGAAGTGAGTACTTCAGAAACATTTAGAGCATTGCTGGAATTTTTTTTTGATGTGTAACATTTTTCTATCATTTTCCTGCAGTCTGTGGGAGTGATTTCGTGAAAAGGGACGGAAGTGTGTAACAGGAAGCCGGGGGAGCGCGCGCTATTTGATTTGACCAATGAGCGCGCGCAGTGCTAGAGTTGGCCGTCAGATGGTACCAAACAATTTTCGGAGAGGTTGTGAACAGGATGATGATGAATATTGTTTATATCATATACACGTCAGCCAAGATGTCAGTGTCAGACTCTTGTTATTTGAATATATAAATGAATAATAATAATATGCGACTACTGTAAGGATCACTCGTTTTTTATTTTTCTTTTTTTTATTCAATTTGCAATCGGTCGTCGGAGGATAAGTGAATTCGTTCCATTGCTGGACCTTAAAACAATTGCGGTGAACCAGCGATACTGTTAAGCAATTTTCAAACAATTTTCTTTAAAACAATTTTCTTTCCAACAATTCAACACGTTCACGCACATGCACACCGTCAGCGAGACATTAGAGTAAGCATGACATACTCTCAGCCGCCAGGGCACATTCAAGTCAATGAAAGACATACCCAGTACCTAAATGGTAGCTTTAAAGTCGGTACATAGTACTCACACATGTGCTATGCAATTATACAATGCTAAGAGATTGAATGTATACAATGCAAAGATAGTTTTTAAAATCTTCAGCAGCTCCAACGGTATTTTCATATGCTAATCAATTAATTTATGCGCCCTTGTGGAGCAGGACCAGCGTTGAGCCAAGCATTTTTATCAGCGATGTAATCCCCCAACTTATAATATGCTTGGCTGCATAGTGCGCGTTTAATATAAGATTAAAATTTCGTTTCATTCAGTTGAAGTATGTGGGGAGGTATTTTATTGTAACATTTTAAACAGTACCCCATGAAAGATTAGTCCACTTTAGCCAGTCTGGAACCCGGTTGAACTAATTGGTCCCTATTCCTAGAGATATAATTGTGTTTTGCACCTCTTTTACTAAATAGATGTACAATTTTCCTTACGTACATAATGTTTTCATAAATATGTTGACAAGGTACCGTCATGATGTTAATATCTTTAAACAGTTCCCTTAGTGAGTCGCGCCTGCGGAGGCCATATACGGCTCTGATGACTCTTTTCTACAGAATAAAAATAGACTCGATGTCTGCAGCCCGTCCCCATAGTAGAATACCGTACGACATAATACTATGAAAATTTACGGATTTTTCTCACAGCATATGCTGCTGAACTTAGCCGTCTAGAAAGGGATGTTAAATAAGGACCCCATTGAAGCCTTGAGTCGAGCGTGATCCCCAGGAAAACAGTTTTATCGACAAATTCTAGTTTCTCTTGATTCAATACTATCACACAATTACTACTTTTGACATTTGGTAAAGAAAATCTTATGCACTTAGTTTTTTTTTTCTATTTAATACTAAATTATTAGCAGTGAACTAATTTTGGACCTTCTGTAGGGCGTTATTTATGTCGTCAACACGCACGGTTAATTTAAAAAAATAATGTAGTCAGCAACTAACACCATTTGTGGTTGAGTTTTTTACTAATGAGGTAGATATTAATATATACAAAAAAGAGGAAAGGACCCAATATTGATCCTTATGGTACACCCATTTTTACTTTTGAACTGAGTGAATTGACACCATTTATTTGAACTTGCTGTTGTCTTTCATTTAAATAAGATTTTACTAAACCGAGCGCAAGTTTTCCAAGTCCGTAATCCTCAAGTTTCAAGATTAAGGTTTCGTGATCGACGCAGTCAAATGCCTTGGAGAGGTCATAAAAAAATCCTATGGCGTCTTGGGCCTTTTCCCACGCCGTAAATATGTGTTTTAATAAGGTGACACCGGCGTCAGTCGTACAACGTCCCTTGGTGAAACCATACTGTTGATCATGTAAGATTTTATTGGTGTTAAAATGATTGAGACACCTTGCTTAAAACTGGCAATACGGATACGGGTCTATAATTATTGGTGTCTTTACCGTCCCCGGATTTGAAAAGTGGTATTACCTTACTATATTTCACTAGATCAGGGAAGACTCCTTGATCCACACACAAATTAAATATTAAAGCTAAGTACGGCGCTATAGTCTCAATAATGGAGGTAGCAACTTTGATTGACATTCCCCATAGATCTTCGGTTAATTTGATCTTGATTTGCTTGAAAGCTTTTAGTACTGTTAAGGGGTTTAAATTCAATCGGGCAGGATGAAACATTTGCTCTTAATAAATCAATAGAACGCGAGGGCGAGGAATTTAAGGTTTCAGTAATGTTAAGTAGGATACTGGTAAAGAAATTTACAAAATTCTTGAGCAACTTCTTTGTTAGTGTTTATGAGACCACGTGAAATTTTTAGTGTGAAATCATTATTATGACTTTTATTCCTGTTTGTTTTGTCATTGATAATTTTACAAACCGTCTTTATTTTATTGTCGGCTGATTTGATTTTGTTGTTAATGTACAAGGCCTACCTTGCAGGTATTTTTAAAAGTTTTAGAGTAAGTAGCAACGTTAAAAGATTCAGAGTTAATATAAGGCTTAAGGCCATACAGCTCAAACAATTTGTCCCTGCTTTTCCTAATAGTTGCTCAGTCACTGAACAAACAAATTGGGCAAATCGTTTTAGTTTTCTTTTTAGGGTTCCGTACCCAAAGGGTGAAACGGGACCCTATTACTAAGACTCCGTTGTCCGTCTGTCACTATGAACCGTGATAGTTAGACAGTTGAAATTTTCACAGATGATGTATTTCTGTTGCTACTATAACAACAAATACTAAAAACAGAATAAAATTAATATTTAAGGGGGCTCCCATACAACAGACATGATGTTTTTGCCGTTTTTATAGATAATGGTACGGAACCCTTCGTGCGCGAGTCCGACTCGCACTTGGCCGGTTTTTTGAAGTATTATTGAACTCGGTGCGCACTACCGAAAATAATTCCTCATATAATTCATTTACATGGTTTATGACATGACCCGGTATACATAACTTACTAATTAAGTTATTATTAAATCTACTTTAATAAAATTGCTGGTTGTTATTTGTCTTGATTGTATCTAAATTCTTTGTAATGGTGTGTTGGACTTGAAAGCAACGGTTTGACCGCTGTGATCAGAAGGGAGATAATTTACAATGGCTTTATCTAAGTAGTTGCAGCAACAAAACACGTTATCAATACATGTAGCAGTATTTGTGGTTATGCGGGTTGCTTCTGAAAACACATTTGACAAATTGAATGATTTAAAGAAACTTAATAATCGACTGCTATTTGAACTATTTTCTAAGATATTGAAGTCACCACAGATAATTTGTGATTTTTACACGTTGCAAGTTTTGCTAGAACATCTTACATTACTGACTCAAATATGGAGTAGTTTTGATCATTTGGGGGTCTGTAAACGCACACTATAACATGCTTATCTAGCTCAACACAGGGCAATTCAATGTTATGTTCAACCGACAGATCAAGTATATATTTACGAGGTTTAGATTTAATAGAATTTTTAACTAAGATTAGTGAACCCCCACGCAGCATATATTTTCGGTTAAAACAACTGCCCACACTATAATTTTTATAATGAATTAGCATCTCATAATCTTTCAACCAATATTCAGTTAAACAAATCATTTCAAACATAGTTTTTTCTAAAAATAATTCAATATCTAATTGTTTGGAAGAAAAACCTTGAATATTTTGATGGTATGGAAGGTATTCTGCTTAGGCTCTTTTTTACAATTAACTATTTGAGAGCAAGATAACACCTTGTTCTTGGTAGGTATTACTATAGTGTTACTGGTATCTTCTGTTGTCTTACTATCTAGTTTAAATTAACATCCAGAGTGAGCCCCAAGACTCCCATGCCATCACCAGGCAATGAGATCCTACTACTTGTGGACCCCACATTATGACAAGAATTTTCCGTAGTGACACATGGATCCTCCTTCATGCAATTATTGTAAACGTTTATAGCATTAGTGCTACAGTTACTGGTGGCCACCTGTAGATTAGAATTATTACTAATAATTGCGGTGTTAAGTATAGAACTATTCTAAGCTACTCGCTATTCTAAGTCTAAACCTAATGGGCAGATACACTGTATTCCTTGTCGGTTTCAACTTATCAACAAAATTGTTGGGCCTTACGGTGCTAAATATATTTATGCACAATCAAACATTTGCCTAAGACCAGTATCAAATATCCACATAATTAATTCGGGTAACGTTTCCGGGTAGAAAGCTCGCCAGCACTAAGTGCTAAAAAAAATACAGTGAGAATACGGCCTTAAGTTAAGAGAAGCAAATTTTGCTACCGAGGAAATATAATTACTTTACAGGCATTAAGGGAATTAAGAGGAATGATACTTGATATTGGAGGGGCAATACTGGAGTGTCGGCTGCCTAAGTTTACCAATAATTCGCATATTTATTATCTCATCTGTTATACGTCCGTATGTCGCCGACGCGACGGAACGAAATGTTGCCATTTTAAATATTATATCATTTAGGAAGTGTTGTATTTATTTTATTTTTATTTTGTTATTTCACTATATGCTGCAACGGTTGACGTCATCACGTCAACGCCGGCTGTCGCTGAAAACCAGTGCTGGGGCTCTGTCTCGCATAGGGTCGCAGCATTATGCTGAGCGATGGCCGTTTTGTGTGGATGTGACGCATATTTTCCCCCAATTTGTTATTCTCGTGTTTTTTTTTTCTTTGCGTCATTTTTACCGCAAGTATACGTATTTTCTTTCTATGTCACTGCAGGGATCCAGCAGAATATCAGCGTTAGGTATATTTACCTGACACATGCTGAGTTGGACTCCCATTTGGTGCAACCTTAAGACGCACACCGCACTTTGTATGTTTCATTATTTTAAAGTGTCGTCCAATAGTATCATCACAATGTCTTGTTTTCTTCTTTATTTTATTTTTTTGTATATTGGCACCTTGTAGCTATATTCATGTTTTTAGTTATTATTTTTGTTTAATCGTGTTTTTGTATTGTATAATTATCACAACGGCGAAGGAAAACATCGTGAGGAAACCGCCATGCCTGAGAGATATTTCTCAACGGCATGTGAAGCCAAGTCAGAAGCCCATGGGCGACTTTAAAACTCTGACACCAGGTTAGTCACTAACCACACGAAAAAGCAAGAAGATGCTGCCGCTGAAGATGAAGTTGTTGGTGCCTATGGTATTGTGTTATGATGTGAGATTGGCATTGGTACTGAACTGGTTTTTAAAGCAGGGTCTCAACAACGTACACGACAGTTTTCTATCTGGCATCGGCATTCACCGTGTGACAGAGAAAAAAAATGTCTAGAAGAACATAACATAACGCCTGGGGTTGGACAGAGGTGTACCTATAGTACACCCACATTTTGCCCGTTATGTTTAAGTCCCATCTAATAAGGGGCGAGCCTATTGCCATCAATCGGGCACAAATCCAGACTCCGGTCTGACTGAGAAATTCTTGATGGCAAAATCCAATATCGTCGGTGATATTCTGAAACCGCGGAACCACTTGACTTTCTATTGTTTAAACTTTTAAAATGTCAAATACATTAACATTGATATTGACATTTTAAAAGTTTAAACAATAGAAAGTCAAGTGGTTTAGTAAATATTACGTTTTTTCTCGTTCCTGTAAAAGTCACTGCACCAACCTTACGCGGTTTTATACACTGTTAGTTCCGCAGTTTCAGAATATCACCGACGATATCACCTTGCCCGAAATGGGAATAGAACCCGTGACTTCCCGGTCAGCAGTAGCGCTTGGGACCACTAGACCAACGAGGCAGGAAAGAGCAATCATAAAATAAAAAGAGTGCGCTTGACAGGCTATAGATACTCATACTGCCGAGCGGTACTGAAAGAATCTTGCAATAACGCGCACCGAACTTGTTGCAAGCAATAAAAATCATATCAACTCAATTGTCATGATTCATTGAAGCTTATAATTACATTTAAGTCATAAAATTTGAACGTCAACAGAATACGAGAAGTCCGTTGGAAAATAGTAGCAAAGTTATGGTTTATGTAATTGTTTTTGGGTTCTACCTGTTTGGTTTGACTTATGCTGCTGAGCCTGTTATTAGCTGCAGGGTAAGTTCAAATGATTATCATTTTCATCAGCGGATTAGTAAGAGGGCGATGTTTTGTAGTGAGCATGAAATAAAAAACGATCATGGAAATGTACATAACCAGCTAGCTTAATGACGTTTCAAAACTCGAGCTTCTTTCTTCAAAATAACAATATTGAGAAACGAGACAACGTTGAGTCTACTCTGATTCAGATTATAATCTTTCCAGACCTATTTTTGAAGAAGATGAATGTCATTATCACTGATTACAGAAATATTACGGTTTTGGTAAATACTGGTGTTCCACAAATGATAAGACACTAACCATGTCCTAATAGCCTCCACTGAGTCACGTGGGGGTAGTCCAATGAGCCCCAGGCTGTGGAACTACATTAAAGACGATACCTCACCTCTTGTCGTGCTCTCTGTGCATTAACACCTGCACTATGGAAGATCTTTGCGAGACCATCGCTAAGGCTGTCGAAGTGGCCGAATTCCGTTCTAAGCTCATTTAAAATATAGATATAAAAAATACAATAGTAATCTAATCTACTTAGGTGTTTATAAAGAGTCATATAGAACCCTGTAAGAAATCGGCACGTGTTTCACCTCTCGACGAGGCATCCTCAGGATGACGATTGACTTGTTGCGAACCCGGACACGACATGTTGCCACGTCAAGCGCCGAACGCAAAATCACGCCTGAGTCAATTAACTATAGGTATAAAGTAAAAAGAACTCTCCCCTTATACTGCAGTATCGTAGTAATCATCTCCGTCAAGATGGAGGGCTCTGCTTCGAGATTCCTCCCTGGCAGCACCAGCCAGTAGTGTTAGAGGAACACCTCGTCGGTCTGCGGGCCAGGTGGAACGCCACCGACTCGCGTAGACAGCTGAGGTCACAACTGGCTTTGGCCAACAGGTATTCAACACAAATACTTTCTTGAAAGCCAGCTTACATGATTGGAAGTTATTAATTTTCGTTAGTCAGTCAGAACAGTAAGTACTGCACTATGCATTCCTAGATTTACTGATAAGATACTTGATGAGGCTTTCGCGAACTCTTGATTTTTAAACAACTTTCCTATCACACCTTATTAATTCTTTCCGAGTTATTTAAACTTTTTGAGCGTCGTAAAAATCAATCCTCTTAGACTCTTGACGTTCTTATTACAAACTTTTTATTGATTTCATTCGTTCGTATGTGTTACCAGCTACAAATTAGTAATCTTTTTTTTACTTCTACAACTCTTTGTTTGCTTTTTTCTAAATGTATTAAACGTGTTTTTCTATTGTTTCAGTGAAATATCTCGATACATGGACACAGTCCTAGCACCATTTTTGGACACGTATCACAGGAACATCCAGAACTCCTACCAACAGTTGACTGGGAAGATCTTGAGGAGAATCAAGGATGAGATCAACGCTGCTGTTCAGAAGAAACAGCAGATTTACACCGAGTTGACGCAGTTGGCTGACGAATTGAAAGTACCAGGTAAACTTCTTACTTCTTCTTCTTCTTTGGCATCAGCCCTGGGTATCTTACAATAGTTCATGGAGTTGGGAAACTATGAGCTGGTCAGCAAAGTTAGAAGTGGAGCTAACTACCAATAGTTCTACATTATACCATTATTTTTTTGCATTCGTCGAAAAAAAAATATTCAGGTTGTAAAAATTAAATATCCTTGTTGGTCCACATTTTGCCAAAAACTAACATACAATATACATACAAGGCGACGTTGAACTTCACGTGTCACGCTAAATTGAGTGATGATCTTTGGAAACGTGTTTATTAGACATCAAGGTGTCTGACTACAAGATGTCTGTTATACATGTTTCATGCTTGTATGTGAATACAAGCGTGGATGTTAAAAGGGCCTGATCAATCAACTAGAAGTGATAGAAATATGACAGTAGTTAAAAAGATCTGCCTAAATCTTGTTTATATATTTTTTTAAACTTACAATATCTCTGAGTCTGTCTGCCTACAAACAATAACTCCAAAGTCTACTATTAGCCAAAGATTCAATATATGAACGACCTGCACTCAATTTTGTATGTTAAAAAAAAATTCGCGAGTGGGTTGGCTAAAAAATTCCTCGCTGGATCGCGATATTCCCACGGGCACACCTCTGCTTAACCCTTCGATGAATACAGGCGTGATTTTGTGTTTAGTTATATTATATTATAATTAAATTTTAGCACACAACGCAAGATCTTTATTTTATGTTTTTTGGTTTTATTAAAAAATGTTGACTGTTTGCTTTGTTTATTTTTATTTACTTTCCTGATAGAAAACAAAAAAAACAAGATATACGAGTATCGCTATAATATTTTCATTTGGAAGAACATTTATAGTATAGCATATATAGAATAAATATTTTTAAATTTCACCAGATTTTTCGCAGACAACTCTATATCATCGTGTTCGCCATGAAATAGCATTAATTTTGATATTAGACTTATTTATTAAACAGATGGGTGTAAATTACTTGTATCGACTTACTTGTTTTTTGCCCAACCCATAGTTATCCCAACAAAAAAATAGACAACCCAACGTTTTAATATTCTATAATTAATCAATTTAATTAATCATTTATTTCAGGAAAATATACCCATATTAAGCATTAGGTTTCATCTTTTCGAATGGTATTAAATTTATTCGTTAAACGAAATAGTGAAATAAAAAAAAATGTCATTATCGAATTTTTTATTAATCATAGTTTGGCCAGGAATTTTTTAGCCAACCAATTCGCGATATATTTTTTAACATACTAAATATTGCAAATAATTGCGTTTTGATACTCAGATTTAATCAAATATTTGTTTATTCTTTGTGGAGTTTGATAAAAAAAGCTGATGAATTAAAAGCCCTGTGACTGTTTCATACAATGTACATACTTTCATTCATGAACGCTTCTGAAATTATGCGACACCAAAACTGCCTTTGCTCTTTGATGCAGGTCATTCCTCTAGGGATCCTCTGCTATATAGCAATTTCGACATGCAACCACTCCATTTCCAATGACGCCGAATTTATATCAGTGTTATGAGAATCCCAAAATTTTACCGAGCCGAGTCTGACGTTCAATTTATGATGGACTCCGATGAAAATTTAATAGCTCCCGCCTGCATGACACGTTCATGGGCTATTTTTGGAATTAACACTCCCATTATTCTCTTTATACGATATTCATAGAACGTTTTTGTTTGTCGTTAAATGGCTATTGAGATATATGAATATTTTTTTGTTTAATATGATTCTTGTACTCGCTTCTCGCTATTCGGAATAATGTGACTAAATTGCAGTCTCTTGGATTATTACAATGCGTAAAATTATTTTATTAAGATCGCGACTGTGCCATGGCCCGGATGGCCCTTGTCGTTCACCAACAAACGTTTTTCTGCTGATATTATGATAATGAATATTCCATTTATTAAAGTATAATAATTTTCGTATCTATCGTAGCCCAGATCTTAGAACTGATCATTTCATGAAGTGTTCGACCATTTCATGAAATGGCCAGCTAAAATTGCCCATATAGTTTAAACATCAACGCTTAATGATATCATGTCAGTCAAAGTTTGGTCATATCATTAATGTAGGGTATCTATGGTTTAAGGTGTAGTAAAAATTGCCAAGGTCGCAGTTAGGGATCAACTTGGAAAGAGCGCTCGTTGGCCACTGCCGCGGCACCGCTCGCTTCGCTCGCTCGGCTCGCGCGCGGTTGGTCACAGTTCTATCCTAACCTAATCCATTTGGTCAGGGTGAATTTTTAAGGGGCGTGAATTTTTAAAAACTCATTTTAAGTGTTATGTTGCATTTTGAGCGAGCGCTTCTTCCAAGTTGGTCGCTTTCCATAATTTGAAATCCAATAAAAGTCCATCGACTTTTTTTATGCGTGGTCACCCAAATTTTTTTTGATTTGTTGTATGCCAACGCAATGATGCACAGCAAAGCAAAGCAACATCAACGCCTCTATAGGTAAATAATTGAACTATTTTACGAAATGATCGCTAATGGTTGGCCACATTATGAAGTAGTCGTGCGTTTATCGTCAAACATTGAGTATTCAATGATCTGGCCAGACCACAATCATGATGTGACCAGCGGTCGATGTTCTATTTCATGAAATGGTCAAAAACTTCATGAAATAATCAATTCTAAGATCTGACCACGAAATATCAACAACCGTTAAAATACTAACTCGAACTTGGGGTACCTATAGTCCAGCAAAAATCCGTTGTTACGAGATAAATGAGGACGATAAACATCCGGATATTTGTTTTTTTTTCCTTCACCAGTCATGTGTGAGGAAGAAAGACGAGCATCCCGAACCCTAGCCAGCAGACATGTCTCCACTATCTACGCCTGCACTGAAGAGGCTCGCGGTTCTATCGCTAAAATGGGGAAGTATGCTGAGGAGATGATAGGCATCACCAGGAACCATATGCAGGCGACCCTTCTGGAGGCCACCAGGGGTTTCGAAGTGACTGGTAGTGGGGCTCAGAGGAGTACTGTGCTGCCGAAGTAAGTGAAGAATTTTTGCTTTTCTGGAGATAATTATTTTAATATTGCCATTTTGGCACTTCTGGTAACTTCGGTTTTTGAGTCTAATCGAATTTGTTTCGAATTTTGCTCAAATTATATCTGAATAAAACTCGTAGATAAAGTTTCTAAGAATTATTTGGCATGGATTATCAATGGTGTTCTTTGCTGCAGTTTTGTGATACAAGTCCTTTCAACAGTGCAGCTAAAGGTGACAAAAATACTGGAACTCTTTTGGCAATTAATTTGATTAAAAATAGAATTACTGTTATCAAACTTTTTTTTTTGCTTTTATTTGGGTTATGTCTATTAATATTTTTAAATGTTGAAGACATTTTTAATTGAAAATCTTTTAAATTTTTATTGCCCAGAGCTGACGTATCATCATGTCTTGAAGAATTATCCAAAGCTGCAGTGGTCCTTGGTTACGAGCTGGACCTCAGTTTGACGAACGCCAGAAGACATAACGAGCAGTCTTGTGAAAGACTTACTTCTTGCACGTCCAGGGGTCGAAGGCATACGGAAGACGCTGTTGCCGCTCTGAAAGATCAGCTGTACCAATGTGTATATGCTTGAAGATGGTCCAGTTTTTATGTATGAAGATACGGTTTTTGTAATAGTATGTATCTAAGGCTTTTTGATTGAGTATTGACTGACTGAAAATGACTGTAGTAATATAAATAAATCTAATTAAAATAGTACATTATGTTTCATTTATTTTTGAAGTGAAAACTTCTTTAGGCGTTTTGATCGATTTTTGGTAGAGGATAAACTTATGGATTCGCATCACCGACATGCTAGCGCCGTAGTGCTGTACTATAGAGGCTAGATGGCGCTAATACCAGTTTTAAATTTTTACTTGGAATTATAAGTGAAACACTTTTCTGTTAAGAAAAAAAAATGCCCGCATGCCGATAATGGCAATAGACATGCTTGTAAAGCCTCCACTTACGACGCTACTTAAAGTAAGTACGTCCGGAACACTTTAAATAGAGTTAGTCTATCTGCCATCCTGTTAGTTGTATTTCATTTCGACACGAAAGGAGTAAGTAGACTTTGAAACAAATTACCTCTGGTTTAATTGAAGGAATAATTAAAAAAGGTTTTTGGTAATTTCAATAGAAATACCTGGTTCAAAACATATTTATTCAGGATGAAACTAATAAGTTAGCTAAACGGGTATAAATTAAACATTTTATTTAAGTACTGTATGTGTTTTGGGTCGAAATCTGGGACTTTCTATCAACAATAAAGTTTTGCGGTCCGCTGATGAAATACCTACCTTGTTGTATTAAAGCTACGAATTGCTGTAGAAGGTATCTTGGTGATTAATTAATTCATTCGGTATTGATTAGAAATACAGGGCCAAATTAAATAGTACGATAAAACCAAAAAATATGATTTATGATAAAAAAAATTGGGGTCGACGGCCTCTTTTCTTGTGGCTAAGTACCTAATAACAGCCGCACGTGTCGATCGATCAAGTTAAGCTATGCTTGCCGCGGTTGGTCCGTGGATGGATGGATGGTCCGTGGATGGACCCCCCGTGCCTCGGAAAGCACGTTAAAGCCGTTGGTCCCTTCTGCCATTTTTAAATCTTTGACAGTTGTTACTTGTCGTCAGAAGCCTGAAAGTCTAACAACCAGTCTTACCAAGAGGTATCGTGTTACCCAGTAACTGGGTTGTGGACGTCAGATAGGCAGTCGCTTCATGTAAAATACTGGTAATAGCTGCATCTGGTTAGACTGGAAGCCGACCCCAACATACATAATTATGTGGAGTTTCTTGCCCATTCTTCTTCATACGAAAATTACCTTTTGGAAGGGGCGACTAGAATCAATAATTATTTTTTGTAAATTTTGACGTTCAAACGTGTCTTTTTTGTGCCTCATTGAAATAAATTATTTGACTTTGACTTTGACACAGTTGGGAAAAAGGCTAAGCAGATGATGATGTTGACCATTTTTCTTGAAGTATGAGTTTAGAAACCCAGTTTCTTTGTTCTATCCTGTTTAGAAATGGATACCCATCATGTAGGTTTGTGAAGTTTACACATTGACTGATGTTGACCAGCGCTGCGACATTTATTATTAAATGTCGCAGCATCATGCTGAGATAGGAGCCTTTTGGCCTCGCACGGGACTTTCTGCTTTTATTTTAATTTCAATTTGGTATTTTTATTTTTCAATGGGTGTGTGTTTAGTTTAATTGAGATCTCCTGTGCTTGTCTCAATAAAATACTTTTTCTTTCTTTCTTTCTTTCTATGTTATTGAACTGATCGGTACTTCAAGTAACTACTATACCTACATTGGTTCGTTGAGCCCAAAAAAATATATCACCAAATTGCTTTTTTTAAATCATGTTTATATATGTCTGTTTGTTACGCTTTCATGCTAAAACGGCTGAACGGATTTCGATGAAATTTGGCATATGGGTGGAACATGACATGGAAAAGGAAATAGGCTACTTTTCATCCTGGATCGTAGACGAAGTCACAGGCAACAGCTAGTAGATTATAAAACTGTCAAGAGGCTTATTACTCACACTCACTCACACTACGGTGGTATAACCACCAAAGGTGGGGTTTTCTTTACCATAATGAGAGCTACTTATTGTTATTTATTTACTAAACTTATGTCGTTGATTCGACTCCCGTGTTTTGTCAGTGGCCAATTTTTTGGATGTTATTATTGATCAGTTTTGTCTTTTTGTCTCAACAATACACTCTAACCTAAAGTGACAGATCGTTCAACATGGGCCCGTCAAACGATCGTCTACTAGAAATAGGCGTTGTAAATAATTATGTTTTCCTGCTTTGTATGTAAATAAAAAAACTAAAACATTTTGGAAAAAAAAATCGTTATTTATCTTTATACGGGATGTTTTTCCGCAGCGAAATGATTTTGTATAAATAAAATATTAGAAACAATTTTGAAAACAAATTTTGTGTTGTTGCGTGCAAACTAGTTTATGGCCGTATCACCACGTGCGAAAGTTTATTTTGCTTTGAACATTTGCGCAACGCTGTTCCCTTTGTCGGCGGCGCGTGCGATTCGAGTAGTACCTACAAGTTACCTGTTACTATTGATTCTTACGTTTTCGAGTTGACGACTATTTTAAAAATTATTTTAAAACAAAAACATCTTTATTTATTTTTTACTTTTACTCTATGCTTCGAAAGTAAACACTGCCGCGGGAAAACAACCTTTAAGATTTCACGGTGTGTATATAAAAGGTGAAACTGACTGACTGACATATTAACGCAGAGCCGAAACTACTGGGACTAAGAAAGTGAAATTTTGCACACAGCTTCCATTTATAATGTAGGGGAGCACTAATTGGGCCTGGTAGGTGGCGCTGAGTTCGAGGTTCAAGACGGTGTTCTGTTCACGACACGTGCACAATTTCTGAGAAGTACCTAACCTAATAAAAGGTACTAGGCTTGTAATCATTATGTTATACTACTCATAGGATTTGGATGAGGCAGACAGATAGTTTATATTCTGGATTAACACATAAGATACTTTTTATCACGGTAGTACGTTTCCATGGGATAATTTCCGACTTACACTCGAGCGATGCCGCGGGAAGCAGCTAGTTTTAAGATATCGATTTTCTGCCTGACCGTAATCGGACATATCACCGTAATCGGGAGTAAAATATCTGGTATTATTATTCGAGCCCAGTTGACTCAGGCCGAGCTGTCACTGACCCGAAGCAATTTGCATGTAAGCGGCTAACGGTTTTAACAGCTATATTTATTTATTTATTTATTTATTTATTTATTTATTTGGCACTTCAACGACTTACTCACTTAAACATACACATAGAAAAATCACATATAATTTTAGGTATTGTGAACTCGTCACTTACAGAAGTGCACAGCACTAGCAGAGAACTTAATGATTACAGGACGTTTTAGTTATCGTTAGTTGATTTTGTTAAAAATAAAAGAAAAGAAAATAATTATGTTCACAAATACGATGAAAAGAAATAAACATTTAACTAAATAACAAAACAGAAGGAAATGGAAGTGGATACAATTGTATTAATAGGCGGCTTGTGTCGCACAGAGGTCTTGAGACTCCGAGCTGGTTAAAAGTCTCGTACGGAATTGACGAAAAAGGTTTGAGAAGATGTCGATGCTATTGGTTCGTGTAGCGATTTTATTATAATTTCCCATTAGACGATTCATGGGTGCGGTGCTACCAAGGTTAGTACGACTTGCAGTTGTAGCAAAGGTGATGGTCTCGCGACCAGATCGAATAGTTTTCTGTCGAGGTACAGCTATACTTAATTCCGCCAAAAGATCGGGAACATTTAGTAAACCGTTAGCAATTTTGTAAAGAAGGATTTGGTCTGTCACGTCTCTTCGGTGTTCAAGAGAGCATATTTTAAAATGACTGAGCCTTTGACCATAGGAAGAATCTCGTGGACAGCTGGAGCTTCTAAAACGAAGGTATCTGGTGAAGCTTCTTTGGATACGTTCAATCCTGTTTACGTGAACACGGTAAGTAGGGTTCCAAACTGGAGATGCATAGTCCAGTAGACTTCTCACAAGAGTATTGAAGAGCACCTTTAGGGTAGAGATGGACTGGAAATCCCGACATATTCTTTTTATAAAGCCAGACATTTTTGCAGCTTTGGCAGTGATATTATCAATGTGATTGACAAATGTGAGTTTAGAGTCGAGCTGGACTCCTAGGTCACGAATCGTGTCTACTTTTTGCAGTGTTACCCCATTTATTGTGTAAGACGTAGGTAAAGGTTTCCGTTTTCTGGTAAATGTTATGTGGTAGCACTTTTTCACATTGAGGGACATGCGGTTTTTTATACACCAATCGTGAACTGCGTCGAGGTCAACCTGGAGTAAATGAATATCGACGGATGAGTGTATCTCTTTATAGATCTTTAAATCATCAGCGAAAATAGAGCAATTGCTATGTTTTACTGAGAGAACTATGTCATTCACGAACATTAGAAAAAGAATTGGACCCAGATGCGAACCTTGGGGGACTCCAGATGTAGAGAAATAAACAGGTGACTCATAGCCCTTTACAACCACTCTTTGTTTTCTTTCTGAGAGATACGATTTAAACCAAAGAAGCAACTGGCCAAATATGCCAAAACCTTCGAGCTTATTTAAGAGGATTTTATGGTCCACCTTGTCAAACGCACTGCTGAAATCAGTGTAAATTGAGTCTACCTGGGCACGAGAGTCCATCAATTTACTTACTTCATTGACGTAGTGGACCAAGTTAGTAGTCGTAGACTTACGGACACAGAACCCATGTTGTTGGGGTACTAGCTGAGGATTAATGCCATAGAGGATTATGTCCATAATTTATCGTTGATTCGAGTGTATTTTTCTTGTGAACAATCGCTGATTCATATGTCATTTGTCGGGTTAACTTGAGTAGCATTTGAGTGTCCAACCGTAAGATTTTTGATGATGGAAGTCTAGATTCATAACGATAACCTACAAACCCTAGAAAAGTTTGTACCCTAAGTGAATATTCACACTCCGTTAACCCTTCCATCTAAACGCTTCCTTGAAAATGTTGCGACCCGCTTCAACTTCATTATAATTTTAACCCTTCGTAGCTCGGCGGCAGACCCTTGTCCCTTCAATGTCCTTTCTAATCATGCCCTTTCTGCAACCCTTTAATTTAGCCACAGTTGTACGACAAAGCTAAATCAAATTATTCAAATATTTAGACAACACGGCCGGCCACTAATGAATTTAGATTAGTTCGTTTGAATCAAACGAGTTGGACGACGTCGAGATCGGTTTGTACCAAATATATGTGCGGTGCTGTGTTTTGTGGTAAAAGTTCTTGGTGTATTTTGATTGGTTTTGGTGTGGTAACAATAGACAATAAATAACAGGTATCAGTATATTTCAGTTCTCTCGACAGACGGATTGGTGATTATCACAGAAATCATATGGCAGTCAGTGATCAAAATCAGAGAGCGCGATCTAGATTTTCTTCTGGAATGCAGTCTTTGGTTACTCAATACTCAATTCTTTATTGCATTCCACAATGTAGGCTTAGGTGCTAAATATTTGCCAAAAGAAACAATCATGGACCCTTTCGGACACAGCAAAAGAAAGATATGTGGAGAAGAGGACTTATCGTTTACATAACTTATAATCTAATTTATTCTAACTTACTCTCAACACACTTACAAAATAATTAATTTTATAATAACAATAATTTCGCTTACGGGTATTATATACTTATGGTGTTTTAGGGATTTATCATTTAAATATTCGTTGACACTATAATAACATTTGCTTATTAATAACTTGTTTAGTTTGTTCGTGAATAAATGTAGTTTTTTTTCTTCTACATAAATTAAACCTACACACACACAAATACACACATACATTAAATCTGCCAATGATATGGACATTATGAGGGCTGCTACGCAAATATTTTTAGCAGACAGGGCGAAGTTTCTAGACACCTCAAAATTCAAATTCAACGAATGGTTTGACTTATTCTTTGTGGTAAATGTTAAGTTATTTTGCTAAAATAACTATCATAATCAGCCTATAATGTTCCACTGCTAGGACATGCGCCTCCTCTCTGTAAGAGGGAGTGGGCCGTTATCCACCACGCGGGCCCAGTGCAGGTTGATCAATGTCACATGTCTTCGAATTTTTGGTTCTAGGACATGCCGGTTTCCTCACGATGTTTACCTTCACCATTTTGAGAGATGTGGTGATGAAATAATTTACACAGAGTAAAGCGCCTGACTGGGTTCCAAGCTACTACCTACCACTGGGCCACCACTGCTCTTTAAATAACTATAATTATTATCAATCACCGACTGTATAAAACCAAAATAAGCAAAATACTGTAAAACATAAAATATTTTGGATATAAATAAATACTAATAATCAATTTAGATCGGATAATTATTATTATTATAATCAAATGTAAAATTCATTGGTTCATAATTAACATGATTAAGTATAACGAATGGATTACCTATTTCGTGTAATGAAACTATAACTAGTAGTTCTGCAAACAGTAGACCTCGCGAGCACAAACTTTTTTGCAATTTTTTTTTTTTATCATTAATAAGTATCCCACTAAAGTTATATAAACCGGGATATTAACTATGTATTTTGTTTTTAAAAACATGGTACATATCCCGTTTTAAATAACTTTAGTAAGTAGTGAAAATAACCATATCAGTTTAAAATCCTATAATTAATATACCTTTCCAACTTTAAAAAAAAACCCGACTGCGGCTGTAGGTTACTAACAAATATAAAATGAGGTCAGCTACTCTGGCACCCTGGCACCCATCAACAGAGGAAAACCGTCCCTCATAATTAGCAGGGATTTGAAAGCCTGTCACGATGATGATGGTCATCGTCATAATATCACATGTTTATCATGTAAATGCTAAAACTTCTGGCTCCCTATAATCTATTTTCAAGATACTGTTATCACAAAATGGCTAATTAAGGACGTAAGATCGTACGAGTAGTCTGGTTGACTACTTATTAAAATAACAAGAAATTCTTCCCCGACAATACATCAAATTAAGTACCAAAAACGCAACCATGGGGGACAATAAGAATTAATAATACACTCACAATTCAAAAACTTGGGACACTCCGCGTTAAGTGCGAACTGCTATGCATTATACATTAACCCCAGTGGCGTGGGGTGTCCGCGATCATAGCCTACTCATACATTTATCACGTTTTATAACTTGCTTGATGTATAGAATGGGTTTTTGTACCGTCTCGGTGTTATGTTTTGATGATAAATCGAATTTTAAATGTTTAAGGATTGACTTTTAACAGACTACCGTTTGACTGCCTCGTTGGTCTAGTGGCCGCAAGCGCTACTTCTGAGCATGAGGTCCTGGGTTCGGTGCCTAGGTCGGGCTAAGTGTGATTGGGTTTTCCTATCTAGAATTTCTCAGTAGAAGCTCGGAGTCTGGATTTGTGCCCGGTTGATGGCAATAGGCTCGCCGCCCATTACATGGGACTTAAACATAACTGGCGAAATATGGGTGTACTATAGGGACATCTCTGCCCAACCCTTTGGGGAAATAAGGCGTGAAGTTATGTTACATAATGTGCTGTTCAGACAGAGGCAGTAGCGACGGCGGTGGCGGGTAGTTTGGCAGTAATTGTACTATCTGTCAGGTGGCGCCACGCTCACCGCCGAGCCGCGTTATTGGTTTAGTGATCTCAAACGCGAGTGTTGAGTGTAAGGTGCAGACATAGGTTCGATCTCCGGGCCAGGCAGTATCATTGAATTTTTCGTTTAAGATTTTTTCAGTAGAAGCCCAGAGATAGTGTTTGGTAAATATGGGTGAATTGTATTAACACGCCTTACACGTGTGACCTCGTAACTTTATGGTTTTATTATTTTGGGCTTTATCTCCCTTCTCCGAAGAGGATTTTTCTTAGTTCTCAAAATCGAGGTTTAATGCTCTCGTATTTTCCCCTGGCCGCCCTTCTTGGAAGAAGCTCAAATCTATACACAGATTATAGCTTAGAGTTTCCTATATTTTCCGGATCCAGTTTGCAAAAGGGCAACTGGACTAAGTCTAATTTATCCCATTAATTTAGTCAGTAGGTGGGAATTACTTTAAAAAAAAATCACTCTCTATAATAATACAAGATTATTTGCTGAATTATTCGTTATGTTTTGCTTTTGATTTACAGACAAGCTTTGGCCATATATGTTATTTTTATAGTGGTTGTAGAACATGGTGGTTAAAATACGAGTCCATGCGATAGAGAAATCTCTTTGAGAAAGCCCACTGACATGGTGAAAACGTCTTACGACGCCAATTTCAAAGTCGCCATGTTGTAGTTACCGCGGAATAGAAACGAATTATGAATTTGGATAAAAAGGACACAGGACAGAGAAGTAAGGGCTACAAGAGAAGCCAACAGTAGGTTTGTAAAATCTGTGAATAATGACGATGGTTGGTAGATGCCCATTATTCGATCGTGACACCTAAGCTAGATATTCCATTACTCTTGAAATAATAGATACAAAGTATTAACAATGTAAATTCTACTCAAATATAAAGTTACATAAAACAAACATACATTTAAAAAGTCACTTCCTTAACTGTGCCATCTAAAACTTTCATCATAAAGGTGGCTCGGAATAAAATATTCGTGAGGACTTGAAATAGTTCCGTAGCACGGCTCATAACTCACGAGAGGGAAAGAAGGTCCCACGAATCACGAGAGTTACGCGTTTATGGTGAGATTATCGTGCTTTTGACGTATTTAACCTACTTAAAAAAAGGGAGGAGTTCTCAACTCAAACCTATTTTGTATATGTATGTTATGCGATATCTTCACCAATAGTGAACCGAATTTGATTACTTTGTAAAGTATTCTATTTTTAAATTTTGTGAATGTGAGTGAGGACTATGTGGATATTTTTTTTTTTTTCTTTAATTTTTTTTTTCTCATTTAGTTTTTAATGATGGTCTGGCAGTTTGTGTTTGTGTAGTTTATGCGGCTTACCCAAATGTCCTTTCTTTTCTTTCCTCTTACTGACAGGACAGGTCCACTCAAATCTGTGGTTCTTTTCTCAAAAGACCATTTCAGACACTAATCTACATGGTCCTCATATAGCCTGACCAAGATTATGTCTGGACTTTATAAGAGACTGTGACTGTGACCTCTGAGTTTGTTTCGGCCTTTCTTCTCAGAGTAGTCAGATAGGAAACGCCAAACTCATCTAGCTAACTTTTAATTTTTTTTAAGATACGTCATATTAAATATAAAATTGATTCCAATATCCTATTTACAGAATAAAAATTTCATATTTTTTTGTGAAACGGCTTTTTTTTGGATACAGAATAGAGCTGGATGCATGAGGCTAGGTGATTTACACTCTAGAATAATGATTGATTCCATTTTCAATTAAGTAACTGATGGCTGAATAAAATATTTGTGAGGAGTTGAAATAATTCCCTAGCAAAGATCATAACTCACATGAGCGGAAGACTCTCCCGAAAGTCGCAGGAGTTACGCATTTGTGGCGAGATTATGTTGCTTTGTTGACACTTCGGGGAAGCCTGCGCCAAAGATGTGACTTCTACCAGAGATAGAACAGAACCACGGTAAACAAAATTACATGTTGGAAGTTTTAAAAAAAGAAAACCTTTTTTTCTTTATCTTATTTAGGGAACTGGATGCTGAGGTTTTTGTAGGTTTATTTAAAATGTCGATTGGTTAATTAAATACCTAATCAAGACACATGACATGTTCCACTTGTGAGACATATAGTAGGTAAGTTAAGTAGAAATCACCTGTATAAGCAGTAGTGTTGATTTAAGACGTAGATATATGCCAGTGGCCTTGAGTAGTTAGCTTGCGTGTGCTGTACTGAGCTTACGCAACGCGTCGTACGTCCAGCCAGTAATAGGACTCACCCATCAAGGAGAGTTGTCCCAAATTAGAATTAGAATTAGATTAATTTATTATACGTCAAACAAAAGGCATTCTAATAAAACACGTATACTAAAAGATCAACAATTCAATTATTTTTAAAATGGTGATGGTTTCAGAAAAATACGCTTGATGGTTTTAACTTGATTCTTATTTTTTTATCCGCGTTAGACATAACTTTACAAATTAATTACACTATGTAATATAAACAATATAAACATAATCCAAAATATTCACAGATTAAATCGGTTATTCAAAAAATGCTCTTATTTAACATACATTTTTGCCAAATCATTAACACTACTCGTTAGTCGTGATCTTTAGTATAAAATCATTTAAAGTTGGTTAGTGTCGCCTTAAAAACTCCATATGTTCCTTATTTACCCTGTAACACAGTATAGTTGTACGGTTTGTAGGAGTCGATGACTTGTCTACGTCACCAACCAACTCCAAAGAGTTGCCGCTCATAAAGACTCGTTTCTTTGTACAACATTAATGATCGGCAACTCTTTGAAAAATCCCTGCTTTAAGGTACCAAAGGAAGCCACTTTCCATTTTATATTTCCACAAGGTGAGCTGTTAGTCTGTTCGCCATTATAACAAACAAAAATATTACAAACGATTTAAAAAAGTTAAAATGGTTTAACTCACAAAGAGACATCGTTTATTCATAACAAAGCATTATTGTTTTGAAAGTCAGAACACACCAGAACATAAAATAACCCATAAAGCTTCTAAAAATAACAAAAAAACCTAATGAAAATAACCATATCAGTATATTTTCGCCTCTTTTAACACAACATGGACGATTAATTCCGGTGAATGGGGTGAAGTTGCTAGTTGTGGTCAGAAGCGCAGTGCACGTTGCAGTGATAAACAGTTCGCGAGTCGTGTTATACAGTTGGCCGGAAAAAGTATTTTGTTACGTACATTTATTGGTGCGTTTACCCTGGCTGAATAGGAAATAGGGTGATTAGTTTTGATGCGTTTTTTTTTTCAATAAAGGTTTTATTTTGTTTGGTTTGTTTTTGTTTGGCTGTGTTGGTTATTGACCTATAGATTTTTATATCACATGAAAACCTTCATGTATCTTCTATAGTCTTTCACAAGGGGCCTGTCGGTTTTTTCTGTAAAAAACATACCGTGAAAACTTAGGTAAACTTTATTTATTTATTTATATATATTTTGCGGATGAATTTTTCGACGCTATATTTTAGTTTGTATATTTGTTAAGTTTAATTTTAAGATTTTCTATATTTACAGTTAAGTTAAGTTATCGGTCAATATCTATTAATTAGTAATTACACATATAATAAAGAAATGAGATTAAATTACATAAAACATAAATATCTAACTATTATTTTATACTATTATTATTTATTTTTTGTTATTATTATTACTATAATTGTCTTTGGTCCGCAAACCAAACTAAACAATGTACGCACAAACTCGTCAAAATGCAGAATGCGGATTGGTCGAACACAATATTTTGACGTTATAATATTGATAGTCAAAAGTTCTATGAGCTCTTACAACTGTTGACCACTGAATAATTACTTTCTTTGACTTGTAATTACAATGAATTTAAGCGGCTTAATTTAGGAATTGTTGACTCTTATTGAAACTACACTAAAATTGGCAAAATTTAAAAAAGCCTGATTACAGTCATGATAGATTAATTGACTTAATCATTTAGATTCATTGACTAATATAAACTATGGCTCTTTCTCAACACGTTAATGCACTTAATTTAATTTCGCAAAAATTGTAGCTTAGCTCCATTGCCCCCCAAGGCGATGATATAATAAAAAAATGAGAATAAATTACATAAAACTGGACAAAAATGGATGAAATGAAACAAAATTAGGTAAAATTATATAAAATTAGATAAAAATTGAAATAAACTTATTAATAACAAGATAATTCGGCGACGCACGACGAAACGACGGCACGGTTGGCGCAGTGGTTAAGCGATTGACTGCTGCACTGCGTGTCGCGGGTTCGATTCCCACACGGAACAAATATTTGTATGGCCTACAAGTAGTTGTTCCGGGTCTGGCTGTTTGTGTATGTGACTTTAAATGTTTGTAAACGCACCCACGATACAGGAGAAATTCCTAGTGTGGGGCAACGTATTTAAAAAAAAAAAAAAAAATCAATTTAATTTACTTATTCCAAGGAGATTGTAATGGGAGTGGCAATGGACTCCAGATATCGAGTAGCAGTGTTCAGGAATCTCAGTTCAGAACTCGCGAAGACATCTGTTGCTAATATGGGTGAGGGCTAGGTACAATGGACTGACTTTGAAGGCTATGGTACTGGTTACCGAGGTATTGAGAATAGAGGCCGTTGGCGAGAGCGAAGTGTGTGTCTACTGGATAATGGAATGTTAAAGGTGATGAATTGTAGTAAAAAGGATTTGAAATGGGTACCACGAATTAGTCTGATGACATATTTGACGGGACTAAGATTTCTCCTTACTTTTAAATTTCGGTAGCCCACCATTCCTAGCACAAATGGTGCTGGATACATGTACGGGTAATATCCATGCGAACAAAATAATTCTGAACCTTTTCGATGACCAGTTCATAAACTTTTTCATGGGGGTTCCAGATTGCACTGTTAGTCTCTAGAAAACTGCAGATGAAGGAATTGTACAGTATCGTTAGGCCTTGACGATTTGTGAAAATTTTGGCCTGACGCTAGACAAAACCTAAGTTTTTGCGGAACTTGTGGCAGGTCTGTAGTATGTGCTGGTTAAATGTAATGTGTGGATCAAACTGAGCACCCAGATTGCGTACGGTTAAAACGCGTTTCAGGGGCTCATTGCTGATAGCGTGCTGTTGCGTTCGTTGTGTGTTGTGTATGGGTTGTGTGGTTTTTTTATAGAGCTCTAAGTGTGAATGTCAAGTTGAAGTGTGGCCGTAACACTAGAGTTATCTACTGGAAAAGCAACTTTGACATCATCAGCATACATTAAGACTGTGGAGTGTTTTACATGTGAGTGTTTTACAAGATCGTTAACTACTATTAGAAAAAGAAGAGGCCCAAGTTTAGTGCCCTGCCCAATGCCAGAAGTGACCGAGTAGCGCTCCGAATTGGCATTTTTGTATGTTACAAATTGCTTGCGGTCGTGCAGATAGCTCGCAAAGAATTTAAGTGATGACATAGAGAGACCTGCCAATGCCAGTTTACTTAGAAGTATGTCGTTATAAATCCGGTCAAAGGCCTTCTGGACGTCAAAATAAGCCACATCAATCTGCTTTTTGTCGTTAATATTGGTTTGAGTTGGAAGTGAGCTGTCATTCCACTTGATGCTAGGGATTATTGACAGCTCACTTTAAGCTCACTTCATCTTAGTTTTCACGGGGACATTTTTACAGAATAGCAATACCCTACTGTTGTTGAGAAGCCTCTCAAAGAGATTTTGTTTATAGAACCTCTCTTGTTTATAGACAAACAATCCAACAATTACCTATCACATTGTGCAAATATTAGCTTAGTATTTACAGGGAACGCCGCGATTCCCAACATCAAATTCAGAACTTCATCCTGTGAGGAAAATGTCGCCAGGAAAGTTTTGAGTATGAATGTGGGTGGCTATACAAGTAGGGGAAAACCAAAGAAACGATGGATGGACTGTGTGAAAGATAATTGGTTAGAAAGGGAGTGACTAATGAGATGACGACTAATAGAGAAGTATGGAAGGAAAAGACATGTTGCGCCGACAACAAATGAATGAGATAACGGCAGGCGAATGATGATCCTGTGAGGCAATCTACTCTTCAACTTCACAAACGTCCACACATTGGTTAAATGTATCCGTGCATACAATACAGGGGACAGTGATAAGGTGCAACACATCATGGCGGATTTGCGAGCGTCGACGTCGTTTATCACGTGTCTGTCCAGGGGCGTACGTAGTTAGAGAGCGCCTTTATTTTTAGGTTTATCTAGTTTTTTGACTAGGAATTTAGGACGCAAAGAGTTGTGTGAGTGTGAGTGTTAATGCCGAAATGGAGTGCCCTAGAAAGACATTAGTGACATAATTGGTGATATTCTTCAGAAAGGTCAGGTGCGTAGTACTCGCAACCGGCGTGCGTGTATGACCAGATGTATGAATGTAAACGAGGCATAATGAGTATGTAAGGATTGTAGCAGGTGGCGCTCTGTATTTTCTGCCTACCGCTATAGGAAGAAGGCGTGACGTTATGAACGTGTATGTAAATTTAGGATGACTAGATGATGGCAATAGTAATAGCGATGACTTGAAAATTGAAGTTTATGGGTAAATGTCCGTATATGCACTGTCCATCTATAAACAAAATGGAACATAATGTATGCATTTTTCAGCTATGTAAGTTTACCAAAACTAACCAGAATAAGGACGTAGTGTCCTTATTCTGGTTAGTTAATACGAAAAAAATACTTAAATGAACATTCCTTTTAATAACTAAACAAAGTAAATATGAACGGGTGGACTAATGTGAAATTAGGTTGTAAATATGTAAGTTATTCTTGATACGAATTCAGTGTTACTATTTACATACAAGAAAAAAACCCGACTGCAAAAACACTTAACTGAAAAGGGAATAAAACCAAGCATTATAATCTGTTAAATTTTGACAAACAAAAGTTACACCATACTTTAGGTTATTGGTTTTTTAGTTTTTATCATTTCTCATTCCAAATTACATTAAAAAATATAATTTGTATATATTTTTGTAATCACCTTTTAAAACCCTTTATTTTGATACCCCACTCGATAGGGTAGGGAGTATCTTAATATACCCAGTGATACTCGCGCAATAAAGACGAATCTAACGACATATCATTCATCAAAATCGGTTCAGCCGTTTAGTAGTTACGAGGGAACATAGAGACGGACTTACATACATACATCGAAACACATAACCCTCCTTCACCGCAGTCGGGTAAAAATAGCGTAAAATCTTCGATTTTCACCAATAACAGCTTCGACGAAGCCTCTTACAGCTGAGCCAAAAATAGAGAATAAAAATCCAGACAGCCGTAGACATAATATTATGGGAAAGTATAATGCTGTTGAAAATATCTTGGAAATAAAACCACGACGAAAGTCTTCGGGACCGCAAAAACTGTTCAGTATTCTACCGCGGCGCTACGGGGAAGCAGAGAGGAATGAAAACGTTACGGTGATGAGGTAGGAAGATAGGAGAAGTACAACTCTGTATGATTATGTAAAATGCTTGAATGTCATTTATTCTTGTTGTTTTATACTGGGTATTTTTATAAATACCCAGACTACATAATGTAAGAGAGCAGTGGTGGTCCAGTGGCCCCGACTTACGAGTTGTAAGTCATGGGTTCGCAGTTTACTTTGTGTAAATAATTTCATCACCACTGCTCTCAAAACGGTGAAGAAAAACTTCGTGAGGAAACCGGCATGTCCGAGAACCAAAAATTCGAAGACATGACATCTACCAACTCGCACTAGGCTCGCGTTGTAGATTACAGCAAAAACCCTCTTGAAGAGAGGAGGTCGATGTCCCAGCAGTGGAAACGGGTGTCCAGTCATTTCACCAAAAAATAATTTGCAAATTTTCACTTGAAAAGTAATGATTGGCAAAAACATGATTTGTTATTTTATCATTATACTCGTACAACCACAAGTTTGTCAAATAATTCACATAAAAAAATAATTATCCGATAAACTTTTTTTTTCCTAACGTATTATTTGACAAACAATTCATTTTTTATTCATGTTACGTCATAAAACAACGTCTGGAATAAAAATGTTCTACACATTGCATTATGTAATTTAATAAAAACAAAACTTATTAAACAGGCAAAAGGAATGACCCTTTTGCCTGTTTAATAAGTTTTGCCTGATTAATTCATAAATCAACAAAAAATATTTTATTTAAAAACAAATTGTCAGAAATGACTAATACGAAACGCCGAAATATTTTAGAAGGCAAAAAAAAAGGTTAGGTTAGGTTAGAACGACTAAAATTATGTAGAAAAAATACTTTAGTAGGTTTAAAGAACTTCAGTACTTGCCTGCAAATTATTTGACCCAAATGGAAATTGCAACCAGGATCACTTTGTGACTGGTTTAGAAAATTTATTATAACATTATATTTTGTGTAAACGTGATTTTTCCAAAAGAATCTAAATTTTAAATGAAAAATGTAGAATAGATGACTCATTATTATAATCATATTGAGAGCTTGTCATTACTGGATAGAGTTAGCCTCGTTAATTATATCTGTTTTCAAAGTTGTATCAACACAACTATAGGAATTGTCGTTGTACTTGAATTAGCTGTTTCTCGACCAAATCCAGTTGTTTTCAGACTGACCAATAGAATCGATTAATTAACATGCGAAACATTTGTAAAGATAAATATTTGCTAAATAAATGTTTGTAAAGCGAGTGTTTATGAAATAAAACATTTACGGAATAAGTTGTTTGTAAAACAAATAGAATACGAAACGTTGGTTGTTAACAAAAAAATTGTCAATGGTGTTTTGGTGAAACATTAGTGACCCGTGGGAACATTATAGGCTGATTACTGGTATAAGTACTGAAATTATTCCTAATTGGTTATGTACGGCTTGCTATGTGAGCCAAATTTCAGTTTCCCATAAACTAAAACATCTAAAGCCCGTCATACACGACGTTTGTAAAAATCAACTTTATCCCCAGGGCATTTGCGTCTTGTCTTTTCCCTCTTTCTTCTTTATTGTTACCTGAAGACAGTTTAGATTAGATAGCAATGTATTCATCCCAACTACCGAAAAAAAATATCGTGACACCTATAAACATAATTAGGAAAAATCGGACCCGCCGGGAAGATTAAAAAAAATCTGATGATTTTCTTCCAGACATCCATTTCACCTAGGCCGAGCCTTCTGCCTACCCTGTGTCACCCGTCACCCAAGTTTCAATATAATTAGAGCGAACGGCACCTTTTCAATTGGTTCGCGGCGAACTTCTACCGTTGGAGTTGCTGCCTCTGATTTTATAACTGCACCCCTGATTGTTCATTCTTACTGCGGTTGCTGCCAGATTATGTTAAAAGGTACAGGAAAGTTAATTTGGATATGTTTCTGCAGTTTAAGATTAGCTGGGGGAAGAAATGGGGTTTTTTTGTGAATTTATCTTGGTAAAGCGTAGACTTTTTATTGTTGTAGTTGGTGTTTTAGACCACTAATAAGCACAATTAGCCTACAATGTTCCCTACTGAGACACAAGCCTTTTCACTTTGAGAGGGAGTGGGCCGTAATCCAACACGTGGGCCCAATGCTGGTTGGTAGACGTCACATGTCTTAGAATTTTTGGTTCTAGGACATGCCGGTTTCCTCACGGTGTTATTTGCTTCACTGTTTTAAGAGCAGTGGTGATGAAATAAACTACATACAACCTATTTACAACTCGTAAGTCGCGGCCGTTACCACTGGGCCACCAATCTCTCCATCAAAACGTCATACAAATAGTTTTCTGACAGCTGCGCGCACAGATTACTCTAAGCCGACGGCACGCGAGTCGATTGCCGACTTAACGGAACGTTGCCATTTTTAAATATTATACTTTATTTATTTATGTAGAATTAATTATTGTATATTTATTTTATTTTTATATCATAATTATATTTCATTGTATGCTGCACCGGTCGACGTCATAACGTCAACGCCGGCTGTCACTGAAAACCAGCGCTCGGGCTCTGTCTTGCGTAGGGTCGCAGCATTATGCTGAGCGACGTTTTGCGTGGATGTGACGCATATTTTCCCTATACTTGTTTCTTTTTTTAATTTGTTCTTTTTTTTTTTCTTTCTTTCTTCCCATTATGATTATGTTCACCTTCAAAGTAAATGTTTGTGAAGACGTAACGATGTTTGTGATTTAATCATGCATAAACGCCTGGACAGATTTGGATACATTTTGGCATAAGATAGTCAATGCACGGCCAAGGAGCGATAATGTTAAGCAATTTTCAATCGGCTTCCTTTCTCACATACTTAACAAGCGCAAGTCACCTTTTCGAACTGTCAATTTTATTCAAAATGTTGGCTATGACGTTTTTTATTTTTTTTGGGTGGGAAATTATCAAAGTACTTCTCCCGCTCTGGGCGGAGCGGGAGGGCGTGCCAGACTTACTGACTAAAACCCACCCGTGTTCCTTCAGTTGCCTGTACGTTGCCAGGGGCCACGGTATCCCTTTCGGACTTTCCCGCAATGTTGGCTATGACTTAGGCTTTAAAATATAAGAGGCACGTGAAAACTAACCAGAGGTCATCATCATTAGCTGCCTAGCCTTTTCCCAACCATGTTGGGGTCAGCTTCCAGTCTAACTTGATGCAGCTGAATACCAGTATTTTATATGGAGCGACTGCCTATCTGACCTCCACAACCCAATTATTGGGTAATACGATACCCATTGATAAGACTGTTTGACATTCGGAATTTTGACGACCCATAATGACTGTCAAAGATCTACGAATGACAAACCAGGACTAATGGCTTAACGTGCTTTTCGAGGCACGGAGGGGTCTCGATATGTACAGACGGTCACCTATCCACGGAACAACCGCGGCAAGTGTAGCATAACCTGATAGATCGACCCATGCGGCTGTTATTACTTAGCCACGAGCCCCTCAAATAAAATTTAACTTAAAGGTGCTTAATAGGACGACACGTAGACACGTCAATAGACACGTAGGATACCTCTAGAATTAAGATATATTAACTAATTTGTTTAGAATACTAGCAAAACTCTAACAACGACTAACTTAAAGACACTTAGGTATGAAGAGATACTAAATAATATACCAGCATGGATGGAAACTTGGCATTCAGTTTTCGGTTACTGACTCCACCAAAACATCAGTAAAAGTCAAAAATAAATACAGAAAACTTCCTCAACTAAAACAATAATACAATAAGATGCTGAAACGAAGTGCGGTCCCAGTAAGTTACTGAAATCAAGACGCAACTTACGAGTACTGTTCTTAAACTTCTTGGAGTTATACTTATTAGAGTTAATACTTTTTAACTCTGAACGCTGTTAAGTTTGAAGCGACTATAGTACAAAGCTCGAGACTGTAACTGTTACTGACCGACAATTGAAAGGGCGGTAAGTTCAGAACTGTTAATTTTATATTATTTATTTTTATTTGGAAAAACAATCTTTTGGCCATTGTTTTTGCTGCTGCAGTATGATAACGGTTTAGAAAGGTTTTCGTAGTTTACAATTAATAATTATACGATTTTTCGGATGCTTAAAAACCACCTGTAAATTTCAAACCCTAATAAACCAATTTCTTTTTAAATCAGCAACTTTCGTTTTAGCAGAAGCTAAAGCAGTAGCTTGGGTAATGGTAAAAAGATTGTCAAGTGCGTGTCGGACCACGTACAATGAAGGGCTTGTAAGGCAAAGTTGGCTTTGTACGCACAAAATTTGTGAGATTTACCATATTATTTTAAGACCATAGACTTCTTATAGGTTTTCCTGTAATCTCTACGCATAGAACTATTTTCAAAAATACAGAGAATATATAATAGCTTAGTACTTTCTGAGATAAGAGAGATTTTACGCAATTTTATTAAGTACCTTTCAAATTTATATAAAAAATATTAAAAAAATATACTTGGGACTCTCATAGTAATGCTGTTCATTTGATATATATGTCACACGGTACAGTGTGCAAAACTTTTTTTTTTTTTCTTATTTCTCTGTCTGTCTGACAGACACACGATCCTACAAGGGTTCCAGTTTTTCATTCGGACATACGGAACCCAAAAAACGACAAATTACCCTACAAATTAAACTAAGCCTCTTTGAAATAATAAATTTTTTCCCCTAAAAATCTGAAACCATTAAAAATACAACGCATTAGAGAAAAGTAAATGAATACATTGTTTTTATGGAAATGCGACAAGTATAATACGACCTGTCGGCCCTTGTTTCACATTCAACTTGTTGAAATATTTAGTACAACAAACAGTGGGTAAATGGGGTAAGATATACCGGTGAAATTACAGGCATATGGGACATTTGTATCTGGCAACTCATCGGACAAACCCTTGGTGTTGAAAGTGAATATTGACAACAGTTAGGCACCATTTTTTGGTGGGTGTGGCCGTCGTCGGCCAATTTGCCAAGACCAAATACTACAAGAATGATAATGGTAACGAAAAAACCAGCCAAGTGCGAGTCGGACGCGCACAAGGGACACCTTTTTCATAATTTTTGAAGATATAAAAAGAAAAGAATTTGTTCTCTACTCGATGAGCTCTAGACAATGACACCCCACATACCAGGGTTAGATTTTCAAAATAAAATGTTTATTATATAGCCCTTTAATTTTTATTTTTTTTTGTTATAGTCGTAACGGCAATAGAAAAGCATAATCTGTGAAATTTTCAACTGTCTACCTATTACGGTTCATGAGATACAGCTCGCTGACAGACAGACGGATTGCGGAGGTTAGTAATAGGGTTCCGTACCCGAAGCGTGCCACGGAACCCGAAAAATCGTTATGCCCGAAAAAACAAAAGACACTTGGCACTTGAAACGCCATCTAGTATGGTTTCAAACTACACTAGATGGCTCTTTATTAACACATAATATACAGCGAAAGGAACTTGTTGTCCAACCCAATGTACCACGACACCCGACTTAAAAAAAAATGTGTCTATTTGAATTAAGAGCAGGCTCCCTACAGACAAGTTCCACGCAAGCTCCACCCCCATGCACCCGGCCACTCCATAGCACATAGCTAAACGCTAACACATCAATAATAAAGTTGAATATCGCGTGCGCTCTTTGATCGTGTTCGAGTACGGAACTAAATGGCGTAAGTCCCAATTCTTATCTACTATATAAAAATAAGTCGGGTTTTCCTTCCTGACGCTATAACTCCAGAACGCACGAACCGATTTCCACGGTTTTGCATTCGTTGAAAAGGTCTCGGGCTCCGTGAGGTTTATAGTAGGTAGGGTAGGTAGGGTAGGTAGGGTAGGTAGGGTAGGTAGGGTAGGTAGGGTAGGTAGGGTAGGTAGGGTAGGTAGGGTAGGTAGGGTAGGTAGGGTAGGTAGGGTAGGTAGGGTAGGTAGGGTAGGTAGGGTAGGTAGGGTAGGTAGGGTAGGTAGGGTAGGTAGGGTAGGTAGGGTAGGTAGGGTAGGTAGGGTAGGTAGGGTAGGTAGGGTAGGTAGGGTAGGTAGGGTAGGTAGGGTAGGTAGGGTAGGTAGGGTAGGTAGGGTAGGTAGGGTAGGTAGGGTAGGTAGGGTAGGTAGGGTAGGTAGGGTAGGTAGGGTAGGTAGGGTAGGTAGGGTAGGTAGGGTAGGTAGGGTAGGTAGGGTAGGTAGGGTAGGTAGGGTAGGTAGGGTAGGTAGGGTAGGTAGGGTAGGTAGGGTAGGTAGGGTAGGTAGGGTAGGTAGGGTAGGTAGGGTAGGTAGGGTAGGTAGGGTAGGTAGGGTAGGTAGGGTAGGTAGGGTAGGTAGGGTAGGTAGGGTAGGTAGGGTAGGTAGGGTAGGGTAGGTAGGGTAGGTAGGGTAGGTAGGGTAGGTAGGGTAGGTAGGGTAGGTAGGGTAGGTAGGGTAGGTAGGGTAGGTAGGGTAGGTAGGGTAGGTAGGGTAGGTAGGGTAGGTAGGGTAGGTAGGGTAGGTACGGTAGGTAGGGTAGGTAGGGTAGGTAGGGTTGGTAGGGTAGGTAGGGTAGGTAGGGTAGAGTAGGTAGAGTAGTTTGGTAGGGTAGGTATAAGTACTTAGTGCTACCCGTGCGAAGCCGGGCCGGGTAAAGCTAGTTTCTTATATAACTAAAGTAATAATTAACATAGAGGAAAAATATCTTGCGGCTGGATAATAAACTATATGTTCTTACTGTGAATACTTATTTTAGATATAAAAAATTAGAAATCTTCATTTTATTTAAATAATCTGTAAAAAAAGACATGATTGTTGAATTAAAAATGAATCGAGTGAATATGTTACAATTACATAACTGTCTTGTATATGGAAAGAAAAAGATCCAATAAATCATATACTAAATTTCCATTTTGACTGTATGCGTGGCTGTTTCAGAATATTTATGCAAATTAACATACAATTTAGGGAGCCTCCTCTTACACATCGTTAATTCTGTTGAATTGGTTGAGCTAATGACTCCTAACTAGATGCGCTGTAACTTCTTTCCTGTCCTGAGTCTTCTTCTTCAAGTTTCTCGGCAGTTATACCCTATAGCTATTCCTAACCAATTGTTTCTGTCACTTTTAATTTTAGTATTATCTTCCGGAAAACCGTCCCTTAATTTATATTTAATATTTTTTCTTCGTAGAAGTGACTAAGTTTAATTGTGTCTTATTATTGGTTGCAATAAAGTGTCTTAAACCTTAACCAAAGAGTCTTTAAGTTTAGAATAAAGAGGAAATAAATAATTAAAAAAAAAAACGAGCGAGCCTTACAGTAGTCACATATGATATTTAACATCTGACATCTCACTTTGATAATAAGCAACAATAAGGTACTATGCAACATTAAAGGGACTTCGTCAAGCTCGTCTTCGTGGCCAACTCTAGCACCGCGCGCGCTCATTGGTCAAATCAAATAGCGCGCGCTTCCCCGGCTTCCTGTGGCACACTTCCGTCCCTTTTCATGAAATCACTCCTACAGATTTAATTATAAAGATTAAAAAAAAATTGATTGCAGGAAAGCGAGAGGAAAGATGTTTTACATAAAAAAACTTTTCACCCCCCTTCTTATTCTTCGTCTTCGACTCGCTGGCACGACAGTATTTCAGATATTGTCGGCCAAAAACTTCGCTACTTCCATAGTGTCGTCGGTGGCATCGCAATCCATTTTTTGTTTTTTTTTGTTTGGGAATTTATCAAATAACTTTTCCCACTCTGGGCGGAGCGGGAGGGCGTGTCAGACTCTTACTGACTAAAACCCACCCGTGTTTCTTCAGTTGCCTGTGTGTTGCCAGGGGCCACGGTGACCCTTTCGGACTTTCTCGCGACCGGCATCGCATTCATAAATAAAAACAGTATACTGTACCCCGCGGGGTAATTGGGTAACATACTAACAATAGCAATGGCTTTCATTTTTACAACATTCATTATGTTATTTACGTTGTTGAGCAACCAAATTTTTCGAACATATGAAGCAATGGATTAGCGATTTCCTTCAAAGTCATTCAGATTGTGATTGAAAGTGTGTTACGCAATTAGAATGCAGATTGGATATAGAATTAATAGCTCAAACATAATCTCGATCAAGTGAAGTTATTAGTACTTATCTACCTCCGTCAGAATCTGACAGTCGTAATTGATCTCTTGTCATTCGCAGGACGTATGGGTATCTCATAGCCAGGTAAACTGAAGGTTGATTGACTAATTATAGTAAGTGTACTATACCTACCTATAGGTACTGAGGGTTTAGGTAGTTAACTAACTAAAGCAGTGGTTCCCAAAGTTGACTGGACCGCGACCCACCTAACAAAAACATGCAAATTCAGGACTCAAATCTTGGCTGTCATGGAGAAAAAAGGGGCATACTTTAACTATATGAAAAAAAAAAAAGAAAAAACATTCAGTTACAATCAAAAATTTTAATACTTAATTAAATACAAGGAGTGCTATTTCAATGACAAGGATGTATTTGTTTCCAATTTTTTGTCATTATATCTTTAGTATCAACTTCAATTTTAGTTACTTTTAATGGCAATGCGTTTGATACGTCCAACTTATTTTGATATTTAGTTTTAATATTAATCATAGCTGAAAATCCATTTTTCAAGGCCCACCCAATATTCGCTTGTATCAAACTCAACTCAACTCAAAGCATTTATTTCAAATAAACCAATTACAGGCACTTTTGAATTGTCAAGGGGTCGTCGCCCATTCAAAACCGTAGTAGGTACCTATGGAGAAGAACGGGCAAGAAACTCCACGGACCGTCTTTTAAATCAAAATATGGTTACAAAATAATGGTTACATCATTCATGTTGAAGTTATACATGTGAGAACGATGCAAAACATTAAAAGCGTCCATTAGAAATAAAAATAAAAACTAATTCAAACATTAAATTAAATTAAAATCGCCATGGCAGCAAAGAGATGATCAGTCTCTACTGACGGCGCCCGTTCACCATTCATCTCAACCATTTTGAAGGGAGCTAAATGATCCAACTCACGCGCCACCACCAGCGAGACATTAGAGTGAGCATGACATACTCTCAGCCGCCAGGGCAGATTCAAGTGAATGAAAGACATACCCCGTACCTAAATGGTAGCTTTAAAGTCGGTACATAGTACTCATACATGTGCTATGCAATTATACAATGCTAAGACATTTAATTTATACGATGTATAGTTTGGGAACCACTGAACTAAAGGTAAACAAAAAAACCACGTGACGAGAGAGCTGTTAAAGGCTGTCTGGTTAACCGACTAAACGTAATACCTGTCACTTCAGATGTCATGCTACGTCACAGTCAACGTTATAATTCGTTGAGGTTTAAAAAACCTGTCTTTTTGAGCTCTTTACAATAGACAGATTACATAATATTATATTATTATTATAAATCTTTCTTAAAATTGTGCTCAAGCAGTTACATCTATGAAAAGTACCTAATTTAAGAATAAATGATAAAGTTTTACATACAAGAGGAATCTATCGTAAAAATCGAAAATAAATGTAACATATTTTTAATCAAGAAAGTGTCACCTATTAAATAACCTTTTTACGATTTGTTTACCTTTATTTAATTACCTATACCAATCGAGTATAGGCTGTAACATTAGATACTGTCATAAAGCTTGATTTACAAGGTGCGATTAAATTACCAGTGGCATGTCATAAGTTGAAGCAGTAATAAAAGTTACACCGTCTAAATAGTGTTTAGACGATGCAAGTCATTAGTTGGCTCAATTTTATTGTATGCCACAGGCAAGAAACTTGCATCGTGTCACTGGGGCTCAATTATAATTGTAGGTGTTTTCAAGTCGAAAGTGAATAGATAGATTCATTTATTTGCCTGAAATATGGTATTTTACAGATTTTATAACAAATACACAATAGTTCTTCATACTCCGCCAACTAAATTCGGCATGCAAATTTTGTGAATAACAATGTTTCTAATTTAAAAAAAAAAAATTCAATAGTCAAAAAAAAAAAGTACTAAATCAAGAATTGTCTTAATGATCAAATTATAAATGTCAACTAAAAATATTAAATTACAAATTTTCTAAAAATACAAATGATAACCAAAGAAATTAAATTACAAAATATGATGTCAATAGCTTAAAATAAAAATGTCAAATGTAATTTACATGTCCTGCAATTTTCCCATTTGTCCTAGAATTCATAAATTCCTTAATACTATAAAAACAGTTTTCTATAAGCTATGGTCTGAGATGCTTTTGAAATAGGCTGGTTCGCAATTCTCTAATAAAGTCAAAGTCAAATCATTTATTTCAAATAGGCCCGCATAAGGCACTTTTAAACGTCAAAAATTTACAAAAAAAAATTAATTGATTCTAGTTGCCCCTTCCAAAAGGTAGTTTTCGTATGGAGAAGAATGGGCAAGAAACTCCACCGTTACTCTTTTAAAATGTTTTACAATATTTTGTATAAGTACATTAGTTATATAATTATATGTGAGGACGATGCACCTAGAATAAAATTATTATACCACAATAGGTAAAAAGAATTAAAAATTAAAAATGAAGCAACAACAGATAAAATATCCTTCGGTATATTATTAAATATCTGTAATGCTATTCGAATAGCTTAGTTCTAGGTTAGCATGTTCCATTGTCGACCACACTAGCGCTTAAAGTAAGAGATAGTGGTCAAACGGAAGCCTATCGATGATAAAAAATTGTCAAGAAACGTCGCCAAGTCCTATCATAATAAGTGCGTGCTGTAAAACATCTTTTCAGAGTGATCAAAGAACTTCATATCTAAGTACCGAAAGACACCAAAGACTATTTTCTGCTAGCAGCGCTCGGCCGCTAAAGAAATCTCATCAACCAATAGTATCGCAGAATCAGATTTTTATGTGTCCCTTGTTTTTGTAAATGAACGAAAAAGACAGTAAACATTAAAATTAAAAACTTTCTCATTTTTGTTTGTTTTGTTCTGTTCCTAGTGGTCGAAAAAGGGTCAGACATCTGTGATCATTGTTACAGAGCCTTTAAAACACACGAACAACAAAAAAGCAAAAATGACAAAATATCGGTCGACGCAAATAGAGGCGTTAAACAGATGTGGTCATCGTGTTCACGGGATTTTGTTTTCAAACTGCTTAGATATGAAGTTCTTCTATAGTACACTATCGAAACGAAAACGTCAATCAATTTTCAAATAGATCCGTTTCCCGGATAACATCGGGGACAATATTGAACTGAATATACAATGTCGTGTCCAGATCTTAGAATTGATCATTTTATGAAGTGTTCGACCATTTCATGAAATGGTTGTATTTTATGAAATGGCCAGCTAAAATTGACCATATAAAACGTCAACGTTTAATGACACGTCAGTTGACGTTTGGCCATATCATTAATGTAGGGTATCAATGGTTTAAGGTGTAGTAAGAAACGTCAAGTAACTACGACCAACTTGGAAGTAGCGGTTGTCAGTCGAGGCCCGCAAGGCCGTGGGTGATGGCCCATATATAAGATTTTATGAACCTTCCAGAGATTATCAGAATGATTACGAGTTACCCTGATTATGAATGCAAACACTATAAAGTACATAGATTTGTGGCGGCATCTACATCGTGCGAACTACGCATCAATGACCTGACGTCACACAAAATTCTGACACCGCACAAATCCTGCATCGCGCAATTAGAGTTTACCGCGCGAACGACATATAAGACTATCCGCCATCAACCATTGGGCAGTTGCCCGCCAGACACGACACCCGTCTGGTTGGTGGATCCTCCCTGTTCTATTGTCGATGAGTGAACTTTACACTCTGTTCCTTATGAAGAACAGAGTGTCAAGTAAGCCACACTCAGAACTAACCTTTAGAGGTATGCCTCTAAAGGTTAGTTCTGAGTGTAACTAAATATAAATCCAAGCAGTTTAACGGGTGTAAAAAGACGCATAACTATGTCACTTGTAATCCCCGTTATTGTGACTATTGTTTTTACTGGACCATATATGTTTAATTTTGACCATTCATAATGAAAATTGAGATATTGAAGGTCAACGTTCAAATTTTTATTTGAAATAAACTTGACTTTGCGGGCCGTGTTGTGCTAAGAATAAAAGTCGTTTCTGAGCAATAATGTTTGCTCAATATTATTTAGTTTAATGCGTAGATAGTGCTGTGTGACGGATCTTTTTACACCCTGTATAAAGTACCTGGTTAGTTCTTCCTATAATGCAGAAGCTCTTTTGAGCATGTCCCTGCATGACAACCTATAAGTAACGCCTTTCAATCCACCCAATACGTACCAAAAGGTCTGACACAGGTGTCGAGAGTGCCACCCGAATCACTAGTGTGATGTAATAGTTCAAAGTGCGAATAATTGCATCGGTACAGTTAACCACGAACCGAGTTTCCATCGAATATCAACGTTCAAGATACAACTGAATTTTGTGTATCGAAATGTGACTTCAAATTGTGTAGGGATGTGAATATATGCAGTCCACACAGTCTATTAAAGTACGAAATTCAGTTTCACATACAGGATCTTTGTCCATTATTGTTATAGTCCGCGCGCAACTGCTAGTCACCGTCTGAGGTATGTGAGCGGTGAGACGGGGGAGGTAAACAAAGGCCAAGCTAACTCAGTCTGTCAATCGCGCCCTCCCCCTACCTCAGGCGGTGACTACCAGTCGCGTGCGGACTATACATTTTTCTTAAATGTGTGTGTTGAGATAGGAGCCTTTTTGACCCCACATCGGTTTTGTTTCCCATTATTTTCTAAGTTTTTAGGATTTTGTGCCCAAAGTGTGCCAATGGGACCCTATTACCTACTAAGGCTCCGCTGTCCGTCCGTCTGTCACAGGGCTGAATCTTTTGAACCGTAATAGGAAGATGGTTGAAATTTTCACAGAGTGAGTAGGTATTGCTATGGCCGCTATATCAGTAACTAAAAAAAAATATAACGTTAAAACTTAAAGCCCCTACAAGACAGTTTCTTTCGGCGTTTTAAAAAAATATTGTTTAATATTCTAGGGTGGTACGGAACCCTTTTTTATTGTTTGTATGCCTGTGCCTCCCAAATAAAATATTTTTTATACTGAAGTTTGAGAAACGAACGTAATAAACTTATACGCACTGAACACAGCATTTTTTTTGTTTATATTCCTCTTATATCCGGGAAAGCTATTTTGTAATGACAACGTCAATTTAAAAAAAAAAAATCTTTGACATAATAAAATCAAAATTCCAAAATGCCCATCGACTTTTATCGCAGACTGTACATCACTGTACCCGGCTCGTATTCATCAGTACCTGGCAGTATCCCCTAGTTCGTCCGCTTTGTCATCCTATACACAATGGTCCGACTAATTGCTGACAACTGACATTAACAATAATTAGTACGCACCTCCCTTTTGGGGTGTGGTTCGAAGGGAAAGGGGAGAGCGGGGAAGTTTTTGTTAAGGAATTTGTCAGTCTTTTGTTTAGAACTTTTCGTTTAGTTTTCGAAGAACTGCCTTTGTTTGATTGGCAGTTGATTTTGGCTAACGATTGATGACGCTTACACCTGATTTCCGTCTATGAATGTACCTACTTAAATTAAACATGTGTCTTTGTTGAGAAAAGGCTGAGAATAAGCTTGGTTTAACTTAGGGTAAGAGTCATCCAAATTAACGTAACTAAATAGCTGTTGAATCTGTCTGTAATCAAATGGAAAAAAAATACCGTCATAAAAATGAAAGCAAATTAGTCGAGTCCATTATAAAAGACTCTTGCCCAGTTTCTGAGGTATTCGATCGATATATTCGGTCCGATATATTAACTCATTGCGTTTCTGGTCATTCAAAACTGAAACTGAAGAACTTTGCTTAATCAAATAGCTGTTGAGAGTTTATCTGTGGACTTTAGAAACCACCCTGTTTATGCCTATAAGAAAATTTGAAGATACATTAACATAACATCACGCCTGTAATCCTCGAAGGGTTAGGCAGAGGTGTGCCTATAGCACACCCACATTTCGTCAGTTATGTTTAAGTGTAATAGGGGGCGAGCCTATTGCCACCACGCGGGCACAAATCCAGACTCCGAGCTGCTAGTGAGAAATTTCTAATGGAAAACAACGAGATACGTCTACCACTAAGAGATAATAGAAGATTTTTTTATTCTGCACAAACAAGACACACATTAAGTATAAAGCAAACCTAATATAATACGAAGTAGCTAACATCCTCGTATTCGACAGTAAAACATTTAAAAAAAAGAGAGAAAAAAAAAAAATCACAATTTATTTTTATTTATTCATTTGCAAAATTTACACACAGTTACAGGTTAGGCTAAATCTTAAGTTAACATTGTATTGCATACCTACTAGATATTAATATTATTTTGTTAATGTTGTATTGTAAATGGACATATTAGAGCACAACCAAGTACGATTATAATATTTTCCCTAATACATTAAGTTCAATAGAAAATATCTTCATTTTCCCCCAAACCCAATTGTAATCAAACTTACTTAATTGTAACTTAAGGCACACCCCAAATGGATACTGGCAGTTTAACTTAAAAGCATTATTGTTTATTTCGGGGAACACGAGATTCATCACTTAATACTGAAATTTGGGTGAATTTTTCAGCTTTTATCCTATTCTGATTAGATTTATTGTTGTTCGTTTTATATACTTTCAATAGGTGCCTATTTATACAAAATAACTAAAAAAAAAAAAACTAAAAAAAATTGCAACAAACTGTTAGCCCACGCTCGCACGGACGTATAAATATCGCGGCGGTATTTTACCGCGCACTGGATTTTCGAGCCGAGCGTTGATAATCCAATGCATTAGGACGCACTCTCGTCCCACTCAAACACACTGTTGGATTTTCAAGTCTCGGCGCTAAGCAGAGCGTTGAAAATCCAGTGCACGAAAAAAAATCGCCGCGAATTTATTACGTCTTTGCGAACGTGGGATTCTTCTTCTTATGGTTACCGAGGAAGGTTCTACGTTTATTTCTGGAGTGTTGTAAATCTGTATATATTACAGTGCACCCTAGCTTTTTGAGGTACAATTGGTAACCGCAGAAGTTAGTTTAAAACAGCCAGGAAGACATGGATACCCACACGTTTAACATTTTCCTTAGCGGCCGTTCACATGGCGCTGTACAATATTTTGAGGCAAAATGTTGGGATCACAAGACAACATCCCACTGTTCATACAGTTAAAAATAAATGCTGTAGGATCATCATCATCATTTCAGCCGAAAGACGTCCACTGCTGGACAAAGCCCCCCCCCCCAAGCACCGCCACTTCAACCGGTTCTGTGTTTCCCGCATCCAGCGAATTCTTGCGGTCTTCACAAGGTCATCGGTCCAATTTGCCTTGGCCTTCTAACGCTACGTCTTCCAGTGCGCGATCACTGTAGGTACACTACTGCTGGAATTCTAAATAGTATAGTCAAATATCGTACTGATCGACACCATCTGAACGTCGGCTGAGTTACCTCTTCACCACAGGTCAGGAGATCGTATTGGTAAACCTGATGAAACCATGTTTTTTGGTCAATGCAAATAGCATAGTTTCATAAAATGTACTACGCTTTGAAATGGGCAACTAGCTTCATATTTCTGACTGTCCGACTTCTTGACAATTCAAAAGTGCCTGTAAATGGTTTAATTGAAATAAATGCTTTGAGTTTGAGTTTGTTATCGACGCGTTTTATTTTATTGGAAAAGGCTTCATTACGTCACGTCTGTCAAGAGACGGTGAGCCGCCACTGAGAAATGAGCGTTTAGGAAGAGGCGTTTCAGGAGTTGATCGAGCCCCAGTCTGCGTGCAGCTCAACGAGTCCACAGCTGTCTACAAGTATTCACCTAGAGTCTGTGAAATAGGGTAACAGGTATCAACGTGTGGCGAAAACCTAACTATTTTGTAATTCCTAAACTAGATTGTTTGTGTGTAAATTAAAGAAAAATTATTAAATGTGCTGAATATGATATGAGAAGTGTATCTCAATGTATTTTGAAAACATATATGTGCTTATATAAAATAAATATTGTTTTTTCCCACAGGTAGGTATTCAAAAAAGATTGGCTTTTATTCCACAATCGTATCTATTTTAAGATCTGACCAATACCTACTCAACATCACATTATGTGAGTAAGTATACAACATTTCCAACCCAATTGCCTTAGGGAAGGACAGAAACAATATATATTTATATGTACAATATATACACATATACGAACAACCGTTTGTCCCTCATGTCAAGTTGACCGAAAGTAATACTGTTGCTGATCAATAGGACGGAAACGAACTGCGTAAATCTATTACATTTGATACTAAGGAACGGTTTCCTTTGTATTTCTTATGTGTTACCCCTTATCTTTGGGTTTTCTTGTTTTTCAATGACGGTATAGAAGGGAAATGATGGAACGCTGAGATTGGCAATGAATGTCATCATACCCGGTTTGTGAGTCTAGAGAACTGAGTGCGAAAAGTGGCTTTGGTGTCGACGTGTTTTTATTATTACAACTTCTTAATTTAAAGAGGTTTTTATTCCAAGTCTTTTTTACTTCTCAACAACAAATCAATGAAAAAGATATATTTTTGATGTTTGTCCTACTTTCAAGACACTTTGAAGGGGACAGAATTGAGATAAAAGTGTTGACTAGCTCGTTTATTGCCAGGTAAAACTTTGTAATATAGTTCATACGGTCTATTAAGCTTAAATTGGTTTGTTTTGTAGTGTTCTAGATTTAGGTATACTGGGCACATTTTTATGTTCTCCTCGGTTTCTAATTTTCATATGTCAATGTTATGTTATTTTCATGGTTACTGAATTGCGAATTTTAGATGTTACTTAATTTGAATTGTAAGTGACTGTGCAGTTGATGTGCTTATTAGGCATACAAATAAATACCTTAACTCTTTAACAAGGACTTATCATGTCAAAGTCATATAATTTATTTCAATTAGGCACATAAAGGGCACTTTAGAACGACAAAATTTACAACAAAAAAGAATTGATACTAGTCGCTCCTTCCAAAAGATAGTTTTTGCATTGAGAAGAATGGGCAAGAAACTCCACCGTTACTCTTTTAAAATGTTTTACAATATTTTGTATAGGTACATTAGTTATATAATTATATGTGAAGACGATGCACCTAGAATAAGATTACTATACCACGATAGGTAAAAAGAATGAAAAATAAAGCAATGACAGATAAATTAATTATGTGATAGATGCTTGGTGCTCATATGCATATTTACAAACATTGTAAAATTATACGATATTCCTAACATTTTAACAAGTAATACTTAATGAGTCAGTGTGTGAGTTCAAGTAATCACAGAATGTAAAATCTATGTTATAAAAAATAATATTAAATACAATTAAATAAGCAACTAGTTTGATTTTGTCTAGTGGTACCTAGCAGCTGCTGTACTCGATTTGTGACTGATGATGACACAGGTCCTACAAAATTTGACAGTTCAACCTACGACAAAAAATTACAGTATGCCTTTCCTTAGGTCGACAACGTGTACAAATCGTCTCCAATTTTCATACAACACGACTACTACAATTGGCGCCGACATCAAAGCGAAAAAAGCGCTAAAAGCGAAACGAGCGAGAGGTGTGATTGTCAGTTTATTTGTGTCGGGAGTGTCGGCTAAGATTCCAATAACGGTGGACCGGTGTCTTGGTAATGATGGCGCGTTTGATGTCAAAAGAGAATTGAGATATGTCCTTTTATATCAGAAAGATTCAGTTCGGTTTCTGACGGATCGGTTGGTGGCTAGGTATTATTTTGTTAAAGTAATTATAAATCCACTACCAAATGAAAATGTTTTAAATGTGTTTCTTTTAAGTATTGATTATTATCCTAATGCTAAACTATATTACTATCATAGTGATAATCAGCATACATTATTCTTATCACCAAAAGAAAGATTCTGCTACCAATACTTTTTAAATAATCTATAAAATTGTCTATTACGATACTCCCAAGCAGAATAAGGCCTACTGTTTGCTGGAAACTAAATAATTCTTATTTTAGGTCCAATATAGTGACATCAACACGACTACCGAAAAGTAATGTATCAAGTTACATAAAAAATGGCGTCGAAAGATACCTACCAAAAGAAACCAGATAGACTACATTGACTACAAGTTTATTAGGGAGCTGCTCAATGTTGCGAGCTGTCAAAGAAAGTTTATTATAGTGCTTTATTTTAGCTTTTCCTTTTAGATGTGTCAAGTGTGTTATTTTTCGAGTTATTTCTGCCAAAGAATAGGATACCTGTTTTCAAGTCGTGTTAATTTTCACCATTTTTTTTTGTTATATTAAAGGCTTGGGTTTAACCACATAGTACCTTATTTGATCGTCTGCCTTATTGATCTAGTGTTGCGACTACTAGACCAATGAGGCAAACGATCAAGTCTCTACGACTGAGCTTGAGGTCCTGGGCTCAATTCCCGGGTCGGGCAAAGGTTCATTGGATTTTTCGATTAAGAATTTTCTCAATAGCAGAACAAGACTTGTGCCCGATCGATGGCAATAATCTCGCCCGGGTATAACACGGGATTTAAACATAACTACTGAAATATTGGTGTTATTATTACACCTCTGCCGAACCCTTCGAGGACAGGTGTAATGTTATGTTATGTATCTTACCTGATGTTTACCTGATGGTAAGCGACGACGTGGTACTTAGAATTAACCTATTCACTCGAGACATGAAAATAACCAGGAATTCTGAATTATTCGAAACGTTATGTGCGTACGTAAAATCCAGCTTATTATAGCGGTGGCGCATTGCACCTGTGGTTGACCGCCACTGATGAAAAGCGTTTCCGAAAATTTAATTAAATAGACATAAGTATTTGTCAAATAAATATTCTTGTAAAATGGAATTATAACACTATGGAGGGGCTAAGTAATAACAGCCACATGGGTCGATTGATCAGGTTAAGATACGCTTGCCGCATTCGGTCCGTCGATGGGTGACCATCTTTACATATCGAGACCCCTACGTGCCTCGGAAAGCACGTTAAGCCGTTGGTCCCGGCTGTCATTCGTGGATCTTTGACAGTCGTTACGGGTCGTCAGAAACCAGAACGTCTAACAACCAGTTTTACCAAGGTGTATCGTGTTACCCAGTAACTGGGTTGTGGAGGTTAGATAAACAGTTGCTCCATGTAAAATGGAATCATAACACTATTTATTTATTGGCGGCAGAAATAATTGTGCTACATACCCGGGCAAGCATGTTTGCAAGAAGCTCGATTATATATGTTCAAACTCAAACTCAAACTCAAAGCATTTATTTCAATTAAACCATTTACAGGCACTTTTGAATTGTCAAGAAGTCGGTCAGTCAGAAATATGAAGCTAGTTGCCCATTCCAAAGCGTAGTAGGTACCTATGGAGAAGAACGGGCAAGAAACTCCACGGACACTCTTTTAAATCAATTTTTTTTTTTACAAAATATTGGTTACATCATTAACGTTGAAATTATACATGTGAGAATAATGTAGAAAGACGTGCACGTTAAAACCGTCCGTAATAAAAATATAAAAAACAAAGAACAATTCAAAATTAAAATAAGCCAAAGAGATGACCAGTCTCTACTGACGGCGCCCGTTCACGAACATGACGCATGGATTAGCACCATTCAGCTCAACCATTTTGAAGGGAGCTAAATGATCCAACACACGCGCCACCGCCAGCGAGACATTAGAGTGAGCATGACATAATCTCAGCCGCCAGGGCACATTCAAGTCAATGAAAGACATACCCAGTACCTAAATGGTAGCTTTACAGTCGGTACATAGTACTCACACATGTGCTATGCAATTATACAATGCTAAGACATTGAATTTATACAATGCAAAGATAGTTTTTAAAATCTTCAGCAGCTCCAACGGTATTTTCAAATGTTAATCAATTAGTTTATGCTTGTGGAGCAGGACCAGCAATGAGCCAAGCATTTTTATCAATTATGTAATCCCCCAACTTATAATATGCCTGCCTATTAAGGTCACTTCTCAGTTAAGTAAATTACCTCAAAGATATGGATATAACGACTATTACCGATAAGACAGCCGTTGTTAGCTGAATATGAATAGTTTTGTAAATGAGTTTTGTAAAGAAGAATGTCATTTTTTCACCTGTGTATAGATGTGAAATAAATCTTAAAATTCAGCTAATTGAATTGTATATTAATTACGCTTACCACAATGTTAAAAGAAACGCAGGAAAAATATTTTGTAATATTTCTTTATGCTTATTCTAGGTCAATGGTAAACGTATTACCACGTTTTAAACGCACTTCAACTACCCTTTTTTTGCGACGTTCCATTTTACACACTGCTACTTGACTTTATTTTAACTCTGTTTTTGAGTTTTATACATTACTTTATGTTTTATTTAATCAGTAAGTATTTCTTTATTAGTCTTTGTATAATACAAATTATTTAAAAAAACATAATAATTAAATCAATTAATCATGTAGTATGCCATTGAGTTCGCACGACTGAAACGGATTTTTTTGACATTTGAGAGTTTTGCGATTACAATTTTTAATGACAATCATCGAGAGTCTAAGTAGTGACGTAAGGGCAGTTGGTTTCAAGGAATTCACAAAGTAAAAAAATACGTTTTAGACCATAGCTAGGTAAGTATTCCTATTTTAGACTAAACTTCGAGCTTTAATAATTTGTTTTAGCACATTTATTTCTTTATATTTGGCAACGATAAATCCTAACCTAAAAAAGTAACATTACTATTTTTTGGACTTCGTAACGTTTAAATCGTAAAAATGACTATATGACATTATTTTCTAAACTTACAGGTAGTCTTTTTACTGTACATAAACTTTCATTATCAGGTTTTTAAATGTATGGGAAGTGGGCATTGTTCTTTAGAAGTAGGTGTTAGGGGTGGTACTGCAGGGAGCAAGTGTTTGGCGATTATCGCAACGAAAAAACAGGCGACCTTTTGAAAACACGTTTATTAAGTTTATAACAAGAACAAGATGGCTGCGTGCGCAAAAAATTTAATATTCGGGCGTGCGCATAGTGCACACATTTGGAGGCAGACTGGCGGGAGTTCACAGTGTGACAAGCATGTCAGCGTGTCCCGCCTCTTAACTAGAATTGTTTTCTTAAAAACTAAACTAAAACTAGTGATGCTACTTTATTCATCAATTTTCTTAATTCTATTGAGCGCGTCGCTAACAGTAGGTACTATATAGCATATTCTATCTATATTCAAGCTGCGGTGGTTACATCAAATGCCTAGCTCTCCTGACAACATTACAGCTACAACTTACAAAAAGTATACCTCCCCTCAGAACAGTTCTAAATAAAAGTATACCTCCCCTCAGAACAGTTCTAAAAAAAAGTATACCTCCCCTCAGAACAGTTCTAACAAAAAGTATACCTCCCCTCAGAACAGTTCTAAATAAAAGTATACCTTCCCTCAGAACAGTTCTCACAAAAAGTATACCTCCCCTCAGAACAGTTCTAAATAAAAGTATACCTCCCCTCAGAACAGTTCTAAATAAAATCCATACGAAACAGACTTCCAACTCTTCAAAATTCACCCACATTAATTTAAACAAAGTAGACAGTTTTACACTTATAATTCGTATTATGAAGATTTATATCATTTTTCTCAGAAACTGGTTTATCAGTTGAGTTTTATATTCCTTTTGACACAACCGTCTCTGGCAAGTGTCGCGAGAATTGGAATAATTTATCCAAGAGATTTCCCAAAGGCATTGTAGGAGGACAAACGAAACAGAAATCTTTCTTTTTTTTGCTTCTTCGCGAATAAATGTAATGGAACATATGTAGATATGTTATGGGAACTGTGATGGTGGCATGAAAAGGTTCCGGGTTCGGATAAAAGTGAGCGTTTTCGTCTTTATGCTGGTGTTGTAAGGCAAATGACATACTTAGCCAAGTGGTGGCTATTGGGAAAAGAAAAAAATTACTTTGCTTAAAACAACAAACAATTTTTGCTGCTTGAAGTAACTTTTAAAATAACTAGGAAGCGCAATATATGTTTGAACATAACTGAATATTGCAGAAGTGCGGTAACGAAGAGAGGGCCTTAGTGGCAATTGCTTTCAGAGCGTTTCGTATATCTGCAAAGACTTTCAACAATCCCATACATTTTAATTTTCCGTCATCGTTGTTGCTGTTGGAATGTCTCTTTGTTTAATAAAAAATATATTACATAAAAAACAATTTCACAATATTATATGGCCCTGACTTGTTGTGGGTTCAAACCCAGGCAGGTTACTTTGTGTAATTTATTTCATCACCAGTGCTCTCAAATCGTTGAAGAAAAACATCTCGAGGAAACCGGCATGTCTTAGAAACAAAAAATCGAAGACATGTGAGATCCCAACCCGCACTGGGCCCGCGTGGTGGATTCTGGCCACCACACAAAGAGTAGGTCTGTGTTCTAGCAGTGGGAATGTTATAGGCTGGTTATGCTTATGCTTATGCCATGCTATATTAAAATAAAATTTCACAATACAGAATCTTTTTTTCTTTCAATTCCTTTGGCCATGTTCCGATTCTGAACTCCATTCAGTGCTGAAGTACTTATCAAATCAAATACACGACGGGGCTATCTTGTTAAATTGAGGAGCTCCTGTAGCCACCATTCGGCTCCACCATCATACTATGTACTCCAACCAGGACTATAGTACTTGTCATGCAAGACAATCAACGAGCCTAATCGCAACGGGGCTATCTTGCATAGTTGAGGAATTCCTATGGTCATCTTCCGCCTCCATCACCAGACCCTGGACTCCAGCTTGGTCTATTGTACTTGTCGAGACAAATCAAACGAGAACAAACACGATGGGACTATCTTACGTAGATGAGGAGTTCCTTTGGTCAACATCTGCCTGCATAACCAGACCAGCTCCATGGTACAAATTATAGTAATGTCACCGAAGTTACATAGGTATGCCAAGTTTCCGCTCAATCAGATGCCAGGAAGTGCTTGGAAAAAAAACTTGAGAAGACCTAAAATAAAATAAAATATTTGGCAGCGCAAATACGGGCAATACTTGAACCAACGTTTCGATGTGCTAAGGTAGCCCGCGAAATTCAAATTCTAACTTACGAGAGTTTTAGTGATGTTTCTAATGATTATAATTCTGTAAATACAAACTTGTTACTTTCGCGAAATATATTTTAATTAACAAACAATCTAATACGGATCTGCAAATTGGACAAAACTTAAGAAAATTTGAATTACGCGGGCTACCTTGGCGCGTTTGCCTTATGGCTCCGCCAAATAGGACGCGTACTTAGCGCGCGTTAGAGCGCTAGCCTGACGCCGCGCTATAGCACCGAATTGTGTTGCACTATTATGTACGTTTACTGTCAAACAGAGCACCGGCGCTAGCAACGCCACGACACTAGCGTTGCGTGCTGCGCTGTACTTAGCACTCTAACGCGCGCTAAGTACGCCTTCTATTTGCCGAAGTCTTTAAAGTTATACAAGGACGTACAACTCTTTTTTTAGACGAGGCAAATCTTGCATGCAATAATCACCTAACAATAATTAATATTGCTTTGGTGTAAGCAGAAGCCGAATTCAATTATTGAAGGGCAAAACTTGCGTTCAATATTATTGTATGCCATTTTATGGAAATCGCACGCGTTTTCATGCGATTCTTGAATCGCAATATTTGAACGTGGTTTGTGGCATGCGATTATTGAACGTTTCAGAAACTTGTACCTTGGAAATCAGGCTGTACACATCATGTAAACTAAACTTATTAAAACTATGTATTTAAGCACTTTTATGTTCAGTCTCAATCGGGGCACACTGAGTAACCATTCTCGTTATTTATTTTGCAAATAGACTTTAAATTACACTATGAAGGAAACAAATAATCAAAATTTTTTGAAAATAAACAGGACACGACACGACAAGACGCGATAACTTGCTGTCATTGTTGAATGACATTATGCTACTCTCGTAAAACTCACACAATATTTCTTATTGCCTTAATAGCTCTCCAGCTAAGAGAAGGTCCTCTAATTTTAGTTCTTCGAGTAGTTAACGTCTGAAAGGCAAAAAAGTTCAAGACATTATCTAAAGGTTACATTTTTTACATTGTTACATATGGCTCTGACTTTATCTTTACTACGATTCAGTTAACATACTGATTTAATATAAAATTGAAAGCTATCTCTCATGAAAAATCACATCAACTGCTTAATGAATCGTGAAAATCAGAGGTCGTTCGGTCATATCTTGCCAATCGATTTAAGATATTAAAGTAGAGAAATAAGGTTTGAAATCGGGTGGTGGTTGGCTATAGTGAGTTTAAAGAAATTTGGGCTAAGTCATTTGATGAATTGTCGTTACAAAATTAAATATAATGTAGTCCAAATTACAATTGACGAAATATTTAATCCGGCAAAGAAAATCAGCGGAGAACATCTGTTGAAAATCTGTCAGTAAAAAAACAATAATTGCAATTTATTCCGATTAAAAATTCATTGATATCACAAATGATCTGAGTCAAATAAATTTATTTTCTTTCTTTCTTTCTTTCTTTCTTTCTTTCTTTCTTTCTTTCTAAATCTTTGCAGCTTTGAACAGTGAGAGGTGTTAGGCGCCTACTGTAAGGCTCGCTCGTTTTAATTTTTTATTAACTTTTATTATCCCATTGAAGTGTAACACTCTCCTAAGATGTGTAACATCTGACACCTTGGCTGACAGTACCAACCTCTCGGAAAATGGGTTGGTACCATTTGACGGCCAGCTCTAGCACCGCGCGTGCTCATTGGTCAAATCAAACAGCGCACGCTTCCCGGCTTCCTGTTACACACTTCCGTCCCTTTTCACTAAATCACTCCCATAGATTACAGGAAAGCGAGAGGAAAGATGCTACACATAAAAAACACAAATCTTAGTAAATAAATATATTCGCAAACGCTAACTTTAGAAAAATTAATACGCGAGTGTAGCCAGTAGGCTCAGCAAATAAGCAGATTTTGTAAAGCAATTTCTAAATGAAATATTAACTCCGTCGATTTCCACAAAACTGTCAACAAGATTTCTCGGCCAGCATTCTAAAGTTAGCCGCTTTAGGCCACTTTACAGGCCACTTTGCTGGTAATTAGCCTTCGTTTTTATTATGGCCACTCTATAACGTTTTGAAGTTTATCGTTGGTTAAGAAATGGCAATTTTTAATTTACTTTAGAGTTTTTGAATTATGCTGTGTTCACGTATTTGTGAAGAATATTTGGATGTGAATATTTGATACTCAAAAACGTATGTTATAATATTATGAATAAATTGTGATTTGCTACGGCATGGCGCGTAGCTGACGCGCTGACGTTGGCTACGCTTTCGTAGCAAAAGCCAACATGCTACGCTTTCGTTGCAAAAGCCGACATGCTACGGCATACATGGAAAGAAAATTCTTGTTGCGTCTTGTAAAGGTAAAATTCCGTAGCCGACCGCAGGCGGCAACTGCAGGTGACGTATCGCCGCGACGCGACTGGTTTCTATGAAATACCTTCCGTAGCTAGCGACACGTCGGTTTCGTAGAAATACATATAAACCTGTCGTGTCGCTTGCAATTGCCGCCTACGGTTCACAACGGAATGGTACCTTAAGAATAACTAAGGACACACTCCTTAACACATTATTTAATAATTTTAAAATATGGGAAATCGTTCGTATAAAATCAATGAAAAACTCGACTGCAACTAAAGAGTTTAAAACAAGATATTTTTTTATTTATTTATTTAGTTTAAAATAGCTACGCCAACAGCATATATATTGTACATTAAATATTAAAAGTTAACAGGTATAGGCGCTTATATATATACCAATTACAGGTGTACACGACATTCACATACAACAAAGCAACCTTCTTAAATTACATAAAATTAAAATATCAATTAAAATGGAAAACAAAATAAAATCACAAAAAAACAGCGTTGACTAAGGTCTAAAACAGAACAAAAAACGGCAGCTAGAGCTGTCAATAGGTTACATACTAGCGTGCGGCACGATTAAAACTGTGGCTGCTTAAATATGGCCTCCAGCTGAGTATGTTGAGCCTGCAGAAAAGCTCCCAGCGGGCAACTACAATTGCTTAGAAATCACTTTATCGACTAAGAATCCAGATGGGTCACTGCAGGTACAACTTAGTCAGGCGGGGTACTCCGATGAGCCACAGTGCGACTGTGGAGCCACATCACAGACGATGCCCCACCTCTTGCCATGCTCTCTGTGCAAAAACACCTGCACTATGATAGACCTGCTTGCGAGGTCAACGCTAACGCTGTCAAAGTGGCCGAATTCTGGTTGAAGCTTATTTAAAACTAGCTTCTGGCTGCGGCTTAGAACACGTGAAATTTCTTGTTCCCCCGACTCCCCGCGTCGCATCGCATTGCCCGCCCGCGCTACTTCGTTCCGAAGAGTCCTAGCGTGATGTTAAATAGCCTATAGCCTTCCTCAAGAATTGTGCAATCAAATGCAAAAAAAAAAAAACCGACTGGTACAGATTAGTGCATTCAAACAAATAAACTCTTCAGCTTCATTATTAATATAGATTAATAAAAGGCAACCATCGGTACGACGGCAACGACGCAGAAGAGATCGTGGTGGCAAAGTATCTAAAATTGTCCTCCAAAACTCATCATTTTACAATCCACCACAAAATTCAACACAAAGGGTGTAACTTTTAAATACTGAATGAAGTAAGTTATTTTGTGTGCTTAAACTTAAATATTAGAATGGAACTTTCCTCTTTGTAACTTAAACTCTAACGTTGCCAAGTCTCATGATAAAAGATTTTCTACTACTTATTTGAATAGTTGCTTTCGTGGATTTGTTCGCTTTGCAGTTTCTTTTTAGTTATTGTTGAGTAATATGTTATTGGTAAAATGCTTGAGTTTGTGTCAAAAGTTATGTTGAGTTCGATGGGTCGTGTTTTTTTATTTATTGCCTAAAACTGCTTATGTATTTGAGGTGCATTATCTGATGTCCTCTGGGATGTCAGACTTGCTACCAATCTTGTTTTATTTTATTTTTGTGTTTTTCCTCTCTTTTAGTTGGTGTGCAATAAAAAGTATTCTATTAATCAGTTTTTGTATTAGGTAGTACATTATTTTTACATAGATCATGCCGTATGTGTGATGACAAAGCTTTGACGTCATTATTGCTTTATTTTGCTTTAGCAAAAACCTATAATGGACAGAAATCGATTTAAAGTTTTCTGATGAAAATAATCAACCAGTAATAAACATGTACCTATAATGTAAAATACCGTTATCCTCACTAATATTATAAATGCGAAAGTGAGTTTGTTTATTTTGTTTGTTACGCTTTCACGCTAAAAGGCTGAACAGATTTGGATCACATTTGGCACATAGGTAGACCATGACCTAGATTAGGACAAAGTATATTTTTTATCTCAATATTCCCACGGGATTGAGACTTTTGTGAAACCGTGGGGCGCAGCTATTTAACTATATTTGCCATCTTTAGGTATTTAAATTATGAAATTGTTTGCCCATTATGGCATAATTACTCGTATGTCAAAACAAAATAAATCCACGATCCAAATCCCAGAATCGAATAACTTCACTTCAACTTACGAAACTTTCCAGGAAACACGAAACAATAATCTAATCAACAAAACAAAACGTAACAAATTGGAATAATCGAACCGTCACATAATGGAAATGTAACACATTTAATTTAGCCGTACGATTTGTATGTGACGCGGAATTGAGTCGTACGAACTAATTCCGAGTTGTGCATGGCGGTCCGAAATATCAGCGGAATACCGGCTTGTTAAAACTTTGGCCGGAGATGTATGGGAGATGGAAGTGGCAGAATGGAATGTAAAGTAGGGTTGTATTGTTGAATGTGAAGTGGTGTTAGTATTGGTAATACACCAGTGCCAGTGATAATTGAAGACAGACATTGCAATTAGTGCAGTGGTTTTATGCGTTAAAGGTTGCCGATCGATTCTTGCGAGAGATGACCTCTTTAGAACATGTCGTGATTCTGAAGCGTAGGTAGTTACTTGGAAACCCAAGTGTTCTATGTTATAAGGTTTGGTTTCCGCACTTAGTCCGTCAGGTGGACCATTGTGCGTGGGCCATGGCGGCCAAAAAACCCAAGTGTTTATCAAATAAATATTATAGTTCGAACTCAATTTTACACATGCTGCATATCAAGAATGTAAGATAGAAGACTGCACCTGCCTTGCAGTCTATGATAGTCTTGATTAAATTAATCGATTTTATCTGATTTTTTACCAGTTCATACATAAAGAATGTAAGTCCTATAGCGTAGAGATGTATTCCTCTAAATTGAGCAACCAAGATTATGAAGAAGATCAAGAACAAGAAAAACCAATGCGCACAATAAGATCAGTGATTAGTGATTTTCACAGTAAGGTATATGATTTACAAAACATGTCGAGATGCACCTTATATCACACCAATTCTTTTGTCTTAACCGCGCTAAAGTGCCGCGCGCCCTCACTCGTGCGAATGCGAAACGCCGCGCGTCGTGATAGATTTATGACCGCGCTCAAATAAACAAAACACTCGAGTTGAGGATACCGTTGCATGTCAATTCTGGTATGCTAACTCCACGTAAATGTTCCGGTTATGTAAATGTAGTCTCATGTAGGCATGTCTTGTTGGAAAGCTCCGGGAATACTTCGTGACAGGCAGCTGATGAGAAAATGTTGCCGCGAACTGTTCGTGGTGCGGTTGTCGCGTAAGCAGTGTGGTGTTTTGATTTCGGTGGGTGTTGAGTTTTCTAAGATAATCTTTTTGTTATAACCGGATTTTTCTAACTGAACGCCTGTCAACGTCAAAATATTACAGTGTATGTTATTATATTATAATAACAATAACAACTTAACAAATAATATGACAGAATTGTGCAGACGACAGGAGTTGCGTCGGCAGGGCGCTGAGGAGGTACGCGGGCGGGTGAATTCAATACTAACTACGTACGACTTTGACAGCTCTAGTTTCTAAGTCCAACGGTGACATTAAACAATAGACAGAATGATTAAACTTTAAACTTTTATTTGTTGAATTCAGGGTTTTTGGCTTATTTGCGTGTATTTTTTTAATGTGCGTTATGTTTGTGCAGAATACACATTTTTCTTTATTCATCTTTTCTTGAAAACTGTATAATTTTGGCTTAGTATTGTGGCTTCATGAAACTATTGGGCACTTTATCGTAAATCAAGACATCATCATCATTTTCCTAGCCGAAAAAGCTAGGAAAAGAAAAAAAGAAAGGCTAGGAGGCAACAATGGTCCGGTTCCCTTTATTTATAAACTTAAAAAAATAATAAAAAAAACTGGCAAAACCTATATAAAATAACCGAATGCAGTACATTTTTGCTGGCTGCTTTTTCCTGAAACAAGTGTTCCTCAAACTAAAATAAGCGGGAATTGAAAATATTTTTTTTCTTTTCTAAACGCTCGATTCCAGATTACAATCAAAAGATCGATTGTAACCAAATTAATACCCAATCTGAAGTATGTAGATGCGTTGCTTTTCCAAGCCACAATGAGTAGAGAATTCTGATCTCATCTTCCCTTTGAACGTTAAATCATAATAATTCAATTCGTAAGTGTAACATGAACAATTAAACTCCCAAAGTCAGGGCACTGGACAGTTTTCGGTGCCCCCTCTCCCCCCGGGCCCTCGCGCACCCGCGCCCCCGCAAGCTGCACGGTTCTGGCTCAAACAGCTGTTTACTGGGTCATCACTAATTTTGATATTCCCTGAAATTCGTGAACTATTATGAGAGTGGCATACGGGCTGTTATCTTTTAGATTAGAGGAGATAGATATTTTATGTCTTCATAAAATAATTTAACGAATTTATTTGAAACTCTTTTACGGTATATTGTTCATAATAGCTATAATCTGGCTTTTATATTAAGAATGTACTACAGTGCATTCACAAGATAGGTGCTAAATAAAATTGAACCTAATTGCTACGAAAAAGGGGCATGATTATTGTTCTTGTTTTAATAACGCGATGTCGTTAAATAATAGTTTACGAATTACGCATCTATTGTGTAAATATGAACTTAATAATTATGTGCGTCCATAAGTATTTCCATTTTTTAAACGATTTGTTAGCTACCCCCAATCCTATTGATTAAACCTAAGTACCTATTATGTATTGGTAAACAGTCAGGGTCATATTTTTTTCAAACTTGGATAAGACAGGGGGGAATATTGAGATAATAAAATTAACTTATTTTTATTCTCCACGAACAAAGTTTTAACCTTCAAACACGCAAAGTTACGATCGCTCGATCATAACTTTATATCACTCAACTTAAAATTGAGTCACTTTTTCAATTTCCTCTCTTATTTACTGACCGCAACTTAGTTATCTATAAAAATATTCTGAGAAAATATATCGTGATGTGTTAAATTTACGTTTTTTTGGGCATTCGGCAGGTCTGACAGACTTTATAGTGACAGGTAGCTGTTTTTGCAGAAACAATAATAAGGGCCCTATTTAACATAAATGAAAATGAGACATATTTGTCAAAAAATGACAAAATTGACGCAGAAAATGTAGGAAAGGAACTTCTTCAGTCTATACAGAAAATTGTCGCCTGTCGTCGACATTGGAAGGTAGAAACCTTAAGGAGACTTCTTCTCGATAATTGATCTCCAAATGAAAGCCTTCAGTCCGCTCTTAAAGACTTAAATTTAACGATGCGTAAAGGAAGACCAGCTGATACCGGCAAGGTCTGTGTAACGTCACAGATTCAGCATACCACGGAGTTGCAATTTAACCAAAAGTATAGAACCACGAGAGCAGTGGTGGCTTAGTGGTAACTGCCTCGACTTACGAGATGTAGGTCATTAGTTTGAACCCAGGCAGGCGGTTTACTTTGTGTAAATAATTTCACCACCACTGCTCTCAAAACGGTGGAGGAAAACATCGCGGGGAATTCGGCATGTCCTAGACCCAAAAATCCACAGACATGCGACATCTACCAACCCGCACTGGGCCCGCGTGGTAGATTACAACCCACTCCCTCTCGAAAAGAGCCTGAGTCCCAGTAGTGGGGTTGATTATGCTATAGAACCACATTATATTAAGCACTAAATCGCTACACCTAAACATTTCACCACCAGATGTCACTAAACACTTTCAACTAACAAATCGTCCGTCTGCACCGCCCAGAGTAATGCCCTCCCAGTTTTCAGCCCCAAAACGCCGACATATAACATGTCAGTAGTTGACCGCAACATTCTACCAAAATTAAGGGAATTAATGTTACAATTCCTCTTTCGTTGCACGTTAGAAATAATTGTGTTAGTGTAACGACGGGAATTACTGAGCTTTTTGTTCTGCTCTGTGGCCGGACTTTGGAATTTGGTCCTATTAGTCAGAGTGGCGATTAGGTTTGTTATTTTAAATGTGGAGACAGATTTGTTGGGTGTGATTTTGTGATTTGGTTTTGTTGACGTTAGTTGTTGCATGTTGTGGTAAATGTTTTAAACGGCTAATGTTCTAATTAAATACAATGCCAGTTTTTTTTCGTTGTCGTTTGACTTGGCTTCACATGCCATCGAGAAATATCGGTGGTTTTGTCAGAAAATATAATATTATCGTTGTACTAAATAAATTTCAAAATAATTAGTACCCAGAAATCTAAGATCCAATACTTTCAATATAAATATCCCAGAAAGATGATTTGCTACCAATATAAAGGTGCATTCGACAAGCGCGGCGCGCGGCGGGCTGCGACAGTAGGGTTTCATGTAGAAATGCGAAAATATTTTCCATATTATGTCGTGTTGGTGCACCGACGTCTTCGGTATTTCGTTTCATAGAGTTTGACGGATATCCCGTTTCGGTAATTTATGAGAACTGTTATTTTTATGATTTCAGTATTTTTGGCGGGGTACCTACTGCGAGACACAATAATATTGTAATAATTTACCGTCCTGTTATGAAGCTCTCTCTAGGCAGCTGGATCAAGGGTTTAGTTTAGAAAGCGGTTCTTCTGGACACGGCTCGTATTGTAAGGAGGTTCTTCTCTGGAGCACTGACCGTAGGTAGCTTGGACCTTGTTCCCTTGTACGCGGCGGTGGGCTACTATTTTTTATATTCAAATATTTAAAAAATACAATGTCAAATTCATAAAAACTCAAATTCATTTGACTAATCGGGGCGCCAGTGCCGCCTAGCGGCGCTTGACAGAATCTACAACATAACGCTCAGACCGGCCGGAGCTAAGTAGAGTTGGTCGGTGGCGGTCAAGCAGTGAATACGTTTTGAAACTGTCGCGCGTTCCGTATAGTTGTGTTGTGTACCTACAGTGTGTGAATTGCTAGTGTAATTAATTTGATTGTAAATTATAATTTGATATGAATCGCAAACAGTTTTTTTATTGCGCAATAACCAACACCACCCATAGTATGCCTACAATAGTTAAAATATGGCAGATAATAACGAAAGAGACACGTACCCTCTCCTTCATATATTTGCTAAATGAAGGAGACCATAAACCTTCATCATAAAACTCAAAATAAACCCATATCAAACCAGGCAAATAATTAATTATTTAATTTACCACAACCTGATAAATTTCAGTTAACGTATCTGGCAGATGATTTCATCCGAATAACTTATGTTCAATTTATTTATTTATTGATAGAACTTCTATTCCATCTGGAAACCGGGCCAAAACTTAGATGATTTATGTACTCCAATTATCTCAGTTTGGATATATAAGGACATAAATAAGTGAACAATATTACGTTGAGTTAGTATATTGAGGTTTTCAGGAGTGTACAGTTTACTGGACTTTCAGTGTGATCCTGATTCGGCTTTATTTACGTAATTATTTAGTTTTTATCTATCAGAACATTTACCTTCGTTATTATGTTATTTGGATACGCCGAATTCCTTCGCGGAATGATGAACGCGATTTTTTTCATAAAATGCTCTTAAAATAAAAACCCTTAGATGGTCTGACGAGGCTCTCAGATGCTTCTAAGATACGAAGCCATCAAGATTTCAACTGCTACAAATATATTATATTACGATCATCTGTTTTCTTTTATTTTATGAACTGGAAAAAACACTTTATTTTTTTACAATATTTAACAATATTCAACTAAACTAAATTAAATGACTGACTAATTATACAAATAAATACAAAGACAAATGGAAACTTTGGCGTTGAAGTATTCGTCCGAATCGCTGTTATCCGGAAACATGCCCGAATACTGGAAGTATTGGCGAATGTTGAATGACAATTAGATTGATCAGATTATTATATTAGATACATATTTTAATAAAATATATTGTTTTGGACAATCCCACTATCGAACAATCTGCTACTGTATTAGTTAATAGTACTAGATGCATTATATTAACATTTGTGGTAGCAAGTTTATTAGTTGTGGCTTGAGGTTTTCGTTTATTTTGGATATTAGTTTGTATTAGGTTTGTGGCAAGTAAATTAGTGAATAATATTCATCAGGTTTATTTAATTAAAATTATAATTAATACGCATTCAGGCTGTTTAATTCAATGTACTAATAACGACATTCACTTGGGTGGTGAAGGTCGAGTTCATATCACGAATAAATATTTGTACGATCACCTAATGTTGGGTCTGAGTTTTCATGATTTATTTTTCAATCGGATTTTTCTATTCAATGGCTGTATGATCAATGACGCAGCGTTGGAAGACCTCTCACGGGTTGGATCGATGACCTTGTGAAGGCCGCAGGAATACCCTGGATGCGGGAAACGGAACTGGCCGAAGTGGCGGTGCTTCGGAAGCCTATGTCTAGCAGTGGAATTTTTTTGGCTAAAATTATGGTTATGATGATCAATGACTAGAAATCGTAAGTAGGATTATTTAAACACTAGTAGCTAATGTTAGCATTTCATGAATTCGCATGTAACTAATTGCATAAGCATATACAAAAACCCTTTTAAGAAAATCAAACGCAACCTACAAGTACTTGTTCCGGGTCTGGCTGTTTGTGTATGTGAGTTTAAATGTTTTTAAACGCACCCACAACATAGGAGAATTTCCTAGTGTGGGGCATTGTTTTTTAAAAAGAAAAAATTAAAGAGGTTCTCAATATCTAGAATTTCGTCATATACCTATTAAGTAACAAGCTTAGGTATACAAGCAAGTCAAAGACCTGCTTCAAAAATAAGTAATGTATAAACTAACTCCCAAATACAAATCTCCCGAAATAAGAACGCACCTTACTACCGACGTGGCAGCGGGACTGCACAAATTGGACCTCACTCTAGTGTCCAATTTGACGTGCAGCGCTTTAGCGCTCTCGAGCTAACGAGCGGTTGCCGTGTGTTGGACCACCCAGCCTGGTACAGCGCTGCAGCCGCTGACTTATCAAATAGGCCGCTGAAGCGCTTATTAGGATTTGGATACTTAGAATTTGAATGGTAACTGGGTTAACATTTGTAGATGGTCTAATGGTAAGGTAGTTGGAATAAGGTTTTGGCTTTGGCTAGCATGTAATTTTCTTACTCGAATAAGATGATTATAGATTGAATACGGTGGCTATAGTTTTATCGGTCAAACTATAGCAGCATGAGCTGATGTGATTATTACTTGCAAAAGGATATTTATGATCAAAATGGGCAAACGATTGCCCAAGGTTACCAAAAACCTCTGGTCAATCTCTGGTCAATGAAATGAGTCATTATGATCATAATAATCATTACAAAGGAGAAGCAGGAGGAATTTGCAAGGATCAAAGCAGGTGGCGTTCTGTAGTTTCTGCCTACCCCCATTGGAAAAAAGTGTGCGTTTATGTGTAAGTAATCATAACAGATAACAGAACTTCGAATTATATTACATTTTAATAATACACCTATGATTACAAGCTACTTGAAACATAACTGGTGAAATTAATCAAATCATTTGGAAAAGGTTTTTATTTTTATTATTTTATTTATCTTCTTTAAGGATTATTTGCTTTTTTTTTGTGAATGAGAATCGAATTACGTCGAATTACGTCAACGTGGCTAAATTGAAGCGTACAACTGTGACGTAGCACGACAATGAAGTGACAGGTATTACATTTTTGACAGCTCTCCTCGTCACGTGGATTTTTTTTGTTTACCTTTATTTACCTACCTAAAGCCTAAACTAACGGAGTGTACTGTAACTCCGAGAGACGTCTTTGTCTTACATGTACATTTATGTATAAAAATACTATTTGCTGTCATCTTAACGACGGATATTAATGGATGAATCAGATATTATTGCGGAGCTGTTCATTTCATAGTAATATATTAATAACATATAAATAAAATTAGATTGTATATTTGTTACCATTTTCTACTTTGTTAAGTACCTGGTATTTATAAAAGGCCTGCACTGTACTCCCGTAACCATAAACACAGTTATTTGAAAATATTGTAGAAGCCAATTATTTTTAAAAGAGTAACCGTGGAGTTTTGTGCCGGCTCTTCTCCATAGGAAACGACCAATTGGAACCGTGCACCTAGCTTCTGACGTTTCATAAGTGCCCTTGTAGGTTACGTGAAATAAGATATTTTGATTTTGAACCCTGCACCTCTACCTATCCCCGCAGTAAATACATATGTGATGTTATTTGTTAAATTATTATGTTATCTAAGACTTATACAGTACAAAACAAATAAAGAAACAGTCATAACTCAAGCATCGAGTACGGGAACATGTCGGTTTAAAGTTTAGCCATACAAAAGCATGTTTATCCGGGGTCTGTCGAAACTTGCACATTGATATGCAGAGCCTTCGAATGTTGCTACTTACCTTTTGTGCACTAACCGGCTGGGGTGGCCTTGGGGTTGGTATTTTTGGGATTTTTCATAGATATTGAGAAAATTATTTTAATATACTAAGTAAAGTGTATTATGTAAATTTTTATTTCTTATTTTGTTATTTGTATCTCACTATATGTTGCACCGGTTGACGTAATCACGTCAACGCCGGCTGCCGCTGAAAAAACCAGCGCTGGGGCTCTGTCTCGCATAGAGTAGCAGCATTATGCTGAGCGATGACCGTTTTGCGTGGATGAGATGCATATTTCCCCAACTTGTTCATTTTTTTGTTTGTATTTTTTCTTTGCGTCATGTTTACCGCAAATAAACGTATTTTCTTTCATTCTTTTTTAATTTAAAGCCGTAAGGATAAAATTCGAAATATTTTATTTCACACTTTCATAGCACGCGACTTCCATCCGAGTGGAAGTCAGCTATACCATAATCATTGTATGGCGCTCGGCAATAGCGTCACTTTCTATCAGTGAAAGAATTTTCGTAATCGAATCAGTAGTTCCAGAGATTACCTCTTACAAACAAACAAACAATTTTCCTTCTTTATAATATTAGTTTAGATAAACCTACACTTATGAAACGTCAGAAGCTAGCTGCTCGGTTCCTATTGGTCGTTTGCTATAGAGAAGATCCAAAAAGAAAATCCACGGTTACTCTTTTAAAAATAATTGAATTATTACAATGTTTTAAAGTTACACTGCTAATAGGTATGAAAGGACAGTGTAGGCCTATCCGTCGATCGATCAAAGACTAAGCAATGCTTGCCGAGGTCTGTTCATGGATGGGTCCACCATCCATTTTATACTGAGACCCTTCCGTGCCTGGGAAAGCACGTTAAACCGTTGGACACGACTTTCATTCGAATATCTTTGACAGTCGTTACAGGCAGTCGAAAGTCTGACAAACAAGCTCTCTCAGAAGTATCGTGTCACCTACTTACTGTATTGCGAAGGCCAGATAGTCAGTCACTCCTTGTAAAATACTGGTTTTCATCTGCATTTGGTTAGACTGGAAGTCGACCTCAATATTGTTATTTTATTAGGCCTAAAATACACACCACGTGGAGCCCTGATACAGCCAGAAAGCGTCGCGGCAGACCCCGATGGCGGGACTAGCTCGAGAAAACAAATAACCACCTCTTTAGCTCTGGATCGAAAGAGCTGGAAGTCATGGGGAGAGGCCTTTACTCAGAAGTGCGATTACGCAGGCTAACAGTAACAGGAAGATGAGTTGGAAATAGTCTTATAAATCTTTTCAAAATTAAAGTATTATTAGGCTGTGTACACGTGTCTGTGGTCTGTCAGTGTGATGAATAGGGGTTCAGACACAATCAGTAATAATGACATTACATTCAAGTATTGTCGTTACTACTGACAGTGTAGTGGTTGGAATAATGATATGATCTAAATGTTTTAATAGTTTTACGTCAATATTGGAAGGGATGTCATTATAACTGATAGTGTTTGGACCCCTTATAACATTTTGAACGTCAGTTTTTAAAATTATGTGTACTCTGTTATAGGCCTTCACATAGACACAGACTAATCGTAACATAACAGACATCACGCCTGTAGTCGCCGAAGAGTTGGGCAGTTGTATATAGCACACCCCCATTTTGCCAGACTAAAACAGATTTGCCCCTTAGAACAAACACAAAAACAATACAACATAACATAACATTACGCGTGTATGCCCCGAAGGGTCAGGCAGAAGTGCACCTAGAGTAATAGTTCCTACACCTACATTTTGCCAGTTGTCATCACTCCAGCCAAAAGACGTCCACTGCTGGACATTGGCCTCCCCCAAACACCGCCACTTCGGCCGATTCTGTGCTTCCCGCATCCAGCGGTGTCCTGCGGCCTTCGCCAGTTATGCCAAAAATAAATGAGACAAAAACAAAACAAAACCAAAATACGAAACGACTTCTCAAACATACGTCGTAAAATAATAATTACTATACAATACGGGACCAAACAATCTAAAGTTGTAGACATAAAATCATAATGTCTCCATTAGCCGAGCTGTGTTGTCGCCTCGTGGCATAAAGTTTATCCCACAATAGAAATGTGCCTTAAGGCAGTCTCGCATGTCAGCTGAAAGTCGCGGAGATAGCGTTTGAGAAATGTGGTAGATGTGGTATTAACACATTTGGTTTATGAACTTTGACCATACTTTGAAACCTTGACCTTGTCAAATTATATGACGCAAATGGCAACGTCAAAGAAGGAGCTTCGGGCGCTTGAATGAAATTGACAGAGAGGTAAAAAAATATGAAATTGTTTTGAGAAAAAACAAGATGGCTGCGTTATTTCCGATTTGTCCACGCGCCAAAAGGTCCATGTACAGTTGTACATTAATATTGGAGAAGACAGACAGGATAAAAGTTGAATTTGACATAGTGTTAGACGAGTTTAAGCCATTTCCCTACAACGGAAAGATAAGAAAGAACAATAAATGAAAAAAGGATTGGTAATTGTACAGTTGGGCTACGAACTCTGAAAAGCCAAAGCCGTCACAGTGTTACGAACCAAAAAATAAAACTTTTATCACTTGTCATAAAGGTGTCACGTTACGTGAAACCTTTTTAACCCATATTTATGTTAACACTAGTCAAAGTCAAATCGTTTCTTTCAAATAGGCACATAAAAGGTACTTTTGAACGTCAAAAAATTAACAAGAAAATAGAATTGATTCTAGTTACCCCTTCCAAAAGGTGGAATGGGCAAGAAACTCCACCGTTACTCTTTTAAAATATTTTGTATACATTCATTATATCAAGTGAAGACGATGGGCCTAGAATAAAATTACTATGACACAATAGGTAAAAAGAATCAATGACAAATAAATTTATTATGTGATAGATACATGGTGCTTACATATTTACAAATATTGTAAAAGTAGTCAATTTTGTGCTATCCAGCGATTATTATACAACCCTCATTGCCACATGCCAGGAGCGTGCCCTCAGATTTTTTATAAATTTATGTTCACCTTACCCATGATGGTCCGAAGAATTGCCAAACTTAAGTGACAGTGGGCAGGGCTCGCAGCACAGATGGCCGATGGGGCTGAAAGGTTCTGGAGTAGCGACCGCATACCGGAAGACCCGTAATGTGGACCGATGACATGGTGGAATCCACTGGATGCAGGAAGCACATATTTGGTCGCAATGGTGGTTTTGGGGGAGGCCTATGTCCAGCAGTGGACGTCTTTCGGCTGAAATAATGATGATGAAGCATGGTCTGGAAAGGCTGGGTCAACGCTCTCACGGCAAAGCACAGGCAATATGGTCAGACGCGATCAAGAAGGCTGTTGGAGGCAGCATTCACTCAGCGTCCACACTGGAGGTGACTGCATAATTTAGAGACGCGTCGTATGAGGTGACTGCATAACTTAGAGACGCGTCGTATGAGGTGACTGCATAACTTAGAGACGCGTCGTATGAGGTGACTGCATAACTTAGAGACGCGTCGTATGAGGTGACTGCATAACTTAGAGACGCGTCGTATGAGGTGACTGCATAACTTAGAGACGCGTCGTATGAGGTGACTGCATAACTTAGAGACGCGTCGTATGAGGTGACTGCATAACTTAGAGACGCGTCGTATGAGGTGACTGCATAACTTAGAGACGCGTCGTATGAGGTGACTGCATAACTTAGAGACGCGTCGTATGAGGTGACTGCATAACTTAGAGACGCGTCGTATGAGGTGACTGCATAACTTAGAGACGCGTCGTATGAGGTGACTGCATAACTTAGAGACGCGTCGTATGAGGTGACTGCATAACTTAGAGACGCGTCGAATGAGGTGACTGCATAACTTAGAGACGCGTCGTATGAGGTGACTGCATAACTTAGAGACGCGTCGTATGAGGTGACTGCATAACTTAGAGACGCGTCGTATGAGGTGACTGCATAACTTAGAGACGCGTCGTATGAGGTCCCCATCCTCAGCTTTGAGGGAATGACGAAGAAGAAAAAGAGAATTGCCACATCTCCTCAGTTCCACTCTCCTTGTTCTTTACTTTCTGGAGCGTTCCACAACTCTTTGTAGTCATCCGTTTGATATTATAAACGGTTTAGTCTGAATTGTGGACATGTTTTAATCTGAGTGGAAATTGGGCGACTTTAGGCTGTTTCGGAGTTTCGTCTGTTTTGTGAATTGTCCTTGTAGCGGCAGAGGTTTGAAGCTTTGATTTAAACTGTGTTTAATTTCGGGAGGGTTTTTATTTATTTTTAATGAGTTTTTGAGAGTTTATTTTATTAGCAATGTTTCGGTTTGCAAAACAGACACGTGTTTACATTTTAGTTATATGAATTGTTTATTTGTAGCAAAAACTGTAAACCTACGTTGAAGGTAGATAAAGGATACAGGCTGTCTGCGAAATTGCTTGTAGTCAAGTAATTCTTTGAATTGTGATTTTGTTTACAAGCAAAACCACCGTTCCAATTAAAAAAAAAAACCGACTAAATACGAGTCGGACTCACACACGAAGGGTTTCGTACCACCGCACAATATTTAACAATACTTATTTTTCTGTCAAATTAAAGGGGGCCCTTTCTATAATTTTTCTCTTTTCGAGTATTTTGTATCATTATTTCCCATTGACAAGTCGTATCCACCATTTCCACACAGACATAATTTTAATACTAGAAATAAAGATAAAATAGATCAACCATTTTTCAGATTATCTAAAGTACATACATCTTTTATGGGGTACTGTGTTAAATGTTACAACAAAATACCTTGTGATATTTTGCAATTAAATGAAAGATAATTTAAAGCTCATATTAAAAGTACACTTTGTAAACAAGCATATTACAAATTAGAGGATTATATCCAAAATAAGAATGCTTGGAAACATGCTGGTCCTGCTCCATAGGATAATTTAGAATCAAGACAAAATCAAACTGGTTGCAAATTTAAGTGTATATTTTTTTTTATTTTTTATTATATGACATTGATTTTACTTTCTATGACCAATTCCTCGCACACTGACTTATTAATTGTGGAATCTTAGGAGGATCGTCTACTTTTACAATGTTTGTAAATATGTGAGCACCATGTATCTATCACATAATTAGTTTATCTGTTGTTGCTTCATTTTTAATTCTTAATTCTTTTTACCTATTGTGGTATAATAATTTTATTCTAGGTGCATCGTCCTCACATATAATTATATAACTAATGTACTTATACAAAATATTGTAAAACATTTTAAAAGAGTAACGGTGGAGTTTCTTGCCCATTCTTCTCCATACGAAAACTACCTTTTGGAAGGGGCAACTAGAATCAATTAATTTTTTTTTGTAAATTTTTGACGTTCAAAAGTGCCTTATACGGGCCTACTTGAAATAAATGATTTGACTTTGACTTTGACTTTGACTTTCCATAGCTTTCAACTCAAATTAACAAACATGTTTATGTATAATAATAAAAGTTACCACGACTGTAAAAAAGTATAACAGACTGGATAAAACCACTTACCTATGAGGAAACCAAGACACTCCTGGAACACGTTGAGTAGCCGAAATATATCACATATATATAAACCCCAACTTTAAACACCACACACCACGCTCACCACACCACATCACACCGCACCATACCACATCACACCACACCACACAGTTTTATTCTTACTATTAATAATTAAAATTGCAACTTTGCTTATAGATTTTAATTTTTATTTTCTTAAGATTAGTAAATTTAAGCAAAATACAGAAAAATGTACTTACATTGTATAGTTACACTTATATACGATAATGATGCGAAAGAACGGAGCCTTCTAATACAGCCATTGTTCAGCCAGCCAAACACGTTTGAATGTAATGTAATTTTCTATTTGTCACAATAAACTATTTTGTATTTGTATTTTGTATTCTGTATCAACGAATGTTGCTACGTAAAAAATCCACGTTTAAGTAAGTGGTAATCAGATCAAATCAAATCAAATGTTTATTTGCCAGAAATACATTGTTTTGGTACAGGTAAGATCTTACAACCCAAGCGTCATTGTATTCTGCTGCAAGCAAGCGTGCAATTTTTTTATTAAGTTTACATACATTGTTATTTTATTACGATTATTATTCTATACTATTATCATGCATTTATTCACAATTTAATTTATATTGCTAATATTCTTATAATATTATAAGTACGAATTTTAAATTTTATGATACATAAATTCCTTAAAACTATAAAACCAACACTTTAGAATCCATTCTGTCAATTTTATCTTGAACACATTTCCTTGTAATAATTCCAAATCGTTTGGTACGTTATTATAAATTAAAAGACAACCATTAAACATATTTTTCTTATAGATATCCTTATGAAAGGGTGGCTAATACAGTAGGTTGTGGAACTTAGCCCTTTTCGTCTAATTAGGACCTTTTTTTTTTGGGTGGGAAATTATCAAATAACTTCTCCCGCTCTGGGCGGAGCAGGATGGCGTGTCAGACTCTTACTGACTAAAACCCACCCGTGTTCCTTCCGTTGCCTGTACGTTGCCAGGGGCCACGGTATCCCTTAGGACCTTACTACGTTGTTTAAAGTAGTGCATGTGTTTTGTGTGGAGATGCAGATATTTTTTTTATACATATAGTACTCCAGACCGTATTTCGGCCACGGCGGCTATCTCAACGGAGACTAACCTTCGGCGCGGGAGATATCATAGTGCACAAGTGTGTGCGCAGACTCAGGTGCACTCTCTCTTCCCTCACTCTCATAGTCCGATGGAACGGCAATCCGACACGACCGGAGAGAGATCAGGCGCAGGGCCAACAGTTTAACGTGCTTTCCGAGGCACGGGGGTATCACACCGCCAACTTCCAAACTCCGGGCTGTTACTAAGAAATTCCTAATGGAAAAACACAATAACACTTTGCACAACCCGGGAATTGAACCCAGGACCCCACGCTCAGCAGTCGCGAAACCACGAGACCAACGGGGCAGTTATATACATGCAAGGTATTGGAAGAATTTTAAATTTTTGAAATATAGGTTTACTACTATCTAGGAACCAAGCCTTGTTGATAATCGAATGCATCGTTTAAATTTTTTAAATACTCTGTCGGTATCGGTCGAGTTGCCCCACATTACTAATCCATAGCTCAGTACAGATGACACATAATCATGGTTAGCCGATAGGGCAGTTTCTACAGAAACATTTTAGATTTTCAAGTTTCAGACAAATTGATTCTATATGACTATTCCAATTTAGATGTTTATCGCCGTCATCTAAAACTGTCGCCAGAGCTGAGTCCCCTGTGTGTCGTACTTTAAGGATGCTTAATGCCCTCCTGACCACAAATCCTGAGTGTGATCTGTTTGCCGATGAATGGAGTAGAATTATGCGTGTATGTCTGATGTTTTGTGAGAAGAAGTATGCTAGGGTGTCCTCTATTGTATGTTAGTAGTAGAAATATTTTTGTATACCTGCCATACCTGTTTAAATCTTTATGTTAATTAATGTAATTGGTGTTACCGTTTTAATTAACAATAAAAAATAAATCTACATTAAGTCCTAGAAATATTGGGTCGTCTACTTGTTCTACTTTTTTATCTTTAAAAATAATATCTTAAGTCAATTGTTTTGTATTATGTGTTGGATCATTCGGTTTCCTACAAATTGGTTGAGCTGGATGGTGCTGATCCGAACGGACGCCGTCCGTCAGTTGTGTGACTGGTCATCTCTTATCTGCCAGGGCTTATATTTAATTTGAATTGTTTTGATTATTTTTTGTACATCGTTCTCACATATAGAAGCAATAAGAATAATGTACCCAGGATTTTGTAATATTTATATTTATAGAGTGTCTTTGGAGTTTCTTGCCCGTTCTTCTCCATAGAGATCTACGTTTTGGAATGCCAACTAGCTAACCGACCGACTATTTGAAAACTCAAAAATGCCTGTAAATGGCTTAATTGAAATAAATGCTTTGAGTTTGAATTCTAGGAGTTAAATTCGATTAATTTTGTTTTTCTAATGTTTATGTTCAAATTATTATTTTTCATCCAGCTTACTATATCTGATTTCGATAACTGCTTTATAAGAATTTTTATCGTAACATTTTATAATAATTTTAGTATCATCTGCAAAAAGAATATAATTCTGCAAAGGACCAGTACATGAAACATAAAAAAGTAAGTATGTACCTATATTTACGACACCCTGCATTGCAAAAACTAAAATTACTTTTTATATACCTTTGCTTATCTTAATTATTATGTATTTCGTCATAGGAGTGACTAATTGTATTCTTTTTGAGCGAAAGAAACTAACCTAACCTAACCTTGATTATCCAGCACAATAAATACAATTTTTAACATATTTGCTCAAAAAATGCATTTATGAAGCTTATAAACATTGTTCGAAAGTTAAAAATTACTCACCATACAACGGAATGTGCGGATGAGTACTACTCTCAATGCGAATGGACTGGGCACTTGGCCGTTGGCGTGGCTGCAGGTGTAAATACCGGTGTGGCGGCAGGCGTTTCAGGAGATTTGTTCCGCTGCGACTCTTTAACCGGTTCGTAGAGCCTGTTTATGGCGTCTTAATCTCGGTCTTGAGGTTGCGCGAGTTGCCCAAATGAAGCTTAGCTTTACTTAGGCAAGCTCTCGCCTCCGCAGTGAGACTGGGGTACCCGGACTCAGCCCGTACTCAGCTGGGTAGTACCGTGCGTAACCTTAACGGTTTTTGTTATTTCCATAAAACAATATAAAAGAATTTCACCAAGGAGTTTCACATTACGAGAATAAATAACCAGAATGATCGAACCTCCTTGAAAGCGCTTTTGCTCAATAGGTTTGTCTCACTTTAATACTAAAGAGCAAATGAGGCGAAACATATTTCGTCTCATTTGTAAATTCGCGCCATATTCATATTAGAAGCGACAAAGATTGTTGCGACTTTCCGACTGTTATTTATAGACAAAATAATATTAAGAGTTCAAGCCAGGAATCTGATATAAATACGAAATCATGGAATCTACTCCACCTGCTATTTTGAATGACGCGGAAATTGCAGAAAATGGTCTCTTGCCGCCAAAATTGCGTGAGAACTATTTAATGATTTACAATAATTTTACATCATGGAAGACTCGAAGAAATACTCAATCATTCTCTGAAAATGTGTTGATGGCTTATTTCAATTAATTACGTGTGAAGTATAAGCCATCCTCAATGTGGTATTGATATATTCAATGTTAAAAAGCACTGACCTATCTGTATAATTTCTTATTTGCTATTAAAAATAGTCTATTGAAAAAGTTTGTTTCATTACCTATTGTACTGTTTTCTCGCAAATGTATTGAAAAACGTTGTATGACACACGTGCGGAAATCGATATTTACAAACTTGTGACTATGATAAACTTATATTCGTCTACTCGTTTGTAAAAACCAACTTACCGCACTAGTATCATAAATAACAATTTTAGCGAGCAACGTCTTTTGTTTTGTTCGATCATCCTCAATTGTTTTCTCGTTTCCTTCCTGTGTTGCCACACTTGCCACATTCCATTAGTTCGGATACAATCATACTACCATCTTACATTTCTTCAAATATCTTTTATATAAATCACTCAGCAAATCACACATGTATACAAAAGAAAACAGACATGAATATCTTTACAACCCTTTATGGCCAAGTATACCCCGTTGACCTTGACCACACAAATGCAAAGTTCAAAAGACGCGTCTTTTTATTACGGCTAAACTTCAATGCAGATATTTTAATTCGGAACCGGACAACAACATTACGTTACACGTCCGTGTTTGGCTCACTGAAATTCATATGTTTACCAAATTTCAACTTAACCAGTCTAGTTGATTCGGAGTAAATTGGCTGTGACAGACCGACAGACAGACACACAAGTTTAAGGTTTCCGTTTTTTTATTCGACCGTACGGAATCATAAAAAACCTAAACATATCGTAGCAGATCAGCTACGAAAGCGTAGCAAAAGCTGCTACGCCGTAGCAACTCTTTAGCCCTTCATTCCTAAGCCCAAATTACTTTCATAATTAAGACGCTGACAAGAGCTAAGCCGCGGTCACTGTCGGACTGCAAAGAAAAGAAAGAGAAGCGTGACGACACAACGCTTGTAATTTATTGCAAAATATCAAGCAATTGCCTATTTACTTATTTTTTTATTACATGTATGTATAAAACAAACAAAAAAGAGTAATCAAAAATAAATGACAACCAAGTTCTGCATTAAAATAAGACGTCCTTGTTATTAATAAAAATACCAACGTACGTTGATATTAAATACAGATATTTCGGATTGGAGCTCAAGGTAAAAGGTTAGTTTACCGTTAATCAGTGTCGAAGTTTTTTTAAGACGTCTTCTAGTAACAACCAAGTTCTGAGAGGTATGTTCAAAATTAACATATTATATTTAGCTACCACAAACTATATAGATTTGGCATGTTTTTTAGTTTAACACAAGCCTACTTTTAAGCCTACATTTGCCTCTTGGCAGCGCCTTAAAACTATGACCCTTCTTAAACTCAACCAAAGGGGTATAAATAGAGAATGAAGGGTCTGTGCCGTCATTCCTTATCTATATTTTATCTAATGTAAGCTTTGTCAGCCCCTCATGAACTTACGACATGCTTTGATAATGACAGTTTAAGATGACGGTCTTATTGTAAAATACAATACACGTGTCAAGGCATTTAAGGGTTAAGTGTAATGAACCTTTCAGTGAAGTTGTTGACCTTATGGATTACGGTGAAAACTTTGTGGAAAAATGTTTTTAAATTGTTTTCCTGTTTGGCGAATCGTTTCCATTCAATTAATAGTATATTACTGTCGCGGCCTGCTACTGGGACATTGATGGACGATCGTAAAAATGTGGTCCGAGGCGATGCCGAGGCACACAATTACTATATAAGCCTTGGACTCACATGCGTGAGTCCAAGGCTTATATAGTAATTTTTTTAAATAATGCGCGGAAATTCAAATTGAGTAAATTGTATAGGTAAATTTTCACACGCCATTTGTTTCTTTTTTACTTATTGTACAGCTCTATTTGCAAACCAAATCGAAATTTAATTTTTTTTTTTGATAAGTTACCTCCTTGGTTGCCATGTGATGAAGAAAAAAGTTCGTTCCATTTTTAAATAATACGACAGATTTGAGTTTTCATAGTAATTTATTTGGCCGCTAACACGACAGAAATGGAACTTCATACAAACATTGCCGGCCGGGCGCTCGCATGTATTCGACCAGTACAGCAATTTCGATTTATCTAGAAGAAGGTTGTCAAAACAATATTCGAATTTCCAACGCACGCTCGTTCGGCTCGCGCGCGGTTCGTCACAGTTCTAACCTTTTTTTTTTTTGATTACGGGGCGAAATCCTTATGGATGTCCTCCGCCCTCCCCAGGGCGGAGGAGTCTGTCAGACTCTTACTGATTAAAACCACCCCGGTGTTCCGTCTCACACTTGCACCGGGGATCACGGCATCTAATGCGACTTCCGCGATCCCCGGCTAGTGCCGGTCCACCTCTGCGGGCTACCTCAAGTTAGGGGGGAGTGAGGTGTCAAACTCCCCCCTTACGTCATAGAGAGGCGCGCGTGGAACACTACGCGCCACCATCTCGGGTCCTAAGAAGTAGAGGGCGACGGATTTTCCCAGATCCGTCGCCCCTGGACCCATTTAGGGGGGCTGGAAGAGAGCGTTATCCGCCCTCCGCCGACGCCCGGTGCATCTGCTGCGGATCGGGTTAGCGGAAGCAATCTCCCGCTCCCTTTCCGCAGCCTCCTTCTGCGAAATGACTGTTTCGCAGAAGGATACCACCACGTCCCAGGACTCCTCGCTGCCGACCATGGAGTCGACAACGGCCGGCAGCGACAGGTCACTGCTGACACCTGAGATGAGGGCACGGCGCGGCTCCTCCCAAGCGGCACACTCTGCTAGCGTGTGCCGAGCCGTGTCCTCCCGACAGTCGTCACAGTTCTTACCTAACCTATTTTACCCAGTTTAACTAAATGACTACACGAAATTCAGCCATCTGGTTCAACGTTGCGCTCCATGATTTAGCTAGTTGTCCTTCAGCTATTGAATTGGAGGCGGCGTTTAATGAATGGCTAATTTAACCAGATGGTTGCGAAATGTATAACATATCAAGGCTTGTTGTAGGGAGTATATGTTTTCATACAGAAAAGAAACGAGCATTCATCACCACGCTTAGTCACTACAAGTTAGGACAAATTTTAACATGAGGGTCTAAACAAAATGACATCTTATCGGCGGTTATGATGGAAAAGTCAAAAATGTGTTGGATTGACATGACTCACCGAAGAGATTATGTAAATCCTGTTGAAAGTCGGTGTAAAGCGATTGCCATGTGTCAAGACCCTCTGGTTAACACTTTGACAATATATGTAAATGCACAGGCGGCTTGATACAAAAAAAGTGCTACTGTTAGGTTAAGCGTATGCTGAGATGCAAGTGACGTAGCACAGCACAGTACAGATTTTGCAGGGTAGGGCAGGCGGGGCAGACATAGGCCGCGAGCGCATACTGCGACGCAGCTGCACAGACACATTCGCGTCCTAGCTAGTACAGACAATTGACATGATCTGTCATTGTGGTAAAAAACAAGTGAAGACCTACACGCGTCGTGCACAAATCACTTACGTTCATGCATTACAAAATCTGCTAGAGCTAGACTAGAGAATTTAATTGTAATGGAACATCGAGCATTCGCCGTTATCGAACCGCACTTCGTACACGAAGCTTGATGTTTTGTTACAATCTGATTTTAAAAACCATCAACGAGCGTATTGGTGTAACATTTTATTGAGCAAAGGCACGAGCGCGGGCGACGCGGATTGAGGTGCGCGGGCGGTGGGCAGGTCGATACAATGAACGCAAAGTAGAAAAAAAATGTTACAGATAAATGCTCACTCGCCGTGAGCATTACGACGAATACAGCGTCGAGCATTCGCAAGAACGTTTCATTACATGGAAATGCTCGACAAAATGCTCTTGTGTATACTCACCATAATGCACGCAAATAATTGTAATGAAAATCACTACTATAAGTGCGCTTATAAAAATCTGGTCATAAAGAACCCATATTACTTTTATCCCCAAATCAGCATAAAAATTAAAACCTGAAGCCGCATTTCAGTCATTTCAAATGTAATAAAAAAATATCATAACGCGTCTACCACTCGCGTCGCTCACAATAATAAAAATTATAAAATAGCTGCTCCCATATTTAATGCCACGCCCACCGTTCCACAGATTTATGAATTTTAATTTTCTTTCATCCACTGCGAAGTATTATCTTTCAGGCCGTACATTATTCTCTAAGAAATACCACTGATTACGTGGCTATAGATACGACGGTTTGATTTATAACGATATAAAGTTAAATTAAAGTCTGGCTCTTTGCAAGCTGCTTTACTCTGTAGAAGTATTTATTAGTTGGGAAATATTACTCGTTTTCTTTATGTATGACTTAATTAGCATTGCGAGTAAGATTTGAATAAAGGTATTCTATACTAGTTTCCGCCAGCGGCTTCGTCCGAGTGATATCTTTAAAAATTATACCGAATATTTTACATCGTCCAGTAGGTTTGAGTTTGATCAATCTGCTTAGCCATTTACTATGTTGAGGTCGGCTTCCAGTCTAACCAGATGCAGCTGAATACCGTATTTTAAATGAAGCGACTACCTATCTGACCCCCACAACCCAGTAACTGGGTAAATACGATACTCCTTGGTAAGAATGGTTGTCAGACTTTCGGGCTTTTGACGACCCGTAACGACTGTCATTCATGGATCTTTGACAGCAAAGATCCATGAATGACAGCCGGGACCAATGGCTTAACGTGCTTTCCGAGGCACGGAGGGATATCGGCAAGCGTAGCTTAACCTGATGGATCGAACCGTGCAGCTGTTATTACTTAGCCACGAGCTCCTCCTTTTTGAGTTAAATCATTTAAATATGAGTGTAGATAGGTTAGATTCCAGAGGGTGGGAAGTGCTAACCTAACTTGAATGAAAGTGTTCAAATTGGCGTGAATATTTGCGTGACTTCAATATCATTAAAGCTCTGCCCAAACTGCTCCCAAATTACCATGTATACATTTTTTTTTTACATTCTTCCTTGACATAATCACCCTATTATTTGACATTATATACCTAAATTTTAATTTCAACTCTTTATTAGTGGCTTTTGTGGACATGATAATTATTCAGATTTGATACAGCTGTAATAGCAATCACGTCATTTCGTTTAAAATACGTTTTTATTTTTATTAATTTATTTATCTTTATATAGATTCTTTTCAATTTTGTGAATGTGAGAACGATGTAGGCCTAGTGGACTGCAGATTTGTTGACCATCATTATTCTGTTAAGTACCTGGTACTTGTTGAAAGACCTACACTGTCCTCCCATACCTAATAACACTGTTATTTGAAAATATTTTAAAAACCCATTATTTTTAAAAGAGTAACCGTGGAGTTTCTTGCCGGCTCTTCTCCATAGGAAACAACCAATTGGAACCGTGCACCTAGCTTCTGACGTTTCATAAGTGCCCATGTAGGTTTATATGAAATAAAAATATTTTGAACTGAGGCGAATCACGCGCGGGATTCGGGACGCCAGCGCGCGCTATTATTTTAATGATAAGGAAGTCACGCTACTATTCGCGACAGCTTGAATACCTACGGTAGTTGAAACAATCGCGAATAAGTTTCTTCCCGCATCTCTCGCGGGATTGGCCTCTGCGTGGCCAGAGTTTCATTCTTGTAAATAGCAGAGCCTTTACTTTTACAGAAATTAGACTTCAAAATTGCTCTTCTTATTTATTATTTTGAGATAAGGAAATCTTCAATACGTTTTCTAAACTAATTTAACCACACATTCTTCCACCCCACGAAAATTACAACAAAATCTTTATCTACATCCAAAAAGGTCTCACATAACACACTTCTTATCAAGTACCCGTCATATCTATTACGACTATCAAATAATCTTTGCCGGCAGGTAAGCAGCCATCGTATTAGGAGGCACAGGCTTAGGGTGGCCCTTTATCAAAGCTACAACAATGGCTCCTGTAAAATGAAATACGGAATCGCAGCAGATAAGTTAGCAGGATTGTTTCCCTCCAAAACTGGTTGGATGTGAACATCAAATTACAATTTTTTTGGTAGGATCGTGAGTAGAATTATGTGTTTTTATTTTGGTGGGAAGGTTGTAATGAGTTTTTAACCGACTTCAAAAAGGAGGAGGTTTTCAATTCGAGTATGTTTTTTTTTGTATGTTTATTACGCGATTACTCCGCCAATTATGAAATCATTTTGATGATTCTTTTTTTTGTTTTGTAGCTCATACTTCAGAGGTAGTTTCATATAAATTTTATTAACTTTGCTTGGGTAGTTTTTGAGTTAGCTTCAATAATAGGTATTTTTTCCACTTAGTCTATATGGGTGATGTTATAATTTCCTACCACTATTTACATAGCAGTGGTATTCGAATTTGAATGGTGTAGGTACCACAACTAAAAAGTGAAAAATAAAAAGGTTTAAAAAAAAAGCACTTACAAAAAAATCACTAAGAAAAATCACTTTAATTTCGGAAGTCGGTGGCAAAAAACGAAAATACAAAACCAAAGACACCGACGTAACTTTACACTTTTTAGTGTTTTTTTTTTTTAAGTTGGTTCACTTTTTTGTAAAAAGTTGTTGATTATGTAGTTATAAATTATAGTGTTTTAGAGTTTGAAAGCTTGTGTGAGAGAGAGTCTTAAGTGGGATGCTAATGCATCAAAAGAAGATAAGAGCTAAATGTTTTTACTGTTTTTAACTTCATTTTATATTATGAATTGAATGCTTACTACATAACTATAAAAGTATATAGAGTCATGATATATGTGATTGTATTAATTTAACTGATAGGTGCACATAAACCCTATATATAGAACGTTTATAATATTTATGGCGTAGCTTTAAATGAAAAAAATATTCTTATTTTTAATAAATCTTAACAGCTTTTAATATATTGGCGGTAAAACATTTAAATGAAGATTTATTCAAAAGCCCGCCATTTTAAATTCCGTGTTAACCCTACACCAGCTTCAATAATTAATAGACATAAATATTTCTTCTAATTAAAAAACCAGCCCGTTACCAACCCCTTTCTAATAAAACACCATAAGACTACATGTCAGTAAATCAATTTAATGATTCGTATTGCCTTCAGCAAACGCCGCCTTTCAGGAATGCCAGTGGTCAGGTATTAGGTGTATAGATTCCACTTATGTGGGTCCAAATGATACTCTGTCAATAGGGTTCGTGATTAATTATATAGGAGCGGGTCCAACGGACCCCACGGACCCCGGACTTGCGTGTGTTTAGTCACCGTGAAAGGGTTAATTTGGGTGACCATGATGTAATAGGGAATTCTGGGGTAATTTTGTTTGGCTAGTTTAGGTGTGGTGGGAATGTTGCTTTGCCCTTTTCCCCTGTTGTTTGTGGTACATTCTAGTCATTGCATTTGTAGCAGTGGTTATTATGGGTCCTCGCAGTGGTGGCTACATTGGTGAACTAACAAATTTTAGATACTTTTGCGATGCATTTTAAATTATCTACTGTGGGTGACAGTTAGAAGCCTAGTCTCTGGGTAGACTGGGTGTACGGTCTCATCAACCGTAAATTTACTTTGCGAACGCAGCAACCTACTAGGATGTCGTGTATCATAAATATTACGCTATAATTGTAACTTTTCACGCAAGGCAGATCGAGTCAGACAACAACTGTGGAACTAACCACTAGTCAAGAGAAAGAATCGCTACCACTTTAACTTGTACCTTCTACATTTTAATATAACTTTAAATACAACTTGTGGATCTTTTTGTGTGCTCCACAACTAAACCAACATCAACTAAGTGATAGTGTACGATGCCTACAACCATTGGCTCCGACACCGGGTACTTCTGGATACAATATTAATAAGGTCTCCAATCGATTATTTTATCAATAAAAACAGCTCGTAAGAGACTTGACAGTCTGTACACGTGACAGTTACTCTGTTTTTGAAAAACCGTCTAATTAAAATAATTACAATAACAATCGACAATAATTTTGGTTGCATTATTTAAATGTCCATTTTGATTATGGTTACCCTACATGAAATTCTTGGAGCTCCAATGTTTGGCAATTCTATCTACCTTTTGAGTAATAGTTTCAGTCGTAGACATAATACTGAAAAGTATCATATTTAGTACGTTTTTCATTGTACCTTGAAAATACTTTTTTAACTTATATCTTCTGGCAGGTATGTGTAGTCTGGTTGATGGATTTACACAAATATGGTACGTAAGTAAGATGAAACTTGAATGATTGACTTATGAGTGGATTACGATCAAAATAATGTAAGGCTTTAGGAGCTTATGGTGTTCACCGTCTTTCACAGATTTAAACATATTTAGCAAAAAGCAAAACTTACTTCTTAAACTTCTTAGTTTATTGTTTTTCTAAAATCAGATTTACGATTCTGACTGATATATACTATTTTATGGGTTGACAAATTGTGCGTATCATTTTAACACACCTAACTTGCCAATGTTATTTTAGGTCCTATGAAAATGAAGTGACAAAAATCAATAATGATCTGCCCAACCTGAGAATCAATCATTATAATTCACGTACACTAATCATTCTGCCTAGCCTTTTTCCGAACCATGTTGGGATCGGCTTCCAGTCTAACCGGATACATCTGAATATTAGTATTTTACATGGAGCGACTGCCTATCTGACCTACACAACCCAGTTACTGGGTAACACGATACACCTTGGTAAGACTGGTTGTCGGACTTTTGGGCTTCTGACTACTCGTACGTACACGTACACTATCGCCACTAATTGAATTACATTTACACAAAACATAGAATGTTACCAAAACCCCGTTTTTCGTCTCAACCCGCAACAGGCGAGTCAGTCAAGCGTGATCCCGCCGGCCAAAACTTAGTCATACTATTAATTTTAAACTGTTTCGCTCAGGGGCAGGACCTGTGTTAATATTCTGTTAATAATTATACTTCGATAATAATAGAGGCTTGTTCGATAGTTTGACATCAACTTGCTATGTGGAAAGTTAGGGAACTTAATTGTTAATGAAAGATAAAAGAAAAGAAAGAAAATACGTTTATTTTCGGTAAATATGACGCAAAGAAAAAACACTAAACAAAAAGAACAAGTTGGGGGAAAATATGCGTCTCATCCACGCAAAACGGCCATTGGTCAGCATAATGCTGCGCCCCTACGCGAGACAGAGCCCCAGCGCTGGTCAAATTGACTGAATCAATCAATAAACTCGGCACTTCGGCACTGCTGGACGTAGGTCGCTCCCAGGCTGCGCCACAACACCCTGTCCTCCGCCTTCCGCATCCAGTCTGTCCCAGCCACTTTCTTAAGGTCGTCGGTCCATCTAGCTCTCTTGATTCTTTTATTTTTATTTTATTTTATTAGGTTGGGGAAAAAGTTTCTTCGCATTTTTTAAGAAAATTCAAAACATTTTTTAACATAGTATGTTTACATTTAACTAAAGTATGTAGGTACCATTTTGTTCGATAACTTTTTGCCATCTTGTAGGTAGGGACATGATCCCATTGCTATAGAAATTTTGGGACTTCTGATCAAAATACCGCGACAAGTGGTTTTGGCAGTCCTCCCGTGATGTTAACCTGACACTGCCTAAAGAATTCTGAAGAGACCGAAACAGGTGGAAATCTGAAGGTGCAAGGTCAGGACTATACGGCGGATGCATTAACACCTCCCAGCCAAACTCTCTTAATTTTTGCTGAGTGGCTAAAGATGTGTGAGGTCTAGCGTTATCATGATGAAAAACCACACCCCTTCTGTTGATTAATTCCGGCCGCTTTCTCTCAACTTCTTGCTTTAATCTCATCAGTTGTTCGCAGTAGAGTTCAGAATCGATGGTCCTGCCTGGTGGTAACAGCTCATAATGAATAATGCCCTTCCAATCCCACCACACACACAGCATCACCTTGTTGCGAGTTAACCCGGGTTTTGCCACAGTCTGTGAAGCCTGACCGGCCTTTGACCACGACCTTTTTCGCACGTTCTTGTCGTACGTGATCCACTTTTCATCACCAGTTATCAGCTTCTTCAAAAATGGTTCGGTTTCATTACGTCGTAATAAAGAATCACAAATGAGTACACGGTTCATTAGGTTTCTTTCAGTGAGCTCGTGAGGTACCCAAATATCGAGCATTTTTGTGTACCCAGTTTTTTTCAAATGCGCCAAAACTGTTTTGTGGTCAATTCCCAGTTCTTCAGCTACGTCGTAACTACTAATATGCCGATCTTGCTCCACTTTTTTAAAAATGGCATCCATTTTATCCGTAATAGGGCGACCAGAGCGACGTGCATCTTTGACATCAAAATTTCCGGATTGAAAACGCTTAAACCAAATTTGTGCTACTCTCACAGACACTGCACTAGGTCCATAAACATCGCAAATTTTTTTCGCGGCTTGCGTTGCATTTTTACCTTTTTTGTAGTAAAATTTTAAAATGTATCGAATTTCTTCATTAGATTCACTCATCTTGACAGTACGAAAAACAAATAAAAATCACACATTTTCCTAATTTGAATTTGGAATTATGTTCTTTAAAATTTAAACTTTCAATGATACCAAAACCAGCCAGATACACATAGTATAGCCAAAGAGATTTTATTACAAGTTCATACATACTATAATGCGAAAAGACTTTTTCCCCAACCTATTATTTGGGAAAATAAACGGTCACACATTACAGTATGGTTAAGAACTTAAAACTAAAATGGTAATATAAATGTATAACCAACAACATTTTCCACATAATATAAAAAAAAGTTAACCTAACATGAACATCGTGCGATGTAAAGTAGATAGACTATAAAGTATGAATAAATGTTAAAATAAAACTAAACTGAAAGTTATACATGCAAAAAAAAAAAAAGAGAAAGGATTGAACTATGATTTTAAATTATTATGTACTTAAGTCTGCTATGGTTTTAAGAGCAATACTTCTAAATTTCCCAGCCGAGACGGCAAAGAACTCAATATCCTGGAAAATTTTATTGAACTGAGTGGTAAGACGTCGTAGGGGTGCTCGCGAGCCTGCGTTTGATCGACAAGAGGTTACAGCAAACAGCGGATTCAATTTGATTCAGTACTATGTCGTTAGTTTTTTTCCCATTTAATACTAAATTACTAGCAGTGAATCAATTTTGGACCTGCTGTAGGGCGTTATTTATGTCGTCAAGATTTGATGCACGTCTATTAATTAAAAACAAATTATAGCCCTGTGGTATCGGCCCCGACTTACGAGTTGTAATTCGTGGGTTTGAACTCAGGCAGGCGCCTTACTTTGTGTAATTAATTTCATCACCACTGCTCTCAAAACGGTGAAGGAAAACATCGTGAGGAAACTGGCATGTCCTAGAACCAAAAATTCGAAGATATGTGACATCTACCAACCCGCACTGGGCCCGTGTGGTGGATTATAGCTCACTCCCTCTTGAAGAGAGGAGGCTTGCGTCCCGGCAGTAGCAACATTTTAGGCTGAATGTGTGTATATGTATAAATTTAAAAAATTCAAGAAGTATCGTCAGCAAATAACAAAATTTGTGGTTGGGTTTTAAAAAAAATGTCCGTATATTCAAACTACAACTGTCATTCTTTGACAGTTGTATTAATCGGCTGCAACACGGCAAATTGACGTATTGTGTCAATTTAATAAATAATTAATGTCCCTGACCATACATAATGAAATAAATGACAAAGTGGGCAAGTGGCGTGTCATTAATTAAAGGCGTCTCGGAGGACCAGATTATTTTTGGAGTTCCTTCGTTGGGCGTAATTGGTCCTAGTTACGGCAACTTTATTAACTTGTTTAATAACAGGAATAATAATTAAAGCTTATTGATTTTCTTATATTTGATCTGTCTGTTAAAGGTTGAGGAAAATAAACCAAGGTGATCGATCGTTCATACGTTCACTAAGTATGATGCTTATGACAATTTTAGTCTGTGTTTGTCAAGCCTACATCCAGCAAACGAACTAAACAAGAAAGAATGTTAATACCTAACTACTTAGTTATGATACCTACAAGTTTTACTGAAAATTACTTTACTATAATATAAAAACCACTTCTAATCATCACATACGATCTTTATTGTATATTATATAATAAAAATCAGCCTTTAATATTGAAATGACGAGTCTTAACTAAAACGATTAAAAGAGAGAGTGAAATACGGAGATATTGTACGAAAAGCCTATTTTTGGGTTGTCGCTGATCCACAACTGCTGAAATAGATTAATTATGCTCTCTGTCAGTCGCTTTTATCTTACTGTATTTTCTACTGGGGAGGCGCCTCAAAAACAATGTTAAAAAGTCTTTAGATCGCCCAACGTGCAGTACTCAAAGTAAGTACTTTTAAACGTATTTTATTCCCCACCGCACAACTGTACAAGAACTGTGATTTTCTAACTATAAGACAATTATATCTGTTGAATGTTACTCTGCTACAACACAGCAAACTAACTTATAATCCGCTAAACCTACAAAAACGAAGAAAAGATAAGGTATGCGTAAGAAACCAAATAAGCACGACTAAATTCAGCTCAAGATTTACCAATTCCATTGGAACTTACATCTATAATAAGATAAATAGAGCAATAAACATATATCTAATCTATAACTAACCTTGAGTCCCTTAACTAACACACAGTGTAAGAAAAAGGTTATCGAATACTTACAAAAACTAACTTACGAAGAGACTGAATTGATACTACATATATCACAGTGATTGACTACTTACTACAACCACACCCTCTCACATTTACGCACACACATATCATATCACACAAAGAGAGGACTCACAGCATCAAACAGATTTTATGTTAATTTTAATTTCTATTTTTGTTTTAATTTTATTTTTGCCTTAATGATTTAAACATTGTTTTTTTTTTTGTAATGTATCGAACTTCTATGTTATTTATCATCACATTTTTTTTATAATTTTAGTTCTACAAAATGTTAACATCCTTACTTGATGGCTATTTTTAAGTGTTTGTTATTTGAGGGGTTCGGCGCTGATGTCTAATTAATTTGTAATTAGAAAAAATTGCCTTTAGAAATATGCGTATCATTGTAAACATGTACGACCTACAGCTCGTAAGTCACGACCGTTACCACTGGGCCACCACTGCTGTCAGTAAAATTTTATCTGTAACATTATATTTTACACACAAAATTACAACATCGTTTACTGAATTTTTTCGAAAACTTCAATAAAAGGAAATTTCCGAACTTAATCTCTTTGAGAAACGCTTCCAAAAACTTTTCGAACATTATATCCCAGTTCTTTTTCTTAGAATTAACTAAATAAAGGAAAAATTACCAAAGTAATCGTAACATGAGTGGCAGGGACACGACGTCTTATAAAAAAGAGCCAGCGATCTGGGTATTGGAAAACATTCCAACTTTTGGAAAACAAAGAATCTTACTTAAAACTTTGGACCATCATTAGACACTCGCGAGATCAAAGAGGAACTTTGGAGACAACTAGGGATTAGATTTCTACTTGAACGAAGTAAACTTAGTTTATTTTTGATACTGGAAGTGACGTGGAACATTCGAAGTGGCGAATTTCATAATCATCATCATTTCAGCCGAAAGACGTCCACTGCTGGACATAGGCCTCTTCCAAGCACCGCCACATTGACCGGTTCTGTGGTTCCAGCATCCAGCGAATTTCTGCGGCCTTCACAATATCAATTTCCAGGTCAGGTGGCGAATTTACTTAGGATAAATTGGTTATTTTAAGAAAGGAAAAAAAAAAACACTTACTGATAAAAAATATTATATTTCCGTAAATTGGTTGTAAAAACATTTTTACGCTTCAAAAGAAATAATAATCTTTTACTTACTACTTACTCTGAGATGAAACATGGAAACAAACTCAGATGTCACAGTCTCTTTTAAAATCCAGACATTATCTTGTTCAGATATTTAATTTGTCAAAAAAAAAAAAAAAAAATTCAAAATATTTTATTTCACATAAACCTATAAGGGCACTTATGAAACGTCAGAAGCTAGATGCACGGTTCCAATTGGTCGTTTCCTATGGAGAAGAGCCGGCAAGAAACTCCATGGTTACTCTTTTAAAAATAAATGGTATTTACAATGCTTTCAAATTACAGAGTTAATAGGTATGAGAGGACAGTGTAGGCCTATCAACAAGTACCAGGTACTTAGCAAGATAGAAAATGGTCGATAGATCTACAGTCTGTTAAGCCTACAACGTTCTCACATTCACAAATTCTAAAAGAAAAGAATCTATATAAAAGCAAAATCAAATAATAAAAATAAAAAGCTATTTAAACCAAATGACATAATTGCCACTACGTTGTGTTAGTGATAGTCTCATAAAAAAAATCATGCATAGATCACATCTTGAAACAACCGTATCTTGAGAATTAATTTAATCATTTCAAGAGATTGGTTATATAATTTGTTTTATGTTAGTAAAGAACTTACTGCGCTTATCACTTCTTTTGCTATACGAAGTGTTAGAAAATTATGTTTTTATATCTCTGTCACCTTGTGGTGTTTATTAACTCAAGATAAATCCAACCACGCTCTCATACCGAATCCAGACCAACCAACCTCACATATCTCCGTCCGCGAGATAAAATATTCCGTTTGTACGCTATGTTTTAGAAATAATCTAACCTTAAGTCTCTGATAACTCTTCCTAGTTACTGTGGGGACCCTAATTGAGAACTTTGGACTTCCTTCAGTGACCTTTGAATCGGGAATTCTTGAATAAATTATTGGAGCTAAAATGCCTTGAGAGAGTATCGATAAGGTAGCCAATCAGGACCAACAATTTTGGTCCTGGGTTCGTACTTAGCTGAATTTTTTATATCGGTATTTGTGGGTTGGTCTTTGGTTACGATTTTGGTGGCTATTATTGATCTTTTCGGGACTTTGAAAGTGTGATGTGTTTATTTATTTACAGGGTGGATATGGTACTGTACCTACGTTGATGCGTAAGCTTGAGAATATGGTGTATACTCTAACAGAGTCGGTTGAATGTTATTGTTTCTATTTATACTACGACACTATTGATTAACGAGTTAAAATATTATGAGGGATCCTTGACTTGGGTGTACTATATATATATATCTGCCTTATCCTTCGTTTTTACCGGCGTGATGTTATGTATGAGAGTTTCGCATAAAATGGGGGAATAACCTCCAAATATAATAATATTTATGTAAGTAATAACATAACAACTACTTACATAAATAATATTATTACATAAATACGAAATTACGACGTTAATAGCAATGCGAAAATTAGTTCGCCTTTCAGAATTATCGTTCATATTACGTAATACCTTAGAGCCTCTAACGAGCTGCTTTTACAGCTTTTCATAATAAACCCACGAATTATGGATATATTTCTTTAAGTGCTTTTGTTTGTACTTACGCTACGGCTAACTCATATTTTTATTTTGGTTGGGAGCTAAGTAATGATCGATCCTGTGTCGTAGATATGGGCTTAGACGGGTAAATAAATTGGGTAAATAAATAATAGTAGTAAGAGACTGGGTAAATAAAGTGGGTAAATAAATAATAGTAGTAAGAGACCGGGTAAATAAAGTAGGTAAATAAATAATAGTAGTAAGAGACTGGGTAAATAAAGGAGGTTTCTGAGAGTAGTCTTACCTCTATGAAGGGCTCGTGGTTAAATGATAACAGCCTCACGAGTCGATCGAAGGTAAGGTTAAGCTTGCCGCGGTCATTCGGTGCTGGGTGACCATCCATTATATATCAAGACTCCTCCGTGTCTCCGAGAGCAGGTTAAGCCGTTGGTCCCGGCTGTGATTCGTAGATCTTTGGCAGTCGTTATGGGTGGTCAGAACTCCAAAATTCTGACAAACAGTCTTACCAAGGGGTATCGTGGTACTCAGTAATTGGGTTGTGGAGGTCAGATAGGCAGTCGCTCCATGTAAAATACTGGTATTCAGCTGCATCCGTTTAGACTGGAAGCCGACCCCAACATACTTGGGAAAAGGCTAGGAAGATACCTTGCCATCGCTGTACATATACGAAACTAATATATTTGTCAAATCTTACATTTCATTATACAAAAGAGCTACAAAAAGTTACTACAGAAAATTACGCGATAATAATAAGTCTGAACTCGAAGTGACTTGTGGAAAAACTGCACTAATGAATAAAAGTACCTTCTGTATGGCCGAAAGAATATTTAACAAACTACCTGAAAAAATTAAAACGTTAAATCTGGACAATTTCAAAACAGAGCTATTAAGAATTTTGATAAATAAATGCTATTACTGACTACAGGAATATTTGGGCGATACTTCTATAATAACTGCTTCAGAAAAATGTACATCACCTCACCTATTTTGACAATTTTGAATTTTGTTTGACATTAATATGCCATGTAACTTAATTTTTTTTTTCATGTACTTAATTTATTTTACATTTATTGAAATTTATTATATTTTAAATTTGTATTGTTATGCATACATGTACCTATTACTCTTGACTTTATTACTAATGTGAAATTTGACATAATTCTACCACCATAAGATAACTTAAAAATTAAATTTGTATTAAAAAGTAATAAATTCGACAATGTTAATTAAATATATTATATTTGTACGCCTCTCGGCAAAACATAGAGGATCTACCAATCTGTAACATCTCGCACACTGTTGTAATTTGACCTGTGTTTACAAATAAAGCATTCTGATTCTGATTGATTTCTAAGAGTAGTCTTAATAAAGACGTGATGTCTATAAATAAAAAAAAGTAATTTACAATATTATTTTTATAATGGATGGCAGAAATAGTCTAAGAATAGTTTCTGTTACAAATCACTTGCTAAAGGTACCACTTGCTAAAGGTTCCGTACCCGACCGCAGGCATCAACTGCACGCGACGTGTCGTGGTGTCATGTCGCGGCGACACGTTGCGGCGTCATGTCGCTGCAGTCATGATTCTCAACCCGACTACAGGCGGCAGCAGCCCGTATTCCAGTCGGTAGATAGAAGATAGAAAAACGTGTTATCGCTTGAACGTTGGCGGCACTACTGGTCTGCGGTCGGGCTGCACGTGTCAGCTGTCATTCGCCCGTAGCTGCCAACGACGTGTCCCTAGCTACGGAAAGTATTTCATAGAAATTCATAGAAACCAGGCGTGTCGCGGCGACACGTCTCCTGCAATTGACGCCTTCGGGTATGGAATGGTACCTTTACTCCGTAGAAAATCAAATTAATACGTAGTTTATTCATTTTTAATAGCATTTCGAGAAAACAAGCGGCTTTCTCCAGTGAGTTAATAGAAACATAACCACCTCTGCCAGCGCGGTGGTATTTATTATCGCCATATTATGCTGAGATAGGAGCCTTTTTGGCCTCGCACAGGTCGTTATTATTTTGTTAGTTTTTTTTCTGTTTGTATTTCCTGTGCGAGTCCCAATTAAAATATTTTTCTTTCTTTCTTTCTTTCTCTGTGGTCTAACCATCATAGAAACATAGGTTTGACCATCTGTCTCAGACTCAGGGGAGGGTTCCATTCCCAAAAAAATGCAAAGCAAAATTTTCTGTTCGGTTTGGTTGGTGGTAGGGCTTGTTCTAAGTCCGCCTGGCTAGCTACCACTATCTTATCTAAGTCTGTCGCCATAATAACAAAGTTAACAGCATTGTTGTGTTTCGCCAGTTAGAGCTAAGATAGCCAGTTCCTCTACGGTTGGGGATTCTGGGTGAAAATCGCTTCCACCAGAAGCCTGATCATCACTTACCATCAGGTGAGATGTAGGCCAAGAGCTACACCGCACCGGTATGAAAAAAAAAACTAATCTGGTTTTACTATATCTGGCCTGGTAAGCGTGGCGAATTGCCCATTGTTCACAGGCTGCTAAAAGCAAAAGCCTTTCTTTAGATTCTTAATGAAAGTTCTCACAACAATTTTTATTGTTGACATAATCTACTCATTACAATGTTTTTTTTATGAGTTCTATTGCAATATCTGGTTAGCTAGCGACCTAGAAAATTTATCATATTGTTCTTGCCTGAGCAACATGCAGCAAGTTCATCATGCTCCCTTAGATGTCACTGCTTGCGGTAGCGTCGGGGGTCGGGTTGCCTCCTTCCCTCAAATATGGCGAGAGGGGTAATGGCTAATCTTTGCGTTATGCTCAAGAACGGGTGCTGCTTGTGGTGACCGGTGGTCTTGGTGACCATGGTTTTGTTATTGTTAATAGTAATTAACTGTTTATTTATTTTGACCTAGTTTATCATTTGTGACTTCGAGTTAACAGCTATATGTAAACTGGCACGCCCTTTATGCCTAGAGGCTTTCATTCGGGTATTAAGTTCTGTTTACTTTTAGTTTTTTTCGACGGTTTTTGTTGGTATATTGGCGTGTGCTAGCTGACTTAAAGTAAATTATTTTGCATAAGTACTATTGTATAGAATAAAATTTTTCTAACGGAACAGACAGCTATGCTGCTGGGGAGTTTGTTGCGCCACTTCTTCCTAGCTAAAGCACTAGGAAGTGGTGAACGGAGGGAGTTTTTGGGGGACTGTCTTATGTAATTTTGACGTTCGTAGTTTGAAGAAATGACTTTTGGATTTGAATTTAAACAACATTTCACTTACTTTCATAACACTATAATGAACCAGCTAAATCAAGTAAGGAAAACGATAACACAGAAATCAAGTCAGCTCATACATTAGGTATACGTAAACTCGTCATAACTTCCCTCAGAAATACCCGACTTGAATATTTAATGGAACTGCATTTCTACAACCGTCTGATGTAGCTTAATTTTCAGTTCGAACCGTATATAAACCGGCCAAATTGAGTACGCCATGCTTGATGGTAGGAGGCTATTCAAATTGAAGGCATCACAATTTGGTCGCGCTATACGTGGTGGATTGAGAAACTAGCTTACGTACGGCTAAGCGAATTGCAACGAATTTTGGTGTTTGATGTGAAACGGAATTAATTATTTGTATTTTAATTAGTTAAGTAATTAGTCATCCAGTTTCATCGTTCTTTTTTATGGTATTACTTAGTTACCTACGAAATGTTGCCATTTTAAATATAATATTTTATATATTTAGGACTAACTATTGTGTTTATTTTATTTTTGTCTTATTTTGTTATTTCTCTATATGCTGCACTGGTTGACCTCATCACGGCAACGCCGGTTGTCGCTGAAACCAACCGCTGGAGCTCTGTCTCGCATAGGGTCGCAGCATAATGCTGAGCGATGGCCATTTGCGTGAACGTGACGCATATTTTGCTTAAATTGTTATTTTCGTGTTATATATAAACGTATTTTTTTTTTTTTTTTTTACTTTTTCTTCTATCTAGAAATGAAAACATATCAATCGCTTCTGGGGCCATTCTGCTGCTAATGGACTTAATAAGAGGTTTTGTACTTTATCCAGGAACGTACGGAGTAGTAGTTAGGTACGTATGGTTAATAATTTTCATGTGAACAATTTTCTGTAAGACAATCAATCGCCTATAAAACGTTTTAATTTGACCAACAAACAAATATTACAGACTAGCTGCGCCCCGCGGTTTCACCCGCATAAGTCTCGATCCCGTGGAATATGGGATTAAAAGTATCCTATGCCCTAACCCAGGTCATGGTCTACATATGTGCCAAATTTCATCGAAATCTGTTCAGCCGTTTTAACGTGAAAGCGTAACAAATAAACAAACTCATTTTCACATTTGTAACATCTAAACTAATATTATAATAATATATCTAATAGGTTGGGGAAAAAGTCTTTTCGCATTATAGTATGTATGAACTTGTAATAAAATCTCTTTGGCTATACTATGTGTATCTGGCTGGTTTTGGTATCATTGAAAGTTTAAATTTTAAAGAACATAATTCCAAATTCAAATTAGGAAAATGTGTGATTTTTATTTGTTTTTCGTACTGTCAAGATGAGTGAATCTAATGAAGAAATTCGATACATTTTAAAATTTTACTACAAAAAAGGTAAAAATGCAACGCAAGCCGCGAAAAAAATTTGCGATGTTTATGGACCTAGTGCAGTGTCTGTGAGAGTAGCACAAATTTGGTTTAAGCGTTTTCAATCCGGAAATTTTGATGTCAAAGATGCACGTCGCTCTGGTCGCCCTATTACGGATAAAATGGATGCCATTTTTGAAAAAGTGGAGCAAGATCGGCATATTAGTAGTTACGACGTAGCTGAAGAACTGGGAATTGACCACAAAACAGTTTTGGCGCATTTGAAAAAAACTGGGTACACAAAAATGCTCGATATTTGGGTACCTCACGAGCTCACTGAAAGAAACCTAATGAACCGTGTACTCATTTGTGATTCTTTATTACGACGTAATGAAACCGAACCATTTTTGAAGAAGCTGATAACTGGTGATGAAAAGTGGATCACGTACGACAAGAACGTGCGAAAAAGGTCGTGGTCAAAGGCCGGTCAGGCTTCACAGACTGTGGCAAAACCCGGGTTAACTCGCAACAAGGTGATGCTGTGTGTGTGGTGGGATTGGAAGGGCATTATTCATTATGAGCTGTTACCACCAGGCAGGACCATCGATTCTGAACTCTACTGCGAACAACTGATGAGATTAAAGCAAGAAGTTGAGAGAAAGCGGCCGGAATTAATCAACAGAAGGGGTGTGGTTTTTCATCATGATAACGCTAGACCTCACACATCTTTAGCCACTCAGCAAAAATTAAGAGAGTTGGGCTGGGAGGTGTTAATGCATCCGCCGTATAGTCCTGACCTTGCACCTTCAGATTTCCACCTGTTTCGGTCTCTTCAGAATTCTTTAGGCAGTGTCAGGTTAACATCACGGGAGGACTGCCAAAACCACTTGTCGCGGTATTTTGATCAGAAGTCCCAAAATTTCTATAGCAATGGGATCATGTCCCTACCTACAAGATGGCAAAAAGTTATCGAACAAAATGGTACCTACATACTTTAGTTAAATGTAAACATACTATGTTAAAAAATGTTTTGAATTTTCTTAAAAAATGCGAAGAAACTTTTTCCCCAACCTAATAAATTAATATTATAAAGAGAAAATATTTGATTTTTTGTATGTTTGTTTGTAATGAATAAACTCAAGAACTACTGAACCGATTTTAAAAATTCTTTCACCGGTAGAATGTTTTATTATCACTGAGTAAAACAGGCTATAATTTATAAAGATATCACGCGGGCGAAGCCGCTGGCGGAAACTAGTTATATATATATAGCTACGCCCCGCAGTTTCACCTGCATAAGTCTCAATCCCGTGGGAATATCGCGGTATATAAAGTATCCTTTGTCCTAACCCAAGTAATGGTTTACCCATGTGCCAATTTTCATACAAATCTGTTCAGCCGTTTTAACGTGAAAACGTAACAAACAAACAAACTCATTTTCGCATTTTTTTTTCTTTCGCTTATTAGGCCTATTTGGCGCAGCCGCGAGGCACACATTCCTGCTAATATCTTATAATCGAACTTTACACTTTTTTGTTGTTTTATTTTTATTTTATAACTTTTTTACTTGGAGTACAATATGTTGAGTTGTGTGCCTTTTAGTCTGTGCTAATTAAATGTATTTATTTTTCTTTCATTTATAATATTAGTTAGGATAAGCAAAAACCTCCGATTTTCTTTTAAGCGTCTCCATTTTGTTCTGCTTTGTACATTCCTTTATCACTCTGTAAACACATATTTTCATCCAAATTAATAAGTCCCTGTTTAAGGACAAAGTCTCGCAGTAGAAGCATAAAGATGTCTGATGTATAGCAAGCAAGGACAAAGGACCAAGGCCGGTGCATAAGGACCGTGTTTACGATGCTTACAGGCGCATAATAGATGGAACGCGGCGACACTGACGGCGCGGCGTCTGTGTTGGTGTGACACGGGCCTAACCGGTTTCTTGATGAATTTTCATCTTGTATGTTTTACTGAGGTATTAGAAAATGAAGATAGATTACTTACCTAGTTACTGCGTTGGTGAAGAGACCCAAAATGTGTTTTGGATACCAGAGAACGCCACTTATAATGAATAAAGAATATCTAATAAATATGTTTAACTGTGACATATAAATAAAAGGTAAGCTACGAAAAGTCAATTATAAAAATAAAAAAATGTCCCAAACTAATAATGAACCAACTAGTCGTAGCATAAAATACAATCTAATAATAGCAAGTCTGTTTACTTAACTAGTTGTTTACTACTTCAGCTACGCCGTAAATGGTGCTACGCCGTAGATGGTGCTACGCCGTAGATGGTGCTACGCCGTAGATGGTGCTACGTCGTAGACTGTGCTACGGCATAGCTTCGTAATGTATATCTTTATAATGGAGGCGGGTATGTGTTTCTGTTCATTATTACCAGGCATATTTTAATTACAGTGGGCGAACTGTGGGTAGTGTTGGTTATTGCGCAATAGAAAAACCATTTGGAGTTCAGATCAAATTATAATTTACGATCACATTAATCTCACCATCAATTCACACACTGTAGTAGGTACACGACACAACTATTCGAAACGCGCGACAGTTTCTTAACGTCTTCACCGCTTGACCGCCACCCATGAAGTCTGCTCTGCTGAGCCGCGGCCGGCGGCTAGTCCAAGCGTTACGTTGTAGACTCTGTCGGCCGTCGTTAGGCGGCGCTGGCGTCTCGATTAGTCAACTAAGTAACGTATTTCCGACATATACATATTATAAATTTATGTCGCCTTTCGTGTCACTGCATTGTTCTTCTAAAGTACGGAACGGATTTTGTTGCAGTTTTCAACATTATTAAGAGAATTTATTCTGGAAGGTTTATGTTCGTAATACATTAATATTAAACCTACATATCAAAAAGAAATCTCGATGTATTGTCAAGTCATAAAAACCGTACGAAGAAGAGGCTGGTCGCTAGTATGTACATATTACATTAATATTACAAACGAAGATTATTGTCTCTTATTCATTTGCAATAAACCACCATGTTATTTTTATAACAATGTACCTAAGAGCGCTAATACACTGGGACGCCATGGCGACGTCGCTGGCTACGTCGCCATGGCTACCTCTGGCTACCTACCGTAGCTAAATGAGGGTGCCAAATAAGTAGCCAATAACACGTGGGCGTCTGTCCTGGCGATCAGTTGGCCACTGAGTGAGGGAGACGTAACTTACTTGTATACGAATTACTGGTGACTTGGCTACGCACCGCTAGGTCGCCAGAGTATCCAGTCTCCACGTAGAGGCCGGTTGGTCATGGCTACGCTTCCAAATTGGCGACGTTGCCAGAACGTACCAAGTGAGTTAACTGTCATACATTTCAATACGAATTGTTTGGATATGAAGCCGGCGACGTCGCCATGGCGTCCCAGTGTGTTAGCACTCTAACAGAAAATTGGTAGTTATGTGATTTTGGCCCAGTTCATTAATATAACAGTCAATTATTTTCAAGCATTTCCCACACATTCCTCGTTCTCCACCTTTTATCTGTTACTGCAATCAATCAATTTTTTCGTCAGACAATATGTGGGTTACTTTTTGTTTTTCTAAATGATTGAATTGGTTTCAGTTGGGTAGTTCGGAGCCAAACAAAATACAAGTAAGTTCGTGAAAAATTGAGATTTATTTCAATTCTCCGGATTTTATCGAGATAGCTACTGATTCTCTATCGCGTATTTCTAGGAAATAATGTTTTAAGTAAGTAGAGCTTTTAGTTAGGTAAATAGAGGATCTATTTTCGTAATTTCAAGCTTTAATGTTATAAACTAGCTGCTGCTCGCGCGTTACCCGCGTGGACCCTAATTCTTTTACCTAAATAAAGGAAGCTTTAGTTACTCCTAATAACATCAGCCATCTATAAAATAATAAATATTCTTTCACCAGTAGAATGCTACGTTATCACTGAGTGACTGAAGCTCGTGTTTCCTTAAGATGAAAGTTTGTATGGAAATTCGTAATTTTTGCCGATGAGCAATCGCATCGTGCACATGGCTGTATTGTATTCTATAACTTCAAAATATTTTCAAAGATATTATAAGACCCACCTGAGCCTCCTTGTTGATCTAAACTGACCCCAATGGAATAACTCAAATACCTTTTGCCCGACTAGGGGATCGAACCCATGACAGCACACATAGTAGTCGCGCTTGCGACCACTCGACCGATGAGACAGCTAAAATCTGCCACAGTATTATAATCAAATCAACATACATACAGACATTTAAAAATACAATATCTTAACAATCTCAGTAACTTTAGAAGTCCTTAATTTTTTTATTGTGTTTCATAAAAATAACAAAGGCGGATTTATATCTCATTGTCTTCTTTTATTAATCTCTGGCCGTTGTTTTGTTTATATATTTCGTTTTGTATCATCGCTTTAGGCGCGTTAGACAATTTTCCACCTTATGCTTCAACATACAAGGTTTAATTTGGGTTGTTTTGTGTTAAATTATTATTTTGGCGGTCGAGATGGGCTAATAATATAGGTATTACGTAGAAGTAGCCTTTGCTTGAGGATTCCTCGTGACCTTTACAAAAGGCAACAATGAAAAGATTCTGGGAACTGTTAGAATCATATTGTTATGTAATTATGTAAGGTTACTTTGTGATTGGATTGTTTTATTATCTATCTGACGATGGAAAACTATTTTATTTGGGGTTTATTTACAGCCATTTTTTTATATTTCTTTTTCTTTGGATCCAGGAATGGTCCTTCGAGTCACAGAAATTTTTATTTTCCTAAATAAATCAACTTATGTTTTTTATTTCACGCAAACTTATCAGTCAACGTAAATCTAGTGACGGTAAGCTCTATTTCGTAAATGATTGTGATTTTTTTAAATCCTCAAATCCTTATGAAAGAGTTCAACCGATCTTAACTCCTTTAGTTCCTTTAGTTTTCATTACTGAGGCCACAGTCAACTGACTGACGCCAAAATCAGTATCCTAACTATCCTATAAAATATTATAAATGCGAAAATGAGTTTGTTTGTCGGTAGACCATACCTGGGTTGGGATATAGGATACTTTTTCATACCGGTAGTATGTTTCCGTGGGATAATGTCCGACCTCAACGCGGGCGAAGCTACGGGCAAAAGGTAGTTATTCATATTTAATTAATTAATTAAATAATTAATTAATTTTATTTATTTCAGATAATTAAAATCCATATCTTGTTGGTATATATTAGCAACAATATTAGCTTACAATTATGTTAGTATTGTTAGTACTTATCTTTATGTGGCTACTAAAACCATTCACTACCCTCACCCAGTGTTTTTGAATGGGGCAGTCAAATCGAGCAGCAATGACTTTTAGAATGCTATTCTTAGCAATAAATAATAAATAATTCAAATTTTTTTCATTTAAAGTCTATCTAGAAACTAAACTAATAATATTCTCATCCATTATTATTTCTTCCCTTATTCCTAAAATAACTTCCCAGCAGAACTTAGTCTTCGTGAATCGGTTATAATTCATTTGAGGCCACGGCCTGTCATCAATCACAGACAGGCCTCAGGACCATTCCTCAAGGATCAGGACAAAGGAATAATAAGGTTTTATTTTTTAAGCTTATTTGTCTCTTTTAGACCTGTTGATGGTATTACGGGTACTTTCAAAATAGTAGCATTAGCATACCATAACATAACTCTTTGTAAAAGAAGGACCCTTTACTCGAGAATTCTCACCTTGGTTATTACCAAGGTGAGAAATAGCAACATTAAAGGGCGGGGCCTCGTCAAGGTCGTTTCTGACGGCCACCCTTAGCATCGCGCGTCATTGGTTAAATCAAATAACGCGTGATTCCCCGGCTTCCTTTTACACACTTCCATCCCTTTTCAGGAAATCACTCCCACAGATTTTTAGGGTATTTATGTTCTGTACACAGATTGCAGAGGAAAGCGAGAGGAAAATATAACACATAAAAAAATATCATTTTCATTTACCCCTTTAAAAACTGTCAGTAAAATCTCACCTTTATGGTGAGCTGTCATTTCACCTGATGCTAGAGATTGACAGTTCACTTCACCAAAGTTTTCACGGTGAACTTTTACAGAAGGATTGGCAGAACATTAAGTAAAGCCATGGTGGTTTAATAATGTCCTGTTTAAAGAAAAAGAAAGAAATTTGTTTATTCTGCACAAACAAAACGCAAATTTAAAGAAAAAAAAAAACACCAATACAGAAATAGCCAAAAGCCTCGTATTCAACCAACAAATAAACGATTGAAAATGTTCATCGGTTGATGTCAAGGCCACGGACCAAAGACAATATTGCGTAATTACTGTTGCGACATTACGTACTCTGTGGTTATGGTGGTGGTGGTGTGTTTATGTATAGTACCTGGTCGACCGAGCTCTGCTTGGGTGAAAATAGATAAATATATCGTACAGGTATACCAACGTTTTATCACAATCTCAAGACTGTGAAAAAAGTGAAAACTAATTTTCCCAGATATGAGACTTAGCTAGATCGATTTTTCGCCCCGTAAACCCTTATATTGCAACTTTCATCGAAATCATTAGAGCCGTTTTCGAGAACGTGATTACAAATATATACAGGTTGTTTGGCAGGTGGTTGAACATACGAAAATGGTCGATCCGTGGGGCCGTCTGCTACATGTTTAGGCCCAATAACAAGATAGAGAGAGAAAATAGTTTTGTTATGTTTAAGAGAAATTAATATAACGTTTGGAGTTCAAGCAACGACAAAGTACGAATAAAATATTTAAAAAAATACGTGTGGCCTGGGTCTTGTTATTGGGTCTAAACACAGCAGACGCTCCCACGGATCCGCCATTTTCAACAGTATGCCTAACACCCTGTATATATGTATGTACAAAAATCGGTCATTTAATAGTATAGGATAAGATACAAACATGCTGCAACAACGCTAGACAATTTAGTGAAACACAAGAGGCATTATTTTGTAGTAATTAAACAGCTATCAACCACATTAGAGAACATTATTAACGTATTTGGCTTGTGCGAGTATAGTGCAGTGCTGTTGTCGGTGGAGGAGTGATCGGTTATCTTGTAACAAGCGATTGCAAGTGGTTGCGATGGTTTCTAAAATACCATATTTTTTTTGGCGATTGATACTGTCAAAATAGCTGATAAGATATGCAACTGTTAATTTTAAGCGATTTTACTTCCTGCTTATAATTGTTTTAATTTTTTTTAGAACATAGCAGATTGTTTGTCACACTGTCTTTTTTTACTATGTATGACGCCTTTTCTAGTTCCAGAAGGGACATTGAGGCTTGAAGCGGCACTACACTCGGTTCCTTACCTTCCGCATTTAAGGCTACGAGTTTACCCGGGTCGATGGCGCGTTGTGTTCCACACGCGCCTTAAGAAGATGTCAGCACAACGGAAGGGGTCCGATAGGACCGATGCCTGCCGGGGTCGCGAAAGTCCGAAACGGATACCGTGGCCCCTGGCAACGTACATGCAACTAAAGGAACACAGGTGGGTTTTAGTCAGTAAGAGTCTGACACGACCTCCCGCTCCGCCCAGAGCGGGAGAAGTTATTTGATCATTTCCGACCCAAAAAAAAGGCTACGAGTTTGAGGTCGTTGGTTCATCTAGTCATGCTCACTCAAATTTCTCAGTGATATCAAAGTCTTTTATTTCAAATAGGCCCTTATAAGGCATATTTGAACGTCAACATTTACAAAAATATTGAATTGATTCTAGTGGCCCCTTCCAAAAGGTAGTTATCGCATGGAGAAGAATGGGCACCGTTACTCTATTAAAATGTTTTACAATATTTTGTATAGTTACATTAGTTATACAATCGAGTAAACAAAGAGATCTACATATACAATAAACAATTAACTGACATTAAAAAAACAGTAACTAATTGGATAAAACCACTTACTTATGATGACACGGAGAAGCTACTGGAATAAAATAAAACCTTACACTTAAAGCTCTCATCCTTCGTATTTGCCGTATACAGTCTGATTCATTCATTGCCACTTACACTCACTCAGTATTTTTACATTAAATTTAACAAACCCTCACACTATCACTTAACTTTCATACACACAGATGCTCACATTCAACATTCAAATACACATTTACACACCTTTATACTCACAGTAACACACCTTAGTATTCACACTCACACACCCCCATTTTCACATTTACACACCTTCATAGTCATAGTCACATTCACACGCCCTCATACTCACATTCACACACCCCTACTCTCACTTACACATTTGCATGTTTCTTGTCTAGTTTTAATTTTCTCTTTTTATTTTAAATCGCCTGTTTTTATAACACTTAAAACAAGTAATTTTATGTTAATATTTTAAGTTTTGGAAGAGCGGAGTCTCCTAACACAGGCTTTTTTGCTTAAAAGGAGGCTCCAATCACTAGTTGTTAAATTTACTTGTAAAACAAATAAAACATTTTTCATTTTCATTTTCATTTCATTTTTCATATAATTATATGTGAAGACGATGCACCTAGAATAAAATTACTATACCACAATAGGTAAAAAGAATTAAAAATGAAGCAACAACAGATGCTGATGGTATGTTGGATCATTCGGTTCCTACAAAATGGGTGAGCTGGATGGTGCTGATCCACGCGTTATGTTCGTGAACAGGCGTCGTTGGTTAAGACTGGTCATCTCTTAACTGCCAGGGCTTTATCTTATATTTTGAATTGTATTTTTTTTTTACATTGTTCTTAGATATAGCAACAAGCATAATAATGTACCCAGGATTTTGTAAGATCTTGATTTAAAAGAGTGTCCTTGCAGTTTCTTCTTCATAGAGATCTACGTTTTGGAATGGGCAAATGAAAGAGTCGGTCAGTTAGTTACAAAGTTGAAGCTAGTTGCTTCAACTTTCTGACTAACTGACCGACTCTTTGACAATTCAAAAGTGCCTGTAATGGTATAATTGAAATAAACGGTTTGAGTTTGAATCTAGTAATTTTCCAAATACTTAGAGCACCTTTGAGTTAATATGACCCATCGAGCTTTAAAAAGAGAATATCGCGCAGGGTCAGAGGTAATTATATAGAAAGCAAAACTTTTCCTCAAACTCGAATTGCCATAATATTTCCTGCCCATGTACAATATTCTAAAAGAGGTCAAAAAGCTTTGGTTAAACCAGTTTTTACCAACCAACTTCTGAAATCGTATACAGGATAACTCCACGCGACATGGGAATACAGTCGATTGATGTCAACTGTGCCCGCGGGACAGTCCGGCCACTATATTGATTGTCCCCGCTGTAGGGGCTACTGATTTTAATGTTTTTATTTGTTTCCTTATATTATGTGTTCGGGTCTGTTTTTATTTTGTTTTAAACCAAAGGAAATCTTGTGTTTTTAATGTGTAGGCTATTTTAGAACATTATACAGCATTATTTGATGGCAAAAGGAGATTTTAAGAGGTATTTAAATGCCATCTTTCTTGTAAGTAAAACAAGAAATTTATAAGTATTTTAAATGGTTTTAAATTTTTCGGCCCTCGTACAAGATGTTGGATCAAAACATCAAATTGTGTATTCGTGTATATACGAGTATGTCACCGTATTATAACTTCGTTACTTTATAATCTATCGGTATTATTTCCATTAGATTATAGCTGCCACCAACTGCCAACCAGCCTACCTGCGAGCAACTTAGAAGTAGCGCTCGCTCGGCTTGCGCGCGGTTGATCACATTTCTAACGTAACCTATCCCATTTCACCGAGTTCACAATTTTTCAACAGTTATAATCCAACGGAAATAAAACCGACAGATTATAAACTAATGGTTCTTACAAAAGAATGAGAATCGTTAATTCAAATTTCAAATTCAAAAGTCATTTATTCAAACTAGGCTGAGAATTAGCACTTTTCGAACGTCAAAATTACATAACACAGTCCCCCAAAAACGCCCACCCTTCACCACTTCCTAGTGCTTTAGCTGGGAAGAAGAAGTGGCGCAACAAACTCCCCAGCAGCACAGCTGTCTGAATAGTTAGAAAAACTTGATTCTATACAATAGTACCTATGCAAAATAATTTACTTTACGCAACAAAAAATATTAAATTAAATTATCTTCTATATGTTACCTAGCACACGCCAATATACCAACAAAAAAGTAAAAAGAATTTAATACCCGAATGAAAGCCTCCAGGTATAAAGGGCGTGCCCGTTTACATATAGCTATTAAAGCTGTAACTCGCAAATCACAAATGATAAACTAGGACCATCGAAGTACAAATAAATAAACAGTTAATTACTAATAACAACAACAAAAACCATAGTCAGCAAGACATACATTTTTAACTACGTATAATATCATACAATAGGTAGGTACGGCAAATTGCAGTGGCAACTTATACAGTGAGTTGGCCTAGCGTACTACGAAGTTTCAATAGGATACGAGTCCAACATAATTATACTGGTTTTTGTCACCCATACACTTGAAACTATCAACTTATGATACTCATCAACTGAATTCGTACGGGTTATCCCAGAAGATTCGTGTTGACAATCCCTTGAGATATTAAAACAGTATTTAAGACGATATCCAAGGATTAAGGGTAGGTCCTATACCCTCAGGCTTACCTACATGGGTAAGATGACATGTCCCTTAGCAACACACGGTTTACAAATCCTTTTTTTTTAAAGCCCTCATGAGTGGTTATCGGTACATAAAATGAACCGACCATCACATACACGAGATCCCTCCGTGCCTCGGAAAGCACGTTCAGCCGTTGGTCCCAGCTGTTGTTTGTACATCTTTTACAGTCGCTACGGGTAGGCAGAAGCGCAAGTGTCTGACAGCCAGTCTTACCAAGGGGTATCGTGTTACCCAGTAACTGGGTTAACTGGGCAGTCACTCCATGTAAAATACTGGTATTCAGCTGCATCCGGTAAGACTGGAAGCCGACCCCAACATAGGCGGAAAAGGCTGGGCAGATTGATTGATACGTCTGACATACACAAGGCAGTCTATTCTGCTTTCACCATAATATTACTTACGGCAAATATTTTAACAAAGTATGAACGTCTATGTAATATTATGCTAAAGTAACTGTCTGTTTGTTACCTTTTCACGTCATAGGGGCTGAACGGATTTTGATGCACACAGGGAGACCACGGCCTAAGTTAGGGCATAGGATACTTTTTATAGCGGTAGTACCTTCCCGTGGGATAATTTTCGACCTCAACTCGAGCGAAGCCTCGTGCAGAAACTAGTTTTCAAATAATTTGTTCCAATACGAGATAAGAAGACGTAACAATTTCATTAATATAACAGACCATCCAATAACATCGTCTCCAAACCGAATTAAATATCCGACTTATCCGATTAATATAAATCAAAAGCGATTCCAAAATCGATTGTTCTCGTTATAAGTGGACGTATCGAGTTATATCAGGGCTCGTTGGCGTGATTCCAGCCCTTAGCGTAATTTGGCGCAGCCAGATCTTATCTGGTGGAGTTGCGCTTTGTTCGTGCGACTGGTGCGGGCACAGGTAACTTTGTAAGGGAATAGAGATGAGACAGTCTTGAAGAAATATCATTGTGGCTTGGAGTTTGTGAATTATAGTTTTCGGTGGAAATCGATTTTTCGCCTTTCAATTACAGCTATGTCAAAAAAAATTCTGCTATTAACGCAGGCTTACATCCATGAATTTGAGGAAGGAAACACTTTATTTGATAAGTTATAGCAATAGTTCAAAGCAAGTATATGACTTGAATAAAAAAATGGTTGTGCTAAAATATATTTTAAGTACTTGTATTTTGGCATGACATGCAGAAAACTGCAGCATGTTTTTAACCCCCGACGCAAATAGAGGGGTGTTATAAGTTTGACCGCTATGTGTGTGTCTGTGAGTCTGTCTATGGCACCGTAGCTCTTAAACGGGTGAACTGATTTGAATGCGGTTTTTTTATGTCAAAGCAGGTTTACTAGCGACGGTCGTTAGACATGTTTTATCAAAATCGATTCAGCCGTTTGAAGATTATCAGCTCTTTTGTATTTGATGGATGGATATGAGCGTCTTCCACAGGTCTGATCGATTTGAAATTTGGTATTCTGTTACTTCAATAATATTAGAAGAACTAAGTAACCTTGAACTGATGCTGCAGCATCACCTGGAATTTGTAGGATACCCAACTCCCTTACCAACTTGTAAGTTGGTCTAAGTTGATGTTGTAGCACAGGTATCGTGTTTTGGCTCACTGGAATGGTCTCAATGAATAGGTTATATATAGATGGATAAACAGGGTCTGGTGATGGAGTGGGAAAGAGATATGAGAAAAAAAAATGTCGGGGGTTTTTTAAATTTCACTTGTTATAAATACAAAGATGTATTTCATCAGTGCAAAAATAAGTTTAACAGCTCACTCACACGGGACCCGTCATTGAGGATCCATCGCAAAAAAATCACGATTCATTTTTTTGACTAACGTGATTTTTAAAAGACGATACGTGATTTAAGACATGTCCGTAATTTTTCACGATTCGTGATGCGTGTGAACACTGGCATTTAAAAAGCATAGCAGCCGTAAAAAAAAAGCTGTCGTGAAAAAAGACGATTCATCAAAAAACACGAATCGTCCTCGTGTGAACGAGCCCTAATTAATAGGAATTTTCGAATAAATACATTCGTCTAAACACTTTAAGGCTCTTAAAACCAGTTCTGTGTGCTTATTCAGTTTTCTGTGGGTGCGAATGCAATTCGTGTAGGGAAATTGGGCACGTCACTAGTTCGCTTTGTATGTGAATGATTTCTTTCTAAAAGTGTGGGCCTGGAGTGAATGGGAATAGTGCGTAACTAACGAGCTCTTGGTATTTGACGGTTGGATTACCGATTACTATACTTGCCCCGTTGGTCTCGTGGTTGTAAGCGCGACTGCTGAGCGTGGGGCAAAAGTGTTATTGGGCTTTTCCATTAGGAATTTCTTAGTAACAGCCCGGAGTTTGGAAGTTGGCGGTGTGATACCCCCGTGCCTCGGTGTGTTGGTCCTGCGCCAGATCTCTCTCCGGTCGTGTCAGATTGCCGTCCCATCGGACTATGAGAGTGAGGGAAGAGATAGTGCATCTGCGCACACACTTGTGCACTATAACATCTACCGCGACGAAGGCTAGTCTCCTTTGAGATTGGCCGCCGTGGCCGAAATACGGTCTGGAGGACTATATACTATACTTGTAACGATGCTTAACGTTTTTTGTGACGACCCACTGGATGGGACATGTTGATCATAGTCATTGATTAGGGATTTTTACAAGTCATCACAATAAACATCATTACATCCTTATACTAATTCCCTAACTACTCTGACGAGTTTGTTTGTTTATTACGCTTTCGCGCTAAAACGGCTGAACAGATTTGTATGAAAATCTGCACATGAGTAGACCATAACCTGGATTTCCTAATCCAAGTCATGGTTTACCCATGTGCAGAATTTCTTACGATACTTTTTATCCCGATATTTCAGCGGGATCGAGAATTATGCGGGTGAAACCGCGGGGCGCAGCAAGTTTAGATATATTACAAATCTAAAAAAAATTAAACAAAATTTTACTAGCACCTGGAACACCTGGTTTTCCAGTTACGTTTGATCTGATCGCCTTAGTAAAGTAAAGCCCTAGAAAGTTTGCCCCATATTCATCTGCTCGCATACTATTTATTTGTGTATTTATAGGTTATATTACTAAGTACGTAAAACTCTTTGAAACACATCTTCTTTTTCTTTTCTTACACCGGCCATGAACCATGGGAGAAAAGCTTATGTCATGTTGAAAATATGAATCACATCCAGTCAGGAAGGTTGTAGTAGAACTAGCTGCGCAGGGTGCTCACCATTTAAGTATCACCATTGGTGGAGGCACTCTATCTTATACCCACATACTACCCATCAATCTCCATAACACATTGAAAGCAATAAAATTACGTGAAGCCTACAAATCTGCCTACCCCGCTACGGTAGCGGCATATTTCACCGTGCTTATCGCGCGCACGTAGGCAACCTTACTGCTGATACCATCTAGAACTCTGCATAAAGACTATTTTGTACACGAATGTGCAGGAGCTGCTTGTTGTTAGGCTTGAGGTAATAATTTGTGGATTGTTTGCCGGTAATCACCAGGGTTGATGGATCGGTGACTGCAAGTAACGAAGGGGTTTATACCACTATTATCGTGAAGGTTAAACTACGCTTGCCGTGGTCGGTTCGTAGATAGGTGACCATTCATAACATAAGACACATTAAGCCGTTGGTCCCGGCTGTCATTTGTAACGTGTACTCAGAAGCACAAAAGTCTGACAACCACTCGTACCAAGAAGTATAGTGTTCCCAGAAATTGGGTTGTGGAGGTCAGATAGGCAGTCGCTGCATGTAAAATACTGGTATTCAGCTGCATCCGTTTAGACTGGAAGCCGACCTTAACATGGTTTGGAAAAAGCTAGGCAGATTGATTTTTTATCGTGGATTTATAAATGTATGAGCAGTGGTTATGAGGAGGACGATGCTGGTAATTTAACATGTTTTCAGAGTAGTATTTTATGGTAATTAAATGTGTTATAGTATGAGGTCTATTCTATGTGTCAGTCACGATCAGTGGACATTTACAGGCACAAGTAACCGTCTATAATAAAGTTATTGGGTCTGCATCATGAAATTCAAAGTGATAAAGAAGAATTCGGAACTAGAACTTAACGGCTATTATTTTAAAATGGTAAGCAGCATAATCCTCCTTCTTAACAACAAACTTAGGTCCAATCTGTCTGGTTACTGCTGATAATAGCAACATTTAAACATTCCGTACAATGGAATTGTTTCAGCTATATAGGCTTTTGATATACATAAATCACGCCCGTATTTCCAGAAGTACACCCACATTTCGCTAATTATGTTTAATAGGGGGCGAGCCATCGTCATCCATCGGGCACTAATCCAGACTCTTAATTGATACTTAGAAAATAAAATAAATTATATAAAAATAAAAACTGATGGAAAAACCCAAAAAGACTTTTCTCGACCCGGGAATCGAACCCAGGATCTCATGCGTAGCAGTAGCGCTTGCGACCACTAGACCAACGAGTGTCTCTAATGTTCTATCAATATTCAACGAATAAACTATATAAACACGAAATCGGTTCTACATAACATTTAGCTGTCTGCAAGCCTCAGAACGGGTAAAGTCGTAAAGATAAATGCCTCCATCCATTTTTACTTTACGAGCGCTATGATACTTATCTGCGAGCTGCTAATCTCATCTCAGCTCATCTAAATGGTTCTGACTAAAGCCTTCATAAGTGCTACGTAAGGTCGTTATGACGGTGCACTGTAACATGATTTATTTCTAAGAGAATTACATATTTATAAACTAAACTAGAAATAGAAATAGCTATTTATTTATATTGAAGTTCAATGTGGAGACGCTGAGGTACGTACGGTCTAGTAGAGGATCCGACCTAGGGTCGACCTTCACCCATCTTTTTAATGGATGAAAAGTATTTTAAATCAAAGTATGTTAGAAAATACATATCGCGAGTGGGTTGGATTCATTCAGACATTCAAAAATGTTTTTTTTTTAAACATTGCAAGACATACGCCAATTGAAAGATCTTTTTATGGAGAACCTTTGCTACTAACTCGACATTTGCCAATTGCTAGTCAATTCGGAGTTAATGACCACATGATGATATATGATTACTTGGCCTCTTGGCGCCCAATAGCCATAAGTCATTATATCAATTGATAATACTTTTTAAGAGAAATATTTGTTACTAAAACGAATTAATCGAAAGAGTCCAATTTTTGAAAAAAACATTTTTTTTAATTTTGATATCAATTATAGTTTGGTCAGGATTTTTTTTGCCAACCCTCTCTCGCGATATATTTTTTGACATACTAAAGATATTAAAATACTTTACATCCATTAAACAGATGGGTGAAGGTCGTCTCTAGGTCGGATCTTAGACTAGTCACTTAAAAATATGTATACATTAACAAGAATTAATTAAATACACAAAACATATTTCGCATTGGGTAAATATGCAATGCAAAATATGTTTTTGATTGATTGTTATGATTATAATTCAATAAAGCAATATTTTTTACGGTCGCGAATCATATTTTAATCAACATACAACCTGACACGTACCTGCAAATTGTAAAAAACGTAAGAAAAATTGAATTTTGCGGGCTACCTTAGCGCATCCACCTTTACGCCAGTAGCACATCTCCGCCGCGAAACCGCAGTAGTTCAATTCAACAGACTCGCGTCATGTTCCGTTATTCGAAATTCGAGTAGCGGAACGTGACGCGAGCCATTTGAATTAAACTACTGCGGTTTCGCTGCTACGGTTTCGCGGCGGAGGTGTGCTACTGGCGTTAAGTATGTCTATCGTTTTACCAAACACACTATATAGCTCCGCGTGCGAGAATTTTTCCGGGAAACTCTTGCTACCATCAATATTACTCTTGCAAAGCAGAATTGTTGTGTTTTGGTTTAAAACACAACTACATAAAATAACAGACAGACGAGTTCTCTGTTATTTGCAACTAGCTTTTGCCGGCGGTTTCGCCCCCGTGAAGCTCTGAAAATGGGATATTTTTACGGGAACGTACTACCGGGAAAAAAAGTATGTCCTAACCCAGGTCATGGTCTACCCATGTGCCAAATTTCATACAAATCAGTTCAGCCGGTTTAGAGTGAAAGCGAACAGACAAACAAACTTACTTTCACATTTATAAATTTAGTTAGGAGGATATTGGCATACCTGTTTGTTACAAGTGGTGGTACAGTATGCCGCCCATCAGTGGCATCTAAACCAGTATAAGCTGGCCTCTTATTCTATTGAAAATCCGTACTTACGCTAGGCCAGCTCAAGGTAAAAGTATTACCACTGACGTGGTTGATTGTACGCCTGAGGCACTGAACTTTAAGATATCAAAAACCAAGACCTAATTTGGTTCTTACAAAATACAATGAAAACATCATCACAGTATAATAAAGTAACAGTATTATGTCGCGGCAGTGGCCTTGAAATAATTACCTACGGCCGCTCGGTAGATAAACCTTCCGCGTCCGTGCATAACTGCCGCTCACTCGAGACTGTTGCGTACTGATATACACAGATTTCGAAGCGCGTCGTTTCGGCCGTTTGCCATGAAGACATAATACTGTAACTTATTTATACTGTTACATCCTATAATTCTTTGATAACTAAACCTATTCAGTTAGTACAATAGCTAGAGGCATTACTAGAGTAAGCCTTTTTACTTTGTACCTATTTTATAGGCTACTTTCTACCGATCTAGATCTTTGCAGGCCTAAGCGATAGTTCCAGGCCAATAAATCTAGAAATGTTTTTAGTATATTCTTTGAAGTTTTTCATCAAGGTCATGGCGTCTTAGGGTAAGTTGAAAACCAGCGTCAGGCACTAGTTGTCTGGCATTTATGCTGAACGAGGCACACAATACTGTTATGGCTAGGGTTTTTTTTTTATTTCTTTCAACTTATGGCACTGCTGTCACTGAGGCCTATGATAAATGATATAATTATGATAAATGATATATGTTTCTGTAAATAAGTTAAAAAAGGAACAAAAAATCACGGCATGGGACTTAAAGTTAACAGCCGAAATGTGGCTGTACCTGCTACAGTTACACTTCTGCCCAACCCTTTGGGAAACAAGGCGTGATGTTATGTTTTTCACAGATAAGTTCTGTGTTTCATAACTGACTAAGACCGACACAAACTCAGAGGTCACAGTCTCTTTTAAAGTCCAGTCCACATAGTCTTGGTCAGGCCATATGAGGACCATGCAGATCTGAGATGGACTTTTGAGGTACCACACAGATTTGAGTAGACCTGTCCAGTCAGTGCACGCATTTGTCAGTAATCGTGGAGCTCAACTCAGAACTTAACGAGCTCAAAGAATATGTCTAAGTCACAGAGACGAAGTCTAAATAATTATAGAGTAAGGCCTATCTATGGCTGAGAATGAGCTATAGTTTGCCATGACCGACTAGTGCGGATGTCATAATATACAGCATAGATTTGTTGATTCTAGGACATGCCAGTTTCCTCATGATGTTTTCCTTCTCAGGTTTTAGGACAAAGCTTAATTAAGGCTTCAATGTTAAGTGCGCGCCCTGCTTTCGAACCCGAACTTTTTGAATTCACAATTATTACTGCTAAAGACATTATAGAATCTTTTAGAAATCTTGATGTAAAGAAAACTGCTGACCTTTGGGGATTATCAGTACATACCTTGTCTGCAATAATTGATGTTATTTCACCCTTTTTAGCAATCGTTTTTAACTCTTGTGTTGCATCTGGTGTTTTTCCTGATCTGATGAAACTTAGCAAAGTGATTCCACTGTTCAAATCTGGCAGCACAACTGATCCCACAAATTTTCGGGCTATTTCGATTTTACCATCATTGAGCAAAATTTTTGAAAAAATAATTTTAAAACAAATGTTAGGACATTTCAATGCACATAATTTACTTCATCTGAAACAGTTTGGTTTCACAAAGGGTCGTTCAACTACAGACGCGGGCGTGGAATTACTGAAGAGCATATTCGAGGCCTGGGAGGAGTCGCAAGATGCTCTTGGCATTTTCTGCGACTTGTCCAAGGCCTTCGATTGCGTACATCGTGACACACTCATCAGGAAACTGTACCACTATGGTATGAGGGACAAGGCTCTTGACCTTCTGACTTCTTATCTGAACAACAGAATTCAGAGGGTCGATATTAATGGCAAGAGATCTGCAGGATCTGCGGTCACTATGGGCGTTCCGCAGGGTTCAATTCTAGGTCCTTTCTTATTTCTAATTTATATAAATGACTTACCTTACCACATAAGGGATAATCACAAGATCGTCTTATTCGCAGATGACACTTCCCTCATTTTTAAAATCAAACGTCAGTTAGTCAACTATGAACAAGTTAACGATGCACTCTCTAAAGTTGTGCATTGGTTTAATGTAAATAATCTTCTCCTGAACGAAAAAAAAACTAAACTCCTTAGATTTTCAACGCCAAATGTCAGGCAGCTAACTACTAATGTTCAAGTTAATGGAATAGAGTTGGACCCTGTAGAGTCAACAGTTTTTCTTGGAATAACTATTGACGGTAAATTACAATGGGGCCCACACATAGAAAAATTGTCAGGAAGGCTTAGTTCGGCCGCTTATGCTGTTAAAAAAATTAGACAGATAACTGACGTAGATACAGCCAGAATTGTTTATTTTAGTTATTTTCATAGTCTTATGTCTTATGGGATTCTTCTCTGGGGAACCTGTGCGGACATTCATACTATCTTTGTTCTACAGAAAAGGGCTGTTCGAGCCATTTACAACCTAGGTCCAAGGGATTCCCTTCGAGAAAAATTCAGAGAAATAAACATCCTGACTGTAGCCTCACAATATATTTTTGAAAACCTATTACATGTACACAAAAATATATCAAATTTTAAGAAAATGACCGATATTCATAGTTTAAATACCAGGAATAAACACAACCTTGCTGTACATCGCACACGTCTCCACAGAGTAGGCAACTCGTTCATGGGTCAATGTATACGCTTTTACAACAAACTTCCCATTGATATTCGAAACTTACCCATTAAACGATTTAAAAGCTGTATTAAAACCAAACTTTGTAAAAAAGGGTACTATAAAATTTCAGATTATTTAGAAGATAAAAAAGCGTGGGATTGAGCTGCTCGCTCTGCTAAGCTTTGTGATAAAACTATAAAATTTGACATTTTAATTATTATGTAAATCATTAAAAATACCAGTTTTTTATATACATATTGACATTGTTGAAATTTATATACAAAATAACATGATTACTTTGTAAAGTATTATATTGTTTTAATTATTGTGAATGTGAGGACTATGTGGATATTTTATTTTTATTGTTTTTCCTTTCTTTAATTTTTTCTTTCTCAGTTAGTTTAAATGATGGTCTGGCAGTTTGAGTACTTTATGCGACCTACCCAAATGTCCTTTCTTTGGTATTGTTCGTCGAGTTGAGCTCCTTAAGTTCTGAGTTGAGCTCTACGATTACTGACAAATGCTTGCACTGACTGGACAGGTCCACTCAAATCTGTGTGGTTCTTTCCTCAAAAGACCATTTCAGACACTAATCTACATGGTCCTCATATGGCCTGACCAAGATTATGTCTGGACTTTAAAAGAGACTGTGACCTCTGAGTTTGTTTCGGTCTTTCTTCTCAGAGTAGTCAGATAGGAAACGCCGAACTCATCTAGCATTTTCTTCTTTTTTTTTTTTTAATATGACGTGTAAAAGTGATTGCAATATCCTATTTACAGAATAAACAATTTCATTTCATTTCATTTCATTTCATTTCATTTCATTTCCCACGACCGTAAGTCGGGGCACTGGGCCACCACTGGTCTAGTCTTTCAACTTATCAAACCCATTTCGCAGTTAATTTTTCTTTCAAAAACCAATAGTTGAGACTATTTTTGCTTGTAATATCATCATTCAATATCATATCATAGAAGAGACCTTAAAGCTTTTACATCTGCCCTATTTTCCGTTCGAAACCCGTCGTTTGGAAACCTTTTTAAGGTCAGATCTCTTTTACCGTGCGTCGCGTTATATTATCGTTGGCCGACATTCTCAAAAACTTTCATTCCGCCATTATCCTACAAACTCTTTCCACATTGACTTGTGGTCCAAGTTATGAGAGGAGCGATTGAAGATTTTAACATAATGACATTTAATTAAATAGTCATTTTCAATATGAATTCAGGGGAAGCAAGTCTAAAGTGGATATAAAAACAATTATCTCGATATGTGGAGTATTTCGGACATTATCGTGACCAGACACGGGATCCATACGTACAGAAACACGAACATCCATAGAATTTATATTTCAATCAGTTTTTTTTTTTAAATACGTAAAACAATGTTTATTTGTTATTATAATTGTGTTAAAAGGATTGTTTTTCTACATATCAGTGTACTCATATTAAAGTTTAAGTGCGATATGCATATATAAGAGGCAATTAAAGTTCAAGACAGCACTTGTTTTTGGCAAGTTGAGAGTAACGCACTACTTCAAACGCTTCGCGTTATGAGGCGTGCAAATTGGATTGTGCTCGTGTGTTGGTCGTCATATGGCCTGACCAAGATTAAGTCTGGACTTTAAAAAAGACTGACACTTCTGATTATGTTGAAATCTTTCTTCTTATAGTAGTCCGATAGGAAACACCGAACTCATCTAGTTTTGAAACATAAGTTAATTTTGACGTGTAAAAGGGTTTTTTTAAACCAATTCACAGAAATAAATGTTACTTGTCACAAAAACATTGTTGTTAGAAATAATTGGTTGGCATCGGTAAAGAGGTATTTACAAATAATTGACCTTCTATTGATGTAGGCTTTATTAAATTAATGAACCTATAAAACTTTGTGGACTTGTGCCTTTTTTATGAATAATGAGCCTCTTTTTAACTTTCTGGTCTTTTATCACAGTTTGTCGCAGTAACTAAGCTAGGATAACCCGACCAATCAGGTTAGATTAGAACTGCGACTACTAACTACAACTAACTGCGACGGCGAGCGCTACATCCAAGTTAGTCGCAGTTACTTGACTATTTACTATTTGTTAGGACACCATAATATGAATTATATGAGGTTCACAAAAAAGCACATTCATTATATTAGATGTTTTGAAGAGAGCAAAACTGTAATTATCTGTGGTTCGATTTAATCATTGCACTTCAAAAACGCCGTTCAATTATTGCACCAAACGTTTACATTCAAATAACTAAACACATAGGTAGGTACGTACATACCACACGACTACTAACTATTACTATATTATCACATCAATTGAGATAGGCTTAGCTCACACATTGAAACTTAATGCCTTAATTGGCTAATAACTGTTATTACTCGCTAATCCCTTCAGCTAGGTATTTAAGATAATCGTTGCCATTTGATTTATTACATAATAACATCATAACATAACGCTTGTATGCCCCGAAGGGTTAGGCAGAGGTGTACCTAATAGTACGCCCACATTTCGACAGTTATGCTTATGTCCCATCATCATCCACCGAGCGAGCCCATTGCCATCAACCGGGCAGAAATTCAGACTCCGCGCTGCTACTGAGATGGAAAAACCCAATAACACTTTGCTTGACTTGGGAATCGAACCCAGGCATTTCAGTAGTAGCGCTTGCGACCACTAGGTCAATGAGGCAGTCAGTAGCCGTTTTATGTAGTTTATTTCCGATGTCTACATATAAAACATAAACTCATGCCTAAGACCCATGGGGGTAGGCAGAACCTACGGAACGCCACGTGCTACGATCCATGGGTTATACACGCACGCCGCGTGCCGGTGCGAGTACTACGCACCTGACCTTTCCACTCACATCTGCCTGTCCGATATTGAGCGATGTCTAGTAAAAAGTTAATACGATAATATGATTTCCTAGTAGCATTAAAACGTTTTTTTTGTCTCAAATAGAACATGTTTTTGTTGAAATAACGGTAGGCTGTACATTTATGGCATACGCAGAGTCATTAATGGAATTTAGAGGAGCTCGTGGTAAGCTATGCTTGCCGGGGTTGGGCCGTGGATGGGTGATCATCTTTCTTCTTACGTACCGAGACTCCTCCGTGCCTGTTAAGCCGTTGGTCCCGGCTGTCATTCGTGGATCTTTGACAGTCGTTACGGGACGTCAGAAGTCCGAAAGTCTGACGACCAGTCTTACCAAGGGGTATCGTATTACCCAGTTACTGGGTTGTGGGGGTCAGATAGGCAGTCGCTCCTTGTAAAATACTGATTTATTGTAAATTACATGATTTCCTTGTAAATTACAGATTGATTGTGTGGAGCATAGTGGATTTTGATTTTTAGCTTCAAATCTACGCTCTCGCTCGCTCTCTGGGCTTTTGGCTTAAGTATGTAATGTGCTTTTTATTTGTGCGGAACAAACAATTTTTCTTTCTCTTTCTTACTACTTGCACATGCATGGAGCCAATCAAGTTTCTAAAATCGACGGGTTAGTCTCTCATAACTTATACCACAGCATGAAAACGCTCTCGCCGCCCGCCCGAACTTATTGGAACTTCTGTAAAATGTTCGTACGTTTACGTTATTCTATACAACTACTTTATATTGGAATAGACTTGTTGAACTTTTGTTATAGTCCCACTTCGTTGTTTTTGTTGTCCGTACTGTTTTGTTTTAGAGCCTTTTAATAGTTTAAGAACGTTTTTGTGAATGAGTTTCCTTTTATTGTTTTTTTTTTCGGGCTGTTTCGGCGTGAAAAGAGATTACGGAGTTTGTGTTTGTGGTAATGGCGTCTGTACACAGTGGGCCATGATGGTCATACTTTTTGGTCTGCTGCGGATGTGGCGTTCATTATATTTCTGAAACATTACTTAGTCTGTATAATGTACCTAAATTATGTTGCGACCTGTTTCCATTACTTATTATAAAAACCGGTTCTATACGATCAATTATTATAATTGTATACAGGGTCAAATTGAATTCATGGGCATCCTCTTAAGGGGTCATTGTATTCATCATTATGAACAACTTTCACTGTGGGAACAACCCTGAAATCGTGAAAAAGCAATCTGCTGTTCTTTCCATTTTGACAAACTATGAAATGAAACTCTACACGCCCCACCAATAAATTGACGGCGATCGGGCCGGAAACGGCCAAGCCACATATTTTGACTAAGGTGTAGAGTTTGTGAAGTTAGGGCTTGTAGAGTTAGGGCGTGTAGAGTTAGAAACTTAGCTCTACATGAGATCTGATAACTTTTTGACAGTGCGAGCCATGTAGTCTCGTTTTGGCAATATTTTACATGAAAATGCTTTTGGTGGGACTTTTTTTCAGCAATAATCATTTGATTTCAGATTACTGAATACATCGAGTATTTAATTACTGAAAACTCTCCTATTTTGTAGTGACATTTACTTCTCCAAAATAAATATAATGCAAAGATAAGCATATTTTCCTTTTTATCATACGTTTTAGAGCTAGATATATATAAATAAAATTGAACTCAAACACAATTTAGCATTTTCCAGCCATTTTGTTTAGATTTAGCAATGCATTGTAATAATATTACGACTGTCCAAATGACTCGTGTTTGTAAGTGGTGCCTCCAAAAACCTAATTTTTGCGATAAGGCACCAAGAAAATTGGCTTCCGACCTTCCAGTGTCATTTTATTTGCTGCTTCATACCATTTGTTTACGATTTTACTCACTTTATTCCAAAACTCGAATATAAACACAAGTAACAGCAATGATAGCCTAGTGGGGTAACCGTAGGACTACCAAGTAACAGGTCTCGAGTTGGAACCCAAGACACGCACCTCTGACTTTTCGTATTCATGTGCGTATTGTATAATTATCACTTGCTTCAAAAACGGTGAAGGAAAACATCGTGAGGAAACCGGCATGCCTGAGATATATTTCTCGACGGCATGTGAAGCTAAGTCAGAGGTCCATGGGCAGCTTTAAAACTCTGACACCAGGTTAGTCACTAACCACCCGACAAATAAAGCTTTCGAGCTTTTAGAATGGTGGGCTTCTTCTAAGTCCGTCTGGCTAGCTACCACCATCTTATCTAAGTCTGTCGCCACAGCAACAATGTTAACAGCATTTTTGTGTTTCGGCAGCTAAAGGTAAGATAGCCAGTTCCTCTGTGGTTGAGGATTCCGGGTGAAGCTCGCTTCCACCTTCACCCTGATCATCACTTACCATTAGGTGAGATGCAGGCCAAGAGCTTACACATTGTGGTTAAAAAAATAAACAGCTCATGTCACCAAATTTCTAGGGGAGAGTTTTACATAACAGGTCGGCTGATCAAGCTAACATCTTGACAATATTTTCGTCATCAACCAGTGAATCTTTGTTCTCAAGATTGCCCCTCTAGATCTGTTCTGGCAAAATATTACACTGTAAAGATAACCTACTTACTTGCAGTGAAACCTTGCACATCATGGTCTCCTGGCACATTAGGATTAAAATTAAATGTACAGAAATATCAACTTATACTTAATTAACAAATAAAATGAAAATACAATAGTTAAACTTAACTAAAACTATTAACAAACTAAAATATGACGTCGAAAAATTCCTCCGCATCGCTGTCGACTGGTAATGTACCCAAGAGACTGCCCGCATTGCCGCGTTGTATGGCAATGCTTAGCCTCGGGCCAAGGTAAAAGGTAGCCCTTGGGTTACGAAATGTCAACCAGCCGTTTGGAGATTTCATTGAACAAATAGACCATAAGCACTCGGATTTAAATAAAGCTGTCTACGCATTCGGTTCTATTCTAGTGAGCTGGTAGATATAGTCCTCGGACAAATTGCGGGCCACACCGTCTACAGATTCCTAAACAGTGAAATTTGGCTTAAATCGTGATCGAGAACATTTAGTAGTCACACGGCCCAGATCGGCGATTCCCTACACAGATTATGTCTACCTGTAACAGGGGAGAGCAAATTTTGCGAATTTGACCCAGGCGTAAGAAAATAATTGTCTATTCGCTGGGAGAAAAAAACGGTTTGCCTACTAACCGTTTCAGGTAATTGATACCGCTGACAAAAAAATAAAAGCTGTTTTATTTTGTTTCGTACTTAATATTTGGGATCTGCGAACGTTTGTTGATATTGGGTTTGTTGTGACCTACATATTTAAAGAAAAAAGAAAAGAAAGAAAGAATAATATTTATTTGGACACAGTTCGTGAAACACATACTTAATACAAAAATAAAAAGTGAAAATAATCATAAAGCGATAATAGTGTGTGCCTCACGGCTGCGCCCAAAAAGGTTCATTTCAGCATTGATGCCCGACAAATGCTGTCTGACGCTGGTTTTCTAATGAACCCTTATGGACAAGTGACGGGGAGTACCAAGTATTTAGTTTTCATGATACTTGTGCGGTACAAGTATTTTTTCTACAGGTTATTGTTCTTCATGCCTCACTCAAATATATACATTTCTGTTTTAAATAAAACATCTTACTTACCGCTTCGTTGGTTTAGTATTCGCAAAAGTGAATGTTGAGCGTGAGTCCTGGGTTCGATTTCCATATCGCGGGAAGTGTTAATGTGTTTTCGATTTGACAATTCTCAGTAGCAGCCCGGAGTCTGGATTTGTGTACAGTTGATGGCAATAGGCTCGCCCTTTATTACATGGGATTTAAGAGCGTTTATACTGAAAGTGGGCAGGTTCGTAAATAGCTGTCAAATATTTCTCAGTTTTAATTAATTTGGCAATATTTATTAATTTGGGAAATAAAAATAATATGGCTAACTAGTGAACAAGAATGTTAATAATGAATTGCAATTATAGCACTGAATTTGATGTTGTAACCGTTTTAGGTGTAAAAAAATCATTTGGAAAGTTTCCAAATTCTTTTTTTATATCTGGAACTAAATATTCGGTGTTACGATATTAATTATTGCATTTCATATTCAATATTTTAGTTCACTAGTTAGCGATATTTAATATTTCCATACAGTAATATTGCCAAATTAATCAAAACAGCGAAATATTTGACAGCTATTTGCGACGTTGCCTACTTTCAGTATACACGCTCTTAAACATATCTAGCAAAATATGTGTAGTACTATGTATTACACTTCTGCCTCCACCTTCAAGGAACACAGTCGTGGTGTTGTGTTAAGTATATCAAATACTTTGGATTTTAAAACAGACTGGGAGCTCGGAGTTTTTTTCGGTCGTTCTTCCCAGAGTAGTCGGTTAGGAAACACCAAATTCGTCTAGTTCGCTAACTCGTTTAGTACTAGTTAGTCTAAAATCAATTTTATTTACACTATCATAAAGTTGATGTCTGTTTAAGTGGAAATAAAATCAATTGGAAAAAAATATTTAAATAGACCTTATGTAGTTTATTTATTTATTTAGAGGTATAAAAATTATGTATTAGGTATGTTGAAACTGTTGGTACTCCCCGTCACTTGTCCATAAGGGTTCATTAGAAAACCAGCGTCAGACAGCATTTGTCTGGCATTAATGCTGAAATGAACCTTTTTGGCACACACTATTATTGATTTATAATTATTTTCAGTTTTTATTTTGATATTATGTGTTTCACGAACTGTGTCCAAATAAATATTATTATTTCTTTTCTTTTTCTTTCTAGTTTTAAAACATCATTTATTTTTGACGTGTTAAAACCATGTGAAATAAAATCATTTACCATTTATCATTTAAAAAAAAAAACATTCTTTATCAGTAAGTTTCTTGCTACTGAAACAGCATAAACAAAATAAAATGTTCCCACTCGGGACAAGCCTCCTCTTTCTTTGAGAGGGAGTGGGAGATAATCCACAACTTTTGGTTTTAGGACTTGCTGGTTTCCTCTGATTCCCTTCACCGTTTTAAGAGCAGTGGTGATGAAATAATGTAAACAAAGTAATGTGCCTACTTGAGTCCGAACCCACGACCTACAAATCATAAGTCGCAGAAGTTATTACTGCGCCGCCATTGCTCCTAAAATTCTTACACAGAATTAAGTTAAATAAGAACAACACTTTTTTAATACAAGGTAATTATTCGGCTGGTTGCTAGGGTAGGAGATAACAGTGTATTGTATTAACCTGAGGCAATCCACTAAGCTGATTAATCTAACGTATTGTCCACATATTATGCCAAAGACAGTTAGATTGGCAAGCAGTGTTGGGCTGTGATAGTCGATGTAATGTTGATAGTCGTTTCATATACATAAGTAACCTATATATAACATAAAAAATATTACGCCTTTTTTCCTGAAGGGGTACGCAGAGGTGTACCTACAGTGCACCCATATACTCGTAAGAATAAGAGGTGCTTAATGTACGAGTAACATTGATTATGACAATCTGAAGTGAAAAAAAAAAATCAACGGGTTGCCCTCCGGGAGTACCGGCAGAAGTGAAAACTTGAATATTAACGTTGTGCATTTTTGATATTTTGGAATGGTTAGGGTATAATTTTGCACGAATTGCTTTAATTATCAGTATAAAAGTACTATCATTTATGTGGTAAAATACAATATTCATTTATTGCGCTATCGTACACAAACATGACAATTTATATAACATCAAAAATGTAACACTTCAGAAATATTACAATTATTTTACATTAAAAAGTTTATCTCACAGAAAAATCAACTTCCATCCATAATAAAAGTGAAGTGATGTTCTTTTATTTTTATACGTCTTACGAATTTTCGATCAGGTCACGTGTCCTGCCGCGAGCTTAACATTTTTTACCCATCACAAAAAAAGTGCACAACGCCGCTAAAGAAGATTTCACTTCAAAAAAAAAAACTGCGTTCATCTCGGCACTAGATCAAGCTTCCACAACATAATATTTTATTTCACCGCCAGTCTGCAAAAATAAATAGGTAATAAAGTTGGGTATAGCAGTGAGCACGCTAATACTGCAATGGTGGTTAATAATCAGGACCTCTCATTCGCTAGGACATCGGACTACCCGTACAAAGAAGAGGCCTTTTCAATCAATGCATAGAAGTTAACTCAAAACTACAGACACAAATAATATACCAAAGAAGCAAAAAAAAAAGGAATTGAAACAAACAAAAACCCCTAATATTTACCTAAAACGCAACCCTGAATAACAAACGAACCTAAATCCATAATTAAATTAAAAGATATCTCTGTAGAAAACCTTGTGAAATTCTAAAGAAGGCTTCCTCCTATCTTTGTCCAATTACTTGGGAGAAAAAACTTCGGTTTCCTTCGCAAAACGGTTTAATCATGTAATACGTCAAAGGGTTTCTTCGGTCCCGCCGTAATTTGGTAGCTGAAGCGATGGGCATCGTGAAAGGAATAAAAAGGGAGTAAAGATAATTTAAAAAATAGACAAGACATTATTATACCTTGATTGTTCCAAGAAGCTGTATTTTGTGAGAGTCTAAAGTCTCGTTTTACTTTGGCCTAAGATATTCTATTGTCATGTCTTTGGTATTTCTTTCTAAGGTCCTCAAATAAACTCTGAATAGTGAGCGACTCGTTAATACCTTATTGCAGAATTTTGCCTTAAGAATGTTCAAAAAACAGTATGTGTCATGATACTGAACCAACAACACTATCGAAAGCTTAAACTTCGGTTAAAAATACGAAGAACAATTCTCTAGATCAGATTAATATTGCGGATCCCGGACCTGGTTTCTCAGCCCCTTCGTCATTGAAGGCATGTTCACCAGCATATTACCATCGAAGAAGTACCTAATAATTATGGTGCCAAAAAATCTCGCCCTCGCCAGCGCCTTAGCCGTATCCCCGAAGGGACGTTATCAAGACACGTCCTTTATTTTATTTATTGTTCAAGCTCACATTATGCCTACCCCGAAGGTTGAGGACTGAGGTCAACCTTCCATGATATGGCGGACAGAATTAAGTATCAACCTGAATTATATCACCAGAAAAATGTCACGAAAATATGTAAGGTTTCCAGTGTAGGAATATGAGTGAGATAAATTGTAAAAATCAAATATCTTTTTTCACATAAACCTACATGGGCACTTATGAAACGTCAGAACGTAGTTTTAGGCCTTTAGGCAGATTTTGGTCTAGATAGCCTGACAAGGGACTAAAAAGAGTAAGTATTTATAACAGTCAGTAAATTAACGCATATGTTTGATGTTTTTCTGAGCTACTTGTGTAGGATACATGAATAGGAAAAGCGACCCATCAACCAACTAAACCTCGTAGAAACATCGATCCTATTACGATAGCGATTCCAAATTGAATCTAACAATTTATTTTCAGTTAACCTATAAAACCATTTCTTTCTTTGACACTTGTTTCTGTAATTTGATAACATAATTACATCTTCTAAGCACGCGATCATTTTGTTTTCAGTGTTTAGCTGTGCCAACGACACGCTATTGCCATTTACAATCAGAAAACAAATTGAATTCTTTCAATTGTATTATTAAATGTTTATTTATTTATATATTCTTTATTGTAAACCAGTTCTATACATCATCATCATCATCTGCTTAGCCTTTTCCCAATTATGTTGGGGTCAGCTTCCAGTCTAACCAGTATTTTACATGAAGCGACTATCTATCTGACCTCTACAAACTCGTTACTGGGTAATAAAATTACCCCTTTGGAAAGACAGGTTGTCAGACTTTCGGGCTTCTGACGACCCATAACGATTGTCAAGTCATATATACATTACAAAGAGAATAAATTAAATACTACAAAACATACAATGGGTGGCGATCTCTGCGATCTCTTCCAGGCAACCTTTGAATGGACAGCAAAACCCTGGACACAAAATACGCTTGTGAAAGGTGCAAATAAAAAGTATTTAGATAAGTCATATCTATTACACTATTTTGAAGTGAAAAAGAAAATTGTGTACTCTTTAAAAAAAAATCTCATTTGATCCTAGACTTTTTAAGAGATAAGTAGGTGGTTATCGTAAAAAAAGTTACGGTTGTCTGAAGGTTTACGATCCAGTATCTTCAGCAAAAGATTGCGGGATTAAAACCTGGAGTAAAATAAAATAATAGGTTTGTTTTAGGTACCTAATATAACTTTTTTTAGAGCCATAAACTTTGTAAACATATCTACTGGTATTCAGCTGTGAAATAAACACCTCTTTGTCATAGGAGTCACAGACAGACCGCTATGGAGGGTCTGCATGTAGGACGACGAGATAGCAGCTCATGTGCTGTTAGACTGCCCGGTGGTCAACACATACAGGCCAAAATACTTCGGTAACCCAGGTACCCTAAGTGAGATTGTCAGTAACACCAAGGCGTTGCTGGCCTTCTTTGAAGAACTGGGGTGGATCAAATAAGCGATTTTCTCACCCGTACGCAAAATACACGCTTTGACGTGGAGTTGCGGATACCAGCCCGTATTACCTATAACCTGTTATTCAGCTGCGGTAAGACTAGAAGCCGACCCCAAAATAATTAGGGAAGGGCTAGCCAGTATGTAGCTGACCGTGTAAAAAAATAAATTGTGAAAATACCTCGTGAAACCACATACGAAAACCCGGTCTGAAATCTGAAACACTCAATGATTAAATGTGGTGGTCAATTCGTGCCTTCTATTTATGAGAAACGAGAGCCTTTTTTCTACTGCAGAAGTTTATAGTGTCATGATGATAATTTAATATTTACTTTTGTATATTTACATAAGATTAGTTTTAGATATTAATGTACTAATATGCTTTTTGACACTATAATTGTTTGGGAAATCTTACTGTATACTTTTTGTAAATATTTTTTTCATGGTTTAATTTTATTATGTTACTTCATCAACCGAAGCAAACTCATAGTTACTTGAAGTCAACAACAAAAACGTATTATATTTTTCTATGGCGTTATTTTCTTTAAGTAGATTTGTGTTTGAGCCGTGTCAGCTAAACCATCCCTATATTAAATATACCTACAACATATAAAACAAAGTCCCCTCGCCACGTCTGTGTGTCTGAACGCGATAAACTCACAAACTACCGAACGGATTTTCATACGGTTTCACCAATGGACGGAGTGATTCATGAGGAAGGTTTTGGTGTATAATTCATTAAGTCTTTGTGTAAATTGGCTGAAATATGACGATGGTTGTTGAAGATGTCGGAAAAATTCATGCCGACTGGGAGCTTTACTGGCGTGCGCAGCGTAAACCAATAGAGTTATGTGAAAAAAATGAATAACGGAATTATCCCTTTTTAAAAAGATCTATTAAACCGTAGCAATGCTATATGTGGATCTGCATTTTTTATATCTCTCTGGACCTAATTCTGAAGTTCACGCAGCCGAGACGCGGGCAAAAACTAGTTTAAATGTAAAATAATAGCCTCTGTACACGAATTCCTATAATCAAGTATTTGATGCTTATCTCATGATAATTTGAACCACATTACGTCAGAACTAATAGGTCTGCATAGTTTATTTTTACAAAACTGTTTCTAGGTCAAGTAAAACTAAGTTATTGCGAGTTTGACCTAAAAACTTGTCTAGTTTCATGTTACAGTTTTTACTACGATTCGCTTTGTTTGTTGTTGATATTCTAGGAGTTATTTTTGTACTCTATTATTTTAGCCAAAGGGTTTATTATAGAAGTACCTATTTGTATACTCGTATTTTGCGAGCGACTTCGGTAATTATACCACGGGTATCTTATATCCTAACCTAGATTCCAAATTCCATCCAAAATCGTTCTGCCGTTTTAGTGTGAAAGCATAACAAACAAACTCACTTTCGCATTTATAATATTAGTTAGGATTACTTTACATAAAGTTAGGGAAAATAATTGGTAAATAGGCTACAAATTTAAATATTGTCCGTATATTCAAAACACAAAGGTCAAACTCTTTGACAGTTGTATGATTTACTTAACAATTCATTTCCACACCTAATTATCGAGACTCTCATTAATTTTAGATGTAGCGCCATTTCTGTTACATACTAGAACTAGGATTTTTTTAAATGTATTTTTTGTTTTCTTATGATTTATCCCACTGCTGGGCCAAAGCCTCCCCTTTTTCCTTCCAAATCTCGCTGTCTTGCACGATCTCTGGCCATGATGACCCTGCAAACGTTATTAGATCGTCACACCACGTTTGCCGTGGTCTACCTCAACGGCGATGTCCTCCGTCAGGCGTCCAGTGAGTGACGATCTTTACCTATCCCTCCGGGTGCATTCGTGTGACATATCCGGCCCACTTCGACCTGTCAGTTTTTTTTTTTGATTAATTTATAAAAACATTTCAATTAAACGGACCCTGCTCTACACTTTGACATACAATGCAGCACTTCAATCGCTGAAAAAAAATCGCTAACTTTAATGTGACACGGAAGTTTAAAAAGATAATACTCTTTATTGTACATCATAAAAATTACAGACATAAAAATAAAACGTTTACACTTTTTTTTGCACGTCAGTATATCCAATATCACTTCCCATTAAAAGTTGTATATATACATGTATTAGATCGATAAAAACAAATTAGTACAAGCCATTATGTCTTGGGTAGCCATTGTTAAAGCTCTTACCCGATGGGAATTTAAATAAGGAGGAAAGTTGGGATTTTTCTTCCATTTTTTGGTAAATGTCGATAAGAAAGTAATTTGCTGTAGAATTTGTTGAGAATTTAAAAGGAATTCTAATGTTAACGCATTGTTTTGAGTTTAAATGTTGAGGTAGGTTTGAATAAAGAGCGTAGGCGTATTATTTTTTCGTCTAAATTAATATTATAAAGAGAAAAGATTTGATTTTTTGTATGTTTGTTTATTTGTAATGGATAAACTCACCTATAAAAAAAAAAAAATATGGCCTATAAACACAGGAATTATTTCCAGCTACAGCCTGGCCGTTGGCGTCGAGAGAATTGGTTCTTGACTCCTGTCAGTTTCATACTAACGAATATGTGTTTTGCAAATTTGATCCTTATTACTAATGGAAATTGTCCAACTGACAGATGTTGGGAACGCATTCTCTCGGCGGCCGGACTGTAGTTATAAGTCATCACTTGTTCAATTTTGTAAACTCACGAAGTCCTAATACTGAGTTTAAATAAGATGAAGGAATTAGGCCCGGATTCCACCAAAGCGGAGACGAGACGAGCGGAGAGGAGATGTGTTTTGAATAACCAATAGAATTTCGTTATTCACACACCTCGTCTCCACTCAGCTTCAGTGGATACCACTGAGCGGAGATGTATCATATTTGTATGACACGATCGAAGCGGCGATGAGCTGTGCCTCGCTGAAATTAAGCTGGGCGGCGGTACAAAGTGGAGATGTGACATGTGCCTCGCACCCTGGTGACAGCGCGCAGCAGAAACGAGAAGAGAAGTGAGCGGTGCCGTAATTCCGTTATCTACCAACGCTCGCCGCACGCAGCTCAGTTCCGCTCTAGCCAGCACAAATCTCAGCTCCAATCTAGCCAGTACGCATCTCCGCACAGCTTCAGTGGATACACCCTAGCTGACAAATATCTCTTCTCATCTCCGCACATCTTCGCTTTGGTGGACGGGTCTTAGAGTAAACTGGACCACAGTATAATTATTATTCAAGTTGACGCAGCTAGCAACACGAAAAGGACGGATTTCGTTAATTTGTTATTTATTATGGTATAATTTTCTACGACTATCAGACGACGAGTTTGCCTACCTCGTGTTAGACTGCCTCGTTTGTCTAGTGGTCGCAAGCGCCACTACTGAGCATGAAGTCCTAGGTTAGATTCCCGGGTCGGGCAGTGTCATTGGGTTTTCCCAGCTGTAAATTCTAGGTAGCAGCCTGGAGTCTGGATTTGTGCCCGGTTGACGGCAATAGGCTCCCCCTATTACATGGGACTTAAACATAACTGGCTAAATGTGGTGTTGTACACCACATTTAGCCAGTTATGTTTAAGTCCCAAGTTCAACTCTGCCCAACAATTCAGGCGCGATGTTATGAATTCAGTTTGCATTAAATATCACAAAGTAAAAACTTATTAGGTATTATTGAATCCCAGCTATAACGACATAAACACTCACATTCTTAGAGCAAACTTCCTTACGTTGCCATAGCCTATATTTCAGGAGTAGCAGAACCACATACTGGCGACAGTAAGTTGCAGTAATTTGGTTAATTTGTGCCTATGTTATCGCGGGACAAATGGCCCAACGTGAGATACTGGTGGATTTTAAGCCGCTGGCGTTGTGCCAGCCTGTGGCATGTTGCTAAAGAATTAGAATTATAGAAGTGCTTGTGTTTTCCCGATTTGGTTCGTAAACTTTTATGATAGTTGGGTAAGGGGAGCTTTGGTTCCATATGTGGTGATGGTTTTTCTTGTTTTTCTATTGGTCTATATATGGTTGTTAGCAAAAACGATACACGATAATGATAACTTTCGAGTTTGTTTCCTTTTTGATTATTTATCATAACTATTTATGTATTGATCCTATTTCTCTCAATAATATTGTTGTTACCTTCTTCAAGAATCATGAAATATTCATCACTAATCATACCTAAAATGCTCATGAATCACCTGATTAATGAGTGTTTTAACTTGCACAGTTTTTCACTTATTCAGTCATTATATATATGTTCCGTTGATAAATCTACCTGTTAAGTATAATTTAGCCGTGGAAAATTTCTGATTACAATTAATCTGTCATGATTCTTGAAGTAGGTAACACCAGGACTGCCTCGTTGGTCTAGTGGTCGCAAGGGCTGAGCATGAGGTCCTGGGTTCAATTTCCGGGTCGGGCAAAGTGTTATTGGGGTTTTTCCATCTGGATAACTGGACAACTGAGCAAAGTAGCAGCCCGGGGTCTGGAATTGTGCCTGGTTGATGGCAATAGGCTCGCCCTCTAAAACATGGAACTTAAACATAACTGGTGAAATGTGGGTGTACTATAGGTACACCTCTGCTTAACCCTTCAGGGAATACAGACGTGATGTTATGTTATGTATGTAACACCAGTTATTGAGATAACAAGCCCGATCCGATGAATTTCAGTGTCCACAGCTATAAGCCTACCGCTTAACTGAGACGTTTCCTGAGGTAGCTGCGCGATGCGGGAGAGGTGACAGTTGTCGCAAGTTGACGAATCACTGAGCTCTCCGCGTTCGAACCGCGCAGCTACCTCAGGAAACGTCTGAGTTAAGTTAAGGTTTCACCATTTTCAAATTAACTCTACGGCCTATTCTAAAACAGTCACTGCACAGTGACATTTCTGGCACATCTTCGTCAGCCCATTCCGAATGAATTCCGCCAATAAATTGCCAGTTACTTCCAGCCATTTACACTGCCGTGTCAGAGTTATAGGGCAGTGTACTGTGTACTCCACACTTCGTGGCCCAGCGTACAGTACATAGCTTCGCAAATAGTTCAGCTTTTTCCGTGGACAGAGAATTTTTCGGAAAATCGGAACCAAAAGCCACCGGTATTGGGAGGCTTTGGTGTGGATTGTGAAAATTTAATAATGAGGTGTTCGTAATTTTCGTGGAAGGAATATAATGAAGGTGGTTTTTCGTGTAATAAAGGCAATTGATTTTTAACAGTTTGTTTCAGTTGATATTATGTTTTAATTGAGGATTTAAGCGCACTGAAGCATCATACATAACGGCGAGATTCCACAAAAATTCAGCACAATCATTTATTCACAAACATCTTGTGCAGAACTCCAACAGTGCACGTACTGAACTGCAGATCTGTTAGTCTCTGTTTCCACCAGCCAAGCTGTGTGTAACTTTTGTAACATTGCAGCACATTTGTGAATCTTTACTTGAGTGTGTCCACCGAAAGAAACAGGAGTGCCGTACACTGTGTAGTACAGTGTCACACAATGGTGGAATCGCGCCCGTGAACATAACTCATACAAACTTAACGCAATAATCCGGCAGAGTAAAAACTATCCACACATAACTTTCGCCACAAAATACAGCAGTTCATTATATTTTTTTTATAAATCATTAAGTTTTTTAACTAAACGAAAGGGATCTTTTTCATTTAGATCAGCTTTCGTTCAGAACGGTTACAGATAAGAAGCATAGGCTTTTTATCTGTAATCGATCTTAATTCCTCACTTTACAGTACCCAGACTTTTATATTGTATATCGAATTTTAGAAACACACTGTCACACAGTTCAAAATCACACTCAAAATCCAAGTCATTTATTCAAATTAGTGCCATTTCACACGTTCCGGCCCCGGCTAGCCGGCAACCAGGAAGTGTGAAAAGGCACTAATTAGAATAATCGCACTTAGGCTGAGAATCAGCACTTTTCGCACGTCAATATTACATAAGACAGCCTCCTAAAACTCCTGCCTTTTACCACTTCCTAGTGCTTTAGCTGAAAAGAAGTGGCGCAACAAACTCCCCAGCAGCACATCCGCCTGTTCAATTTAAAAAAAACATGATTCTATACAATATACAAAATAAATTACATTACGCAACACAAAACATTAAACTAAATTATTTGCTATTATATTATGTCAGCCAGCACACGCCAATATACCAACAAAAACCATCGAAAACTATACTCAAGTAGAAATAAAATATAAAAACGTAAACAGAACTTAATATCAAAATAAAAGCCTGCAGGCATAAAGGGCGTGCCCGCTTACATATAGCTATATATATATATATAGCTGTAACTGGAAGTCACTAGTTATAAACTAGGACTACTTGGTATAATTGATAAACGACGCTCGGCAGACCCAAACTTTTTCTCAATCTCGATGGGCCTTATTAACGGCCTGTGACAAAGTTCATTAAATGTTTCCATAAACAAAATAATGTACCACTTTTATGAAACAAGACCCTCGTGTCGTCACGTAAGCCAAGACGTAAATAAAGAAAGTGTGCGTTGGACTAAATTACGTGAAAGTGCGCGCAAGGCTCAACTTTCAAATTGATTCGCCAACTTCTTCTGGCGAATATTTGTTTTATTGGTACTAGTGGTTCGCGAAAATACGGGCGACTATGACGTGAGTAAATGTAGAAAGAAAGAAAATAAATTTATTTGATTCAAGTCAAGGCACACATTTATACAAAAACAAAAAAATAAAAATAACTTAGAATAGCACCGTGTGACTCACGGCTGTGCCAAATAGGCCCAGTTCAGCATAAATGCCAGACAACTAGTGTCTGACGCTGGTTTTCAACTGGACTTTATAAAAACTTAATGGAAAACTTAACGGAAACTTATGAGACTAGCGACGATGACAACCTAAAGGTGCTCTTACACGGGCAATTTTTTGAGCAAGTGTTGCTCGGCAACACGTCAATCTGGAGCAATTAAAAAGTACTATTGAATAGAATCAAGTTTTTCTAACTGAACAGACAGCTGTGCTGCTGGGGAGTTTGTTGCGCCACTTCTTCCTTCCTAGCTAAAGCACTAGGAAGTCCTGAAGGGCAGGCGTTTTTGGGGGACTGTCTTATGTAATTTTGACGTTCGAAAAGTGCTGATTCTCAGCCTAGTTTGAATAAATGACTTTTAAATTTGAATTTGAACAACATTTTGTTTTGTCAATTGTTTTCGTATCTCGCTTGTACTTATTTATTCTGCGGTTTAACTACATCTCGCTGCTGTGGGGGGAGCAGGCAGGCCAAAGAAAAACGTCGCCTATAGCGAGCGATAGTTCTTCATTTGAATTGCTCGTGTATAAAAATATTGCCTATATTTTCTTTGAGTTACTCCATATCGCTCAATATTGTCGTTGCAAAACATTTTGCCAAATTGAAGCTTGTAGCCGTTGCCGTAAATTGCTTGGTATATTGTCACGTCGCAATCAGTATTGCTTATAATTGAGCAATTTTCATTTCCCGTGTAAGCGCTCCTTTAGTTACCACCCATCAATGGTAACTTAGGTTGTCATCGTTGCTAGTACTAATGAGAACGGTTTATGTCGATTTCCAATCGACCAATCTGTATTCACGTTTCGCACTTGTCTGTCTGTGTTTGAACATTGAACTTGGAATTGAGCTGCTCGCTCTGCTAAGCCTTGTGATAAATCGATAAAAATTTACATTTTAATTATTATGTAAAATCATTAAAATATACCAGTTTCATATACACATTGACATTGTTGAAAAGTACATACAAAATGACATGATTACTTTGTAAAGTATTATATTATTTTAATTATTGTGAATGTGAGGACTATGTGGATATTTTTTAATGATGATCTGACAGTTTGAGTAGTTTATGCGGCCTACCCAAATGTCCTTTCTTTGCTATTATTTGTCGAGTTGAGCTCTAAGTTCTCAGTTGAGCTCCACGATTACTGACAAATGCTTGCACTGGCTGGACAGGTGTACTCAAATCTGTGTTAGATTAGTGTCTCACTTTAGACACTAATCTACATATTCCTCATACATATGGCCTGACCGAGATTAGATCTGGACTTTAAAAGAGACTGTGACCTCTGAGTTTGTTTCGGCCTTTCTTCTTAGAGTAGTCAGATAGGAAACGCAGTACTTATCTAGCATTTTTTTTTTTTAATATTTCTTGTAAAAATGATTGCAATATGCTATTTACAGAATAAACAATTTCATTTCATTTCAAGTTTACTAAAAGAAGACACATAAAATATACGCTTATAAGACCAGAACATGATATTTCTGACGCTGGCAGCACATCTTCGCCGCGAAACCATAGCAGCGAACCGCAGTAGTTCAATTCAAGTGACTCGCGTCATGTTTGTCGTCAACTGTCGTCAACTCAAGTAGCGGAACATGACGCGAGCCAGTTAAATTGAATTTCAGCGGTTTCGCGGCGGAGGTGTGCTACTGGCGTAAAAACAGTAAAATCATCCCGCTTTTGCAGACACCGGACGAGACACAATAGAAGTTTTATTGTTATAACGTCTATATGGGCATTTAGTGTAGTGTCCTTGAAAGCGTTAAGACAATCCGTTTCTTACTTACCCCGCGCTACATCTTTCTTTTAAAAAATGCCTATAAGTTTTGTAAACAATTAGGTAGTCTTTACAAATTGTTTTAGATATAAACGAAAGTAGTGACACAACATGTAGAATACATGTTTTATATTTTGGTGTAAATGTAGAGGGGCTCGTGGCTAAATAATAACAGCCGCACGGGTTGATCGAAGGTTAAGCTTCGCTTGCCGCGGTCGGTTCGTGGATGGGTGTCCATCCGTTACATATCGAGACCCCTGCGTACATAGTGGTAACAGCCAAGATTTACGAGTTGTAGGTCGTACGTTCCAATCCAGACAGGCGCTTTATTTTGTGTAAATTATATCAAACGGTGAAGGAAACATGTCTCATGTCCGCATGCATGTGTTGTAGGCATGTCTTAGAACCAAAACGTCCAAGGCATGTGACATCTATCAAACCGCACTGAGCCCGCGTGGTGGATTATGGGCCAGTCCCTCTCACCAAGAGGAGGTCTATGCCCCAGTAGTGGAACATTATAGGCTGATTATGATGACCCCTCCATGCCTCGAAAAGCACGTTAAAACATTTGTCCCGGCTGTCATTCGTAGATCTTTGAAAGTCATTACGGGTAGTCAGAAGCCTAAAAGTCTGACAATACGTCTTAAAGTCAAAGTCAAAGTCAAATAATTTATTTCAATTAGGCACAAAAAAGGCACTTTTGAACGTCAACATTTACAGAAAAATAATAATTGATTCTATTCGCCCCTTCCAAAAGGTAGTTTTCGTATGGAGAAGAATGGGCAAGAAACTCCACCGTTACTCTTTTAAAATGTTTTCACAATATCTTGTATACATCAATTATATAATTATAATTATGTGAAGACGATGCACCTAGAATAAGATTATTATACCACGTTAGGTAAAAATAATGAAAGATTAAGGAATAACAGATAAATTAATCATGTGATAGATGCACGGTGCTCACTTACCAAGGGGTATCGTGTTACCCAGTTACTGGGTTGTGGGGGTCAGATAGGCAGTCGCTCCTTGTAAAATACTGCATCCGGTTAGACTGGAAGCCCACCCCAACCATAGTTGGGAAAAGGCTAGGCAGATTGATTGTGTGTGGAGCATAGTGGATTTTGATTTTTAGCTTCAAATCTACGCTCTCGCTCGCTCTCTGGGCTTTTGGCTTAAGTATGTAATGTGCTTTTTATTTGTACGGAACAAACAATAGTAACTGTAGTAACTGGGTTGTGGACGTCAGAGAGGCAGTCGCTTTATGTAAAACCGTGGTATGCAGCTGTATCCGGTTGGACTAGAAGCCAACCCCAATATAGTTGGAAAAAGGCAAGGCAGATTGATCTTGATGTAAACTCGGGTTTATAAAATTCAAAAGTCATTTATTCAAACTAGGCTGAAAATCAGCACTTTTCGAACGTCAAAATTACATAAGACAGTCCCCCAAAAACGCCCGCCCTTCACCACTTCCTAGTGCTTTAGCTGGGAAGAAGAAGTGGCGCAACAAACTCCCCAGCAGCACAGCTGTCTGAATAGTTAGAAAAACATGATTCTATACAATAGTAATAATTTACTTTACGCAACACAAAACATTAAATTAAATTATTTTCTATATGTCACCTAGCACACGCCAATATACCAACAACAAAAAAGTAAAAAGAACTTAATACCCGAATGAAAGCCTCCAGGCATAAAGGGCGTGCCCGTTTACACATAGCAATTAAAGCTGTAACTCGGAAATCACAAATGATAAACTAGCGAACTAGCTAACAATCGAAGTAAAATAAATAAACAGTTGATTACTAATAACAACAACAAAAACCATGGTCAGCAAGACGACCAGTCACCACAAGCAGCACCCGTTCACGAGCATAACGCAAAGATCAGCCATTACCCCCTATACTTTTGTTTCTAGAGATTTTCTCTCACATATAGTCAGAGTGACAATCAAATGACTTTTCTGTACACTTAGTAGTATCCCCGCACCCAATATCCCATATGTATGTAAGACTACTGGATTATTTGCTGCGAAAATAGGTCGCGTTAATTAATATCACTTACAATCCAAACAAGTCGGGCCGGGTGGAGGAATTTAACTAAGATTTGCCTGTTACGAAACTATGTATAATAAACTATATGTTTTATTATTTTTTTGTAATAAATTGAGAAATGGAGGTACACACTTACTTCTATAGCTATATATTATATTAATACTATGTAAATTAAAGTCACTTTTATTTATTTATTTATTAAAACTTTATGCACAAGTAAAAAAATACTGTACAAAGGCGGACTTAATGCTTTTCGTGTCTGTCTGAGTGACAGCGTTGTTCTTCTAAACTACGCAACGGGTTTTGATGCGATTTTCACCGATAAGGTTATGTAATATGTATAAAAGTTAAATATCAAACTTACATACAATAAAAAAATCACGATGTTTTGTCAAGTCGTGAAAATCGTGCGATTTTCACGACCGGCGCGGCGGCGCTTGAGTCGATTGCCGACTTAACGGAATGTTGCCATTTTTAAATATTATATTTTATTTATGGATGTTGAATTAATTATTGTATATTTATTTTATTTTTATATCATAATTATATTTCATTGTATGCTGCACCGGTCGACGTCACAACGTCAACGTCGGCTGTCGCTGAAAACCAGCGCTGGGGCTCTGTCTTGCATAGGGTCTCAGCATTATGCTGTACGATGGCCGTTTTGCGTGGATGTGACGCATATTTTCCCTCAACTTGTTTCTTTTTTATTTTGTGTTCTTTTTTTGCGTCATGTTTACCGCAAATAAAATAAATTTTCTTTCTTTCTTTTCTTTATGGGTGGCTAGTTCTATTATAAAAATATGAAAATAACTGTGTCTGTTACTTCTTCACGCCTCAGGCACTGAACCGATCTGATCGTTATTAAATTGACAGGTAGCTTGGGACCTGGAGAAGGACGTAGGCTACTTTTCTATCTGGATATTTGTATTAAAAAAAAAAAGAAATACAAAATACACGCAGACGTAGTCGGGATAGGTAGTACTCAGTTCACTGGAATGCATTGTGCAGTGAGGACCACCAGTGCCTTCCACTGCAGATCATTGAGCTCCTTAGCTACATATACTTCTTTAATCAGCGGAGGCGCAATAATCAAATGATAACCGAAAACAAGACGTAAAACTATTAACACCAAAGATTTAAATTGTGTATCAAAAACAAAACAAGATGGCGATCGAACGCGTGGCACGACAGGGAACAAATGACGCGCAATATTGACAGCCTTCGAAATTCAAAATAATTGGATAGGTTTTGATGAAGAAAAATTTATGAAAATGTTTAGAATTTCTTTATGTATTTAATGTTGTTACTACCTAACTGCTAGAAAGGAGGTTGCGCCGACCACAAACAAATTGGAATAAGGAAAGGAGAATGATGGTGATGACTCCCTATTTGCTTTATTTACCAAGAGTATTCTTTATTTCACTACCCTCTATCCCCTAAGTTCCTGTAACTATTATCAAATAAATTCCTAACGATATGCTTATTTACTAGCAAAGTTACCCTTACATAACACAATGTCAACTGATTTACTAACCAGTAACAACAAATCAGACATGTAAATAAATACGTTTGATCTGTGTAAACAAACATACAAACACGACACAATAAATTACTAGAAACAGATGGGAAACAATTCGACAATAGTTGTGAAAACCCAAGGCATTTTCAACCTTCTTGTTATTTAGATAGACTTTAATTTCCCATTGAGATTTTGGTGAAAATAGTTGCAGAAATAAACAAACAATAGAATGTCGACTCTAACTGGTTGAAAGTACCGTTGGATTTTGAATGGAAATTGTTTGTTCATGTTTTGTCACGCTAGTCAGTCTAACGAAGAGTCTTGTTCGCTTTAAGTATTTTTGTTTGAAAAGTTTTAATTGGTGTTAAAACCTTGGTTTTCATTACTAAAAAAAATTATTGGAAATTAGGACGAACCCGTTCAAGGTATTTTAATACGAGCGTAACTATGTATGCCAGTTTTTTTTTGCGTCAAACGATGCAGTCGTTCTCATAAATGAGGTTTCAGTGAAGCTTGTATTTTTATAAAACACAACATGAATTTATATAGATTTGTAGAAAGTAAACGGCGCTCAAAAAAGTTGCAGGTGTTAGCAACAAAAACAAAATTTCATAGCAACAGCTTTTATGCAATGGCTCAAAAACTATATAATAAGTTACCAGGACAAGTTATCTCAAGTATTAACATTAATGAATTTAAAAGAAATCTGTTCAAATTGTTAAATAACAAGGTGTATTATTCTGTTGACGAATATTTAAATGACAAATTTTGATTATAATACATGTGACATACTTACTAAAGAATTTTGTTAATTTTTTTTATTGTTGTATTAATGAATTAGTGACATTATTTTTATTTTATTTTGTATTTATGGTCCTTTTTGCTTTATTTAATTTGACAGTTTTAATGATTTTTGACTTTGTAAAATGTATTAGTTATAATTTTTTATTACTTTTTATAAAGACCTTGATATTTTGTATGCCTTTTGGTGGGACACAGCTCGGATCTTTTGTATTATAACACCTTATTTATGTACCCTGTGTTCACGAAATAAATGAATTTGAATTTGAATTTGAATTAATTCAAAAAACAAAACCCTGACCGCAAAAACACATAAGTATTTAACTGAAAATAAAAATACAAGCATTATAATCTATAGAATTTTGGTATCACATGAAAAGCTATACGAGATTTCAGGTAATTGGTTTGGATTGCCTGCAATACCAAAATTGTAATGCTTGATCTTCTCTTAATACGATTATGTGTTCTCGCAATCAGGTTTTTGTTTTTTCTATTGTTACATTTGTTTGTATATCTTTCTTCTAACAATGAGCCCGATTAAGTTTGCTTTACTACAAGGTTTATCTTTAAAACTCGATTCAACATCTAAATAAAATTAAAGGTGACAAAAAAAAAACTCGGAAGAATAAAAACAATATTATTTCCGCGACCATTTTCGAAAATATCCTACCCAACACAGTACGTATAAATATTGGGAGGTGTAGATAAAATAAATCATTTTACTCTCAATGGAAACACGCTCCCCTAGCGACCACCACAGAAACGCCTTGATTGGTAATAAAGTATTTGTGGAGTGGAAGCTATACGATGATCTACAATAAAATTCCTAATGACATAAAATAATGTAGCAATATTAATATCTTTAAAAATAAATTGTTCCAATTTCTTATAGAAAAGTGTTATTATTCTGTAATTTTTTTTTTATCGACTAGAACTTTTTAAATGTTTCATGTCCGCTTGACGATACTTTATTGTTTTTGATTGTCTTATGTCTGTCATGCATGACTACTAGTAATAATATAATTGGTATTTAATCTGAAATAGAATTAGAATTTTAGACTCATCTTTTCATTATTTTATTTAATAATTTGTATGCCCAAGTGGCTGATCATGGAATGAACATTATTAGTTTATAATTATGTAATGAACACCTGCATTTAACCCATGTATCACAAATAAACGATTTGATTTGATCAGCGAAGCTATTATAATAATGTTCCTATCTTCAATGATTGAACTTGATTCAACCTTGAACTTCAAGAAATGAAATTGTTTATTCTGTAAATAGGATATCAGAACATGAATGATGTCACCAATATTTTGTATATTTTTTTTTTATTTATAGGAGTGTCCGTGGAGTTTCTTGCCCGTTATTCTCCATAGGTATCTACTACGCTTTGGAATGGGCAACTACCTTCATATTTCTGACTGACCGAATTCTTTGAATTCAAAAGTGCCTGTAAATGGTTTAATTGAAATAAATGCTTTGAGTTTAGTTTTAGAATCGGACGCCACCACAGCGGTGCTGACAGAGCGCTTCGCTAAACCATGTAGACTGAACGCTGAAGTGCCGCTAGCGCGCCGTCGCCTTACCGTCACCACGCCGCGCCGTCTCTGCTTGATTTTGCCATATCACTATACAACCCGCGGCGGCGGCGGCGCGGCAGTGGGCTGGCAACGTTGCATATACACAGCATAGAGGCGCGGCGGTAGCGGCGCGGCGATGGCGTCGTCACCCTGAGCACTTACACATCATATTTAAATACACACATCAACACGGTCTAGGAATATTTTTAAAAAAGCGAATTACTATCAATGTGTTAATTATTTATATGACATGTATATATTTAAAAGTTACGTTATTTAATATTCTACCATTTTTTAATAATGGTTAAGGTACTTAAAAATTCAGGATTTTATGGAAAAAAAATGAAGCATAGACGGAAACCGTATATGAATTAACTTTTAATTTATGAGTAAAAACTGAAAAAAATAGAAAAATCATTTAATTTGTGTTTATAAACTTGAAGTTAGTAGTCTGAGAAAGCGCCCATGATGTTCATAACACATCGGCAACGATTCGGCATGCTCAGAACAAGGTTGTCAATGTTTTGCTGCGGAATATTGTCCCATGTCCTTCTGAGGTGCGCAAAAAGTTGATCTTCTGTAGCCAGATTTTCAGGAACTTCCTTCAGAGCTCTTCTTTGCAGCATATCCCACGCATGCTCAATGGGATTTAGATCTGGCGATTGAGCAGGCCAGTCTAAGGCCCTAACATTGTGTGTATGTAACCAAGCTGCTACCGAATATGTCGGAAATACGTTACTGAGTTGACTAATCGGAACGCCAGCGCCGCCTAGCAGCGCTTGACAGAGTCTACAACATAACGCTCGGACCGGCCGAAGCAAAGCAGACTTCATGGGTGGCGGTCAAGCAGTGAACACGTTTAAAAACTGTCTCGCATTCCGAATAGTTGTGTCGTGTACCTCCTATAGTGTGTGAATTGCTATTGTGATTAATGTGATCGTAAATTATAATTTGATCTGAACTGAAAACAGTTTTTCTATTGCGCAATAACCAACACTACCCATAGTACGCCCACAGTAGTTGAAATATGGCTGATAATAACGAAAGAGACACATGCCCTCCTCCGTTATATATATAAGCTAGATGGACTCGAAATTTCCAATCTGAAAAGGTATAGAATGTAACAAATCACTGACCTTATTAAATACAGATTGGCAAGTTTTAGAGGGTTGCAGAATTTGAAAATTGTATTAACATACTTAACACAGATCAAGCCTGTAATTACAAAAGGGGTAGGCAGGCATAGTTGCACACTCCTAATGACCATTTATGTTTTGTAGTCCTGGATAGGGCGCCTAACGGGCGTTTTTATAATTTCTAACGTGACGATATAATTGTGGACGTCCACAACATCACGATAACACAGGAAAGTAAAATGTATGGAAATGTAATTATGAAGAAAAAATTCTTGCGTGGCATGAACTACAAATGCTTTCACTCGAAGATTCCCTACACACATTTATTACGTAAGTACAACATTCTAAGTCTTCAATCTAGACGATTACTTTTGGATGCAATGATGCTGCATGGTTTGTGCCACAATAGATTTGACTGCACTGAAATTACAAATAAAATATGTTACACGGTACCCAGAAATGTAATCTGGCGTGGGACTCGCGTGCCCCACCTATTCCACGTGAATTCATGTAAGACCAATGCCGGGGCACGAGTACCTCTTCGACGCCTTGTGGAAACTTATAACGCACACTTCATGGACATAGACATTTTCTTTTTCTCTAATAAAAAATTTAAAACTCTCGCTATCACTTCATTAGCATCAAAATTTTAAACTAGCACCTAATTCGAATAATTTACAACAATATTCTTAAAACCAGCTTCCGTTTTTCACTTATTTGATTAATCCGTGGACAATAGTGTGGGTTATATGTTTAACTATTTATCTTAAGAATATTATTGTATCGCCTTAACATGTAACTGTTTTTTTGTCCCTAATAAATAAATAAATAAATAAAAATAAAGACGCATTTAAACTTTTGTCCACGATAATGTTATAACGTGCTCGTATTTTTATACGTGATTTGATGATTTTAATTGATTAAAGAGATATGGTGGCCCAGTGGAAACGGCCCCGACTTACGAGTTGTAGGTCATGGGTTCGAACTCAAACAGGCGTTTTACTTTGTGTAAATAATTTCGTCACCACTGCTGTCAAAACGTTGAAGGAAACCGGCATGTCCTAGAACCAACAATTCGAAGACATGTGACATCTACCAACCCGCACTGGGCCCGCGTGGTGCATTACAGCCCACTCCCTCTTACAGAGCGGAGGCCTGTGTCCCGGCAGTGGAAAAATTATAGGCTGGTTATGATGATTTTTATACATTTTACTCAAACTTGTCCAAAAAATCGTATACCTTTGCTGCAAAATTTTTTGTCCAAGAAGAACATCATACAAACTTTAAAACATCGCTTCTACACCATCGCTTCGATACTTACACTATACGACAGCCCTAAAGATTACGTAATATTCAATAACTTATAGGAAATTGTAGCATATATCGGAGTTCTTTCATCACAGCTCCATTGACCCAGTATAATACACCAAGTGTTTGGGCAAAGAGAAGTAAGTATCTTAGGTGTTGAAATGGACGTAAAATTGTTTTATGAAGTAACGAGTAATTTGGTATATAAATCGAGACGGTGTTTTTCTGGTCCCATTTGTGCGCTTTTCAAATTTTAACGAGACGATATTATCGTGGACGTCCACGTTCGTAAAATGTATGGAAATACGATGTTATGACGTTATCGTGTACGGAAATTTAAAAGGGTCTTCATAATTTTCATACATTTTAGTTCCCTGTATTATCGTGTCTACGATAATATCGTAACGTTATAAATTATAAAAACGAATAATAACCGACTACTTTGTTGGTCAACAAAACAAAGATAGAGCTAGACCATACTCAGCATGAAGTTCTGGTTTTGGTTCCTAGGTCAGCATCCTTGCGTAACACACGATCAATCACAATCTGTTTCATTTTGACAGTTCAACAACATTAATTGCGTTATTTACGTTGTTGCAGACACATTTTTCGAACATATGAAGCAGTGGATTAGCAGTGTCCTTAAAAATGATTCAGATTGTGATTGATCGTGTGTTACGCGAATAGGGCGTAGGTAATGTTTTTGGATTGGTTGATGACAAGAGGCTCACTAGGCAAGAGACTCTACGTAGGTGTAGGTATAACCAGCTCAATATGTTTATTTATGTATCTCCACAAATTAAATTTTTATAGATAATAAGTTGACAGTTATTTTGACAAAATTTTCTAATTTGTAAGAGATCTGAAGTCTAAACCTAGGCCCGTATTTTAGAACTCCAGGTCCCCCGTTGTAACACATAGTAAATATTGTCAATTGCGAGTGGTTGATGGTGTGTCTGAGTGCATGTTTGTTTGAGTGTGTGTGCGTGTGTGTGCGCGTGTATGTGTGAGTATGTGTGAATGTCTGTGTGCGTGTGCGTGTAGGTATGTGTGTGCGTATGTGTATGCCTACATTTTTTGTTGATGAATGAATGAATGATTCGCAATATTATATAATATGATTAATTATGTACATCTGCATAGAAAGCTAAATATAAATATTACATAATACTTAGATAGGAAATAATTTAATAAATAATATGAATCGTTATAACTAATACACCTTGTCACTTTATAATCTCAAGGACTTGTTCCGTTTCAGCGTAGCTTCGATCTAGTAACCATTTGATTATTTTTCTTTTAGGTACATTCGAATGTCGGCTCAATGTCGGTGTACAACACCACTGCCTACACTTTTGAGGAAACCAGGCGCTATGTTATGTTCATGATGAAAGCGAAAAAGTAAAAAAATATTATCACCTCACCTTTGCGTGCAAAACAGAATAAAAAATATATTGGAAGGTGCCGATAAAATAAATCATTATATTTTCAATGGGGACCGCTTCCCCTTAGGAACAGCAAATAAATTCTGCAATGGATACAAAAACTATAACTACTGATTATTTTTTCTATTTATGGGGAAAGGTGTATTTGAGGTAAATATTGCTTCGTTGGTGTAGTGGTCGCTAGCGCTACTATTGAGCATTAGGTCCTGGGTTCGATTCCCAGTTCGGGTAGAGTGTAATCGGGCTTTTACCATCAGGAATTTTTCAGTAGCAGCACGGAGTCTGGATTTGTGCCCGGTTGGTGGCAATAAGCCCGCCCCTATTCCATGGTACTTAAAACCTATTTAATTTTGGCGAAATGTGGGTGTACTAAGGTACATCTCTGCCTTACCTTTTAGGGATTAGGCGTGATGGTATGTTATGAAAATATTGCAACAAAAAAACAATGTGAAAGTTAGCAGGCCAGCTGCTAGTTAGAAATAGAAATAGTTTATTGTCCAGGTAATACAGTAAGCAGGTTTACAAGTTAACACCAAATGGAGACGACATGAATAGCTTAACATATTACCTATAGCTATGTTACAAAATATTATTTGCCAGTGAACCCCAAACTAGACAGTCAGTCTGTATCTTGGGGCTCGGTGTACGAATTCCAGAGTGGAGACTAGAGAGGTAATTTCAAGTGTTGTATTGTATATCTGGTGTGTTTGTATACGTGTGATGTAAGTGTGGTGTGTGTGTGTGTGTGTGTGTGAGAGTATGTGTGTGCGTATTTGTTCCCATTCTGTATCGTTTGATTTAGTGTCAGGTCAGAGTATCTAGATTAATTGTTACGAGTCATCATAGAGAGACCAGAGTTTTGCAACATATCCTTCATTATATTTTACAACTGAATGAGACAGACTTTATTATATGCATTAATGAGAGAGTAAGCTGGAGAGCATCTAGGCCGGATGACGTGCTGTCAGGTGTTGGGATTCTATAGTTTCTTTTGCTTATGATTGATGTGTAGTCGGGTCTGTTTTTAATAGTTCTATGAGTTTTGGTGCAGGCAGAAAGAATGAAAAGCTGGCGGACTCTGAGAACTCTCGTTTCACGATAGAGTAAGTCAGTAGAGAACCGATAGGGCTTCTTAAAAGTTACTTTAAGAAGCGTTGTCTGTGCTCGTTCTACTTCTTCCAGCACTACCCCACACGCTGATGCAATACTGAATTATGGATTGACAGGTGTTCAAGTGGCATTTGGGGGCTCTCGCAAAGGTGCGATTGTCAGTACTTGACCCATTGCTGTGTCGTAGATATACTAAGCAATCGAAGTTTGTAATATAATTATATATGTGAAGTCTAACATATTATGTTTAAAAAAAAATGTATGTGTTTTGCTTCATTTGTACCTATTATGATCCTTTGTTGGTCGAAATAAAGGTTTAATAATAAATGTTTATTGTATGTTTACTAGCTTGTGAGCTTGTGGCTAAGTACGCTTGTCGGGGTTGGGCCGTGGATGGGTCACCATCTTTCATCTTACATACCGAGACTCCTCCGTGCCTCGGAAAGCACGGTAAGCCGTTGGTCCCGGCTGTCATTCGTGGAACTTTGAAAGTCGTTACGGGTCGTCAGAAACCAGAAAATCTGACAACCAGTCTTACCAAGGGGTATCGTATTACCCAGTTATTGGGTTGTGGAGGTCAGATACACAGTCGTTCCATGTAAAATAGGATTCAGCTGCATCCGGTTAGACTGGAAGCCGACCCCAATATAGTTGGAAAAACTGAAACAGTAATTTATATGGAGCGACTGCCTATCCAACCACCACAACCCAGTAACAGGGTTACACGATACCCCTTGGTAAGAGACTGGTTTTCAGACTTTCAATCTTCTGACTACCCGTAACGACTGTCACAGATCTACGAATGACAGCCGGGACCAACGGCTTTACGTGATTTCCGAGGCACAAAGGGATCTCGATATGTAACGGATGGTCACCCATCCACGAACCAACCGCGGCAAGCGTAGCTTAACCTTCGATCGACCGTGCCACGAGCCCCTCTAATTTCAAGTCAAAGTCAAATCATTTATTTCAAATAGGCCCTTATAAGGCACTTTGGAACGTCAAAAATTTACAAAAAAATTGAATTGATTCTAGTCACCCCTTCCAAAAGGTAGTTTTCGCATGGAGAAGAATGGGCAAGAAACTCCACCGTTACTCTTTTAAAATGTTTTACAATATTTTCTATAGGTACATTAGTTTTATAATTATATGTGAGGACGATGTACCTGGAATAAAATTGTTATACCACAATAGGTAAATTAAAGAATTAAGAATTAAAAATGAAGCTAAAACAGATAAACTAATTATTTGGTGAGGCCTAGATACATGGTGCTCACATATTTACAAACATTGTAAAAGTAGACGATTTTCCTAAAATTTTACAATTAATAAGTCAATGTGCGAGGAATTGATCACATAATGTAAAATCAATGTCATATAATAAAAAAAGTAATAAAAATATACAATTAAATTTGCAACCATTTTGATTTTGTCTTGATTCTAAATTATCCTACGGAGCAGGACCAGCATGTTTCCAAGCATTCTTATCTTGGATATAATCCTCTAATTTGTAATATGCATGTTTACAAAGTGTACTTTTAATATAAGTTTTAAAGCCACTTAAATCCCACCACCTTTACAAAATTACGATCTTCACGTAAACACGTTACATTGCAAAAACCTTGTGCCACTACACCATACAATATACAACATCCTTTAAAAAAAAGAAAAAAAAAGCACCAAAGCGGTAGCTTGCCACGTAATTTTAGGTCTTTCAACATGTCGCCGACGGTCGCGGGGTAAAATGAACCGTTCTGAAAGGCGACCGTCTGGACTCTTTTGAGAGGCAACTATAAAGGACCTCGTCGGCCATTTTGCACCGAGGCTGTTAGTAGTTAATTTCTTGGGCACAAGAGACCGTGAGTTATTGTGGGCAGTAGGTTAAGATTCTATTGAATGTTGGTTTTTAACGCTGGACCTTTGTATGGGATTAGTGTTGTAAATCATTGTTTTTTATGGGCTTGTCACCGGTCTTGATCGTTTTTTATTAAAAACTGTTGCGTTTAAATACAGCTGCAGAATGTTTGGATCGTAGAAAATTGGATTGGGCATACAACCGAATGAAATAGTAAAGGATACGTTTCACGGTCGTCCAGGATATCTGGTTTGTTTTTCAGGAAACTATATTTTTTTTATTGGTCAAACAAGACAGTTCCGTTATACAACGTTTGACAGCCGGACTGGTGATTGGTATTACGTGCACTGAAGAAGATGACAAGATATCTAGTCTTTCTGTGGCAGTCGGGTAATTTGTTTAGGTTAAAAGGGGTGCTCAATAATTAGACAGAGTGATTTCACAGAACAGTTGATTGGTTTTGTAACGTTCTTACAAATAAAGCATTGTAATTAATCATACAGCTTTTTACCCAACTGCCCCAGAAAGAGGGCAATGTTTTTCGGGAGTATGTAATGTCTTTTTCTTTGGCACGCCCTGTAGCTTAAATGGCTTGAAAGATTTTAACATAATTATGGGGTGTCGTTTGATTCGTCTTAATTGTGGGAGTGACATAGACTACCTATATAATACTTGTATAATGCGAATCTACAAATACAAAAACAAAGGGGCACCTAACATTGTTTAAAAAAAAAATTACAACAATATTGGTAGGTATAAAATAAAAGCTAGTAATGAGTCAATTCCAAATATATGTACATATAAAATAATAAAACTAAAAAGCTTCAAATAAGGCAAAATATAAAATTAAAAAAAAAACCGACTGCAAAAAGACTTAACTGAAAAGAGAAAAACAAGCATTATCTCCTAAAACAGGACTTCCTCTCTCCTACCCTTTTGCTGTGCCCTACAGGGTCCATAATGATCTAAATTATATAGTTATCACCTAAGTACACATTATGGTAAAGCAATAAAGATATTGAGTATTGAGCATTATAATCTAAATATAGAATGTTGGTAAACTGTTAACCTGAAATATGGTAACTTTTTTTTGCAATACCAAAATTCTATCTTTTTGCAGTCGGGTTTTTTGTTTTTTTTATATACCAGGTACTGGCTTTAAATAATCCACCGTAACCATGTACATGTTCTTTCAAGACTATAAAATGTAATGCAATTCTTGTATAGAAACGGGTGCAGATCCGTTAGTTATTGTTAACCAAACTCCCTATGGACGAGAGTGAGTTGCACAGGCTACACTTACAATATTTATCTACATGGTCTAGGGAAATAAACAGCTAGGATTAAATCTTTAAAGCTGTGCATGTTAGCACGGAATATAACTTGTGGTTCACAATAAAAATAAATAATCGCCTTATCTTCTATGAAGTTATCTTGATGTTTTGTCTAAGTATCTTAGGGTCTGCCCAGCCTTTTCCTAACTATGTTGGGGTCAGCTTCCAGTCTAACCGGATACAGCTGAACACCAGTATTTTACATGGAGCGACTGCCTGTCTGACCTCCACAACCCAGTAACTGAGTAATGGCGATACCTTTTGGTCCTGTCGGACCTGTAACGACTGTCAAAGATCTGACAATGACAGCCGCTGAACGTTCTTTCCGAGGCACGGAGGAGTCTAAAGTAGTAAAGATGTTCACCCATCTACGGACCAACCCCGGTAAGTGTAGCTTAACCTGATGGTTCGACCCGTGCGGCTGTTATTACGAGCTCCTCAAGGGCATTTTATCATGTATCATGGGTGAATTTTTGTACAAATGGTAAAGTGAAAGTCAAGTCAAAGTCAAATAATTTATTTCATTTAGGCACATAAAAGGCATACCCTTAATTTAAGATCGTTTACTGTTACCTATTTTTAAAAGGGAACTTTATATTTATCCAAATTGGAGGTTTGGATAAATTTAAAGTTCCCTTATATAAGTATTCTATACGTATACTCGTATAAGTATATAATAAAAGTATTCGTAGATATACGACACAGAAAAAATCCTAAAAGCATTATTCATAAGTTTAGTCATGATAACACAAAATGTTTTTTAGTTAGACAATTCTATAAAACACCATTTCACAGATTTAAAGACAAGCGACCGCGTTAACTATAGTTTTTAATTAGAGGCGAAGGACCTGAAACGGAAAATTAAAAGTTTTTCGTTTGCCAGACGGTTTTTTTTTTTCAAATAATAAAGGCGAAAGAACGCCTCGTTTGAAATTCACAATAAAGTTTTATGATCATTTAATGTGCTTCTTTAGATACTTTATTCAGTTTGTTTTATATTTATGTATTCTGATGCTGTCTGTGGAAATAACTGAGATTTTTACTAAGTATTTTTAATGCAATTTTACCCGACTACGGCGAAGAACAAGGAGGGTTATGATTTTGACTGATATATATGTATGTAAGCTCATCTACTTCTAAACTACTCATCATAATTTGACAAATGAGAAATAATTTAAATAAAAATAAAAGTTACAAGCTAAACCCCGACAAAAAAGTCATCCAAAAAGGTATAAACAAGACATCACAAAAAATCCGGAGTCACAAGTAATCTGTTCGATTTTTTAGGTGACTTTTCGTAGTCTGTAGGTGTAGTTTTTTTTGTGACTAACCTGGTGTCAGAGTTTTTATGCCGCCCATGGGCCTCTGACTTGGCTTCAGATCCCGTCGAAAAATATCTTTCAGGCATGCCGGTTTTCCCACGACGACGTTTTCCTTCACCGTTTTTGAAGCAAGTTATAATTATACAATACTCACTTGAATCCGAAAAGTGGTGCGTGCCTTGGGTTCGAATTCGAGGCCTATGACTTGGTAGTCCGACAGTCACACTACTAAGGCTATCACTGCTGACAGTAGGCGTAGAGTAGTGTAGCCGTTGCTCCCAGCTGTCATTCGTGGATTTTTGACAGTCGTTACGGGTCGTCAGAATCCCGAAAGTCTGACAACCAGTCTTACCAAGGGGTATCGTATTACCCAGTTACTTGGTAAGACTGGTTGTCAGACTTGTTACTGGGTTACTGGATATCGGGGTAACACAATTCCCCTTAACAAGAGTGGTGCTTAGACTTTCGGGCTTCTGACGACCCGTAACTTCTGTCAAAGATTTCTTTTGGCTTAACGTACTTTCCGAGGCACGAAGGGGTCTCGATATGTAATGGATGTTCACCCATCCACGAACCGACCGCGGCAACTGTAACTTAACCTTCGATAGATTCGAGCGGGTAGCTGTTATTCTTTACTTTATATACTATAAATATTATGTCACATATAAATACAAGATTGAAAAAGAGCATCAATAACCATTGATCTTCTCCCCTTCATGATCCAAGCTGTAATTTATTGGTGACTGTTGATTTTAAGTACAGAGAAAGCACAATATTTACGACGCCGTTTCTTTTACGAGTCGGTTAAGAGAAGTGCTGACATACACTCGACACACAAGAGGTGTTGGAAAACACGATGGTCGTAAGATAAGGAGTTTTTTTAAATGGAAAAACGTGATAAGTAACAATGAATTTTTGATTGTGTGGAATTGGAATTGGAATTGTGGATTGGTGAATTATTGATATTAGAATGATACTAAATTACAGCCCGGTCGTCGAGAATATGCGTTTCTGACAACTGTAAGTTGGACAGTAATATGTAGTAGTAATAAGGATTAAATTTGAAAAACGACGGGGAGTGGCGGTTCCAAGAGTGAGTTGTGTCGTAGGAAGAGTCGCTTTTTATTCAAATGATTTTGCGGAGTGTCCCATCTGTATTAATCTGTGCCTATGTCCTAACCGAGAACATGGTCTATATATGTGCCGATTTCATCCAAATCCGTTCAGCCGTTTTAGCGTGAAAGCGTAACAGACAAACAAACATACAGGAAATCAATCATCTTTCCTCTTTATAATATTAGTTTAGATGTACAGACGCCAGCAGGTCAATCCAGTTCCCAATCAACTTTGAACCTTATGCTGTAGTGATAAAGATGAAAATCTATTAGATATTTGACAGATTGTAGTAGGTTAATAAAAAAAAGTGAAGTAAATATAAACCTTAAGGTGCTTAACACTAATTCCCTGTGCAATTAGGGAATTATGTTGTTTTCAAACTTTCTCGAATATAAAATGGAATTAGTGTTCACCATTAACAAAAAAATTCAATACAGATATTATATCTTCAGCATTTCCCGAGGCATTCCAAAAATATGCACTAGGAATTGAAATTGGAATACATATTGGAGTTGAAAATATATCAATTTTGTGCCAAAACAAAATATTTACGCTTACAAACCGTAACAAACAAATCAGAATATTTCTTCCGTAACTTTTCAAGGAACAAGGCACCTATAACCGTTTCGATAAATTCCCCACGTTTTTTGTCCCAAGTCATACGATATATGCGGTGTTCTTTACTCGTTTCATCTCGAATAGCCCATGTTTGGTAGAAAGATAAACCAACTAGTAAAGGTACAAGTCCGTAGTCGACTGCAGGCAGCAGCAGCAGGCGACGTGTCGCCGCTGGTTCTATGTATTTCTATGAAATACCTTCCGTAGCTAGCGACACGGTATTTCATATAAATACTAGAAACCAATAGTGTCGCGATGACACGTCGTCTGCTGCAGCTGCCTGCAGTCGGCTACGGTCTTGTCCCTTAACTATGGAGTTTCTTGCACATTGTTCTCCACACAAAACTACTGTTTGGAAGGGGCAACTAGAATCAATTTTTTTTTAGATAAATAATTTGACTTTAACTTTGATTAGTCAGAAAAGTTGGTAGCGTTTTAATATTACTCAGATTGAAGGTCGAGGAAGAAGGTTTAAACCTACGTCAGTTTCTCACATGAACTTATAATAGAATGTTTCATATATTGAAAAGTCAAAGTTAAATTATTTATTTCAATTAGGCACATAAAAGGCACCTTTGAACGTTAAATTTACAAAAAAATAGAATTGATTCTATTCGCCGGTTTCAAAAGGTAGTTTTCGTATGGAGAAGAATGGGGAAGAAACTCGACCGTTACTCTTTTAAAATGTTTTACAATTATATGTGAAGACGATGCACCTGGAATAATTTTACTATACCACAATAGGTAAAAATAATTAAAAATGAGCAATGACTGATAAATTAATTATGTGATAGATACACGGTGCTCATATTATATAATTACAAACATTGTAAAAGTAGGTATATTTACGATATTCTTAAAATTTTAACAAGTATAAAATAAATTATACAATTAAATTAGCAACCAGTTTGATTTTGTCTAGACTCTAAATTATCTTATGGAGCACGACTAGTATTCTTCCAAACATTCTTATCTTGGATATAATCCTCTAATTTGTAATGTGCTTGTTTACAAAGTATACTTTTTATATGAGTTTATTTTTTCAATTAATTTTAATATATCACAAGGTATTTTGTTGTAACATTTAACACAGTACCCCATAAAAAATGTTTGTACATCTGAAAAAATGGTTGATCTATTTTACCTTTATTTCTAGAATTAAAATTATGTCTATCACTTATTTTATTTAAAAGATGTGAACTCAAGAGTTGTAACTTTACCTACTTAGGCATTTAACTCATAGGCCACCTCCTATTTAAAAAAGACTGTTGCGCGAATACGTGACCGGTCGCGTACATTTATCACTTTTTGTTCGGAAAACCGGAAAGTGTCCTCTTTCGGCGCGACCACGCGTTCAGTTTCACTGAACAAAACGTTCGGACGATCTTGTATTCGCGCGACGATCGCTTTTAACCGATGAAGGCCCCACCATCGCTTATAAGTGACCGTAACGGTACCAAACGTCAAGCCCCGGCCGTCGCTTATAAGCGACGGTTGACCTTATCGCGCGCCAAAAGTGAAGTGGCGCGCGCGTCAATGTCAAACTGGCTTGACAGACAACCCCAACTCGATCTACTAGTTTATCCACCTATCGTCAGGCGCCTACCCCTATCCTATTTAAAAGCGATCGTCACGCGTATATACACCGCTTCTCCGAACAAAAAGTGTCATATGAACGCCACGATCGCGTATTCGCGCGACGATCGCTTTTGGTTAGGACGCGGGGGTAGGCGTCCTCTGTCAACGCGACCACGCGGTCTTAGAGTACATTTTTCGATAAATATTCGCACTTAAGACACACAAAGGCAGTGTAATATCAGTCATAACGAAACCCAAAGCGCGACCGAACATAATTCAAGTCTCAATAAATCGCAGACGCTCGTAACACACACTACACTTAGGTAATAGTTGCCATCCAGTTATGAAATGAGGTACTCTGTATGCGAAACTTTGACGTCTTATATCGAACAATAATAATAAATAACTGAGACAAACGTTTGCAGCTGAGATGGGAATGGCCCTCATGTGTTGTAGTACATTTTTGCTTTTCAAAGTGTTTTTGAAGAAATTATTATTGGTATTGTGCACAGGTAGTTTTAAATTGTGTAATGCAATGGAAATTGCGAATTGCATATTAATTGCATGTTCTATCGTTTATTATGATTATTGAAGAAAGAAAACCATGCACCAGTAAAGACAAATAATGCAGGCTGGTGATTTAGTCAACTGTGTTCGTCAAGGGGGTGATTCTCTCTGTATGACAGAGATAATCACCCCCTTGACTAAACAACTATGAAACTCATATCTGACTCGGGGATAAAAAAAAACACATTCCTATACAATAGTAGACATACTGTTTGGATGCATGTATGAATATATTTTCTTTTTTACGAATATGATAAACGATAGTGAAAGTTGTTCAGTAGAGCTGGTAGGCTGACAAATGCTTGCACTCACTGGACATGTCCACTAAAATCTGTGTGGTTCTTTTCTCAAAATACCATTTCAGACACTAATCTACATGCTCCCCATATGGCCTGACCAAGATTATCTCTGGACTTTAAAAGAGACTGATCTCTGAGTTTGTTTCGGCTTCTCAGAGTAGTCAAATAGGAAACGCCGAACTCATCTAGCTAATTTTTAATATATTTTTAAGATGATGTCTAAAAGTAATTCCCATATCCAATTTACTGAATAAACAATTTCATTTCATTTCTGAATCACCCCTTTGACGAATGCAGGTGACTAAATCGCCACCGTGTATAAATAAAGGTGCATTTATCTAATGGAAATAGGCTCATTCCCTATTAAATTGTATGTTTGGCAACTTTTGAAAATAATATTGCTTGAGAATTGCAGTTTTGAGGCTGTAAAAATCTAGCTTAAGACCCATGTACTATATCTGTGAAAATGTACTTTCTTAGATATTTGATTAACTAAACATTTCTTACTTAACCCGCTTACTATAGTCAGAAGAGTAGTAAGTAAGAGTAGTAGAGTGTAGTAAGTAAGAAATATACTCCTAAAAACGATTTCAAAGACTAGCCCAACTCAAATTCCAATTACCCAACCCAAATCCCCAAAATCCGCCCTTCATAACCATATAACCCAATTGCCAAAAAATAGCCGAAACTCTAATCAGAATCCGAGCCGGCTAACATATGGCTACTCGGAACTTTGTGAGCTAATTCCCTGCCAAATTGAATTCGTGGCGTTATACCCGAGATACACGAGGCTAGTTTCTCAAGCCAGGTTAGTAAGCAAGCAAGCTAGTAACTCCAGCTTCGTGTTTACAGAACTAGCTTCATTTCTAGACTAGTAAGCTAATGAAAAAATTTGCAAGTCTTAAGCTAGGATGGTTTAATAGGACGGGGTTCTATTTTTTGAGCTAGTAGTACACCCACTGATTTTACTTAGCTAGCTTCATGTGGCCGGCGAAGTTAGTATTCGATTGGCTAGTATGCTGTGACTAAACCTTTTTGTTTTATGACCGCAGAAACCACGTGTTGTACTGTACCGGCTTAAAATAATGTGGCATCATGTAAACAGCATTAACATGTCCCAAGCCAGGATTGTATACCGAGGTTCAAGCTTGCTATCCTAGCTTTGAACAACTAGCCTCGTGTATCTCGGACATTATGACGAGGAAGTTCCTAGTTAGCTAGTTTTTACAACGTTAGCTGGATGGAAGATTAGTGTTGTGACTGTTGCACTGTTTTTATGAGGATTTTGTGTGGTATGATTGTGTTTTTACCCAAATTAACGTCTGTTTTTATTTATTTTATTTTTATTTTTTATTTAACAGTTTATGTACACACATATAAAGAGACAAGAAAAAGGATCAGAAAAATACGTACAAAGGTGATGCTTATTTCTAAAGAAATCTCTTCCAGCATACCTGCGATAGGGAAGTGGATTAAAAGAGATGTAGACAACGTGTGTAAGAGTAGAAGAGAAAATAAAATACATAAAATAAAAACGTTTAACTATTCACTAATTTAAAAAAATAAACATACAATATAAGAATATACTTACATACATACTTCTAAAATAAATATCCCTTAAATATATATACTAATAATTATAATTTAGTAGGTATATAATATAATAATAAATACAAAATATGCAACTATGACGAAGTGGAAAGATAGTGTTCTTTCACTCTTCTTTTTAAAACTGCAACAGTTTGGCAGTCCCTAATGTTAGGCCTAGTGGACTGTAGATTTGCTGACCATCATTATTCTGTTAAGTACCTGGTACTTGTTGAAAGACCTACACTGTCCTCCCATACCTAATAACACTGTTATTTGAAAATATTGTAAAAGCCCATTATTTTTAAAAGAGTAACCGTAGAGTTTCTTGTCGGCTCTTCTCCATAGGAAACAACCAATTGGAACCGTGCACCTAGCTTATGACGTTTCATAAGTGCCCATGTAGGTTTATATGAAATAAAAATATTTAGAACTGTTTTTTTTTTGAGGCGGAAGTGAATTCCACAACCGTACCGCATGCATACTGAAGGAGTAGGAGTAGAAGTCGGTTGAGTGGTTTTTAAATTATGTTACCTTATTACGCAAGTACCTAATAGTGTCCTGGATATGGGACGTTAACGTCACCTGCGAGTATTGGTAGTAATTATACATCTATGCCTCTGTTGGTCAGAAACAAAAGAAACGCCTCGATGATGATTCGATCGCCTGATTTTCTGGGTTTAAGTCAGTGTATTACTTCAGTTGAAGGACACTGAACGAGACAATATATATGTTGTTTTGTTATTATGCTTGGGGGCGTTTAGTGCAATGCGTTAACAGCAAGTTTGAAGGTACAAGTCCGTAGCCGATTACAGGCAGCAGCAGCAGATGTCGTGTCGTCGCGACGCTACTGGTTTTTATGTATTTCTCTAGCTACGTCGCTAGCTACGGAAGGTATTTCATAGAGATACATAGAAACCAGCAGTGTCGCGACAATACGTAGTAGGTTTGATAAATGACATTTTATTGGGAGGCTGCAGGTGACGTCTCTTTTTCTTTGTCGGTGCACTCTTAGCATAGAGGTCGTGCTCATCATGTGGACGTAGTTACATAAAAAGGATCCAATCCACATGAAGTTCGTTTTGAGTTATAGGCCAATGAAGTTGTAACAGAGTTTAGTCGAACATTTGATACGTTTATATCATATGTATTGTGATGATTAGTTTGCAAATTTTTGATCTTAAGTTTTGTATTTGCATGTATGAAAAAGTGGGTCTGGATCCTTTCTGCTAAATATATAAATGTAAGCGATGCTGCTCAACATACATTCACCAGTCATGATCCAGATAATATTTGATTAAATACTAGCTTTTGCCCGCGACTTCGTGCGCTAGACAATAATCTTCCTCAAGAATTCGGCTATCCAATGCAAAAACAATTTTTCAAATCCAATCGGTAGTTCCGGAGATTACCCCTTGCATACAAACTAACAAAACAAACAAATTTTACCTCTTTATAATATGTATAGAAAAATCAATGTTTAATTATAGTTTTTTTATTAATTGTTACAAATTATTATCAAACTTAAGGCTAACAGAGTAGTTTTGGCTTATTATCAAGCAATGTCTTATTGAAACTTGCTAGTTTCGTGTGGAAACTAGCAAGTATTAATTAACGTTAACGCTATCTGGGATTCAATCACAAAAAGAATCAAAAATTGTCGTGCCATTATACCATTTTTACTGTAAGAAGGCGCAGGGTTTGAGTATGTGTGTACACTGAAAGGAAAACCATTCCCTTATTTAAAATGATTTCTGTAAAAACCCGTACAGTACGAATTTGAAAATTTGCATTCATTCATTTCAATTTTACGAAAAACTCATTGGAGAATCAGCATAGCCATCCAACGTGGCAATGCTGCTAGCCTTTTGGGCACTTTTCCCACTGACAGCGATGCGGACGAATTTTTTGATGCCCAACGAGCTCTTCCTTAATTTTTTTGCCTCTGTATACTTGTACATAATTTATATATATTAGTGTTAGATGTATATTATATTTAAGATGATAAAAAAAGAAAAAAAAATACGAATGTATTTGGTTACATAACTTTATAAGTTATTGCGTTTGCGTAAATATCATTTTCACCTAAAGTAGTAATGAAGATTGGTAATTTTGAAGGCGCCGTCAGTTCGGACGGTGATCGGTTTTACGAATTTTGCCGATGCAATATCGAAATTGTGTCGTACTGTACCTTTTTACAGTTAAAATGGTATAAGCATGCCAACATCAAACTTGGCTGTCTGCATTAACTTCAAAGTCAACCATTAAATTGTTGAATCCATCGACAACTTCTAAAATTTGAGCATTGCCCAAAGGCAAAAGTCGTTCATAAACATTCAAAAGGAATTATTCCAAAGGATTGTTTAGATTTATATGAACGAATTTTTAATGGTTGACTTTGAAGATGGTGCACTCTTTTCCCCTATTATCTCTATTAAATTTTATTGCATTACTAAAGAAAGAAAGAAATATGCGTGTAATAGCATTACAACAGAAAAATACACTTTATAATAAAATAACCTAAAACAAATATTAAAATGCCAAAAGGGCCTCAGCTCAGCATAATATCAGATGATAATGTATTCACAAAGTCTACCAACTTTTTTTTTTAACTTTTATTATGTATCTGCTGATAATTTCTAATCTATCCAAGCTAGCTAATAAGTAAATTAAATATAACTTAAACTACTATTTGTAACTATAAAATTAAGAAATCGTCCAATAACGTCTTTCTTTTTCACTTTATGATATCTATAAAATAGTCAGCACTTGCACTGCAGTTTATGTTCACTCACACTCAACTAAACTAACTCAAAAGGTTTAACCCTTTTTAGTCTTCGCATTAATTTAGTGATGTCAGAAGTTGGATCGCCTCGACATTCACATGATGATGAAGTCTGTGTTCATAAGCTTCTGAATATTTTTTATAACTATGTTTACGACATCCATCTTGAGGTCCCGGTGAAGGTCGCTGTTTCTAATGTAAGAGAGCGCATTGACTATATCTTTCTGTAGGTACTTTGTTTTGAAAACGTTGTATGATTTGACGATTGCTTTGGCTGTTGCAGCCCCACAGCTGTTACCGTAGGTCCATACAGGTTTTAAAACTTGTTTGTATAACAACAATTTATTGGGTATTGACAATGGCGACTGTCTACCAAGTAGCCAATACATATTTTTGTATCGAATATCTAGTTCGGCTCTTTTCTTTTTTACATGCTCTTTCCAGCGCAGTTTTGCATCCAGTGTCATACCAATATACTATGTAGTATTCGCGTATGGTATTTGTTGATTATTTATGAATACCGGGAAGTATTGTGGCTTTTTATTGGTGAAGTGTACCACTTGACGCTGATTTTAAGCTGCAACCTACGAGTGCCATACGCTAGAATAATATACTACAAAACTTAATACCAAAATCAAATACGAAAAATTAGTTAAGTAATCATCACAAATTCACAATACATTATATGATCTAAAAGTATCAGATTCTATTTTATTTGGAACTGTCGTGAGGCACACAGGTACTTTTTAAAATAATTTTTGTTTTTTTATGAGAATATTGTATGCATTGCACCTGAGTCAAATAAATTTATTTTCTTTCTTTCTTTCTTTCTTTCTTTCAAATGTTTTACTTAACTGTGTTACAACATCATTGGCCTATAACTCAAAATGAACTTCATGTGGATTGGATCCTTTTTGTGTAACTACGACCAATTCTTTTGGTATATTTTTGAATGTAAACAAATACTTTTAAAAAGGAACTAAGCGGTTTGGATCCTTTTTGATATTTAGGTATGCTGGATAGCGAGACATTTATTTTTAGCAAAAAAGAATTAACTAATCTGGATCGTTTCTGATAATTGGGTATAAACTGTCACAAAAAAGATCCAAACAGTTTGGGGCGATTATGTGATTTTCCTAAAACACTTTTTCCATAGATTTACCATCTCTCAAGAATGATTCAAGTGCTTTGGATTTGTATTGATGAAAAATATCTTAAGTAGCCCATAGATGTGGCTTGGTATCTAGTAGTTGTAGATATGTTGAAGTTGTTTTGTCACATTAATCTTTTTTATATTAAATATATCACCCTGAGGATTCATTTGGTATTTATAACTCAATTCCGGATAAAATGTGGATTGGATCCTTTTTGCGTAACTCCGTCCACGTTGCAGTGAGATTTCGGACATCCGCGATTTGCTTCACGATGCGACGTCATCCTTCTCTGTTGGCTGTAACATGTGTGCATTCATGTAATGAGTCGCCCACTGCGGATTTAATCTGGTCGGTCCATCACATGGCTGATCTCTCACGTGCCTTCGTTTCTTCGACCTTTCCCTGCACTACAAGACGTTCTATGCCCAAAGAATTGAAGTATTCGAGCCTGTACTGATAGACGCTGCTTGATGCCGAGTTCTAGAGAGCGAAATTCTGTCCATGACACTCCAAGAATTTTCCTGCAGCACCACATTACCAGAGCGTCTATTTCTTCTTCTCAATTTCTCTAAGTGTCCACGTGTCAGCAACGTGCAGGAACATGGGTGAAACTAATGCGACGTTTACCAACAGATGTGAAGAAATCGTCGTTCCGAACGAGGAAGTTTCTCGTTGGCTAGTTTTTGCAACATTTGCTTGACGGAAGATTGGTGTTGTGGCTGTGGCACTGTTTTTACGATGAGGAAATTGGCTGCTATGACGACTGAGTTTACCCAACTGCTCTTGTTACTGAAGTTAAATATTTTGAGATAGGATTTGAATAGGTTTTTCAAGAGAGATCTCCGAGTGTATTGCCACGAAGGAATCAGATTGAGCAAGTTTATTGAACTACAAGTTTTGGGAAACTATTTGATGAATGTTAATTTTAGTCTATTGTTATTGGATTGTCCTTGTTTAGCAAATAAGTTAACAGATTGATTGTATAATCAGGTTGGTAAATCCAAGAGACCTATGTCAATTGGCCGTGTTATACCCAACTGCCAAAGAATGACAATTGTGACTTGAATATACGGACAATTTAAATTGATCGTCAATTTGGTTAACAATTCAATTCCTTAACTTTACGTTGTTGAAATAAAGAAAATCAATTTAACTGACTCAGGTTAAGGCACACAATATTCACAAAAAAACAGAATATAAAAAATACTGTAGGGTAAACTATCGCAAAAGGAGGTTTGATTTAAATAGGTAATTACGCGAAAGTTTGTTACCAAACACTTAGTTAGATAGAAGTGTACCTTAACTAAAACTTACTTTGAAGAAACCTTTTCAAAACACCCCTTATATAACCAACCGTGGGTTTTGAACTAATCTGTGGTCGAACTTTGATACCCAGTACATACTACATGCTATAAACTTGATATTTTTCCCCTATTACACCACTTTATGGTCGATAGTGGCGAAATGGGCCAGCTTTCTTCAAACTTGTTCATGTAATTGAGTTTCAACGGTTAATTGCCGGTAGTTGCTGGTAGTTACCGGTTTTGCTATTAACTTGGGGTTAATTTTTGCGCGAAACGATAGCTGTAGTGTGCCAAACTTGTAGTTACCAGATTAATTTGTGTGGGCTAGTTGATGCGTGTGTCTACATCCTAATTACATCGCAGTGTCTCTTCGAAATGGTGGCCCAATGGTAACGGGCTGTAGGTCGTAGGGTCGAACCCAGACGGGCGCTTTACTTTGTGTAAATTATTTAATCGCCACTGCTCTCTAAACGGTGAAGGAAAACATCGTGAAGAAACCGGCATGTTCTAGAAACAAAATTCGAATGTCAAATCTCAAATTGTTTATTGCAATACATAATGTACAATTACAGGTGGTAGATAAAATAAATAATAATAGAAACAATTATGGATCCTGTCGGGCACAGCAAATTTTTAAATAAGTAGAGAGAAGAGAGCGCCTTATTCATTTTCCTTGTTATTAAGTTAGAATTATTTTATATCCATCCAATATTTTATTACCTATGTACTTATTCAAAGACATGTGACATCTACCAACCCGCACTGGGCCCGCGTGGTTGATTACGGCCCACTTCCTCCACAGAGGGGACATGGGAACATTATTGGCTGATTATGCGGTTCACTAATGTTTCACCAAAACACCATTGACATTTTTTTAATTTACAACCAACGTTTCCTATAGTACTTATCTTACAAACCACTTATTCCACAAATGCTTTATTTTATAAACATTTAGTCAGCAAATGCTACTCTTCACAAATGTTTCGCATGCTATTTAATCATGTGTACATTTTTCATTTGGATTTTTGGATTTATACTTTTGGAAAAATCACATTTATACTAAACATATATATTTTTGAAGCGAAAACTTCTTTAGCGGCGTTGTGCACTTTTTTGTGATGGGTAAAAAATTTTAAACTCGCGTCAGGACACGTGACCTGATCGAAAATTCGTAAGACGGAGGGAGAGTAGACCGCAACGTTAATATTCAAGTTTTTACTTCTGCCGGCACTCCCGGAGTGCAACCCGTTGTTTTATTTTTTTTAAACCAATCATAAAGCGATCATGGTTGCTTTTCTATTTGGGTTAAATAATTTACAGTAAAGTACTGAAGTTCTTTAAGTATTTTTTTTATAACCTGCTAATGTATATTTTTTCTATATATTCTAATCGTTTTTTTTTTCGCCGGTTCTACCGGTTCTACAGCACCGCTCGCTTCGCTCGCTCGGCTCGTGCGTAGGGGGTCGCAGTTCTAACCTTTTTGCGATTAAAAATATTAAACTTATCTTACTAGTTCGGTTTCGGTTAACCAACAATTTTTTTTTCTTCTCTTGGCATAAGTCGTTTCTGACATTTTTTTTTTAATATAAATTTTATAATAATTAAATATTGATTGTTAATTTATAAATTAGAATTACCCTTTTGCCTATTTAATGAAGTTTCATTTATTAGTATTACTTGTTTAAATTTTAGGAATATCGTATAATTTTACAATGTTTGTAAATATGTGTGCACCTATCTATCACATAATTAATTTATCCGTCATTGCTTCATTTTTAATTCGTTAAACCTATTATGGTATAGTAATCTTATTCCAGGTGCATCGTCTTCACATATAATTAACGGAGGAGGGTGTGTCTCTTCCGTTATCATCACGATATTTTAACTACTGTGGGCGTACTGTGGGTAGTGTTGGTTATTGCGAAATAGAAAAACTGTTTGCAGTTCAGATTAAATTATAATTTACGATCACATTAATCACACTAGTAAATTATAATTTACGATCACATTAATCACACTAGCAATTCACACACTGTAGGTACACGACACAACTATTCGAAACACGCGACAGTTTCTAAACGTCTTCACTGCTTGACCGCCATCCATGAAGTCTGCTTTACTCCGGCCGGTCCGAGCGTTATGTTGTAGACTCTGTCGAACACCACTAGGCGGCGCTGGCGTCCCGATTAGTCAACTCAGTAACGTATTTCCGACATAATTATATAATGTATATAAAATATTGTGAACACATTTTAAAAGAGTAACGGTGGACTCCCATTCTTTTCCATACGAAAACTACCTTATGGAAGGGACGACTAGAATCAATCGTAAATTTCTTTTTTGTCTGTGCTAAATAAATGTATTTTCTTTCTTTCTTCTAATTTTTTTTAAATTTTGACGTTTAAAAGTGCTATTTATGTGCCTAATTGAAAGAAATTCTTCAACTTTGTTTTATTAAGTGAATTATTTGGCAAACTTGTTGTTATGTAATGATGAAATGACAAATCATGTTTTTGCCAATCGTTACTTTGTAAATGAATTTTTGGTGAAATTAGTGGACACTTTATGCACCAAAATAATAACTTCCAATCATCCAACTTAAACCAGCAAAAATGTTTATACTTAGTAACTGGCTAACCCAGTAAAGTATTGCAAAATTCGTAAAATATATCGCGTGATTGCTCCAATAGTGCCCGGGCAGTAATTTCTCGCGTGTGCTTGCATGATTGCGCACCGGTCGGGCAATTTATTGTTTTTGCTCAACGCTAGGGTTTACTGTTACATTATGGGGCTGTTTTAGACTCTTTGAATTTTAGTGCATGTTTTATTTTGTAGGAAAACGTATTAAAGGGATTCGTTTTTTAATGATACAAAATGCCCAGTACTAGTGAATGGATCATATCTTTGAATTTTCAGTTTTTCAATATTCTGGTTTCTTCACGACTTTAATGAAATTTTCACAAGATAAAGTGCTGCCTGGGATTGAACCTATAACTCAGGGCCGTTACCATAGGCCCCCTGTTTTCTTCGTCCAAAGCATTAGCGTTAGTCAAAATTGTAGCTACACATTGACACCATAGGTATTATGGAACATAAATTGTAGACAATCAAATAAATTCTTGTCGATGTACATTTTTGATACTGAAAAAAGCCTTTGCAGGGCGTGCATGGAGGCTGAGGAGACCGTTGCGCACGTGCTCTTTGAATGCACGGGCGTCACCCAGATTAGAACAGAAACCCTCGGGTCACCCAGATCATACACAGACGTTCTAAACAGACCAGGAGACCTAATCAGCTTCTGGAGGGAGGTGGGCTGGTTGGAATAACCACCAAACGGCCGCTATGGCCCACGCACAATGGTCCACCTGACGGACTAAGTGCGGAAACCAAACCCCTTACATAGGACATAGAACCCTGAAAAAAATAATTCATATACCTATAATAAAAATCAATCAATCTGTCTAGCCTTTTCCCAACTATGTTGGGGTCGGCTTTTAGTTTAACAAGATGCAGCTGAATACCAGTATTTTACATGGATGAACTACCAATCTGACCTCCACAACCCAGTTACTAGGTAACACGATACCTCTTGGTAAGACTGGTTGTCAGACTTTCGGGCTTCTGACTACCCGGAACGACTGTCCAAGATCAACGATTGACAGCTGGGACAAACGGCTTAGCGTGCTTTCCGAGGCATGAAGGGGTCACTTTATGTTAAGGATGGTCACCCATCCATGAAACAACCGCGTCAAGCGTAGCTTAACCTTCGATCGAAATGTGCGACTGTTATTATTTAGCCAAGAGCATTCTTACACCTATTACAATAGTTTTAATTTTACATGCTCCCAATGAAAAACGCTTACTCATTAAAGTTCAAGACACTGCCGCTAGGGGGCTCAATGGGGATCAATTCCACGCGTCCTATCAATCTCGAAGTAAATTTATATGTGTTAGCTTAATTGAGTTTCTTACCCCTTACCTTATTATTACTTCCCTTTGATGCATCAACATACGATTATATTGGTTCTGTTTTTGAGTGTGCCTTCAAGGCTGTTATTCATGGGTGGGCAGGCAGATTCCTTATTATGCAGCCTTGTTGATTAATATGTTTATTTAATATTGCCATTAATTAATCATCAAATTTTTGGGCAAAAACCGATGAAGAAAAAAAATTGGACCAAATTTTCTTCCCAAAAACGGTAGTCTGTAAAGCCCCATTATTTTAGCCTCAGTTTATTAAATTTTGTGAATTAACATTATTTTTAGTCTTAGTCATCTTAGTTCAACGTTCAAAGTGATTCATCTGCCCAGAAAAAGTATACAAACGAAAAAAAAAAACTGTTTTTGTAAGTAATAGCTAAAGCGTAACATAATAGATTCAACTTTTTATTATTATTTCCTTTATTTAATACATATCATTGACATTTTTAAATATTTTTATAAAAACAAAGAAAAACAAAAACATTTAAAAAAATAGTAGCCGGTATCGGGAACAGGGTCCAAGCTACCGGTGGTCAGGGCCCAGAGAGAGGTACGTCCTAACGATACGCGCCGTGTCCAGAAGTACTGCTTTCTGGATCAAGTCCTTGATCCAGCTGCATAACGAAAGCCTCCTCAGGTGTTGGTCGAGGCTCTTGGTTATTATTATTATTACTTTTTTTATTATTATTATTATTTGGATTGTTTTATTATTATTATATTATTTGATGTTTATAAACTTTTTAGGCGCGTTGAGCGGTTTGTGTTTTATGTTCTAGTACGCTAATGGACGAAAGATAGTGTCGTGCTTTCCTGTAATTTTGATACATGCGAGATCTATATTATGACTTTGGGTTAATACACAGCATTAACCCAATGTCATAATATAGATCTCGCTGTGAGAGATGAGATGTGTTTAGTTGGTAAGCCTTTATAAATAAATAAACACCATCAATTATGTAGGAACCTTAATTAATATAATTTAACCATAGATACCTACATACACACAAACCTAAACACAGCTACAGAAAAAAAAACGAAACAAAATGAAAAGAAAGATGGCCGATTACGCACAATTATCAAAGAATTAATATTTACTCCCATTCAAAATTAGGACTGAATACGTAATCGCGTTGTCACAAAAAAATCTTTAATATTCAACCTTTGATCTTTGTAGGAAGTTAAAAAAGAACCTATACTTAGCCCCGGGCATGGAGGGCGGAGGGCCCGGGCAAAGATTATGCAAAAGTGAGATGTGACAATAATTTAGTTTCATTCGACTGTTTTGGTGCACATATTTGTACTGTACAGCGTGGAGTAAAGTCACGACCATTTAAACATTACACTTCCTCACTCTCTCACTGTTGAGAATCTTGACTGCGTTTCAAATTGTCAACGGTTTTTCTCCATCTGTTTCGATCAGTGGCCTGGTGGAGTGCTGCACTGATAGGTATCTCCAGTTGCTCGGATATTTGATCCGACCACCGTTTTGGGATTCGGTCTCTAGGTCTTTAATTTGAATATTGTATAATTTTACAATGTTTGTAAGTATCTATCACATAATTAATTTATCTGTCATTGCTTCATTTTTCATTCCTTTTACCTATCGTGGTATAGTAATCTTATTCCAGGTGCATCGTCTTCACATATCATTATATAATTAATGTATACAAGATTTATTTATTTATTTATTTATTTAACTACATACATCTACCATTACAGCTAACCAATGCGGTAAATGCGCCTTAATTAATACTTAAGTTAACTTAATTGTTACTTATAACTAATACCTATAACTAATTACAAACAAAGCATTCCTTGTGAATTCACCCAGAGAACAACAGAATAAGTCAATCTCACTCGCTATGAGGTTGAGCGTGCGGAGTGCACGCGTCAGCGGCGCCTCTTTTAACAGGTTGGTCCGAGCACGCGGTTCCACTAGCAGTCGTGGCTGCCGTCGCCGCCACACGTACCTGTCTGGAACACACAGACTCACCTGGCCTAAAATAACTGCATTATGCACCTTCCCTCTCAGTAATTTAAATACATACGATGCGAGTGCAAGATCCCTCCTAACCCTTAGCTCGTTGTATCCTACCATACCTAAAATAAATAAAGTAGGATACATTAACGGGTAAAAGGGATAGACTCCGTAATAACGCATGTATAAATATCTTATAAATTTATTTTGTACCCTCTCCAGCATGAGACTATATTTAGCTTCATGCGGAGCCCAGATGACTGCACTGAAGATATTGTGAAAACATTGTAAAAGAGTAACGGTGGTGGTGTCTTGCCCATTCTTCTCCATACGAAAACTACCTTTTGGAAGGGGCGACTAGAATCAATTCTGTTTTTTGTCAATTTTGACGTTCAAAAGCGCCTTTTATGTGCCTAATTGAAATAAATTATTTGACCTTGACTTTTTCTCTAGGTCTTCTTCCCGCTATAACTTTCACTTACGTAAGCTTCCAAATTGATTTACTCCTGAAGGAGGTATTTATAGAAAAGGACATCATCTGTTTTGGTCCAAATGTGAAATTGCTCGTATGGACGAACAAAGTATTTTAACTACATTCTTAAAAATAAATAAATTCTAATTCTAAAATAGGTTGTTTTAGGTCTTTTCTCAAAGTTACAATCGTTATTTCATGAAAAAATCGCTTTTGAACCTTGCTTGGCGAAAGCATAAAAAACGTAAGAAAATTGCAGGTCAGTATCGGGTTGTATGTTGATTTGAATATTATTCGCGGCCGTATCTAAATAAATATTTTTATTTATAGAATTTTATGCATACAAATCATCAATACAGCTCTGTAATTTCATAAATCCCTATTGAATGACTATTTCATGAAAATCATTCATCATCATGATTCATTTAGACCTCAAATGAATCATTCTAACTTAAGGAGTTGTATTTCTAATTCTAATGATTATAATAGGGATAATGCCTAGGTCAAATAAAAATCTGTTTAGTCCGTCAGTTAGATAATAAAAAAATATTAGACCCGTATTTTTTGCTTTATCATTTTAATAAAAAAATACTTAGATAAAAACGCATTAAAGTTGGGGAGTGGGGGTTGATACGTCACAAGTAAGTATAAAATCTACATATTAGTGACGTCATGGCACATTTTAACTCAATGTATGGCCGTAATCTTTTGATAACGTAAAAAAAGAAACAATACGTGTACGTAGTTTTTTTATAATCTACAAGACGGACACAAACATTTTATTTTGTCATTATCCCTATTGTGTAAAGCCATATTCGTTACGGTCGCGAATTATATTATAATGAACATACAACCTGACACTATTCTACAAATTGCAAAAAACGTAAGAAGTTTTGTATTTTGCGGGCTACCTTCCTGGCGCGGGCTGCATCCCTCTTACGTGTAAGAGATTTATGCTCGATACTGTTCTTGTATAGGGTTACACTTTGACTCTCTGAAGGGCTGATCCACAGTTACCCCATGTGGCTACCCCTATTGAAGTATAAATCACACCTAAGCTTACCTTGGGATCCTCAGGCATGATTTTTTGTGGGCCTATTTATTTATATAAACTTTTCACACTCGAAAAAGCTACAAAGGCGGGCTCAAGGCCTTAGGCCTATGAACTTTCTGTGTTGTGAAGTTTTTTCCACGACATTTTCTGCTTAACTATGTTTTGACATGGAAAACTGAAAATAATATTTTCCTTTGTCTGGTTGAACTGGAAATGGGACAGGGCTCGCCATATAGACAAAATCGTGGAAAATTGATTTATTAATCTACGCTATAACGGTGAAATTTCCAATGAACCACAGAAAACAATATCAACAGAGAAGAAGCTACATACCAATTAAGCAAAAGTTGAAAGTTTTACGCATTTTGAGAGCGTCAAGTCTTTTCATACTTTCCTGGCATATCTGCATCAATTTAAAGATCAATGTGCGAAACGGAACGCGAAATTTCAATTCGTGAATTTGTTATTTAAATTCGTTAACTCAGCTGGCAGTAATTACTTATTCTTTTACTTTGGAAATAACTTCAATACCGTAACGTTAATCAAACCAATTTTGTGTGAAATATAGTTAAATAGTTTTAGATAGAATCGGATGTCTGATTCGATTTGATTTACTTGCTTAAGGAACGCGTTCTCTTGGCAGACTACGTATAAAGTATAAATTCGTAAAACACGTATTCTTTTGTACTCAACTGACAGTTATCAGGAACGTATTCTGTCGGCGGCCGGAATAGTACAGATTTTGGATACCACCAAGAATAAAAACGAATGAATTAATGAATTATAAATTTTTGACTATAAATATGATGACTTTCAAATCTGGATACCCCAGCTAAATAGGTACCTACGCTAGGCTTATCCTAACGTAACCTATGTAGCTAGACATTTAACAAATAAAAATTCTAAAAGTGAATAATTATAAACAAAAAAATGAAGATTACTTCATAATTAATTGGTAAGTAAGCTGACCATTGATACGCTCCGTAAATACACAAATACATACATAAACAGACGCCTTCTTTCCATGGGCCATGGGGGTAAGCAGAATCTACAGAACGCCACCTGCTATGAAGCAGGTGGCGTTCTGTAGTCCATGGATCAATGGAATTTGTAAGGATAATTCCTTACATACTCCTTTTGCCTCGTTTACGTTCATACATCTGGTCATACACGCACGCCGGTTGCGAGTACTACGCACCTGAACTTTCTGTAGAACATCACCAATACGGTCATTAGGTATAAGTCCTTCTAGGGCGTCGCCTCCCGTCACTTCCACTCACATCTGCCTTATAAATACCTTTTGTTAATCGCCTTTCATTCATCTTCTCAACATGACCAAACCAGCTAAGCATGCTCTTTTAAATTTTTTAACGACAGTCAAGGAATGACAGTTCAAATATACGGACAATTTAAGTTGTTAACATTTTTCTTAACAATTTATTCCCGTACGCTCATGGGCATGTAATAATTAATTGAAAATAACTTCCTTCGTGGGCATTTATATTATTTTTTGTTCTATAACAGGGAGATAAACAATTTAATAAATAAACAAGTGGGTCACTCGGTATAACATTTTTAACGGACCTTTTTTTCCTCATTCAAGTTAGGTGTCAGGGGTGTAACTCTGCGGTTATTTTCCTGGTGAAATGGCCAGCATTCCAGGGGTGTCACCTAGAATTGTGTTGGGAACAAAAAACAACAAAAGTATTCAAATTCAAATAATATATTTATTTTGGGACAACTAGATCCAAGGGTTTTTTATAAAAAAAACTTAGAAACTATTGTTAGTACTATACAATTACAAACAATAACACTCATCATAATAATATCTATCTAATACACACAAAAATAAAATACTCCTGTGCTGAGACACCCCGCCCCGTCAAGATAACCAATAGGGAGATACCACCCTAGAAATCACCAGACGAACGAAATGCCTCAACACAGGTGCACGAACATCTTCAGCTACTGTTTTCAGGATGCTATTGTGACTCCCCCGTATTGTATTACGTTTAAAAAATATGGCAATATATAACAGAAATGATTTTAACTGAAATTGAGGCTTTAAATACATGAAATTTATAACCTAACTTCACGCCTGCATTCCCGAAGGCTATGGCAGAAGTGCACCTATATGCCAGTTATGTTTAAGTCACATGTCAGGGGCGAGCCTATTGCCATCAACCGAGCACATGCACAAATCCAGACTCCGAGCTGCTACTGAGAAACTCCAGAAGAAAAAACCCAATAACACTTTGCCTGACCCGGAATTCGAACCCTTAACCTTACAATCAAGGTTATGGGAATGTTTCCTTAAACAAAAAAAAAAAAATTAAAAAAGAAAAGCAAAACAGCATATATTTTAAAATACTCAGAGAAAAGATCAAGCCAAATGGAATACAATTAATAATATTTTTTCCAACGTCTGCCCCGAACACTTGGCTACCAATTCGCTTTTTAAAATTTTCTCCCTAACAAAATGGCGACATCTTTCGGTTTTAAAGCAACAACGTGTGCTGCCAAAGGCAATATCATTATTTCATACTCGCAAGATGCGTTCGGAAGCGGCAGCCATTTTTATTGTTCCCTACTTCAAAACGGAGATTGCGTTCAAAAATTTGGCAAATGTCGCCATTCCTGCGTGAGATGTTTAATTTTAATCGTTAATAGCACAGATTACACTTAGCTAAACGTATCGTGTAACGTGTCTTTTTTAATAGGCAAAACTAGAAAGAAATGGAAGGACTTGAGTGCCACTTTACATGATGAGAAACTGAAGCGGGTTTTGCTGAACAAGCATTTAATCCTGAATAGACCTATCAGTTGATTTTGCTTTTAGTATCTTATTTATTTAATTTATATAAGCTAACAATCTTAAAATAATAATAATAACATGTACTATATATTTAAAAAAGGAGGGGAAAGAAACAGTGCAGCAAAACAATCTTCCGCATCAGGAAAAGTGCCCAAAAGGCTGGCAGCATTGCTGCGTTGTATGGCAATGCTGATTCTTTGGCAAACAGTAGGCCAATTATTTATTATTTATTTATTACATTAAGGCTGATTTTCCACAGACATTAGCTTTTCTCTGAGGAATAAATGGCAGTTTTTGTATAAAGATTACATATGTCTAACTGTCATATTTATTCTTCAGATTAAAACTGACTATTGGATAGAAATCTAAGTAGGTATAAGCATTCGGACTTACTAATACTTCATAAAATTATAAACGGTTCCATTGATGCACAATTGATAAACTATTTTAACTTTAGGCCTAGCCAACGTAGTAAGCGTCATCATCATGTTTTTGAATTACCTACATCCACCTTGAATACTACATTTAATAGCCCCCTTACACGTATGGCAAGGCAATATAATGAAAGGTCGAACTTGACGGATTGCCCTATTGATATTTTCTCCATGACTTTCGCTTCATACAGACGCTCCCTATTTAAACAGTGTGATGAGCGCCCGTCTATCTAGCTCTCATTAGTTTGTTTTTGTAGTGTTGTAGATTTATGTCTACTAGACACACTTTATATTGTTCTCCTTTGTCTCTAAATTTCATATTTGAATGTCATGCATACCTGTCATTTGCATGGTTACTGAAATGCTAATTTTAGATGCTATTTAATTTGAATTGTAAGTGACTGTGCTATTGGTGTGCTTATGATAAATAAATAAATAAATAAAACCATCCATAGAAGGCATATGATTATGTAAGCGAAATATAACCGTATTGCTCTATTTACTTCCTGTTGATTATTTGCTACTCTGCAGCAGGTCGTGTACTGCTTTACATAATGGTTAAAAGATGCTGGCCGTATGCGCTGCAACTAGCTCGATGCGGAGAGTTGATTCTTACGAGTTTCCTGGAGGTACTTGTTTTGGTACTTCCTTCGTACCGTACGAGTTATCTTTAGAAAAACAAAGCGTATTTTCTTTAAGATGAAATTCTAGTAACAGGAACAATTAAACGAGACGTGTGGAGATCGTAGAGATACTTATCTCAGAATTTTCAATAAATATATAGGTATGTAATTTTACTGAATATTTATTTTCTTCTTTAATAAAATTGTCTGTGATAGTTTAAAGGCCGTATTGATTACTATCACATCTTTTTGTTTTACCTTTCTGGCAGAAGAAGCAAGCATAACAACTGCCATTTCAGATATTACATTGTAACATTGTATTACAGTGTCTTGCGAACTATTTTGTGATTATATCAGGGATTAACCACAAACTTCAGGCAACACACAAATACTAAATAGTGGCACATCATCATCGTCTGCCTTTTCTCAACTTTATTGTGGTTGGCGACCAGTCTAACTTGCAGCTGTATAAAAAAAAAACACATAAACCTACACAGGCACTTATGAAACAACAGAAGATAGGTGCACGGTTCCAATTGGTCGTTTCCTATGGAGAAGAGCTCAAACTCAAACTCAAAGCATTTATTTCAATTAAACCATTTACAGGCACTTTTGAATAGTCAAGAAGTCGGTCAGTCATAAATATGAAGCTAGTAGCCCATTCCAAAGCGTAGTAGGTACCTATGGAGAAGAACGGGCAAGGAACTCCACGGACACTATTTTAAATTAAAAAATTGATACAAAATATTGGTTACATCATTCATGTTGAAAATATACATGTGAGAACAATGTAGAAATACGTGCACGTTAAAAGCGTCCGTAATAAAAAGAAAAAACAAACAACCATTCAAAAATTTTAAATGAATTAAAAGAAGCCATGGCAGCTAAGAGATGACCAGAAACTCCGCCTGTAAGAAACTCCAAGAATACGAATATTCTACATGGAGCGACTGCCTATCTGACCCAGTGACTGGGTAACACGATACCCCTTGGTAACAGTGGTTGGCACATACTTACCTATAAGGTCGATAAAAAAAACTTTTTTGTCTAGGCACAGCCATGTCATCTTATCACAATTTAATTGGTGTTTTTTTCTTCCATACTTCTCTATGAATCTCTATTAGAGGAGCTCGTGGCTAAGTAATAACAGCAATAACAAGGAGGCAACCCGACCCCCGAAGCTACCGCAAGCAGTGACATCTATGGGAGCATGACTTTACCATTTCTTCAATAATTCACCCATGATACATGATAAAATGCCCTTGAGGAGCTCTTGGCTAAGTAATAGCAGCCTCATGGGTCGATCCATCAGATTAAGCTACGCTTGTCGGGGTTGGTCCGTGGATGGGTGACCACCTTTACATACCGAGACTCCTCCGTGCCTCGGAAAGCACGTTAAGCCGTTGGTTCCGGCTGTCATTCGTGAATCTTTGACAGTCATTACGGGTCGTCAGAAACCCGAAAGTCTGACAACCAGTTTTACCAAGGGGTATCGTAGTGTTACCCAGTATCTGTGTTGTGGAGGTCAGATAGGCAGTCGCTTCATGTAAAATACTAGTACTCAGCTGCATCCGGTTAGACTGGAAGCCGACCCCAACATAATTGGGAAAAGGCTAGGCAGATTTATTGACTTCTCTATTACTCGTTAAGTCGGTAGTTATCCCCTATTCCTAACGGTGGAGTTTCTTGCCCATTCTTCTCTATACGAAAACTACCTTTTGGAAGGGGCGACTAGAAGCAATTATTACTTTTTCTGTAAATGTTGACGTTCAAAAGTGCCTTTTTTGTGCCTAATTGAAATAAATTATTTGACTTTGACTTAGCCATAAATATCATCTTTCACCCAGTCCATTAATGGTTTCTTTGGTTTTGTCGGCACAGCCATCTCGAGATATTAACTGCACGCCCCTCTACAAAAAAATATATACATAGGTACATTTGATGATAATGTGTGTGCAAAGCAGAGGAGGCGCGTGCAATTTTATATAAAAAGATCTCTACAAAACCAAATCCTGTATACCTCCTTACCAACGGAACAGAGTACAAAGCCCGGCAATTTCTCCTTAAAAAGCTGTGTTAAACATGACATAATCTAAATTAATCGTCTGTAGTTCAGTGTTCGCGGGAAGTCGGCCTCGTTTGTATCGCTAACGAAAACATGCTAGGAACACATAAGCCTTTCTCTTGGCGGGTATCTTCGACAGATTAGCTGGTGGGCTAAGTTATGAGAGGACAGAGGTAGGCCTTTTATCTATTAAACATGTTTAAATTATAAAGAGAGAAAATTTAAATACAAAATAAAACAGTGAAAATAATATTTTAACACTATTAGTGTGTGCCTCACGGCTCTGCCAAAATGGTTTATTTCAGCATTAATGACCAATGCTGTCTGAGGCTGGTTACACTTCATATACTAAATTAACTAACAAACTATTGAAATAAATATATTATTTAGTACGATAACAGTTTTGTTATTATATTTTTATTTATATAATTGTTTAAGATATGGGAAATTAAATGAAAGAATTCAAAAAGCTTTCTACTACAAAAGAGCTATTATAATATTTTCGAGTAAGACATAATTTTTTTATTTACATTTAATTTCATCATTTATTTTTACTTAATTTTCAGTTTTTTATTTTTACTTTTTATTATTTAATATTTGCACACTTGGTACTTGGTATTTTTGGAACCGGTACCAGACGTAGTACCTGTACTATTGGTATTTCTAAAAATATTTCCGTAAGTTAGAGTGATATAGGCATTAGAAAAATAACTTCAAGACACAAATACAAAATATTATATGATGTGGTACGCGGCGGGTACATGAATTTGGTACCAGTACTTGTTAGGTGGAGTAACGGGTCTAAAACCAGTACCCGTCCGGAACTGGTACCCAGGTACCGAAATAGCAACTACCGTTAAGAAGCGGTACAGAACCTGTACTTTGGTACCAGTTCCAAGCCCTGCACGCAGGGTACAAAATAAAAGCTACACGAGCTGACTGTCTTGCCGAGTTGTTTGGTGGATAACACCAAGGAAAAATTTTTCCTCTTCTCCGTATAATATTAGATGAAGACTTACATTAAAACTTTTAGAAATTCTTCAAATTCTTCACCTAAAAGCTGCTCTCTTCCACGAAGAACTCCTACACTTCACACCAAACAACAAACGTAATTTAATATTAATTATTTCAAGCGAACAGTATTAATTGCAAGCATTTACAACAAAATACGGTTCACGTTTCTTACAAAATAATAAATACCTAACTACGTGTACTAATAAACAAGGTGCTGGCAAACTTTTACCCTTAAAATTTAACCTTGAAGTTCACAAGTTAAGGTTGGTTTTTCTTCGGCATTTGTTTCTTTTGTGTTTGGAAACTAAAGATCAGATTTTGTATTGGGAAGTTTGGATTACCTAAGCAAGCTTGAATTTGAATTTGAATTTAACCTAGATCCGTACCCCGGAGCGCGAAAAAAAATTGCGGTTACTTTTTGATGAGTAACATCTTTTCTCTCGTTTTCCTGCAATCTGTGGGTGTTTGTGAAAAGGGACGGAAGTGTGTAACAGGAAGCCGAGGAAGCGCACGCTATTTGATTTGACCAACAAGCGCGCGCGTTGCTAGATTTGGCCGTCAGAAGGTACCAACCCATTTTTCGAGAGGTTGGTACTGTCAGCCAAGATGTCAGATGTCATCTTAATGCGACTACTGTAAGGCTCACTCATTTTTTTTATTACTAAACCGATTTTTTCGCTACCGCGTATTTGCGCCGCAGTGTAGCGTCGTAAGGTCGTGGTATTATTTATTTATTTAATACTTCAAGCACAGAAATGTACAGAGGCGGACTTAATGCCATAGGCATTTTCTGCCAGTCAACCTTTGGGTGATGCAGAGACAAACAGTGGTAGGTGCAATTACGAGAAATTGAGGAATATTTTCAAAGTAACTCATATACTAAAGATACACATATACCTATTACAAACTATTAATATAATATATATGCCTAATTATATATAAATATAAGCACAAATAAATATACATAAATACTCGAATATACTAGAACAAATAAGACAAACAATGGGAAAACATTAACGTTGTAATGACACTGCCACTGTGGTACGCTGCGCTTGGGGTACTTCTGTAACCTTAGGTAGTAGTATTCGAATGCAACCAGGTGTTGGTTTCCTTCGAATAAGTATTGGGAATATACTTGGGAAAAACGCTGAAATCACATAGAAAGAAAGAAAGAAAAGTATTTATTGGGACAAGCACAGGAGATCTTAATTAAACTAAACACACACTCACTTAAAATAAAAATAAGATATACAAACAAAGTAAAAATTAAAATAAAGCGACCAACCAAGCCCTTCCGATTTTAAATCTGGGAGATGCTCATTATGTCCAAAGTCTCGAAATAAATGTAAAAATTATAGATGTTTTTATAAAGATTTGTTAGTTATAATTAAGGTGGAAGTTAGTGCCATAAAAGACTATATAAGTTGATTTTAATAAATTTCGTAGTATTGACGTTTTATTTCTTACTTTCTATTAGGGGTACTCCAGTACTGTGTACTGTTACTTAAGTTTTTTATGGGTACGGTTCTAGGTTTAAATAGAAGATTATTAAAGCCCCATTTCAGATTGTGATTACAAAGAGATTGCTAGCATCCTGGCAACGTTGTATGCTTTAAATTAATCTCTTTTCTCGCTACATGTAAATTTGTGTTTATAAAAGGATTGGGTTCATATAAATAGTGAAAAGTTTAAGCTACGGTTTCCTAATACTGCGGTTTCCGCCACATAGCGTCCGCTATTTACCGTCGATTGACGTCACTGAAAGTAAATTTGTGTGTTTCCCTAGAAAGCGATTAATGACACAACGAAGTTGAACCCCGCAGCCATAATTTCGCCTTCCGCCTTCGTAGGAAACCCATGACGTCTTGCTCAATAGATCGACTGCATTATATAATTTGGACTAATGGTAGCCATACACGTTACGATATACTTGCGCAAGTTTAGACTTTGCACAAGTCTGCCCCAAACGGCTCGGATACTCGTGCTAATTCATCCCACACACGTTAATGTATACTTGTGCAAGTCCAATTTTGCGCAAGTATATCGTATCGTGTGTGGCCTGTTTAATGCTATTTTCTTGTTTATATGGTTGCGTCTCTGTTTGAGGTACTTTGGCTGGGTAAACTTGCGGTTATCATAAACTAGCTTCCGCCCGCGACTTCGTTCGCGTAAAATGTCTTATTTAACCGCTAAATTCCCCGCGTTTTTTAGCCGATTTGTCCTGGAAACGCCGCGCGTCGTGACTGATTTATGACCACACTCAAATAAATAAAACACTAGAGTTTTTTTATTATGTCTACCGTCTTACCGTTAATTGATTTAGACACAGGCTTAGACAAAGCATATTATAGAACGTTTATAATATTCGTGAGCAAACGCTTGTATTGTTAAATAAACATTATTATCGGGATTTCTTTTGTTCATTGTTTTGACGATTACTGATGAAACTACTGTACCAATCCACTTGAAATTTAGCAGGTTACATTATGAATAGATAAGTTATCTAAAAACGTTTTTAACAGAAAAACAAAGAAAATAAAAAACACAAAAAATTACGTCTATTGAGTAGGTACGAATCGTTTAAATTAAGTAACATTATTTGAAATATCTTATTAAAAAAAAAAAAACCGACGAAAAAAAAACTGAAAAGCGAAAAATTCAAAAATAACGTTTAGTGCTCCTAAACTAAATTAAGTAACAAATTTTGAGCGGCGCCATGGGAGTAGGTATACCCTCTCCAATAAAACAAGAATCGTTCAAATCGGACTACTCAGTAAAAAGTTATGCGTGTTCATACATAAAAAAATAAAAAATATACGCATCGACTTGAAAACCTACTCCTTTTTATTTTTAGTCCTTTAAATATAAAATATATCCTATGACATTCGGCAATGCAATCAGATCAGTAGTTTAGAAGGTAACCCCGTAACTACATTCAAACTCACTTTTACCTCTTTATTATAATAAAAGTATAGAAAAGCAACCAAAAAAAAAGTAAACAAATGAGTCAAATCTCACTTATTTTGAGTGATTACCACTAATTCCTGACTCACAATAATCGCTATATCGGACAAGTAAGTCCCAGTTTATCTGTTCCGCTTATCTTAGTAACCAAGCCATGCAATATGCAAGTCATTCATTGAATTCTGACGGATATGTATCGTTTTGGTAACCGAAGCGAAGGCAAAGGAGAGGGGTTGGTTAGGGTTACACTCGCAAATATAATAACAAATTTAGCATAAAGTCGACTGTCCACTGCTACGTAAAATATGCTCTTCATTTGTTTGCAAGCCATGCATTCGTGCGTAGCGTGGCCGTTCGTCGCCGTGGACGATCTCGCCTATATTTTCATACAAAAAGAAGCTAAGTACAGGTGAGCTACTGGAATAGCGGTTTTATTACGAAGAGTAAAAGATGAGAAACAGATTTTGTCTGAATGTTAGCTTAAATTGTGCGTTTTAACCTATTTTCATTGGTCTTTTATGTTGATAGAACGAGCTTAAGGAAGTTTAGGAAAATATACAAAGATGTTGACTGCCCTATTAGCCCTAACGTCGACTCTGTGGACTAATAAAACAGTGTCCGTATGGATTGAGGAGCCATGTTTCATATTTAAACGCGGGCCTTACTAATATTTAGTAGTAAATTATCCGATATTGTAGGCACGATCCTGGAATTTGTAGTAAAACAACAACATCACATAACATCATCATAACATTCATTGCATAATTATACGAATGCGCCATGCTAATTGTTGTGTAACCAGATGTCATACAAATAGTTTTTTGATAGCTGCGCGCACAGATTATTCTAAGCCGACGGCGCGCGAGTCGATAACCGACTTAACGGAATGTTGCCATTTTTAAATATTATACTATTTTTATTTATGTAGAATTAATTATTGTATATTTATTTTATTTTTATATCTTAATTATATTTCATGGTATGCTGCACCGGTCGACGTCATAACGTCAACGCCGGCTGTCGCTGAAAACCAGCGCTGGGGCTCTGTCTTGCATAGGGTCGCGGCATCATGCTGAGCGATGGCCGTTTTGCGTGAATGTGACGCATATTTTCCCAAAATTTCCCTAATTTCCCTTTCTTTTTTTATTTTGTTTCATTCAATTTAATTTTGTATTCTTTTTTTGCGTCATATTCACCGCAAATAAACGTATTTTCTTTCTTCTTTCTTTTCTTTCTTTCTAAAACCCTTAACAAGTTACAGGACGTTTAAGGTGGCTCCTTAATTTAGACGTTTGAACTCAGGAGCCACCTTAGAACTCGAAAACCAGCTGACAGTTTGGTAGGATTTAGTAGTGTTTATGCGTAATCTGTATAAAAAGAGATGAGCGAGGATGCGTAGCGAGGGATGTGTGTGAAACTAACTAATAACGACGCCAGCTTAGCTCAAACTATGGCAGTGAAGCGATGTTATTGGTTAGTTCCACGCACATCCCTCGCAACGCATCCTCGCTCATCTCTGTAACTTTTTAAGGGTTATACTACAAAACTAGGATCGGGCTTACAAAATCGACAAATTTACTACTAAATATTAGTAGTACCCTCGTTTAAATACGAGAAATGGCTATTCAATCCATACGGACACAAAAAAACAATTGAGATTGTTAAGTTTTTATAACTGTAAGTTGTGTTAAGTGTGATATTAGTAAGTGAAATTGATATTAATACTTCACCTCTCACAAAACAATTAACGGTAGTGATATGAAGATTCGAATGACGTTGTTTCGACGCACGCTGTTTCGAAAACACATTGAATCGAAAACCGCTATATCGAATGACGTTATCGCGAACACGCTGATGCGAAAAACTAACGCAAGCTAAAGAAAATACGCAACCGTGGATTTCAATACTAGCATGCCATTCAAAAAGGTTTTTCGCATCAGCGTGTTTGCGATAACGTCATTCGATAAAGCGGTTTTCGATTCAATGTGTTTTCGAGCTGACGTACGACTCGCAAATTCCAAAACAGCGTGCGTGGAAACAACGTCATTCGAATCTTCATATCACTCCCTCAATGTACACATACAGCAGTTAAACTTAGAGCTGGCATCAATTGAGATAGAAATAATGTGGGTTATTAGTTATTGATTCCTCATTGATGAATAACAATAATCAAAGTCAAAGTCAAATAATTTATTTCAATTAGGCACAAAAAAGGCACTTTTGAACGTCAACATTTACCAAAAAAAAAAACTAGTCGACCCTTTTTTTTTTTTTTTTTTTTTGGGTGGGAAATTATCAAATAACTTCTCCCGCTCTGGGTGGAGCGGGAGGGCGTGTCAGACTCTTACTGACTAAAACCCACCCGTGTTCCTTCCGTTGCCTTTACGTTGCCAGGGGCCACGGTATCCCTTTCGGACTTTCCCGCAACCCCGGCAGGCATCGGTCCTAACGGACCCCTTCCGTTGTGCTGACATCTCTTTGAGGCGCGCGTGGAACACAACGCGCCGTCGACCCGGGCCTGGTCCTTATCGGACGGCGAGCTACCCATTGCTCACCGTCCGCAAGCCCGCGCCTACGGTGGCCGGGAATCGGCCTGCGATTCCCGACGCCCAGGGCGTCTCCTGCGGCGGCTAGGGGCGTGAGGGCGCGAAATTTGCCTCTCCCTCACGCGTTCTGCCTCCTCCTTCGCGAGCATTACTGCTTCGCAGAAGGAGGTGACGGCCTCCCATGCCCTCTCGCTCCGTACCATGGCCTGGACTAGGGCCGGACGCGAGAGATCCCCGCCGCCGATCGCCTCCACGAGGACACGGCGATGCTCTGCCCAAGCCGGACAGACCTCCACCGTATGCTCAACCGTGTCCTCCGGGCGATCCACGCAGTGATGACACCCGGGCGTTTCCTCCCGCCTGATGCGAAACAGGAACCTCCCGAAACAACCATGTCCGGTGAGGACCTGCGTCAGGCGGAAGGTGAGGACGCCGTGGCGCCTCTCTAGCCACTCCTCAAAGAGGGGACTTATCGCCGCAATAGTGGCGTGCCCAGCACTGGGTTGCGACAATCGCACTCTCCATGACGCCATGAGATCCCGCCGGAGCTCTGTCCGCTGTGCCGCGATTTCTCGCGGAAACGGAGTTACGCCCCGGCGTTTCGACTCCTCGCGCCACTCCCAGATATGAGCGAGGACTTTTGCCTCCAGATCCCATGGCGGTAATCCGGCAAGGAGGCTCGCCGCCTCACCGGAGACCGTGCGGTATCCCCGGACCAGCCGGGTGGCCATGACCCTCTGGGACGCGTTCAACCGGCGGGCTGGCCGCCGCCTCAATGAACTAGTCGCCCCTTCTAATAGGAGGTTTTCGTATGCAGAAGAATGGGCAAGCAACTCCACCGTTACTCTATTAAAACGTTTTCACAATATCTTGTATACATTAATTATATAATTATATGTGAAGACGATGCACCTAGAATAAGATGTCTATAACTACGATAGGTAAAAATAATGAAAAATTAAGGAATGACAGATAAATTAATTATGTGATAGATGCACGGTGCTCACATATTTACAAACACTGTAAAATTATACGATATTCCTAATATTTTAACAAGTAATAGGTACAAATAAGTCAGTGTGTGAGTTCAAGTAATCACAAAATGTAAAATCAATGTTATAAAAAATAATATTATACAATTATACAATTAAATGAGCAACCAGTTAGTCTAGATTTTGTCTAGATTCTAAATTGTCCTATGGAGCAAGACCAGCATGTTTCCAAGCATAGTTAAATAAGTATTCCTAATTAAGCAATGTTAATTAACTAAATGAACTAGTTACTTGTAACTTATTAACTAACTGAATTATTGCAGACAACTCTAAACATCTACTGTGTTTAATTAAACACGTGTGTTTAATTACAAGATCACACATATTTCTGACATACCAAATAACTGTTAAATTAGTTTTGTATGTACCTAAGTGACACATACTTATACTATACATACTTTCCAGGTTTTGAGCCCAACACATAATATTAACTATTAAGTCGATAATACTCTAACCTCTTATGCTCACGATTAGTAGGTAGCTTTAATATCAAATAAATCCATCACCAAAACGTTTACGATTACTATACAGAACCCCTATTATTACAACTTAACACCATACCATAAACAACATACTCAAAACGCGGGCGAAATTCGAAGCTTGGCAATAGTCAAGAACAATTTCCTTATAGACGCCCATGCCGCGCCGCGGGCGAACAGAAATAATAAATTAGTATGATAACCACCACGAAATAGATAGACACAGAAGGTCAGCTATATTCTGTTCAAAACTCAATCAATTGGCTTAGCTTTTTCCCAACTATGTTGGGGTCGGCTTCCAGTCTAACCGCATGTAGTGGAGTACCAGTATTTTACATGGCAGTATTCGACTGCCTATCTGACCTCCACAACTCAGTTATAGCTTGTCCACTCTGAAATAACGCGCCCCACCACCGCATTACCGCATTACCGTGTGCGTATAATGTGGTAGTGGGGCGCGTCATTTCAGAGTGGATAAGCTTTACTGGATAACACGATACCCCTTGGTAAGACAGGTTGTGTTTTGGGCTTCTGGCTACCCGTAACGACTGTCAACCGGGACCAACTGGCCACCTGGGCTTAACGATGAATGGATGGTCACCCATCCACGAACCGACCGTGGCATGCGTAGCTTAACCTTCGATCGACCCGTGCGACTACTATTATTTAGCCCCCCTCCCTTCTGTTCAAAATCACCTAATTAAAATGTAAACAAACCCTGCTTAAAATCTTACGCTATCAGAAGAATTAGCAACACATTCGTCTGTATTTAGAAGGTTTCAACTTTATATCTCACTACTTTTTCCAGCAATTATTGTTTGGATAACATTATTAAATTGTAATTGAAAAAATTGTCAAATCATCTTTAAAGTGATTTAAAATTAGGATTTTGGGTTTTATTATTCAAATTATCAAATCAAATCACTCATTTTGTAAGTGGTACTACAAATTGACACTTTTTTTGATCTATTTGTTTACATTTTCATCAAATATTTTGGAACAGACCATAATAAATGTACCTACTTACAAAGAGTGAACATAGGTGCATACAGGCAAGCATACGTACGGCGATCTCAAACAAATGCCGGTCGTGAGTGCGCTTGCACTCGCTGTACGTGAAGCAGGTGTATGTGTGCATGTGTTTTCGGTCATTATATGGAGCTGACCTTCTGTATTCTATCTATTCTGTGTAACCACAGCATACCGGCTACTATCAGATAATTGTTTCCGTGAATCGAATGCGGGACCGTTGAGCTTATTAGAATAATTTTATGGTATTCTGTATTTGTAAATATGATGGTGTTTTGTTTGCAAATAGTAATAGAGAGGTTTTCATGTACAGTATCTGTATGGTGTTAGGTTATTTTGGTAACTAAAAAGTGGTCAGTTTTTTATTATTTTTTAGAAATCCTACAGTCTTCAGATCCGCAAACGTCTCCCATACATTTAGATTGACTGTTTTAAAGAAAGAAAGAAAGAAAGAATAATATTTATTTGGACACAGTTCGTGAAACACATAATACAAAGATAAAAAATAATTATAAAGCAATAATAGTGTGTGTCTCACGGCTGCGCCAAAAAGGTTCATTTCAGCATTAATGCCCGACAAATGCTGTCTGACGCTGGTTTTCTAATGAACCCTCATGGACAAGTGACGGGAAGTACCAACAGTTTCAACATACCTAATACATAATTTTTACATCTCTAAATAAATAAATAAACTACATAAGGTCTATTTTAATAATTGTTTCGAATCAATGTTATCTCCACCTAAACAAACATCAACTTTATGAAAGTGTAAATAACATTGATTTTAGACTGACTAGTACTGTTGAAAATGTCATAAAAAATAATATGAAGTCGTTTTAGTCAATCCATAAGCAGGCTATAATATTCTCACTGCTGGGTCACAGACCTCCACTATGTGATGGGAAGTGGTAGTGCAGTGCGGGTTGGTAGATGTCACATGCCTTCGATTTTTTGGTTCTAGGACATGCCGGTTTCCTCACGATGTTTTACTTCACCGTTTTGAGAGCAGTGGTGATGAAATGATTTACATAAAGTAAAGCGCCTGTCTGGGTACGAACCTACGAGTTGTGATGGCGCACTGATGGCGCCGTGGCACCAACACTGCTCTTGAACTTCATCTGCACATTGTTCACACAATACACTGCTCTTAATTTTTAAACAATGTTCCATCCTAAAGCCCATCGTCCACGACGCTACTAAAAAGTAACCAGTTACATACTCAAATCACCAATGAGTATTCAGAATGTCAAAGAACTAGTATCTCAACAGCGATCCGTACACGACGTAACCAATAACGCATTAGTAAGACGCGAAATCTCACGCACAAACAGTGACCCAGATCAACCATCACAACGCCATAAAAATATGCATTCCGTAGCGTAGGACCCATCATTGTTCACCCAGCGCCAATCGAGATATCAAAGAAAAAGATTGTGAAATCCTACCGATTACGGAATTCTTTAGATAATACAATATTAGAGATCAAAATATCAAAACATTTTTTGCGTTTACAAACATTTAAACTCACATACACAAACAGCCAGACCCGGAACAACTGATTGTAGGTCATACATATATTTGTTCCGTGCGGGAATCGAACCCGCGACGTAGCGGAGCAGTCAATCGCTCAACCACTGCGCCAACCGTGCCGTCGGAATTGTTTTTGAGCTGATGAAAAGTTTGAAATCAAAAAAATATTTTATACAAAATTATCCGAAACAATTAGTTTTTCTGAACCAAAAAACAAGTCGAAACCTTTTAGCCAAAATAATTGAAAATTAATTTAAAAAAATCTAAACAACAAAAACTTTAAAAAGACGATCATATAGGACGGCAGAGGACATCGAACTGTAACCATGAATTCAGCACATGATCCTAGCGTAGAAATGTTTCGTTGGTTACCAACAAAAAATCTGCTGTTTCATAGAAAAGTTACAATACCTACGCGGTCAAAATGTATGGAACAGCATATTTTTTTTTTAATAGCTGATGTAAAGTTTCTACCCTAGGGGAATTCTAGAATCATGTGCCGTAGGGTGCGCGTTGATGTCCCTGCCACTTTGTATATTATAAACTAACGTTTGATCCCGTAGGGGTAGGTAGAAACTACAGCCAATAACGATGATGACGACGTTTTGACTTCGATTTAGACTTTGAAAAACTCGTGGTACGATTCTTACAAACTCCTTTTGCTTCGTCCACATTCATACATCTGCTAAAACACTCCATATAAATGGTCCCCACAATTGGCCCCCATTTGTGGGGACCATTTTTTTGGAGTTCCCACCACTTTTTGACATCATATTCAGCCTATAATGTTCCCACTTCTGGGACACGTACAGAAATGTTCTCTTCGAGAGGGAGTGGACTGTAATCTTCCATGCGCGTGGGCCCAGTGCGGGTTGATAGATGTCACATGTCTCCGAATTTTTGGTTCTAGGACATGCCGGCTTCCTCACGATGCTTCACCGTTTCGAAAGCAGTGGTGATGAAATTATTGACAGGATAGTAAAGCGTCTGCTTCGGTTCGAACCCACGACCTACAAACTCGTAAGTCTGGGCCACCATTGCTCTTTTAATATCGCTAAAAACAAAAGTAGAGACAGCAAAACTTCAATATCAAATAATTCTTAATTAACAGTAAAGCCTAAACCTCTTTCTCAACTTGCGACCAAAACTTTGAGACAAAAGTCGAGCAGTCGAGTCGCATTCGCTTCCGTTGCGAACGCGACTGCCTGCAAATTAATTCTCTTCTGTAATACTATGAAAAAGCAATGAAAGTTTCAGTCAAGTCTCACCTTCGAGTTGAAATGGTTTTCATAGTTTGTATAAACGGTTACTTAATTAAATGTAGCCTATTTATTTTTAACACTGTATGAAGGGGTTTTTGAGGGGAAAACTTTGGATTTAAATTTTTGAGACTCGAGGTAGGTATTTAGAGATTAGTTTTTGTCAAATTTGTTTTTAGAGTTTCGTGACCGAAGAGTGCGGTGCCAAACGGAACCCTATTCGCCAGCCTCCACTGTCCGTCCGTCTGTCTGTCTGTCAGCGGGCTGTATCTCATAAACCGTAATAGGTAGACAGTTGAAATTTTCACAGATTGTGTGTGTGAAATAAAGTTAATAATTAAAGGGGGTCCCTGTATGTATGTATTATACCTGGGAACCTTATGGTTATTGAGATGAAAGTTTAAACTGTTTTTAAACTTTATTCACGAAAACAAGTTTTAAATGTTATTACTTAAAAGGACAATATGCGGGAAAGTCCGAAAGGGATACCGTGGCCCCTGGCAACGTACAGGCAACTGAAGGAACACGGGTGGGTTTTAGTCAATAAGAGTCTGACACGCCCTCCCGCTCCACCCAGAGCGGGAGAAGTTATTTGATAATTTCCCACCCAAAAAAAAAAAAAAGGGTTTCCCTGTATAAGAAACGTGTTTTTTTCAGCGTTTTCACGGCACGTTGGCACGGGATCTCAACTGTCGATTTGCCTTAAGAAGTCGATAACAATACAAAATATATTGTGTCTCGTTAGACAGTTAAGCTCATATACGTGGACTGATACCCTGGTGATGGCCGTAGGAATTCGCTGGATGCGAGAAGCATAGAACTGCAGTGCTATTCTGTAACCATCTCACCGAGAAAACTTATGTGAAGTGAGCACGGAGTGAGCTGTCAGTCCCTAGCAGCAGGTGGAATGACAGCTCACTTCAAGCTCACTTCACCTGAGTTATCACCGTGAGATTATTACAGAATAGACTGGCTGGTGGAAGTGGCGGTGCTTGGGAGTGGCCTATGTCCAGCAGTGGACGTCTTTTGGCTGAAGTGATGACGATGATGATGATGGCATCATATAAACGTTATAGGATAACATTAAGTGGATAAGTAGCGCAGAAGCTTTTATTTAGTAACATTAAGAAATAATTAAACTTGTAATGCCTCGTTGTTCTAGCGGTCGCAAGCGCTGAGCATGAGATCCTGGGTTCAATTCCCAGGTCAGGAAAGGTGTCATTGGATTTTTCTATAAGGAATTCCTTAGTAGCAGCCTGTAGTCTGGATTTGTGCCCAGTTAATGACGATAGGATCGCCCCCTATTACATGGGACTTAAACATAACTGGTGAAATGTGGGTCTAGTATAGGTACACCTCTGCCTAATCCTTTGGGGAATAAAGGTGTGATGTTATGTTATGATTAAACTTATCGTGAGAGGGAATATGAAAAGTTTCCTATGCTAAGATAAACATTATTTGTAAGATTCATTATTGACAGTGATAGGAAGCTTAACTAATAACTTACAATGATCGATATGTTACCAATGGGAATTAGTTATTTATCAAATACACTATTTTCATGATCAGATCAGATCCTGCCAGAAATTGCTGTCCCTCATGGCTGAACCTTTAACGTATTCAAACTCAAAGCATTTATTTCAAATACACCAATTACAGGCACTTTTGAATTGTCAAGGGGTCGGTCAGTCAGAAATATGAAGCTAGTTGCCCATTCCAAAGCGTAGTAGATACCTATGGAGAAGAACGGGCAAGAAACTCCACGGACACTCTTTTAAATGAAAATATGGTTACAAAATATTAGTTACATCATTCATGTTGAAGTTATAAATGTGAGAATGATGCAATACATTGAAAGCGTCGGTAAGAAATAAAAGTAAAAACGAATTCAAACATTAAATTAAATTAAAATCGCCGTGGCAGCTAAGAGATGACCAGTCCCTACTGACGGCGCCCGTTCACCATTCAGCTCAACCAATTTGAAGGGAGCTAAATGATCCAACACACGCGCCACCGTCAGCGAGACATTAGAGTGAGCATGACATACTCTCAGCCGCCAGGGCACATTCAAGTCAATGAAAGACATACCCAGTATCTAAATGGTAGCTTTAAAGTCGGTACAGAGTACTCAGACATGTGCTATGCAATTATACAACACGTTGTATACGTTACAGGTTTGGGCATGAGCGTTAGGGTTTTATATTTTGTACCGGTGCCTGAAGCTACGTGTGTATAGTTACGGCGCGCTTATTTATTGGAACAAGGTAATGGTGTTCGGTTCCTATTACTTACCGACAGAGGTGATTTTTAAATGTGTTTCACGGTGTTAAACAACATGTTCATTTTGATGTCCCATAACTGTAAGGTTATATGCTATAAGTAGGCCGCTATTACACATCTTCATGACCTACAAGTAGCGCAAAACAAAGCAATCAAAGTACTTTTTAATTACAATTTGGGTGCGACATTGTCAAGTAACTTCTCCCGCTCTGGGCGGAGCGGAAGGGCGTGTCAGACTCTTACTGACTAAAACCCACCCGTGTTCCTTCAGTTGCCTGTACGTTGCCAGGGGCCACTGTATCCCTTTCGGACTTTCCCGCGACCTTAGCAGGCATCGGTCCTATCGGACCCCGTCAGTTGTGCTGACAACTCTTTGAGGCACGCGTGGAACACTACGCGCCGCCGATCCGGGATTACTTAACACCTACGAAAGAAATTTACGCTTAGACTAAACTATTTAATCTTCAAAAATTATATACTTACCACACATGCATAATAATAAAGAAAGTTTTATCAAACAAAACACACTCACAAATCACCTTCAAGCACAAAACTCACCACTACTACACCAGGAATAGGGATACTATAAAATTGCCTTCAGTTAGGACTTTGTACGGAAGAAGAACTACCCAGTTTGAGGGAGCGCAGCTTTACAATTAGTTACCGAAATAACTAAGAGATTCTTCATCAGTGAACATTGCTAAAAATATGTTGAAGTTTGATTTGGCTAACCAACAATAATAAAATAATCATTACTCACTGTATGCCCTCCATAGATCGAACGACAACAATTATGTTTATTATTTAAATATATTTTGTTTAGTTTCTCATATTTAAGTGAACTATGTATGTTCTTTTGAAAAATAAATGTATTTAAACCGAAGTAAAAATAATACAAAAGTCCAAGAACAAGTCTTCCAAAAATACATAGTTTCGAAGAAAACATAACTAGACCCTCGATGTCTGTATCTAAGATAAGTACGAGTTCATATTTAAAGGGAAGAAAATGCGACGTTATTATATTTCATGTAAGGGTGTTTTACATAAATAATCGTGACTGTCGAATTATTTTGTATGAAAAAGGTAAACGAAAAAATATATATTGAAAAATAATAATACATATATGCCAGTAATTGATTCTATGACATGGTGTGACAGACTCTTGCATGGCCACCATCAGGGATTTTAATTTTGATAACAAAAAAAAATTGTCGCTAATTAGTCGTATCAGAATTCGTCGGTTGAAAAGTTAAAAGGCTTTATAGGTGGCCGATCTGGGGAGCATCTCCTCAGCTGGGTCCGATTGAATTTCAAAAGCTAGGGCACCTAGCGAAGATCTGTGTTCTCCCAAATTTTGTCGCTAATTAGTCGCAATTTTTCGCCTAGTCACAGATTTAGTCTGGTCTTAGTTTAGGAGATATACTGAGTTCAATTTTTAAGGTATAGTCCAAGAGCTAGATCGAAGAGTTTACGAAAAATCTTCGATATATAAAATCCCAGTTTTTTTTTGGGTACGATTATCAAATAATTTCTTCCGGGTTGGGCGTGTCAAACTCTTACTGACTAAAACCCACCCGTGTTTCTTCAGTGCCTGTTCGTTACCAGGGGCCACGGTATTCATTTCGGACTTTCCCGCGACCCTGGCGCGCCTTAGAGTGGGATATCAAAAGGAGCACGTTGTTTAGGTCCTTACCTATGAAATTGCCGATTTTGATACTAGCTAGTGTGACGATCGATATGTTTCATCCTATTTAGAATTCTAAATTCAAGTTAATTTTATAATATAGCATGACATTTTGTTTTCAAAATCAGTTGGTATTTTGTTTTCCCGCCGTTCGATTTTTCTTTGATAACGCTGTTTCTGTAACCACGTAAAAATCTAAATAGCGCGCTATTTTCGAATTCAAGTACCGTCGCACATTGGTTCAAGGGCGGAAAAAAGTCCTTTGTTTCGACTTTGTTTAAAATGTCTACAATTTGGTACACACATACTAGAATGTTAGTAGAAACAAGTCCTAAAATTAATACGGGTAAATAATTATACAGTATTTACTTATATGATGCCAAAGTAGGGTGATCGAGAATTAACAAATTTCGTGCAAAAAATATTGTTACTTCAAGTATGAATACAACCTAAATACTATAATAATCAACTTTTATTTTTAGTGTAGTCATAAGTTTATTGTGTGTATTAATAAAATACGTAAACATATATTATGATATAATGATTAATTACTTGCTATTACATTTTTAGTGAAGAAGGTAAGGATCAAATATAACTACTTTATTTTTTTTTCTATGTAAAATGTTAATTTCATAGGTAAGGACTTAAGGCATTTAGCTAGCTGGTTTGAACGAGGTTTGTTCTTTAAATTCTTTCCAATAAGCGATTTCAAAATTCCAACGGACAATATAACAATATACAATTCCAATGTTGCATTTCTGGCTAACTGCCTACACAGCCAAAAAAATACAGCATAATACGAATTCTAAAATCCAAAAACACAATCCTATAAATTGTTATATTATTATAACTTAGTACAGCCGACAGCCAATGACAAAAAGGACAAAGTAGTTGGAACGCGCCGACGATGTCTTGGCAACATCTCTGAGTGATTAAAATCTTCGGAGCGTGTATGCGAGATAATCTGGCATCAAACCAACGATCCTTTAGTACTGCTGGAAGCTTGTGAGTACATTGGGACTATCTGTTAGTTATTTTTCTGCGTTTTTTTAAGGTTCTGTGTAAATTGGTAGATCTATACCTTTCCATTATTTTCTAAGCAGATGTAATAGCTAAGCAATAAGTTCATTATTTGAAGCACTTCTTTTAAAGTAAGTTGATGTGATTATACATCTACATTTTTACAAAAATAATAGTTTATTATTATTCCAATGCAGAGGGAAGGCTTCCTTTCCCGAAAGTATGAGCACGGTCTGACCACTACACTTTCTGACTTGGAACTATTCCCTACATTGTCAAGATGTATTTTATTCGTTTCGTAGTATGTCCCACTCACTAACAGATTCTTCCACATTCAGACTTTGAGACTATAGTACGTTCCGAAGTCAACGTTTATGCCACCTGTTCCTAATCAATTTGTGTCTAACTATTGATTCAAGAATAAAAATTGCGTAACACACATAAAATAGCAATCGATGGCAATGCCTTTCATTTTGACATCTGTAGTGTATCAGTTAAACATTATTAGTTATGTAAACACTGTCTCACACAAGTTGTCAGGTAGCTGTCACTAATGTCAACTGTCAGTCACCGAAAATGGCGGAAAGTTGAAGGTGAAGCGAGGCCGGGACAAAGACTTGGTTGTGGTAATGAGCCTGTAAGTAAATCCTAATAACACTTAATAATCAGCCCTACTACGGAATAGAACGGATTCTACAATATCCATGCATCATAGGTTTGAAAAATTGGCTGATCTGTCAAAAGGCGATCGATTGTCATTTTAAGTTTGTTACCCCACTGACTTCTCTTTACAAAGCATCTAAGCAATATGAACAATTCAAACACCTTTTACAAATACCATCTCTCAAGAATTGCTCTCAATATGAACAAGTCTTAACATCCGTAAACAAGCTGCGAGGACCTTTGTACATCGTTGTTAAGGAAGCGAGCTCTAGAATTGTTTACACCGCTTGATTTTGTATAGATATTGTTGGTTCTGTTGCTACAGCAACAGAACCAACAATCGGATCGGCTTCCGTGTGTCTAGTGATAAAGTTATTTGTGTTCTGTAAGGGGTCAGGTTTATTAAAGGGTGCTATGAGATTTGTGAGATGCTTGTGGCTTTGTCTATGATCCTGTTTTAGAAATTATTCCTGCATGATTGATGAGTTATAATTTGTTTGTATCAATTAATATTTTTACAGATTTCATGTTACATATCAATCAAAATATCTTGTAGTTCCCACAATAGTAACATCAACCGCACGGGTCGATCGATCTAGTTAAGCTACGCTTGCCGCGGTTGGTCCGTTGATAGGTGACCATCTTTACATACCAAGACCCCTCCATGGCTCGGAAAGCACGATAAGCCCTTGGTCCCGGCTATCATTCGTGTATCTTTGACGCCGAAATTCTGACAACCAGTCTTACCAAGGGGTATCGTATTACCCAGTAACTGAGTTGTTGAGGTCAGATAGGCAGTCACTCTATGTAAAATACTGGTGTTCAGCTGAATTCGTTTAGACTGGAAGCCGACCCCAACATAGTTGGGAAAAGGCCGGATGATGAGATTTATGAGAAAGACGGTTGGTAGAAATGTGGTGAGCAGTTTTGTCTTTCGGTCTTAGTGTGAAATATTGTAAAAATTTGGCTAAGATGAAGTAGGAATTGGAGACTAACATGAGAGATGTTTAACAACAAGACGTATCTTATGTCGACCCCAAATCTATTGGTGATAATTTTGAAATCAATGGTTTGAACCTAAAACGCGCACTTTAATCAGAGTCTACTTTCTTTCAAAACTCTTCTGTAATAATATAATTATCCGCAAATAGGAGAGGAGTAAAAATTTCAAAGATGCAATATCCAAAATTCAAAATATTTTTATTTCATATAAACCTACATGGGCACTTATGAAACGTCAGAAGCTAGGTGCACGGTTCCAATTGGTTGTTTCCTATGGAGAAGAGCCGGCAAGAAACTCCACGGTTACTCTTTTAAAAATAATGGGCTTTTACAATATTTTCAAATAACAGTGTTATTAGGTATGGGAGGACAGTGTAGGTCTTTCAACAAGTACCAGGTACTTAGAATAATGATGGTCAACAAATTTACAGTCCACTAGGCCTACAGCGTTCTCACATTATTGAAAAAACTGAAAACACAAAATTGAAAAGAATCTATATAAAGATAAATAAATTAATAAAAATAAAAACGTAGGTATTTTAAACGAAATGGCGTGATTGCTATTACAGCTGTATCAAACCTGAATAATTATCATGTCCACAAAAGCCAGTAATAAAGAGTTGAAATTAAATTTTAGGCGTATAATGTCAAATAATAGGTTGATTATGTCAAGGAAGAATGTAAAAAAAAAATGTATACATGGTAATTTCGGGTTATCTGTAATTCTTCCCTCAAATAAACACCAAAAGCGAATACCAATCTTGAGCAAAACAATCCGTAGTACCGTGACATACTTCCCCGCCATTCCCGTAGAAACGAAAACAAATCGGAACAGTCGAAACACCCAGCAAACATCCAATATCATGCCCAAAACTTCGACGTTCATATATAAAAAACAATTTTCGATTCTTCATAAAATTACAAGTTGGGCCCAAAGAATGGTCGAGCGCAAGATTTATGTCTTAATTTTGACAGTCCCGTAAGGTTGTCGGGGCGGAATAAATAAGTTCTGAGTTATCGTCTCGCAATTGAAAAAAATCTGGCACAAATGTTACCTTCGGAGGGATAAGTTTTTCTGCACTATGTGTATTTAGGATTATTTGGCGAGTTTTGTCTTTTTTTTTGTCCCTGCCTTTTCATGTCTATAAGCTTTGGCCACACTGAAGCGAATCACGTGCGGGATGCGGGACGTGCGTTCATTTTTTTAATGAGTACGCGATTATTAGCGCCAGTTTGAACACCTTCATAATCGTACAAGTTAATTGACACAATCGGCCCGAGATAATTTCTTCCTGAATCCCACGCGGGATTCACCTCTGTTTGGCCAGAGCTTTATAGACAGCTCTATACTGAACTGTCTTGGAAGTTCAGTGTATTTTGCATAAATTCAGAATTACAAACATTTAATCATAGATGTAGAAAACGGCTGGAAGGCGTGCCAAGACAAGATCAGTGCAAAGAGAGGAGTCAAAACAATGCTTTTCATTGTAAGACTTCTCATCTATGTAACAAAAACTTTAGTGAGTTGGGATAAATGAAGTTTTTCTCTAGAGGCGTGCCAAAGACTTATACGGGCAGGGTGCATGCTTTAGAAATGGCAGCAGAGCTGGCGGGGTCCGCTAGGACCAGTGCCTGCCGAGGTCACGGGAAAGTCCGAAAGGGATATCGTGGCCCATGGCAACGTACAGGCAACTGAAGGAACACGGGTGGGTTTTAGTCAGTAACAGTCTGACACGCCCCTCTGCCCAGAGCGGGAGAAGTTATTCGATAATTTAACACCCAAAAAAAAAGGGTGCATGCTCTTTACTGTTTTACCCAACTCCCTTACTTTATGTGCTGGTAACGATAGTTGCTATAAATCCTACATACTCTTCCTTCTTCCCTACATTGAGAGTAGGGAAGATTACCCAAAAAATATGAAGAGGTGTCTTCCAGATTGAATTTCGGCCATGGCGACCAATATCAGCAGATAACCAGCCTTCAGCGCGGGAGATATTATAGTGCACAAGCGTCTGCGCAGACACTGGTGCACTATCACTTCCCTTACTCTCATAGTACGATGGGACGGCAATCCAACACGACCGGAGAGAGATCAAGTGCAGGGCCACTGGCTTAACGTGCTTTCCGAGGCATCATCGTATCACACCGCCAACTTCCAAACTCCGGGCTGTTACTAAGAAATTCCTAATGGAAAAACCCATTAACACTTTTCCCGACCCGAGAATCGAACCCAGGATCCCACGCTTAATTTAATTTAATCATTTAATTCAAGCAACGGGACTCATAGTGAAAAAACTTACGAAATATTTTAATAAAACATTAACACAGAAACAATTTGCGACATCACTGCTGCAAGGTGACAGGCCCTCTGACCTTGCAGCAGTGGTTCACAAACGCACAATCTAGCCTGCTTGCTGTCATAGACAGGATGCTGTTGGTTTGTTGTTGCACCCTACTAACCAGGGATACGCACCGCTTCCGCATCACAGTGTAGAAGCAGCCAACGTGAGCTTCAGCAAACATCCCTGATGCGCTGCAGTATTGAGGCAACCCCCAACAGCACCCTGAATGCGTTATTGTATTGAACGCGAAGGGCGCCGTATGATTTCCGAGTATAATGAGCCCACAGACTACAAGAGCAGTAAAAAGACGTGCAGTAAGCACTAAGTACAGTGCGCCTGACCTCCTTAGCGGCACGCCTGAATCTGCGGGCAATCATATTAGCTCTCACAAACAGCGCCCTTCGCTCCCTGACAATATCCTCAATTTTTTTGAGGCCAGTGGTCAATAAGTGACCCAGATATTTAAATTGGTCCACCTTCACAAGGGGGGGTACTTAGCAGTCGTGATTGCGACCATGACACCAACGAGGCAGTCAGGTAGATATACGAGGTACGCGAAACCATAAGCTCTGACGGCGGGACTGCCGATAGAAGTGAAAACTAGCGTGTGGTGACGATGACGCGAGTTTCACGCTTTTTGTTCACCCAAAAAGTACACATATATACACAGTATACATTATAGCTCATGGAAAGCGTTCGGTGACGATGGCGCGAGTTCCATGATTTTTGTTCACCCAATAAGTCCTCAACGCGCCTAAAGAAGTTTTTACTTCAAAAACAGATAGCAGATTTCATTTCCAGAACAATAAATGCCCACGATGCTTTGCTCACAAAGAACAATCGGACCTCGATCAGTATCACGAACGCAATAATTATAGGTGTCACAGCCACAAAGGAACAGATATTAAATCAATTTTGTGCAAGCCGTGCCAATATTCCATACATATAAAACAGTATCGTGACGGACGAACGATTAACTGACGGACCAATATGCCACAGTCTAAGCCATTGATGCCAGAATAACATTCAGTAGTTTTCTCATCATCTGCCTAGCCTTTTCCCAACTATGTTGGGGTCGGCTTCCAGTCCAACTTGATGCAGCTGAATACCAGTATTTTACATGGAGCGAATGCCTATCTGACCTGCACAACCCAGCACGACAGTCTTTCCTGTCGCGCAGTCGGGTAAAAAAATATAAATAACATCACGTTTTTTCTCCGATGGGTTGGGCAGAGGTGTACCTATATAGTACAACCATATTTTGCCAGTTATGTTTAAGTCCCATGTAATAGGGGGCGAGCCTATTGCCATCAACCGGGCACAAATCTCGGCTCTGGGCTGCTACCAAGAAATTCTATATAGAAAAACTCAATAAAACTTTGCCCAACCATGGAATCGAACCCAGGACTTCATGCTCAGCAGTAGCACTGGCGACCACTAGACCAACGAGGCAGTCGACGGAGAAAAATATAATTAACAATCTAATAAAAGATTCAAACTCAAACTCAAAGCATTTATTTCAATTAAACCATTTACAGCAACTTTTGAATTGTCAAGGGGTCAGTCAGTCAGAAATATGAAGCTAGGCCCATTCCAAAGCGTAGGTTCCTATGGAGAAGAACCTCCATGGACACTCTATTAAATCATAATATTGTTACAAAATATTGGTTACATCATTGATGTTGAAATTATACATGTGAGAACAATGTAGAAAGACGTGCACGTAAAATGTGAGTGATTGTTAGGGAAATTGTTGTTTAAACGAGGAAAGTTAAATCCAATTTATTCGGACAAAGACAGTGGCAAAAAGCTAGTCATACACAAAATTTCGTACGTTAACATATTTGGAATGAAATCAAGCGTGTACCTTTAATATAATTATCGGTGACACAGCTATTGTTGTGGCATTCAGTAATTACTGTGTACTTATTCACTTAAATACAATTAAGCTTTGGTATTTTTAAGTAATTAATTGGTCATTTTTGGACGGTTTGTTTATGTGGCAGTTTGATGATGTAGTTCTGGTTAAAGTCAGCATACAAAACACATTACCCTCCTTTCCGTCGCGCAGTCGGGTAAGTAAAAATAGGTATGATATCTCCAAATTGAGTGAATTCAATTATTTTTATCCTCAACGGGGGAGTTCTTGGCCTTCATCTGACCTGATGGTAAGTGATGATCAGGCCGAAGATAGAAGCGAGCTTCACCTAGAATCCTCGACCACAGAAGAACTGGCTATCTTACCTCTTACTGCCGCAACACAACAATGTTGTTATTGGTTTGGAACGGTTTTGGTTGTCAAATCTATGAAACAGCAAAAAATCTCAAAAAAATCCTGAATGAGTCGATCCACTTACCTCAAGAAAACGATTAATTGCCAACAACCACATACCAAGCTCAAGTATTATTTTTTTGGTTTTGTTAAACTTTTGTAGCGTCGTGATGGCTCAGTGGTTAAGGCTTTACCTCTCATGCACGAGGTTGTGGGTTCAAATCCGGGCAAGTATCAGTGTGATCTTTTAAATTCATATTTACTTTCTGTTTATCTTTGGACATTACTTAACTGACGTCGGTGAAGAAAATCATAGTAAGGAAACCTAGACTTATAGTTAAAGTTGATCGAGTGAAGTTTATTTCCGTAACTTATCCTCTCAAATTTAATCTATAATAGTGTAATTACAACGTGCAGTATGTTCCGCACTTGCTGTATTGTGAATTGCGCTAGTAAACGAAAGGACGTTAATTTATTTCGACATGAGATAGGACTCAAGTGGTTAATACTAGCTTCTGACAGTGGCTTCGCCCCTGTGATATATTTATAAACCATAGCCAATGTTACTCAGTGATAATATAGCATTAAACTGGTGAAAGATTTTTTTAAATCCGTCCTGTAGTGTTTGAGTTTATTAATTAGAAAAAAAAATACAAATCTTTTCTCTGTATAAGTGTAAATAAGTCTGAAATCGTTAACTCGTCTTGAGCAAGCGTGGTGATCAATACTCGTGGGTTATTTATTTGACAAACTGCCTTTGCCCTGCAGTGGGACGATAATAGGCTGGTATTATTATTGTATACATATATACATAAACTCATGCCTTCTTTCCATGGGGGTAGGCAGAAACTACACGATCCTCTCATATTGCCTCGTTTACGTTCATACATCTGGTCATATACGCACGCCAGTTGCGAGTACTACGCACCTGTCCTTTCTGAAGAACATCACTAATAAGGTGTATCACAATATTGTATACAACATGTAAAAAAAAACCTGTCCGTTCCGTGATGGTGTTGTCAGGTATCGTACTATAATAATAATATAATATAAACTTTATTTTCAGACTTCAAAGGCCATAGCGTATTAGTATTACAAATTATTTAAAATCTATGTTCATATAACAATTAGGTAGGCACACACACAATCATGTGGGTCTCCTACTATCTGCCGGTCTGTGTGCCGCCATCCAGTGACATATTAGGAGACCATCCACACTGCCGGCTACAGTAGCCACGAGGCTGTTGGGGCTGTCGCGCACCCGACGCGTCAGTAATGCGATTCGCAGGCGCAGCAGCGAGCCAAAATCCGGAACACGTGCGTGCGCGAACATCCCCGACGCGCTACAGAAGCGCGTCAACCCCAGCATTACCCGGAACGCGTTATTATATTGGACTCGTAGAGCATTGTACGAACCCTGTGTATAACTGACCCACAGGGCGCACGTGTACAGCGACTGACAGTAGGCCCCGAACAGTGTTATTTTAACCTGTCGCGTACACCGTGCGAACCTGCGGGCCAGCATGTTACACCTGACAGCCAACGCCTGACGCTCTACGTTCCCTCTCTAAATCGGCGTCATCCGACAGCCTATCGGTGACCCAGTGCCCCAGGTATTTAAAACGAGACACTCTTTTCAGTAGAACTCTGCCCCTCTACCACTCTCTCTGAGAGTCTATTTATGGGGTAATTTTCAGGAAAAAAGAAAAAAAATAATCAACTCATTTTTATTCAATGTGGAATTTTACCGTGTTGTTATATGCAGGCGGCCGTCGTTTATGATCCCTGTTGAAAATTTTGTAAATTTTTTTTAAATCGTTATTTGAAAAACCTTTTTTGTAATGCAGTACCTATGTGCCCCTTTCAGACCGGACAGGTTTTTTTTTACATAAATATTGTATGAAAACTGATCAAAATTAGAACAAAATGGTTACAATCAAATAAATCAATTAGTATAATCAAATAAAATCAACTTACACACTTCAGAGGCAAACATACTCCTACGCTCTCACACACACACCCGTTAGTTTTCCTACCTGAATTAGTCCATTTTTGTAATTTTAGTTTTGTAGTTAGTTAGTTTTGAAGTCTCGAAGAGGATAACTAGTTTAACTGTCGCCAATTTCAACTTAAAAAAAAAATTAACAAAGTATAAAATATTTTATATTTATAAGTAATGGTGCCCAAGGTACAGGCTGTGCCTAGTTTGGGACCAACGGTACCTCAATAATGTAATTTAGATGTTTAAATAAACGATTTTTATCATTTTTTATGTTTACAAGCGTGTTTAACCAATTATTTTATTTATTTATTTTCAGCCTTTGTTGTTCTGCTGCAGGGCAAAGGCCTCCCTTTCTCCTTTCCACTCCTTCTCTTTCTCTTTTCTTCTGTCTTGAGCTAGTGTGAACTAATCCCGTCTGCAGGCGTCAAGCTCGTCTCGTCATCTTCTCCTGGGTTTGCCTCGATGTCAACAGACGGTTTCTGGGACCCATATGGTGGTAGATTTGGCCCATGACTCGTTCGACATGCGGCAAACATGTACCGCCCAGCCTCACGATTTGTGTTTTGAAGCGCAGCACTGTGTTCCTAACCAAGAGTCATGATTATTGGTTATATGTATGGATTATTATTATAGTGTCCTTTATTTCATTAATATACTTAATGGAGGAGCGTATCTGTCTGTTTCGTTATTATCAAGCATATTTTAACTACTGTGGGCGTACTGTGGGTAGTGTTGGTTATTGCGCAATAGAAAAACCGTTTGCAGTTCAGATCAAATTATAATTTACGATCAAATTAATCACACTAGTAATTCACACACTGTAGGCACAAGACACAACTATTCCAAACGCGCGACCGTTTCTAAACGTGCTCACTGCTTGACCACCATCCATGAACTCTGCTCAGCTCCGGCCGGTCCGAGCGTTATGTAGAATCTGTCGTGGCGGTGGCGCGTGTGTTGGATCATTTAGCTCCCTTCAAAATGGTTGAGCTGAATGGTGCTAATCCATGCGTCATGTTCGTGAACGGGCGCCGTCAGTAGAGACTGGTCATCTCTTAGCTGCCATGGCTTATTTTAATATTTTAATTTTTGAATTGTTCTTTGTTTTTATATTTTTATTACGGATGCTTTTAACGTGCACGTCTTTCTACATTGTCCTCACATGTATAATTTCAACATTAATGATGTAACCAATATTTTGTAACAATTTTTTTATTTAAAAGAGTGTCCGTGGAGTTTCTTGCCCGTTCTTCTCCATAGGTACCTACTACGCTTTGGAATGGGCAACTAGCTTCATATTTCTGACTGACCGACTTCTTGACAATTCAAAAGTGCCTGTAAATGGTTTAATTGAAATAAATGCTTTGAGTTTGAGTTTGAGTTTGTCGAGCGCCGCTAGGTGGTGCTGGCGTCCCGATTAGTTAACTCATTCACGTATTTCCAACATACTTATTAATTACATTTTTAAATATTAGAATATAGAAAAATAGTAGGCCACCGGTATCGAGAACAAGTTATTGTTTTTAATAGCGGAGTGAGCGAGATATTTATAATATTGTTTTTATCTCCTGCACCTATTTTCAAACCAACAAAACGCTTCCATAACTTATCTCTATACAACAACTAGCCTTCGCATCAAACTATTGTATATTTATAGTGAATCCCATCCCATCCGGTTAAACCGTTTATTTTCAGTTGACACACATAACTCCGTGTTTCTTATCGCACACGTTAAAGCTGAAAGCTTTATGATGTTAGGACGAGAGAATAGTTGTATAAAGCAGAGTCATGTGTATGTAAAACTTGAATCTCAGCATGATATCTGGATTCTGGACGTAAAAATCCAGTGTTGACATTGGTTTTATAAATTCAAATTTTTACAACTTGACAAATAAGTTTTTTTTTTATTCGATCTAAGTTTAATATGAATTAATTATAGGTGCACAAACCATTCAGAATACATTTTGAATTATGGTGAATATCTCAACGAAATTCATTGCGTAAAAAATCATCAAAATCAATATTCATTAGTTCAGCAACGCTGTTTGGCAAGCCTTTCTCAAAAGCCTCTAATACTGACTACCACAAAAATTTAAATTATCACATTATAGGTAGGTACTTTAATACTTGAAACGAAATGTTTCACAATAAACTTAATTTTTTTAACTCTTTAGTTTCCTTACTCTGCTTTTAAGTACCGAGTGCAGTTTAAGTCCTTTGAGAATTCGTATTTTAATGAAAGTCTCGAGTGTCAATGGCACTGTGCCAACAATAGGTTATTTACTCTATCTTGTGTTTATAAAGCGTTTAAAATCAGAAGAGTTCTAATGGAAATAATTTACTTCATTATTTATCTTTTGTTTTAAGATTGAGATAGGCAGTTTATTTTTATTATGTACGACCCCTCTTGTAAGTGTACATTATACAAGTTTTATTTTATTTTATAGTTGTAAAAAAAAAGATAACTGTAATGTATCTCGTTGGTAGTTCTTAAGTAAATAAATACATACACTCCTCGTACATAATTGTATCACTATACTAGGTAACTGGATGAGCGACGAACTCCCTATAACCTACTGTGTACCCCAGGGTAGTATCATTGGACCGACCTTATTTCTCATCTATATTAATGACCTCTGTCGTCACGAACTTTCTAATGGATCCATCTTTACCTACGTAGATGATACTGCCTTAATATTCCACGGGAATTCCTGGGAGTCGACATTTAAATACGCACAACTAGTACTCGACATTGTTACTAACTGGTTGTCACACAACCTACTCACTCTAAACGTAGATAAATCTAAATATCTTACCTTTTCTCTGTCAAAAAAGAGTAAACCTTCAACATCCAATTTTTCTTTGATTGCACATTATATTGCATCACCTCAAACACCATGTAGCAGTCCTGTTCTAAGTCGCATAGATAGTGTAAGGTATTTGGGTGTTCAAATAGTCATCTCATTATCATTTTATAGCCATATAGACTTGCTTACCTCCCGACTGCGCAAATTAATATTTATTTTTAAGAATCTCCGCCATGTGGCCGACACACAGGTGCTTAGACAAGTATATCTAGCCCTCTGCCAGTCAATTGCACAGTTCTGTATAGTTGCCTGGGGTGGGGCAGCAAAAACACATTTGCTAAAACTGGAACGTGCTCAAAGAGCGATCCTTAAAGTAGGTTGGTCCTTTCCTTATCAATTTCCTACCACCGAACTTTATAAAACCTGTAAGGTCCTCTCTATTCGGAAATTGTTCATTCTTAACTTAATTCTAACAGTCCACTCCCGCAATGCCTATAATCCCGTAAAGTTCGAAGCCTTGAGACGGAAGCATACAGTATGTTCGTCCATTACTGTTCATTCAAAGCTAGCTCAACGATGCTTTTACTTCCTTGGTCCTTATGTATACAACAAAGTTAATACAATCTTACATAATGTACTCAATGGTTAAATATAAATGCAAAACTACTGTAACGAACTGGCTGATGGACATGGATTATGAAAGTACAGAAAGTATCATCCAAACCATTAAATAATTTTGTTCGTACTTCCCACTCATTTCTACTAATAAGCACAAATTCTCATATAGCACTTACATGCACATACACATAACACCCTCACACATTCACGCACTGCACCAGCAAAAAAATGGTCTGTCTATGTTTTAGTATATTTGGATCAAGGACATTCGGAACTCGCCGCAAACTACAATAAAGAGTTCCAAAGACCTGCTACTAACTAGTCTCTCAAACGGTAATTGAACCGGAATTGAACTTTAGTTCGAACGTCTAATTATTGTTGTGCATTAACCAAATTGTGTTGAACATTTAAAATTTATAGAAGGAAATGGGCGGGGCTTGGAAGGGTCGGATGTTCTGTGAGTACTGGCAAAGAGTAGAGCACTTTGCGTGGTCAAGCGTACGCTTGACCTTCAAAAATGTGCCTTACTGAAACTGCGTGCGCAGAGTAAGCGAAACGTAAATTCAAACGATATATAATTGAAAATACTCGTTTGGCACATAACATTAATCAACGGGTGATACCTATTGTGCTTGTCTCAAAAATGTACCAAAATTTTATAGGATACTTGTATTTTCAATACAAAAATCGTTTGAATCCTACGTTGCGTTTACGTAACAAGTTCCTGCTAGGGCCTCTGTTACTATGAGTAGCATTGGCTTTCATTTTTACAGTTATACAACATTCATTGCGTTATTTATCTTGTTGAGCAGACAAACGAGAAGGCTCAAAAATACGGACACTTCCAGCCAAAAGAAATATCTCAAATTATCGCTATAAATGAGAAAAAAAAATGTAATACTTCCGGTTTTAATCCTTACTGGAAAACACGTTTCGTCGTTCTAAAACTAAAATCTGCAGATTATACTAAATTATTATAGTCTTTTTACTCGAGCGGCCTGTGGGTTCGGTATACGCAACGTGCCTACAACGCCCTGCGTATTCAGTATAATAATGCTTTCAGAATGCTGTTGGGGTTGCCGCGGCATTGTAGTGCGTCGCAAATGTTCGCAAATGCGCGCGTTGACGGTTTCCACGCTATAGTGCGTAAGAAAGTGGCGTCATTGTTCCACAGACTGCGCGGTAGCACCAACACCATTTTGCAAATGATTGCATCCCGACATGACTGTCCCATACAGGCACACTGGGTGGGAATAGTTACAGGGAAATTGTAAATAAATATTTTATTAGATTATGTACCTACTAACATAGATCATAAGAAAGTTGTTACTAACACATTATATGGATTCTGTCCGAATTAAATGAATAATAATAATAATAATAGTACCCCTGAACGAAACCATTTTTTTAGTATGTTAGCCAGTAAGGATTAAAAATTATATTAGGTATAATTGTATATAGGTATATATTTTTTTTTAATAATTTTTGCGATATTTTTAGATACTTCTCTCTGCTGTCAGACGTGGGGTAATTGTCTATGGGAGATGAGACTTCTCCTTTTTCGAACATAAAGTAGTGGATTGATAGTGATATTGATTGTGATTGATAGTGAGATACGCAATTAGTGCGCTGGACGTTGGTGGGATGATGCGGTATCCAACTTTTTTTTAAAGATTTAAAAAATGGCCAAGCGTACATCATCCAGGCTCCCAATGTTTAGATGTTTAACAACTTTTTTTTCGGCTTGCAGTAGAGTTTTCTGTTAGTTGTGTGTTCTGAGTGCTAGCAGTGTCTGAATTTGACGGTCTGGTGACTATCGTATCCATTAGTTTGTTGTTGGCTTCCAGCCATAATCAGACATCGGACATTTTGTTAATACTTGTCTTTCATTCGCAATTTTTCACTCGAAATGAAAGATCTGAACACAAAATGAATCAAGAGTGAAAAATTACCGAGTATGTGCAAAGAGTAGGCAAATTGAAGGAATAAAGGAGCCCATAATATGTATTAGTGAACCGATCAAACAATGTTAGATTTCGCTACTCGGAATCTTTCACTAGCCTGCGGAATGATTGAAAAAAATATGAATGGAGCAGATGAACTTTCATTCCTATGTAGTTTTGTCGGTGTCGTGTGAACGTGGAATGAAAGAAATAAAAATGAACATTCGCTCGAGTGAATAGGCTGAGGCATTAAATACCGCTCGAATTTTGTCGATATAGGTGAAAATAAAGACATTTAACTTGTGACTTCGATACAAACCTTCTACATTTGTTTGTCTTTTGGTTTCAAGGCGAGTTTTATAGGTCACGATATCGAATAATTCTTGAAGGCGTACGCAAGCAATTTACAACTTTATTTGTTAATGAAGATAGTGCAGTATAGTGGTACTGTACCTTAATTAAAGGGCACAGTAGAATCATTGTAAGTGGCGTCAGAGTACTTGCATGATCTTTTCGAGGCTAGTTCTTTTACCTAAGTATCTGTTCTTGTCTTAAATGCGAACCAAGTTTTTCGCATTCATTGATACAAGTACCTAATAGTTGGTGGCTAAAAAGTATAAGACTATCAATAACGTTATTAGGTAAGCGCTATCAAATGACATAAACGGAGCGAAATAAGCAAAAAGTAGTTTTCATTTGAGCTATAAGATGTTCTTCAGAAAGATCAGGTGCGTAGTACTCGCAACCGGCGTGCGTGTATGAACGTAAACGAAGCAAAAGGAGTGTAAGGAACGTAGCAGGTGGAGTTCTGTAGTTTCTGCCTACCCCCATCGGAAGAAGGCGTGAGTTTATGTATGTACGTTGTTTTCATTTTCAAAAATTCACAATTGATTTTGTTAAAAATAAGGTAGCCAAATAAGGCAATTAGGGAAGCGCTATGGAATGCCATCAAATACGGAGCGAAATAAACTAAAAATAATTTACATTTTCAAAACTTCACAGTCGTTTTTGATAAAAATAAGGATGCCAAATACATATTATAGATATAACATGACATGATATAACACAACATCGTACCCAGAACATGACATGAGATAACATGGCATATTTCGACATGACATGACGTCTAGTGTCGAATCAGGCGTGATACACACTTGTTCGGGTAGGCCGACATTCAATTCGGCTGTTGACGTTGATCAACAAAACCGACCCGAAGCAACTACTACACATATTCGGCTTTCATTCGGGTAGTGCTGATCGGCAAACTCCGTTTGGTATATGAAGTCACTGTATAATTTTTGGGCCAGCTCGACACAATTCGAGCGAAGAACTGCGGCTTTTTCCCGAACATAAATATCTACATGTATTCGATTACTTTGTTATCATAAACAACTATTTTCAACCAGCCTGCAACGTGTTGTGAGATACTTCGGCCACATTGCTCGCAGAGGCACCAATAATAAGGAACGTCTAATGGTAACTGGAAAAATAGAGGCCGAATCCCAAAAAAGTGGTCGGATCTAATATTCGAGCAATTGACGATACCTATAAGCGCCGAACTCCACCAGGCCACTGATCGTAACAGATGGAAAAAGACCGTTAACAATTTGATACGGAGTCATGATTTTTAGTCGTGAGGCAGCGATTGAAGAGAAGAAATACTTCATCATAACTTTTAAAACACACACAACACACCTCCATTCAACCCTAAAGACTTCAGACGCGTCGGTCACATTAAATAAGCACACACGCGCAAATGTGTGACGTAGGTGTTAACCACATAAGTCCAAACTTTACACCATTTCGCTCAGTAACACGGTTTACGAAAGCAGCGTCAGTTTAAATATTAACTGAGAAACAGTGACAGTGTGCTCACTACTTATTAACAGACTTAGGTTATGTAAGGTAGCGTGCAGAAGGTTTGTTTGACGTGTAGCGAGAGAGAAACTATTTCTTCTTTTTAGGGTTCCGCAGTCAACAAGGAACCGGTATAGTTTCGCCATGTTCGTCTGTCTGTCGGTCTGTCCAGGGCTTAGCTCAGAGACTCTTAGTATTAGATAGCTATAATTTGGCATGGGTATACATATTAATCACGTCGACAAAGTGGTAAAATAAAATCATACCGGTACCTCTGCTATTGTGTGAAAACCATTTTTGGATTCAGGGAACCGTTTGCGTTTAATTAAGCTTTAAAGTGCTATTTTTTGTTAGAGTCAAGTGTCAAGTGCCAGTTAAATAGGTTGGATATGTGAAAAAAAATCTATAACGAAATTAAAAGGAAAACTATCACAGCTAAGTAGCTACAAGTTAACGAGTAATTATCGACCAACTTACAGTTAGTGCAGTTGCAAAAACATGTTCTGCCATACATTTTATATGAGAGAACATGAACGGAACACACACAACTTAACATTGTAGTTGAAAAACATGTACGGAATGTATGGGAGAACATGTTTTTCAAACTGCAAAATAAAGTTGGTCAATTATTACGCGTTAACCTGTAAAGCCTACTTAGCTGTGATAGTTTTCCCTTTAACTTTCTTTATATATACTACTGCTGTGAATTTCACAAATTCGAGTATAACCATTTAGCTGGCAGAGGGGGGGGGGGGACCAGACTCTAACAAAAAATTGGCCCTTTAAAGCTAATATTTCGCAAACGGATCCCTGAATTGAAAAATAGTTTTCAAATACCCACAATATTTTTGAACGACCTTTGCAACGACACTCTCGACACATCATGGGATAGACGAGAGAAAAAAAAACATCCCCACTTTGACGGAAAAAAAAAATTCTTGATTTTGTTTTACCACTTTGTCGGCGTGATTAATATGTATGTATACCCATGCCAAATTACAGCTTTCTAGTACTAACGGTCTCTGAGTTAAGCCACGGACAGACGGACAGACGGACAGGCAGACGGACATGGCGAAACTATAAGAGTTCCTTGTTTACTACGGAACCCTAAAAAGGATTACATACTTAATAATACCAATGAAATAGTATCTTGAATTCATGCAAGCCTACACTCGCGACAATCTAAGAAGTCAGATTTGACGTTTCGTACTCGTACGCGTAATAAAACGATATGCCTCGAGAATCAGTTTTAAGCAATGTAGACAAATCGTCGATTACAAACTCCCTAAGTATGATAAATCGATATATCTCGAGAATCGATATCTCTCGAGAATCGGTTTTTAAAGCAACAGATGTTTTTCCATCTCTACACAAAGGATTTTTATAGCTGTCAAATCGAACTTCTTAGATTGTCGCGAGTTTAGTACGTTTTGTTAGGTTACTGCTCAGAACTCTTGCGCAACGTGGCGTGAACAGAATACCGTTTTCACATGTAAATTGCACCCGTGCGAAGCCGGGGCGGGGCACTAGTACTCTGATAAAATACTGTTCAGTCAGCAAGATGGTATTGGGACTGACTTCAATGGATACGCCACACGAACATTTTAAGTACTATTTCTATGCATATGCTTTTATGTCTACTAGAGACGGCATCGTCCGACGTCGTAACCGTCGAATTCAAATAATGCCGAATGAAAGTGTTGGTTATGTATTGTATTAGTAGAACTCGTTTTAAAACCTGACTTTTAAACTGATATTTCAAGTAACACTACTTACGGTCATTGATTTCATTTCATGAAAATTCATTCGTATTTTTTTTTATTTTTTGACGTTTTTTATATTAAGCACTTCCTGTCTAAATCTAAATTAAATTTGTGATGAGAAATAAATAAATAAATAATTATTAATTATTATTGACACCAATTATTTTTTTCATTTTTATCATTTTTCGATATCGAAACCGCGGGAGGCCTGTGCCCAGCAGTGGACGGCTTTCGGCTGAAATGATGATAGTGATGATATTGAAACCTGCCCTGGAGTTTTGCTAACTAAGCCCACGTTCGCACGGACGTAAAAATATCGCGGTGGGATTTATCGCGCACTGGATTTTTAACTCTCGGTGTTGAGTCGAGCGTTGAAAATCCAACGCATTGGGACGCACTCTCGTCCCAGCGCGTTGAAAAAACACACTATTGGATTCTCAACTCTCGGCGCTGACCAGAGCGTTGAAAATCCAGTGCACGAAAAAAAGTCGCCGCGATTTTATATAATATGCTATTTATGTCGCCAATAAACATTACTGTGTTCTGTTTTCACCCGAATGAGTGCCGGTAAAAATAAAACTGAACTGACACACGATATCTTGTTCAAAGTGGCGCTTCTACAGATTTATTTTAGGGTATGCAAACTACATGATTACTATACGAGGACAACATCATACTGGAGTGATTTGTTAATATATAATGGCATATAGTGCGAGATTTCAAGAAGTTGTGAATTTTCACATAAACTTTAGAATAAATTGAAAAGAAAATCATACTTTTTTATTTTTGTTATTTCGAATTGGCAAACGTAGGACGCCCTGGCTTGGTGGAGTGACGATCTTCAACCAGTGCCTGGTAGCAGTTGGACGAGAGTAACCCAAGATCTAGTAACATAACCGTTTAACCCCTTCGGTAAGACCACCTGTCTAATACCTAGAGGTCCCGGATTCGATTCCCAGCGGGGGGCCAGCCAATGGGGTCCGTGGGGTCGCGATTCCCACCAGGCAAGATCGGAAGATTCTTCCTTTTCAATGAAGAAGTGGTACACCTTCGACATGCACGCGAACGAAGTCGCACGCACTGCTACTCTAAACTAATCATCATCAATATCATTTCAGTCGAAAGACGTCCACTGCTGGACATAGGCCTCCCTCAAGCACCGCCACTTCGACCGATTCTGTGCCTCCCGCATCCAGCGGATTTCTGCGGCTTTTGCAAGATCATCGGTCCATCTTCTAAACTAATATTATATTATATATTATAAAGATAATTGTTTTTTATGTGTTTGTTTGTTACGCTTTCACGGTAAAACGGCTTGAACGGATTTAGATGAAATTTGGCACATGGGTAGATCGTGACCTGGGTTAGGACATAGGATATTTTTTATTCCGCTATTCCCACGGGGTCGAGACTTGGTGAAACCGCGGGGCGCTGCTAGTACTAAATAAAACTGATTTAGTGTTTGTCTAAAAAACAAGAAATAAAACATTTTATTTGATTTGATTTAATTGTTTATATTTTGTTCTATCATTTCGTCTTTCTCTTACTTTCTCCGTTTCAACACTTTTAACTCTACTATCTTATAAAGGCTTACTTAAAGTCACCGAAAATCCCCACCAAAAACCGGGAATCCCGGTTCTTTAGCCAGAAGGTCCCAAAAATCATTAATTCTGCATTCCCTACTATAGCAGTCCTCTGGTGGACATAAGTATTAGTAGTGTTAGTTTCGGATTTGGTCATCCATGCACTGTCCGAAAATTCAATTCTGTATCTAATTATTATTATTATTCATTTTTAATTGGATATCTAGTATTTTTCCAATATTTATAGTATTTTTCTTGATTGCAATTTTTAATATAAATTATTAATGAATAGAATTGTATTTAATTTTAATTTTATTAATTGCATTGTACTCTAAATTTAAATTATGAAACTATTTTTAGTATTTTTATATTATTGCTAACTACTAAATGTGTACTGCCTACTATAATATGTATAACAAAAATGTAAAATCTGAATATTTACACGGCTGAAAAGCCGAATATAGTGAAACCTATAAGGTCTTAAGAACTTATATTAGCTACCTCTATTCTTGAAAATAAATATATCATTCATTCATTCAATGAATAGAAAACAAATACTAGACAATTTTGCGCTTTTATAATTTCTAACGTGACGATATTATCGTGGACGTCCTCGTTCACGTCACGGTATCACGTTATCATAAGGAAGTAATAGTAAAAGTAATTTTTTATTTTTTTATATGTCGTGTAAAAGTGATTACAATATCCTATTTACAGAATAAACAATTTCATTTCATAATCCATACATTTTATAGACGTGGACAGGGACGCCCACGATAATATCGGGACATTAGAAATTATGAAAGCGCATAATCTGCTCTGTCCATTTTATGTGTTAAGCATTTAAAACATTAATTTTATTATCACACTGTTACAAACACAACACTACAAATGTCGGATAATGGATATTGCAGTATATGTCATTAGTGATCATTTAACGGCTTATCCATAAGCACGATTTTCGGTCACAGCAGTTTGGATGTTATAACTGCCTCTGTGGTCTAGTGGTTAGACCACCTGTCTCAGACCAAGAGGTCCCGGGTTCGATTCTCAGTCGGGGCAATTTTTTTTGCTCAGTTTGGTTTGTGGTAGGGCTTGTTCTAAGTGTGTCTGGCTAGCTACCACCATCTTATCTAAGTCCATCGCCATGACAATGTTATCAGCATTGTTGTGTTTCGGCAGTTAGAGGTAAGATAGCCAGTTCCTCCGTGGTTGAAGATTTCGGGTTAGAACGCTTCCACCTTCGGCTTGATCATCATTTACTATCAGGAGAGACAAAAGCCAAGATTATTAAAGCAGATTATTAAAAAAAATGCTGCAACATCATCATCTTACCGCATGCATTCATAAGTGCTTATTTATTGAGTACCAAAACTTTATCAATCAATCAATCTTTATTTGTGAACATAGGTATACATAAAAGGTCTTAAGACGCAGATATATGCCAGTGACCTTGAGTGGTTAGCTTGCATGTTCTGTACTGAGCTCACGCAACGCGTCGTACGTCCAGCCAGTAATAGGACTCGCCCATCAAGGAGCGCTGTCCTAAATTAGACGCATTATTAATTTATTATACTAAAAACAAAAGGTATTTTAACAAAAAACGTATACTAAAAGATCAATAATTAAATTATCTTTAAAATGGTGAAGGTTTCAGAAAAATACGCTTGATAGATTTTGCGTGATCCTTAGTTTTGTATCCGCGTTAGACATAACTTTACAAATTAATTTCACTATGTAATATAAACATAATCTAAAATATTCACAGATTAAGTTATTAAGAAAATGCTCTAATTTGACACATAATTTTTCCAAATCATTAACCTTACTCGTTTAGACGGGATCATCAGTGCAAAATCATTAAAAGTCGGTTATCGTCGCCTTAAATATACATATTATTGTAGTAGAGCTCTATGTTCTACCAATGAAATTAGTGTACAAACAGTAATTTTTGAATTATATAATAAAAAAAAAAGAGATTTAACAGTAATTAAAAATGAAGTTAAGTTAAATAAATGTCAATTAAATTACATTTTACATGCATGTCAAACGAAGATAATATTATAGGAATTGTATCATAATTTTTCATTATAAAATCTTCAATAGAGTAATACGTCTTATCAATTAGGAGCAGTGGACATTTTCTTCACTTCTTATAGATTTTTGGTAATTTATTATATAAGAGAGAATAATAAGATATTAAAATAGATTGTTTTTTTTTTAACACAGCGTTCAGTACGTCTAACCAAAGATATCCAAGCAAAAAAAAACACTGATTAAAGTGATTTTATTTTGACCTAAAATAATAAATGGCATTGGGTAACCAACATTTTTAGTGTATTTTCGTTAGCTGATTTATATATATTTATTTATTTATTTTATTATTTATGTACACACAGAAAAATAGATACAGATAAGACATAATCATAATTATGAGTATTATGAGTATTGTAAGTATCTAATGCGTTTTTCTTATTATTTTTTTACCATTGTCCTTATTTTGGTGGTCTGAATGATTTATCTATCTATTTTAATGGGACCTTAGATATCCTTGGAGCCATTGCAAAAATACTGTTTCTAAATAGTGCAGTTTTAGACCCAGCTGTTTAATTTCACATATTATAAATGTTGCATTCTGAGTAAGAAGCCTCGCCAAGCGAGTTGTTATAAACAGACAAGCCATATTGTGCCCTATGGGATGCCAATTTTCCATCGGTAACTTCTCAAAAGCCTTAGGGGATGAAATTCCAAAAAAACAACCAAATGCAAGTCAGACTCACACACGTACCGGACCGTATTAAGACCCTTATATGTATCCCCTTTAATTATTAACTTTATTTATTTATTATTATTTGTTGTTATAGCCGCAATAGAAATACACAACCTGTGAAAATTTCAACTGTCTACCCATTGCGGTTCATGAGATACAGCTCGCTGACAGACAGACAGACTGACGGACACAGGCAATAGGGTTCCGTTTGGTGCCATTCGGGTACGGAACCATAAAAACGATGATACAACTAACTTTTACAAAAGTCTAAAGTACCAAGTTTCTTACTTCAAAAATGATGAGCTTCCATACAAACTTTGATCCCCTATTTAACCCCTATAAGGCATGAATTTTCTTATGTTATGGCTTACTTTCGTTATATAAGGATTTTTTATGCAAAGTGTAATGCCGATAGCACATCTCCACCGCGAAACCATAGCAGCGAAACAGCAGTAGTTCAATTCAACTGACTCACGTCATGTTCCGCTACTCGCATCTGATTTGACTTGCGGAACATGACGCGAGCCAGTTGAATTAAACTGCGGTTTCGCTGCTATGGTTTCGTGGCGGAGGTGTGCTACCGGCATCATGTTTGTAGACTCAGCGGGTTTGTGCTGTGTGTTGTCTGTGACTGAATGAATGGATTAAAGATTTTTATTACGGAGCGTCCAAGATTGGCGATGCTTAGATAAAAGTCCGACGCAACATGAGCAGCCAGCCACGGTATTACCCTATTGGCTGACCAATGAGGACGTTTTTGGCTGCCTGGAGTGGAGAAGAGCAGAGGGGAGACACCGCTCCTCTTCTCGTTTCTCCGCTCGTGTCCACAGACATACGGTCGAGCTATTTCTTTCATAATCAGCTTCATATTACCAATATGGTTCTGGTTCTGTTACCATTGGTTGTGTCGTGTTCGAGGGGCTCGTGGCTAGATAATAACAGCCGCACGGGTCAATCTTCAAAGTTAAGCAACGCTTGCCGAGGTAGGTCCGCGGATGGGTGACCATCCATTACATACCGAATGCCCTCCATGCCTCGGAAAGCATGTTAAGCCATTAATCCCGGCTTTCTTTTGTAGATCTTTGACAGTCGTTATAGGTAGTCAGAAACCCAAAAGTATGACAACCAATCTTACAAGGGGTATTTTTTTATTTGATTCAAATTGATTATTGGTAAATTACAGTTCATGAGATACAGCTCGCTGACAGACAGACGGACAGCGCAGGCTTAGTAATAGTGTTGCACCCTTCGGGTACGCTACCCTATTATGTCAAAACAATTCCACTTTATAACTCCACAAAACATCAAGTTAAACTAAGATACTTTTAACCCTAACATGGCACAGTTCGCGTGTACCCCGCGACTTAACAACGCAACATTTCGTTGCGAAAGTGGCACTTACCAACTAACTTTATAATTCTGGCATACTTGAAGAGTAATGAAGGTAAAACGCATAAGTTTCTTGTGTAGAAGTACGGCAACAGCGAAAATGTTACATTATTTGTAAGACTTGTTGGAACATGAATTGAAACATGTTTTGATAATATTATTACAATCGTTGAGATAGTTGTAGAACGCGGCGTTAGCGCAGCATATACGTCTGACAAACGCCAGCAAAAGATAAATGAAACAGTTCGTTCTAGAACCCAAAATAATTCCTTTATTAATATTATTAGTGTGCAAGGTTTTTTTGTGATATTATTTTGACATAAAAAAGACTTTTGTCGTTCGTACGATCAGTCCATTTAGTGGAAGAAATGAGAAAAGTTGAACTTACAACTTTTGGGTAGTTCTATCGCTTGTACTACTTGAAAACTACCAACAATTTTTGCAGCGCTCGGCCGCTATAGTAACGCTTACCTACAAAAAAGAGCGGTAAACAGATGTGTGCATCGTGTGCACGAGATTATGTTTTCAAAGTAGTTAGATATGCGTGACCGCGATGGTACGTGTACCCACCCATAGGTGCATACAAATGGAGTGACCCATTCACCCAACCACAACATAAAACATAGTTAGAATGAAAATAAATTGTGAAACACCCTTTGTCGATCCATTCCCAAGTCTTTTCATCCATTTAATTTTACCAAAAAAGGTTGTATACAAGCCCAAACTGCAAGCTGTATCTGTAATTATTCAGTGCAAATAAAGCGCGGCATGCAGCTTACGATGCAACAGTACTAACGCGTTGCTGCGACAGAATTCAATAGGCCAAATTGCGGAGAGGACAGCGCACGCCGAATGGCTAAGTCGACGTGTGTCTAAGTTATAAGCTATTGCGTAGAATGGGTGGATTTGTAAAGTCTTCTTGTTCTCTTGTCACGTTATTGTGTCACGACCACAGGAGAAGAGGGTAAGTAAGCAAAGTTCATTGTTCATTTTGAAATTTTCGGTTGTCCTAAAAAAATAGCTACCATAGACAATTTTATTTTATCAAACGTAATTAAAACATAATTTTTACCATATTATCATTTATTTTTTAAATCCGTGACCGCGGCAAATGACCGTGCGCTATAATTCTTTAAGTACAGGTTGTTTCAGGTACTATTTTATGTTCGCACCGCACTTTTTTGTGTTCGTTGATCTGTTATTTTAAAGTGTGTCATAGCCAATAGTGTCAAAACAATATCTTGATTTCTTCCTTTTTTATTTGTTTGTATATTGGCACCTTGCAGCAATTTCCTAACAGCTAATTAGTCATTATTTAATCATGTTTTGTATGTTGTGCTGTTTTTTGTGTGCACTAAATAAACGATTTATCGATCTATCTGTCTATTTTAGAAAATTGAAAATAAATAAATAACAACGTATGGGATGCAACCTGTGTCGACACCCTCGCGCTCTTCATTTCTTCAAACCTCAAACGGCGCAAATATAACAACCTTATTGGTAGCTATATTTTCGAGCCGTTTGGGGTTGAAACACTAGGGCCGTGGGGTCCGAGTGCTCATCGACTATTTCGGGACATCACCAAGCGGTTGGTCGAATCTTCACGTGACCAGAGGGCTGGCCAATTATTAGGTCAAAGAATCAGCATTCCCATCCAACGTTGCAATGCTGCCAGCCTTTTGGGCACTTTTCCCACCGACAGCGTTGTGGACGAATTTTTTGATGCCCAATGAGCTGTTCCTTTATTTTTTATATTAAATTTTTTCCTCTGTATACTTGTACATAATTTATATATTTTAGTGTTAGATGTATATTATATTTCATGATAAATGAAATAAAAGAAAATGATAAATGTAAAAAAAAATACGTTTAATGAAATTAAAATATCAGTATAGAATGAAAACGCGGAACCGTTTGTGATTAAAGCGGCACGGTGTACATTGTTCCCTTATTTTAATTTTTTTGTCAAGGTAGGTACTTTATAAACACCGTTAAGCATATATTTATTTAATTATTTAAATAAATATATAAATATATCCTTAACGGTGCCCCTTCCATGTGCAGATGGTGACCACCGGGGTGGTTTTAGTGAGGTAGGAATTCCACACTCCCCGGTCTTATCCCCAAAGATCGAGGGCCTTTGGAAGGTTTCCCCACGAAAAAAAAAAGGTACTTTATATGTTACACCGGCTGTCACTGAAAACTAGCGCAGTGACTCGCTTTCACACCGTCAGTCGTAGCATTATGCTGAGCGATGGCCTTCTGCGCGAATGTGACGAATATTTTCCTCGTGTTTGTTTTATTTTGAATGCATCAGTAAATGCCCATAAACATAATATTTTCTTTCACATGCTGTTTCTTGAACCGGTCACCATATTATTTCCCAGCTATCGCTTGTCCCTCGTCTCTTCTACCCAACCGTACACAGGAAGACTGTAAGCTGTGGGAGGGGGGGCAGGAAATTACGCGGGGCGAGAGGGGGGCGCGAATCAACGTAACCACCCTGTTTATTGTAACTCCAGACTTCACTCTGTACAGGGCTATAAGAATACGAGAGACCACTAGACCAGAATTGGTGTTAGTTTTGAAGCTGTTTGTATGTAGGTACTAGGCTAGCAGGAATTCAAAGGAGGTGAATTAAAAGAGTATCTGATTCTGCAAGTGGTGATACGTCTGGCGCACCTTGGCCAGACAGCCTCGATAACAATATCAACCTTGATAACTGACTAATACGTCGTAGGTACTAGGAAGGTAGGTCCAGCACCTTAGCAGACCAGCTATTAGAACTGTTGAATGCAGCTTCTGGTTGCTTGCTTACTAGTGAGAGCCATTATGACTAAAATGAGGTTTTAGCCCAATGGGTCGGTAGGTCGATTCATTGATTTACGTGTTTTCTCTCGGTTCAATTTCAAGTAAAGACCCTCACATCATCATTTCAGCCGAAAGACGTCCACTGCAAGACATAGGCCTCCCCGAAGCACCGCCACTTCGACCGGTTCTGTGCTTCCCGAATCCAGCGGATTCCTGATTCCTCAAGATCATCGGTCCAGCTTTTGGGAGGCCCTCCAACGTTTCGTCTTCGGGTACGCTGTTGCCACTCCAAAAGGCCCTAACGACCTTTAAAAACCACAGTTCCAACCAGATTTATTACAAGACCCATAAACTTTAATAAACCACATTTCTCCGTAAGTATTTAGCAGTCTGCCATTAAAGTCATATTTACGTTGATTGCAAGCCTCGGTCACAGTTTAAATAAGTAACAGTATTATATCTCGGTAGTGACCATGAAATAATTACCTACGGCCGCTCGGTAGATAAACTTTCCGCGTCCATGCGTAACTAACGCGTACTCGATACTGTTGCGTACTGATATACACAGATTTCAAAGCGCGTCGTGGCCGTTTTCTATGTAGATATAACACTGTTACTTATTTATACTGTGCCTCGGCTTTAAAATCATAAAGTCCCATTGTCTCACAGATTAGTTTCATAGTTATTTCAACTTGTTCTTGTTGTAATTAATTCTTTGCTCTGCCTCTTTCCTTCTGTCTTCTTAGTTTCCAAGTTGTATTGTAGTTAAAGCCTGCTTCGCTATTACTTTTCTTGGAGTTTTTATTTGTGTTTTAGTATTGCATTCACAGGTAAGGTAACCAATACTTAACATAATATAGAGGTATGAGGGTCACAGGGACTAAAGTTCACTTAACCTCCATAAAAAAGGGGGGATCCTCCGACCAAATGGGTATTGTGCCTGGTGGGTTACAGCCCGACAATTGTTGTCGGGACGTTGTATACATGCCAGTCGCACGGTAAACTCTATTTGCACGATGCAGGATTTTACGTGGCGTCAGTGTGGTGCGTAGTTCACATGCGGCGATGTAGATGCCGCCACACCACTTCCCTTCGGGTACCGGAGGTTGATAGTGGGATGAGTCATGTATTTTGCGATGCTTGCCAGAGCTAGTTGAGGTTCCAGTGAGTCAGAACCGGGTGCCGCATAGTTCACGGTGAGGCAGAACTGTCTGCGAAGATTCCCCAGTGAGTCAGAGTGGCGCTGCGTTATGCTCGAGTGAGTCGGATGTGCTACAGTGCCGGTTTGAAGCTGACTACTGACGTCGACCAGGAGAGGTATTAACAGCTCTTCTTGTTGACCGGCCGAAAGTGCAATGTGCTGTACCCAGGTTGCTGATTAGGCTGACGGTGATTACCAGGTATGCGCGTCCGCTGCATGCTGGTGGTCAGGATACGCGTTGAAGCCGTGGGTGCTGGCTGGACGTGTGCCTCGCCGCTCGAAAGCTTGAAGAAGTGATGATGATGACGTCATTCTGAACTAGCTGCTCGAATGCTGCGCTAATGTCCATATTCGGGGTCACCAGTACAGAAGTATGAGGAATATGGTGTAAAGTTCACTTAGCCTCCATAAAAAAAGGGAGGATCCTCCGACCAGATGGGTGTTGTGCCTGGTGGGCTACTGCCCGACGATTGTTGTCGGGAATATGCCAGTCGCGCGGTAAACTCTGCTTGCGCGATGCAGGATTTTGCGTGACCTTACATGCCGCCACAATAACATCACGAATGGTTGGGTACAGATGTATCTATAGTACACCCACATTTCATCAGTTATGTTTGAATCATTTAAGATTGAATTTTGATTGAATATCTAATAATTAAAATAAATAAAATACACAGTCTTCAATATCAGAAAAATATTTATTAATTAAATCTTCAAATTACATCGATTACTTTTTGAACCATGTTGTAGGATCATATAAATAGAAGCCTCCAGCCGCATGTAGGATTCCAGACACTCTTCGGAAGTTCTTTTGAGCATCGCCAGCTATACAACCGCCGTCACATTTGCAGCCAAATATATTGCATCCACCTTTACCACAAAATAATCCGTCGGGTTCTTCCCCATCGCCACAAACTTTGGCTATACAGCGAGTAGGCATAGGTGATATCATAGACACCGATTTTACCACTCGACGGGTTTCACTATCCATGTAGATATGTTCTTTGTATGGGTAACAACTATTAACGGAACCCCAGAACATAGCTGTTCTGCCGCAGCATTCAGAATGGACTCCGAACACAGCGAATACAAGTACAAACGCCAAAGTTATAGCAATGTTCATGTTGAAGAACTTGATTTCAAAATGATGCGGTCTAGCCGAGTGGCATTGCTTTTATAGTACGCCTGTAGTTAGGCACCTACTTACTATTAACCGACTTGATAACAGGAAAATGGGTGAACATTTTGACCTCAGGAAAGGAACAGAGCCTAACAACGTTTTTTTTTTTTTTACCGACTACGTCGACGCCAAAAGGCTACTGCTGAGCATGAGGTCCTGGGTTCGATACCCAGGTCGGGCAAAGTTTTATTGGGTTTTACCACCAGGAATTTCTCAGTAGTAGCCCGGAGTCTGGATTTGTGCCCGGTTCATGGCAATAAGCTTGCCTCTGATGACATAGGACTTAAACATAGCTGGCAAAATGTGGGTGTAAAATATGGTACGACACCTGTGTCTATTCCTTCGGAGATTACAGACGTTATGTTAGGTAAAAAAGGAAGTAAAAACTTAAAAACACCAACTGAAAAGATACTATCGATTTTTTTCGGTTTTCATATAGCCAGAGTCGCACGTAATCTGTACGAAGTATGTCTTATTTACATGACTTAGTAATGAAGTGTGACTTCGGCTATGCGAAAACCGAAAAATATCGATATCGATGTCTTGTTTATATCATTTTAGCTGGCGTTTTTATCGTAGTTGGGTTTTAGTTTATTAGAAATACTCGTAGGTCTGCTCTTGACCTCGATCTCGCTTGATGAAAAGCGATGCATGAGGTCTACGATGCAGATGGAACAAGCGAGCCCAGAAGATGCCTGTTCACTCTTGCTTTGAAGGCAAACTCAGGCTTAATCATCACTACAACTTTCAAGTTAGTATTGGCCTTAAATGTCATGATTTCATTTAATGGTCATTCAATAGGATAATTTGAGCTTGGAGAGTCGTATTAACGATTAAATGACCTGTAACAACATATTTGTAACGGTCGCGAAACACATTTCGATCAACATACAAACTGACACATACAAACATGCATAAGCTCACGCCTTTTTTCTATGGGAGTAGGCAGAAACTACAGAAAGCCAACAGCTACTATCCTACATGCTCCTTTAGCTTCGCTTTCACCTTATTAAGATAATCTCAGTCAGATCGCTGTGCGTCTATGTGTGCACGCGCCTGTTCGCGGTATAGCTTGCTATACCAACTCCGATAGTTGATAAGCAACCACATACACACATCGGAGGAGAACAATAGATTAGGTAAAGCTTGTCCACTCTGAAATGACGCGCTCTGCTACCGCATTATCATATGCGTAAATGCGGTAGTGTTGCACGTCATTTCAGAGTGGACATACTTTACCTGTTCTATTGTTCTCTTCCGATGTGTGTATGTGGTTTCTTATCAACTTACGGCGTTGGTATAGTTACATGAATGACTAATGCCGATTCTAGGAACATTATTGAAGGAAAAAACACATGTTTTGTCTTGTGACACATTATTCCCGGTTGCAGAATAGGCAAGTACTTCCATGGTTCTAATAGTTCTATAAGGGATCTCATCATCGTGCGTTCACATTTCCGAAGATACCGCATACCTCGTTTCTTTGGAAAGCTGTATGACGGGTATGAAGTGTGTATGTATCGCAGCCATCTGGTTAAATTAGCCAGCTAATTGGACGCCTAGGCCGTTCATTAAACGCCGGGTTCCATTTAAATAGCTGAAGGGTAACTAGCCAAGTCATTGAGCACAACGTTTAACCAGATGGCTGAATGCCGTATATTCATTTAGTTAAACAGGGTGAAATAGGTTAGGTTAAGCTAGAACTGTGACAAATCGCGCGCGAGCCGAGCGAGCGCTATTTCTGAGAAGTTCGCAGAAATTGTTTCACCATTTGAATCACTTGGCTTAGTCTTGGTCAGTTATCTCCAAAGGACTAACTTTCAATACGCCAAGTTGTTAAACGGTGAATGATTCTAGTTCAAGAGCGGCCTAGGCATCCATTTGGCGTTTGATGAACGGCCTAGGCGTCCAATTAGCTGGCTAATTTAACCAGATGGCTGTGACATATGGATTGACAATTCACTGGGCCGACGAGGTATTCTTATATAAGTTAATCTGACGTGATTGAAGTGGTTTAATAATGTATGACTTGTTATATCACCGTAGCAGTCCGGAAATCATCTTTTAGCATAATTATCAGCCTATAATGTTCCCCTTGCTGGGACGCAGACCTCGTCTCTTCGAGAGAAAGTGGTTGTCTACTACAGCACAGTACGGGTTGGTAGTGTCTTCGAACTTTTGATTCTAGGACATGCCGGTTGCCTCATGTTGTTTTCCACCATCGTTTTGAGAGCAGTGGTGATGAAATTACCACACCACAGACTACCAGCAGTATTGTCCCTCCTTCTCCCTTTAAATTTACCAAAGGTTGTCTTTGTGACACAATGGGCGGTCTTTTCGCTGAAGGTGTTCTTCCTTCAGCGACAAGACCGCCCATTGTGTCACCCTATGTAAACGTTCTACATTTATATCTGTAATTCATATGTTGTATATTAAAAGAGTATTTTTTTTTTAAACCATGCAAATTCAAACAAAATAAAATACCAATACAGCTAACAAACTAACATCAGTTCCAGTTACAAGCAAACAAAAAACTACAACACCGTCACTAAAACAATTTGTTTATTATCCAAACAATGTCAGTTTTTAAAGCTTCAGGGCACAATGAATTCCCATAACTGCATGTAGACAAAAGAACCCTTGATAAATTTCACAGTACAACTGTAAAACAGTAACTCAACTGAGCTCGTTTGAATACAAATTGGAAAATCTTCCCACTATCAAAAGTTGTGACAATATTATACAGTTCAACAAAAATTAATTCAATTTGATTGAAAGGCTGAAATATTTGTCCAACATGATTAACTTTGGTGTCAAATGAACAGATTATGTTTGAAACTACATACACTGCACTCCAAAATGTAAATCGTTGACTCGTGCCCAACATAAATGGGACTGGGTAGGACATGTCTGCCGCATGCTGATCGAGATTTGGGGTCGTAAAACCCAGGATTGGTGCCCTAAAACAGTGACAAGTGACCGTGGCAGATAGCGAAAGAGATGGCGGAACGACCTGGGTGTTTACCTTAAGAATCGGAAAGAAATAGCACAGAATCGTGACCGATGGAAGGCAAGAAGGGAGGTTTTGGGCTTTGTCTAGCAATGGGACAAATCAGGCTGGTAATAATAATGATAAACTTTCATGTTTACACGATTTAATTTGGTTATTTCATCCAAATTTAAAGACTTGTGTGAACCTCGTGTGTGTTGCCGAAAGAAATTATGCTATTATATTCACGGCATTCCAAATTCAAATTCAAAGAGTCATTTATTCAAATAAGGCTGAGAATCAGCACTTTTCGAACGTCAAAATTACATAAGACTGAAACTCAATTGTCAATTTGGACATTTGTTGGTAGTTGTTCTACTGTATATTACCACGTACTGCAACATATTCGCTATTTTATAGTTGAAATATGACACAAGTGAGGTACGAAGAGCTTGCCTAATTGGAGTGTTCTGGAGTACTGGAGTACCATATGTGGTGAAAGATATCTATACTGTATCGCGTAGTGGTATAAAGTTTAAAATCTACATTCAATTATTTTTAACGTCTGCGATGGTTCTCAATCTGAAGTTTTGTAAAATTGAGCGATCTTTGAGACACCTAATTTTGATTAATTAAATAAATTATGGTCTGAGATACATGCTGCTGCAAAGTACTAGGGTTTCATAATGTCGTGGAAGAAGCTGTATCGTCTAGTATAAAGTTGTGACTTGCAATTTGATATCTACTGTCGATTGTTTTAAAAGTTTACAATGGTTTGGAAAATTTCTATGAGCTGCACTTGTTTTTGTGGCTTATCAAGAATTCATGCATAATACTTACAGCAGTGACTCAAAATCTCATCAAAATGTACATTTAAACACCACGTAGGCACGTATACTCCTACGACCGACTTGAAACAATTCGCTTATAAGAGCAGGCGCACCTCTAATAGGAATTAGGTAGGCCAGTCCGTCTGCCTCTAATTGGAACACGGAACACCTCTATCCCGAGTGTCGAATGCACGAGTCTGTGACATACGGGCTTGAATATTAAACAACCGAAATTCTGGCTTGTTTATGGTGGGTCGGATTTTTTTATAGGTTATGATGGGCTACAAAATCTCTACTCCTGGACAACGGGGTGGTTTCCGCAACTCCTCGTCAAAGCGCGTATTTTGCGTACGGTAAATGACCCATGGCCAGTTATAGCTGCTGTAACCGTACGCAGCTGCTGTTTAGTTAATCGGAGAACCTGTTTCGTGAGGCGGCCATCGATTGAAGGGCCTCCTTAGCCTGCCTGCACTCGCCTTGGTCCGACCAAAGTTTGTGATGCTGATCCCTAGTTCGTTTCGTTACCAGAGTGCGTAGGTAACCGACGACGAGTGGCACGATAGGTTCGGGCCCCACTGGTGCCATGCACGACCCCCTTCTGGCAAGTTAGTCGGTTGCATCGTTCCGCAGCGACCCCCTGTGTCCATTGAATGGTTATATTATTGAGGTCATCCACCTGGTTACGGCGCTGGTGGCACTCGTATATCAGCCCATAGTCCACAGTGTGACTGTTCAGCGCTTGCAGAACAGCCATGCTGTCTGAGAGTATACATGTCGAGTAAAAATAGTGTATTATAAGACGGTTCCGTGTCCCAAATGCCATTGTGCTACTATCTAGAGGTTATAACGCCACTTAAAGCACCAGCAGCATAGTGGCCTTTTTCCTAAAGAACATCACCAATGTTCTTTAGAAAAGTCAGGTGCATAGTACTCGCAACGGGCGTGCGTGTATGACCAGCTATCTAATTACGCAACACATTTTGGTAAACGATTACGACAAATTTATTTCATGTTGACAGTTCAACAACATTCATTGCGGTATTTACGTTGTTGAGCAGATTTTTTTTCGAACTTATGTAGCAATGGTTTAGCAATTTGTTTCAAAACGATTCAAATTCCGATTGATCGTGTATTACGTAATTAGGTTACAGAATTACAGATGTATGAACATAAACGAAGCAAAAGGAGTTTGTAAAGATCGTAGCAGGTTGCGATCGGTAGTTTCTGCCTACCCCCATCGGAAGAAGGCGTAAGTTTATGTATGTACGTACTTAAAGCAATATTTACATTCTAGATGTTGCTTTAAGTTACGTCTAAAAAGTTTCAAGTCTCCGTATCCCTGTTTTGAACCAACTTCGGCTGTTTCCGTGCAAATTAAGTTGGTATTTATGTTTTGCCTTAATTTATCATTTCTTAACTAGGAACTGTTGACTAGAATGACGTTAGTGCAAGCAGGCACTAGTCTTGTGTAACTACGTTTCAAGACCCATCACATCGTCGTTATCTATGAAATTTGTAAATCCAACTACATTGAACTAACATTATTGCTGTGAAATGATTTTTATTTTTGGTGTCAACGATCGCTGTTTACGGCAAAGCGCAATGTACCTAAAGTATTTAACATTGTCCTTTTTTTTGGGTGGGAATTTATCAAATAACTTCTCCCGCTCTGGGCGGAGCGGTAGGACGTGTCAGACTCTTACTGACTAAAACCCACCCTTATTCCTTCAGTTGCCTGTACGTTGCCAGGGGCCACGGTATCCCTTTTAGACTTTCCCGCATATTGTCCTTTTAAGTAATAACATTGAAAACTTGTTTTCGTGAATAAAGTTTAAAAACAGTTTAAACTTTCATTTACAATATCTCAGTAACAATAAGGTTCCCAGGTTATAATACAGTACAAAAACCAGCCAAGTGCGAGTCGAACTCGCAAACGAAGGATTCCGTACCACCGTTTTAAGCAAAAGACGCCGAAAACAACACGTTTCTTGTATTATTATTTGTTATAGCGGCAATTGAAATACATAATCTGTAAACATTTTATTTGTCTACCTATTACGGTTCCTGAGATACAGCCCGCTGACGCAGACTGACGGACATACAGCGGAGGCTTAGTAATAGGATTCCGTTTGGCATCCTTTGCGTACGGAATCATAAAAATTATCACAATGACGAGAAGAACAACTGACTCTCGGCTTCGTTAAGCGTCTTTTTACACCCTTTATTATCATTTCAATAATAAACTATCTGCTAAAGTCCTTACACAGGTATTTTACTTCTGATCTTGCCTCATTGTCAAAATCAGAGTGGAGGAGCTCGTAGCTAAGTAATAGCAGCCACACGGGTCGATCCATTAGGTTAAGCTAAGGTTGCCGGGGTTGGTTCATGGACCATCTTTACATTCTGAGACTCCTCTGTGCCTTGGAAAGCACGTTAAGCTGTTGGTCCCGGCTGTCATTCGTGGATCTTTGACAGTCGTTACGGGTAGTCAGAAGCCCGAATGTCTGACAACCAGTTTTACCAAAGGGTATAATATTACCCCTACTGCGTTATGGGGGTCAGATAGGCAGTCGCTCCATGTAACATACTGGTATTCAGCTGCATCTGGTTAGACTGGAAGCCGATCCAGACATAGTTGGGAAAAAGCTAGGTAGATAGACTTTTTGTCAAAATCACAGTGATTTTTAGATTTGTTGAATTATGGTTGCTGGTGGGTTGCTGTTTGTATTGCTGCAGAGGTAAAATTACTATGAAAGTACTGTATCTTCATTTGTTTATTTTAGAGGTGGAAGTTGCCGTTTTTTGAATCAGTTTGTATACAAACACATACACATGTTGTGTTTCACAAGTAACGCAGCCTGTGGGTCAACTTCAGTCAGCGGACATACAGCGACCAACGCGTTCAATATAATAATGCACTGAGAGTGCTGCTGCGGCTGCAGTTACATAGTAGTGCGTCGGGGATGTTTGTAGATAATAATATTGATGGTTTTGCCGCCATTATTAGGAACAGATGTGCATCCCTGATGACTCGTGTTCGCGGCAGCACCAACAGTATTCTCAGTGTATTCGCAGATCGGTGGGATTCCCTGATGTTGCGGAGGTGGATGCGGCTCCACGCTGAAATTTAATTGGATATTTTTATCTGTGTATGTAACCTACTACCACTCGAAATTAAGTAAAATTGTTACTAACCGTATGGACTCCGGTCTGAAATAAAATATTTCTATTCTATTCTATACACATTAGAAATTGAAGTCGCTTTTCGTGTCTGACTGTGTGACCGCGTTGTTCTTCTAAAATCCGCAACGGATTTTAATGCGGTTTTCACTATCATTTAGAGGATTTTATCAGTAAGGTTGCTGTGTATAACACATTAATATTAAACTTACATATAATAAAACAATCTCGATGTTTTGTCAAGTCGTAAAAACTGTGAGAAGCACCGCGGGTCGCTAGTTTTAAATAAGATTCAGTTTGCCTAAACAGGCAGCAGTAATGTCATTTACCAACCTAATGATTTTATCAAATAGTGCCTACAAGAGGTCAAGCTTGTAATACTGTGGCGGCATTTACATCAGCACATGCGAACTACGCATCATACACTGACGTCACGCAAAATCATGCATCGCTTACCGCGCGATCAGCATATATATAACTTCCGAACATCAATCGTCGGGCAGACACGACACCCGTCTGCTCGGAGAATCCTCCCTTTTCTATAGAGGATGAGTGAATTTTACACTCTGTTCCACATATCTCTATAATACAAGCATAGGTATGTTTGTACCATCGAAGAACCTCATATCTATACCGTAAGGACTATTTCTGCTTGCAGCGCTCGGCCGCTATAGATCCGGGGCAGTAACAGATGTGGTCATCGTGTTCACAGGATTTTGTTTTCAAACTGCTTAGATATGAATTTCTTTGATAGACTTACGTGGGCAATCCAAAGATCAAAAACAACTCGTAAACGTTCACTATTTTACGTACATTATTTTTCTATGACTATGGCGACTGCCTCGTTGGTATAACTGGTGAAATGTGGGTTTAATATAGGTTCACCTCTGCCTAACCCTTCTAGGATTACGGGCGTGATGTTACGTTACGTTATTTTTCACGAGAGAAGGACATACTCTTTTATTGTTTTTTATATGCTGGTGCCGATTAATTCGTGACGCGAGATAGTGAGATCTAATATGAGCTTGTGGCGGCCTCTACTACGCCACATGCGAACTACGCATCACCCTGACGCCCCGTAAAATCCTGCATCGCGAAAGCAGCGTTTACCGCGCGACTAGCATATATACAACGTCCCGACAGCAATAGTCGGGCAGTAGCCCACCAGACACAGCACCCGTCTGGTCGAAGGATCCTCTCTTTTCTATAGAGGATGAGTGAACTTTACACCCTGTTCCTCATGTTTCTATAAGCTGTTACAATCATGCAAGTACCTACTTGCCTATTCTGAAACCGGGAATAGTATGTCACACGACAAAATCATTGGTTTTCCCTTATGGAATCGGGCACCCACTTAGTCGTTGGTGTAACTATTTGTTGATGAGCAACCGCATACGCACAATGGAAGGAAAAAATTTAAATATGCGTATCGCTAGGTACCACAAAATAAATGGGTACCTACATCAAACTGGCTCTATACAACGAGACAACTCAGGCGCACCAATAGACGCGTACGTACGGCAATCTCACACTATCTCAGACAATGCGCAGTCGCACTCGCTGTCTGTAGACTTGTTGATAATCCGTGCGTGCCTTTTCGCTCATTGTATGGAGCCAACCTTCTGCACCAATCTGTTTTGTGCTCGTACACTCCCGGACACCTAATTCGTTATTATCTGTTCGTTTAATGAGGTCAACAGTGTCACCCGTTTTCCTGTTATAAATTCGGTAAACATTAAATACCAACATGCGTATATAAAAGATGACCACTCAGCTAGACCGCATTATATTAATATCAAATTCTTCAACATGAACATTGCTGTAACTTTGGTGTTTGTACTTGTATTCGCTGTGTTTGAAGTCCATTCTGAATGCTGCGGTAGTCACAACAGTCTTGTTTTGGTACGCAGATAGTTGTTGCCCTTACAATTCGGACTATCAATTTGATCCATTTGGTTTACAGTCACGTAATCGCTGTATAGCCAAAGTTTGTGGCGATGGGAAAAGGCACGAAGGATTTTATTGTGGTTATGATAAATGCAATATTTTCGGCTGCAATTGTGATGGCGGTTGAAAGCAGGAAGGCGGTAGAAGGCGATGCTCAAGAAAACTAAGTCTGTATTTGGGCTACATATTTTTTCTTTAGTTTTAAGTTGGCTTGTGAACTGTATATGTACCTAGGCTTACAAATTAGCGTAATTATAGTTCATGTGGTGTTTACCTTTAAGTAATTGTTACACTGTGCAAAGTTTTTAGCATTACTTTTATCAAGATGTTAGTGTAAACAATTGTTGGTGAACCAAATAAATAAATAAATAAATAAATAAATAAAACTTCCAAAGAGTAACTGGAATTAGTTAAGCTGTAGAATAGCTAACATTTAAACGATCTTACAGCATGGTTCAAGAAGTACAGTAAGAATATAATGGGACCTTTATCTATTTTAATGGGACCTTGTATATATTTTATGGGACCTTGTATTTATTGTGAAACTTGATTTTATGTTATATGGGTTTAAACTGAATTTAAAAAAATATACGTATATTTGACGGAGGTATGTGTCTCTCTCGTTATTTCAGACATATTTTAATTACTGTGGGCGTACTTTTTTTTACGCGTTATGCAATAGAAAAACCTTTAGTAGGTACACGACACAACTGTTCGGAATTCGCGACAGTTTCTAAAAGTGTTCTCTGCTTGACCGCCACCCATCAAGTCTGCTGAGCTTCGGCCGGTCCGAGCATTATGTTGGAGACTCTGTCAAGCGCCGCTGGGCGGCGCTGGCGTCCCGGTTAGTCAACTCAGTAACGTATTTATCCGACCTCCACAACCCAGTAACTGTGTATTACGATACCCCTTGGTAAGACTGGTTGTCAGAATTTCGGGCTTCTGACGACCGTACGTAACGATTCAAAAGTCATTTATTCAAACTAGGCTGAGAATCAGCACTTTTCGAACGTCAAAATTACATAAGACAGTCCCCCAAAACGCCCACCCTTCACCACTTCCTAGTGCTTTAGCTGGGAAGAAGAAGTGGCGCAACAAACTCCCCAGCAGCACAGCTGTCTGTTCAGTAAAAAAGATTCAATATAATAGTATGCAAAATGATATTTACATTACGCAACACAAAACATAATTTAAATTATAAAATTAATAGCTATATGACAGCTAGCACACGCCAATATACCAACCAAAAACATCGAGAACTATACTCAAGCAGAAATAAAAATAACTTAACGAAAACAATATCTAAATAAAAGCCTCCAGACATAAAGGGCGTGCCCGCTTACATATAGCTGTAACTAGAAGTTATAATTGATAAACTAGGACCATTGAGGTAAAGTAAAAAATTATCGAGGTCGCTAGCTAACCACATATTGCAAAACAACTCATAAAAAAAAACATTGTAATGAGTAGATTATGTCAACAATAAATAAAGTAAAATTAGTAAAATTATAAACAATTATATAAACTCAAATTGTCAAAGATCCACGAATGACTGCCGGGACCAACGGCTTAACGTGCTTTCCGAGACACGGAGGAGTCTCGGCATCTAAAGATGGTCACCCATCCACGGACCAACCCCGGCATGCGGAGCTTAATCTGACGGATCGACCCGTGCGGCTGTTATTTCTTGGCCACGAGCTAATCCATTATTTTAGTAGATAATTGTATTACAAATGTTAGTCGATTGATATGTCAGGAAGACATGCACTCATTAATTAATTAGTTTTTAATGTTTTTAATGACTTATTCGTTAAATCATTTAATATGAATTTATCAGTAATTGATTTGTTTGTTAAATTATTTTAGTTGATTTATTTATTCTGGTTGGTCAGCAATTTATTAAAACCTCCTGCACGATGAGTGATGGGATAAATTGATATCTTAACATTTTTCTCATCCGTCCGACATTATGGGTAGCCGTTATGAGGCACATAATATTTATTTATTTCATTTATTTGCATACCATAATGTGAATTAAGTTGTTACAATATCCACAGTAAACAAGTGTACACTGTACTGTGGTGAAGAAAAGAAAAATATAAGTTTATTGTTACTAGGGATTGCAATTGCTGGATCCAGCATACAGCAATCCAGCTGGATCCAGCGCCTTTTTAAACACGCTGGATCCAGCATACAGTGCTGAATCCAGTGATGCGGATCCGCAAACGTATCAATTTCTATTGTTTAGTTTTGAGTTGCCACCATTTTCAAAACGGCGCGGCAACGTTGCCGTTCTGTCACTATAGCACGTGCCACATGTGCGAATGAATGGCAACGCCGCCCGCCCCCTTTCCCCCTTACCACCTGTACCGCTTATGTTTGTTTATTTTATAAATCAAAGACAGTTATTTAACTGCTCTCGTCTCGATAGAAAGTGTTTTTGTGTCACTAAAGTCATCATCATCATATCAGCCGAAAGACGTCCACTGCTGGACATAGGCCTCCCCCAAGTGCCGCCACAATGACCGGTCCTGTGCGTCTCGCATCCATCGGCTACCCGCAACCCTCACCAGGTCATCGGTCCTTCGAGCGTGGAGTCTCCAATCTTGATAGGAGTGGGTGCTACATGGGTATTTACCATGATCTTGGTTTTGTCCATGTTCATTTTTAGACCCACTCTTTCGGAGGCTCCACTGAGGTCATCGAGCATTATGCTGAGGTCCTCCATAGTCTCAGCCATGACGACTAGAGTCAGTGAGTGATGTACTCGCCATTAACATTAATGCCCAGCCTCCTCCAGTCCAAAACCTTGAAGACATCCTCCATTGCGGCCGTGAAGAGTTTCGGAGAAATGACGTCTTCCTGTCTCACACCTCGCTGCAGGAGGATAGGTTTCGAGGTCTGGTCCTGAAGTCGAACTGACATGGTGGCGTTTTCGTACAGACACTTCAACACCTCGATGTAACGATAGTCGATCTGGCACCGTTGGAGAGACTGCAGCACAGCCCAAGTCTCGATCGAATCGAAGGCTTTTTCGTAGTCCACAAACGCTAAGCAGAGGGGCAGATTATACTCCTCTGTCTTCTGTATAACCTGTCGCAGCGTATGCATGTGGTCCACGGTGCTGAAGCCTTTTCGGAATCCAGCTTGTTCGGGAGGTTGGAAGTCGTCAAACCTACGTGCGAGACGGTTCGTGATGACTGCCTAATTATTAACGAATAATGAGAGGAGAGAAGATTATTTCGGAGCTTCTTTTGATACAAAAAATTTATTCTCCTCCTCCTCCTCCGGTCCTTTTTTGTAGTTAATTTTAAAAGAATTTGTAAGACTGATTGCTACTGATTAGCCGTCCTATCCTATCCTATCATTAAACATAAACGTAATAAGATATTGCTTACTTAGAAACATTATCTAAAATGTTATATGAGGTTATATGTTTGTTATTTAATTTTAAGTTGATTCTTTTGATCTCAAATGATTAAGAAACCAAAGCAAATTGATATCAGATATCACCAAATGAGTGAAAGATTTCATAGATTATCGTAAGAAGTACAAATTAATAAAAAAAGTCTTAAAAATGTCGTCTTTTTATTTTCGTTCCACATTTTGCTGGATCCGCGCTGGACCCAGCTGGATTCAGGTCAATCCAGCAAGAATCCAGCTGGATTGAAAACGCCGCTGGATTGCAATCCCTAATTGTTACGTACGTTTTATTCCTGGCCAAAAATATAACTTCAATCAAATAATAATTATAACCAATAACCCCTCGCAATCAGTGCAACATATTGATATTCTAATTACCCAAGTTCGTTAACGAAGTTTGCTATAATTCGAGAGGCTGCGGCCACGGTTGCAAAGTTCAAACCGCATGGAGGAAGGAAATGGTAGCTCTATATTGGAGCTGGATGCATTTCGATGTTAATTTTGATAGAGTAGATGTGTAGTCATGTTAGGGAGTTTATGTTTGAGGATTTTCAATAGAGATCGTGGTGTTTGAAATAGACTATAACTATATAATGGGACTCTACACACTAAAAATGTTCTTTCTTTTTGTATCGTAACATCTCGAACTAAAAGAATATACAACGTGTAACGTTAAATGCGCAATACCTCAGACACCCCAACTGATTTTTAATTCAATTGACCTATTTCAGAGAGAAAAAAAAAACATTTAAAAAATTGTAAAGGTTTTATGTGCTGTTTTAGTTGTAGAAGATTCGTATTTGCATTGAAATAAAAGCTATTATTATCCAGCGTATGAGAAAACTTAAATTAGTCGACAACAATTTGTGTTTGTTTACCTATTTTGGCGGGTTTGCGCATGTGATGGCTTGACCTATTAATAAATAGACACGGCAACGTTTTTAATGAAGATTTTTTGAAAAATGTGACCTATATTAAAAAGTGGTCCAATTGATTCTGCTCGTTATTCTGATCAAACTATTTTCAGGTTTTGCGCACTTAACATTACACGTTGTACAGTATGTTAATTAACGAACGGCATTTCCGTTAACCCGCAATAGCATAATCCGTCAGTCAGATAAACAAAACATATTAGACTCGTATTTTTTACTTTATCATATTAATAAAAAATTACTTAGATAGAGCGCATTAAAGTTGGGGAGTGGGGGTCGCTACGTCACAAGTAAGTATAAAATCTACATACTCGTGACGTCATGACACATTTTAACTCAATGTATCGCCGTAATCTTTTGATAACGTAAAAAAAGAAAAAGTACGTGTACGTTATTTACAAACATAATCATAATTCATAATCTACAAACCGGTCAAAAAAATTGTTTTAGTCATCGTCCATATTATAATGCAAAAAAAAAATACTGTTCAGAAACTTTTTTTTTGTTTTTTGTTCGTATGAACTCTATTGTATTGTGGGTTATTGGGAACGCCTTTCGTTAATTAACATACTGTATTTTAATAATATAATTTCCATAGTAAAAGAAAGCTAGGTAACAGCCGGTTTGGCTGCCCAGGATATGCAAAGTATTTATTTTTTAGTAGGCAACTCCACTCTATGATCATCTGTATTTGATTACTTTTATCCCCAATCTCCTTTATTTTTGTAATCGAAAAAAAAAACAACGGGTTGCACTCCGGGAGTGCCGGCAGAAGTGAAAACTTGAATATTAACGTTGTGCATTTTTGATATTTTGGTACTACTCACCCTCCGTCTTACGAATTTTCGATCAGGTCACGTGTCCTGACGCGAGTTTAACATTTTTTACCCATCACAAAAAAGTGCACAACGCCGCTAAAGAAGTTTTCACTTCAAAAATCAACTTCCATCCATAATAAAAGTGAAGTGATGTTCTTTTATTTTTATACGTCTTACGAATTTTCGATCAGGTCACGTGTCCTGACGCGAGTTTAACATTTTTTACCCATTACAAAAAAGTGCACAACGCCGCTAAAGAAGTTTTTCTTAAAAAAATTGGTTTTTAAAACAATTCTCATTCTACGAAAAGTTAAGAATAAGGACAAAGTCATTTCAAAAAACAAATTATTACTGATCAAGTCACGAGTTACGATATTGCAGAAACTAATTTCTCTAAAGCTTTAATATTACCACGAAAAGAAAAACTGAACATTTTGGGTTTTCAAAGTGACATGATCCTAACTAAAATTATAAATGCTTTCACGCTAAAATGGCTGAATGGATTTTGATGAAATTTTACAAATGAGTAGACAATGACCTGAATTAGGACATAGAATACTTTTTATCCCAATATTCCCACGGGATCGAGACTTATGCAGGTGAAACCGTGGGACGCAGCTAGATTCAAATGAGGCCAAAACCTTCTAAGGTAATTAATTTAACATGTTCAGCTTAAATACGAACTAAGCTACAGTGTGGTCAAAAGTGTCTCCAAACTGTTCGCGTAGCGGTGTGACTGCGGTCTATGTTTTGAAAACTTGTCTATACTCGACTCGTATGTATAGAAAAGTACTAACATGGAATGAAAACACATAATTATCATAACATCATTGCCAAGTAGTATTACATCTATCATCTCATGAATATTCTCAAAAAAAAACTGAATTTATACAATTTGCGCTCACTTAAAAAAATACTTAGTTTTCCCTCACAATTTTTCAGACAACGTGTTGTACGCGCCCTTATAAATTTTCATTTAAAATATGCTTTTTAATAGCATGTGTATTCCAGGCATAATTTGTCGAACTCAAATTCAAAACCGACGGCCGCGTCGACCTGCAGCGCCAATCAAGCTATCAAATTAAACTTGTATGATATATTTAATTGGCTCATACCTCGAGGGATCATACAGCGACGCATCATTTCTACCGGGAACTATGTATGTTAAAATTAACGTACACGGTAACGAACCATGGTTGGTAAGCCATGGCGTTTCACTGAGGGGAATGTTTTCATTATCAGCGGTGGCAGTAATGATAACAGTTGTAATTTATTTATATATATATATTTATATAGAAAACGTAGAAAAAAAATTACATCGTAATAATATATATATCTGTATCTATACATCTTACATACAAATAAAGTGTCTGTTTGTAATGTCAAAATTAACAGCTTTTTACTAAATCATAATGAAAGTATATACGGTACACGTAAGATTTTTTTTTTTCTTTCCTTATCTTTGTTCCGGCTAATCACTGAAACGGCTGGAACGATTTTGGTGAGACTTTCACTGGCAGATAGAAATGAAATGAAATTGTTTATTCTGTAAATAGGATATTGGAATCACTTATACACGTCATATTAAAAAAAAAAAAAAAATTGCTAGATGAGGTCGGCGGTCGGCATTTCCTATCTACTACACTGAGAAGAAAGGCCAAAACAAACTCGGAGGTCACAGTCTCTTTTAAAGTCCAGACATAATCTTGGTCAGGCTATATGAGGACTATGTAGATTAGTGTCTGAAATGGTCTTTTGAGAAAAGAACCATACAGATTTGAGTGGACCTGTCCTGTCAGTGCAAGCATTTGTCAGTAATCGTATAGCTGATATTATAAGCAGTAACTTTTAGTAAAATAATTACTGCTGTTGCTGCCCGTGGCCTAAGCCGCTAGACGACTAGTCCATAAATATATCAGCATAAGTTATTGGTACAGAATCGATAACATTGACATTTTATGCACGATTCTTAACAAGTTTTAGGTTAAAACCAACACCAGTTCAAAACCATTGGATAGTTTAAATACGAATGCCTTTTGGTAATCTTTTAGAAGTATTACGGCTTTCTCAAAAAGGAATGGAATGCTTGGAAACATGCTGGTCCTGCTCCATAGGATAATTTAGAATCAAGACAAAATCAAACTGGTTGCAAATTTAAGTGTATATTTTATTATTATTTTTTATTATATGACATTCCAATTCCTCGCACACTGACTTATTAATTGTGGAATCTTAGGAGGATCGTCTACTTTTACAATGTTTGTAAATATGTGAGCACCATGTATCTATCACATAATTAGTTTATCTGTTGTTGCTTCATTTTTAATTCTTAATTCTTTTTACCTATTGTGGTATAATAATTTTATTCTAGGTGCATCGTCCTCACATATAATTATATAACGAATGTACTTATACAAAATATTGTAAAACATTTTAAAAGAGTAACGGTGGAGTTTCTTGCCCATTCTTCTCCATACGAAAACTACCTTTTGGAAGGGGCAACTAGAATCAATTAATTTTTTTTGTAAATTTTTGACGTTCAAAAGTGCCTTATACGGGCCTACTTGAAATAAATGATTTGACTTTGACTTTGACTTTGAATACAATTCACTTGTCATGAAAAATACAAGTCAATCTTAATACTAAATATACGAACTTATGAAGAAAGTTAGGTACTCGTAAATAGGCTAAGGATGGAAAAATAAAGTGTTTACAATCAAATTATTAATTGTTTGTTTGTTGTTTTGGTGTGTTTATTAGTGTTGCTTTTAATTATTGTTATTAGTAGCTATATTTTTAGATTAAATGAGATATTATCATAGCTTACCTACCATTGAAAGAAAAAGTATCCATTCATTGTATTATATGAACAATTACTAGTATAAGGTTACTTTTTATAAGTAAAAGCATAACCGCAACTGAACCCTACGGTTCAGTTGCGGTTATGCTTATGGTTTCAGGAAATAACACGGAAAATAGTATTTTTTATAAAATACAAAATGTAACAAATAATACATCAGAAATAAAAGTTCAAAGCGTAGTTTTAAAATCCAATTTACTTCAGTCATTTTGAACAACAAAAACATTTTACATAGAGTGGTTTTCATTTGTTAGTATCATAGAAATACCAAAATGACATAATAAAATAGGCCAAGTGCGTGTCGGACCACGCGCAATGAAAGGTTCCGTAGTTGAGATGAATTTATCGCAAGAACAAACTTAACTTTGTAGTTGGAAAACATGTTCTCCCATACGGATTTTTATGGGAGCAAATGTAAGTTGCTCGATTATTACTCGTTAACTTGTAAAGCCTACTTACTTGTGATAGTTTTCCTTTTAATTTCGTTATATATACCACTGCCATGATTTTTTTCAGATATCCAAAACCCACCATTTAGTTGGGACACTAGCAACAAAAATCTAACAAAAAATTGCACTTTAAAGCTTAATGTTTCGCTAACCGATCCCTGAATTCTAAAATGATTTCGACAAACTCACAATATTTTTGAACGACCTTTCCAAGGACACCACACACCATGGGATAAATGATAAAAGAAACATCCCAGATTTACGCGTACGGGAGCTACCCTAAAAAAATATATTTCAATGATTTTATTTTACCACTTTGTCGGCGTGATTAATATGTATACTAAATTACAGCGTACAAAGGATCTATGAGCTAATTCGCGGACAGACGGAGAGACAGACAGACAGACGGACATGGCGAAACTATAAGGGTTCCTTATTTACTACGGAACCCTAAAAAACATTAGATACCGCGTTCCGCGAACTGAATCCTATGCAATTATGTTTAGCAAACGACTTTGACCCTTAATGCTAACATATTAAGACGAGTAATCCATTGGTTAATCTAGTGGAAACTAAGTTAAAAGAGGTTTAGCATTGGCCGGTTATCACACCGTGGTTGTAGGCCGCTGGATATTTAATTAGTTCGGTATTTCTAAGACGTGTTTATTTTGGCACGCTATTTTATTGTGTCAAGTGCAGTTTGTTTTATAAAGATCAACTATTTTTCTAGCTAATTAAAATATAAGTTTGTATCATGAAATGTCAACGGTAAATTCATTCTCAGATCATTAATTATTTTTTTATTAATTTTAGTCATTTTAACTTAGAATAATTATTATCTATTCTTTTTGTAAAACCAAAATTATTATTGTTGTTAGTAGGTACATCACGGTTGTAATTTTAAGTTCCGGAGGAGCGAAGTGCCCTAACACAGGCAAATAATGCCTAAAAGGACACTTCAACCACTAGATGTAGTACTAATTTTGTGAAATGAAATAAATTATTTGTATTTGTATTAATAAATCGACTATGTAGTTGTCAATGCGTGCGTGCCATGTTTGATTTAATTCTCATGACAAGATACTGTACTGTTCTAAATTAAAGTAAGTTCTTAACTTCAAGTTAGTTGGTTCCATTTTATAAGCTTTTTATTAACTAGCTTTGTTCGTATCTGTTTTCGGTTACTCTGACTGTCATATATTTTTTTAAACTAGTTTTTAGGTATTGATCTAAAAGTTTCCAAATATAGGTATTTAAATAAACGAACTACCGAAACAGTTTGAATAGAGAAATTACATTAGGCGTATTCTCTTCTCTTGACAAACACAGATTAGACATCAGGAGAGATTAGACATTATCTTGTTAGGAGGAAATGGGATGACGCTGTCAAAAATTGGTGGCTTATGAATGTTTATTTTACAGTGGTAATTTTGACTCTCCGTTCAAGGCTCATGATCATCAGCCTGATTGACGGACTAATGTCATGTCTACTTAAGTATCTACAATATTTTTTAGTGATCACTGTGATTAGTCGTATACTCCGACTGTAACTACCTCTAAGTTACAGTAAGAGACACAGTTACACCTCTGATTTTGCATTACAGTGATATTTATATTCGTTGATATAGGGTTCCTGTCAAAGGTAAAATAAATGTGAAAAGACTGTTGTGGATAGTGGGCTATCCTTCTGAACATACCTTGAGTTACGCTACGGTGTAATAGGCGGACCACAGTAATGGGTTGTTAAATTTGTTGGACGCCTTATGGCTGAGAAACGGTGGAGTTGGAGCAAATTTATGCAACGGATAATTTTGTTCTCATGCTCCAAAGATGGTGTCTAGTGGCCTCGCTTATTTCATGTGTTGCATTGTGGGCCAACACAGGAAGAAGTAAGGTAAATGCAACGACCATTTTTAATGATGGTGATGAGGCAGAGATCCTACTGACTACGCCTGGGATGAACACTGCGACCAGAAGTTTCTGAACTTAAAAAAAAACAAAAAATGTTTTTAAACATTTGGTAGGTGGTTTATTTACAAATTTTGGTTAAAGTTAAGCAAGGGGCTCGTGGATAAATAATTATAGCCGCACGGGTCGATCGATGGTTAAGCTACGCTTGCCGAAGTCGGTCCGTGGATGGGTGACCATCCATTACATAGCGAGATCCATCCGTGCCACGGAAAACACGTTAAGCCGTTGGTCCCGGCTGTCATTTGTAGATCTTTGACAGTCGTTACGGGAGAAGCCCGAAAGTCTGACAAACAGTCTTACTAGAGGGGAACGTATTACCCAGTAACTGGGTTGTGGAGATAAAATACTAGTATTCAGCTGCATCTGGTTAGACTGGAAGCTAAGCCCAACGAAGTTGGGAAAAGGCTAGTCAGATGATGATGGTTTGATTGATTGACAGCAATGATAATTAATTGATTAATTGATTTAGGTAATTGCTGAAAACCAGCGCTGTTGACGTTAAGTTCATCCGAAGTCACAGCATTTCGCTGAGCAATGACCTGTTCTTGCACAGATGCGACGCACAGTTTAATTTTTCTTATTATTTATTACAAAAGTAGTTTACTCTGCAATCGGCATTTTGTTTTTGTTATGTTTTTGTTGTCATTTGCCAATGTCGTAACCACAGAGTATGTAATGTTGTTACAGTAATTACGCAATATTGTCTTTGTCTGAAGCCTTGACATCAACCGATGAAGAATCAATTTTTTAAATAGCGTTTATTGGTTGGCTAAATACGAGGCTTTTGGCTACTTTTGTATTTGTGTATTTTGTGTTTTTATTTAATTTAAATGTGCGTTTTGTTTGTGCAGAATAAACGTATTTTCTTTTCTTTTTTTTATGATTAATGTCTGCTTAACTATAATTTTTTTGATTACACGTCTCTTAACTTTAAGCAACGTTTATAAATAAACCACTAGATATCAAGATGGTATTTAGTTTTAGTCACTGGCATAATTAGCGATAAAATAACGATAACACATTGAAATTATTCATTTTGTAGCGTCGATGATAAAGTGGCCGTGAAAATATAGATTTATCATTCATTGGTTAATTCTAACAAATAACAAAATATGTGTGTCTGTACTGTAGACAATTTTTATGTGAAAGCTTTCTTAGTAGGTGTAAATAGGATCAATTTTCGCTTCACAAACTGATTCAATTCAATTAATTCAAAATGAAAAAGCCGCAAATTCACAAAACTAAATACATTTATTGCTTCCACATGTGAACTAAGGTGGTCGGTTTTTACAAAAATAAGATCATTTTGGACCCTGTCGGGCACAGCAGAGTACGAGAGAGGAAGTGGGCTTTTTATTTTGACTACTTAGTTGTTATTCTATATACCTATTGTAATTTTATTATTTTATAAAACTTTTGTAAGTTAAAATTGTCATTTAAATAATCAATGATATTATAATAGCATTTAGAAATCTCCCGCACCCCGCATACGAGCCCTATTGAGCAATGAAAATGAGCCTTAATGTCCTTACAATAGCACACATAAGACTCTTCAGGCACGTAAGTAAGCTAGCTACATAAAAAATCAATCTGTTTAGCCTTTTTCTAATTATGTTGGGGTCAGCTTCCAGACTAACCGGATGCAGCTGAATGAGCCTTCATATCCCAGTTACTGTGTAACACGATACCCCTTGGTAAGACTGGTTGTCAGACTTTTTTTTTTGGCTTCTGACTACCCGTAACGACTGTCAAAGATCTACGAATCACAGCCGGGACCAACAGTTTAACGTGCTTTCCGAGGCACGGAAGGGTCTCGATGTCATGGATGGTCACCCATCCACGTACCTACCGCGGCAAGCATAACTTAACCTTCGAACGGCACATGCAGCTGTTATTATCTAGTCATGAGCCCTTCTACATAGATACTACCAAAATGTTCATACCTAGGCTGATAATCAACGTGACCAGAGGAAGAATCAGCATTGCCCCACGACGTGGCAATGCTGCCAGCCATTTGGGCACTTTTCTTGTTGACAGCGATTCGGACGAATTTTTTAATGTCCTATGTTATTTCCCCCCCTTTTTTATAAAGTTGTACATATTATAATTTTTTTTTTTTGGAGTCTATTAGTTTTTAAATTATGAAAAAACGTGTCTATAAATAAATAAATCAGAATTCTGAGTTTGAAATGAAAAAAAAAAAGTTTAAGGCTGATAATACAATGGCACTAAAAGTATTCATCAATCATAACCCTTTCAGTAAAAAAGGTGCTTATTATTGTGTTTGATATCACTCGGTGTGATTGATGATATGTGATTATAATCGTTAATATTTATAACTAGGCGAGTTCATAACCTGTCACGTTCTATGGGCTGTGTGGAAATTAAATGAAATTGTTTATTCTGGATATTGGAATCACTTTTTCATGACAATGAAGAGTTCCATAGTTGGAACGAATTTATTCCAAGGACAAACTTAACATTGTAGTTGAAAAACATGTTCTCCCATACATTCCAACTGCAAATGTAAGTTTGTACGCACAATATTGGGAGATTACCATGTTATTTTAAGACCATAGACTTCTTATAGGTTTTCCTGTAATCTATAAGTATAGAACTACTTCCTGCATTTTTTTTAATGTTAGGCTCTGTAGTTTCAGAGATAAGAGGGGAATGGGAAATTTTCATCTATTTTCTTAAATATCTTTAAAAATAATTATTTCAAAATAAAAATAAAAAACATATTTGAAACTCTTACAATAAGCCCTTTCATTTGATATGTCACACAGTACAATTTACATTTTTTTTTTCAACAAAAAAATATTAGACAAGTATTTTTTGCTTATCATATTAATAAAAAATACTAAGATAAAACGCATCAAAGTTGCGGAGTGGGGGTCGCTACGTCAGAAGTAAGTATAAAATCTACATACTCGTGACGTCATAGCAAATTTTGACCCAGTGTATCGCCGTAATCGATAACGTAAGATAACATTAAAAAATACGTGTCCAATATTTTTTAATAATCTACAAGACGGACAAAAAATATATTATTAGTCATCATCCCTATTGGCTCAATATTTAGCAGATTTGCACCTAAAAGAAAATAATCGTACTATTTTACTTCATAAATCGGTTGTTCTCCACTTTATATAATACAAAGAGTGAGGCCCCTTTGAAGGCCTCGTGCAGACTGGCGTGACTTGTCGCGCGACGCGACACCGGTAATTGTTCTGCCGTGAAGTTATCTTAGAAATTGTTTTATTAGAGTCGCGTTGCGCCGTTGCTTCGCTCCTGTTTTCGGGATCCTTAAGTTCACACATTTTGGTTAAACAAATTATCAAAGCTATAGCGTTGCAATATCCTAAAAAGTGTCTATCCCCTGTTTGGGATACTCAGTCTCTAGAAGGTTGGTTGGGCGAGTTTGTGCAGTTTTACTGTTGTTATGTTCAGGGTGTACGATACACCATTTAACATTACTATTAGTGTCTCGCCAGACAGGTGTATAGTTGGTGAGAATAGAATTATGTTTTAACCGCATTTTGATTTGAACACTGATTCTGAAACTCACGTACAGTCAGGTTGGAAGTTGTTAGGGAATCTTAAAAATGCGGCGCTTGACCATACTTTGCCTTAAAAAACTTATAGAAATTGGAAAACCGCGTCGTTTGCTTTGTTCTAACGATAGACTATTTATCACTGTATGTGGTGGAAAAGCTAAGCCAGCTACTAGAAATATTTTAGCAGGTCGATTTTGAAGGAAGCAGGAATTGAGGCTACTCCAGGTAGTTTTTATTCCGCAGTTGGTTCACGAAGTTGGTTGAATAACGAACCTCTTGATGAGATAATGGCACGAGCTAATTGGAGATCCAGTAATACTTTCAATATACATTATAAATTCCAGGAAGAAAGTGATTCCAGCGCAGGGAAGCTCGTTGTCATCTGTTTCAGCGAATTAATGAAATTAATTCGCTGAAACACTCTGATTAAATAGAATACGAACGAAATAGAAACGCTCTGATTAAATAGAATAAAATTATTTTGTGATATATTTATTTATTGGTTCACTAACGATTGTTTAAACATATTGTATTCTAAAAGTAACATGCAAAAATGTAAGTGCAACAGTGCAACAACCACTTACAGGAAAACTCCGCATGCATAAAGAAGTTGTACCTACAATTTAAGATATTAATCTAGTTTTAACTAATGACTTATCTGGAAGTCTAAAAGTCTAAAGGTCTAAACAATTAATTGTGATGTTTATGATCCTACAAAAGTTTAAATTATGAGAATAAGATGTTGTTTCGATGAGTAATTATAAGTTTTACAGGATTATGTACTTTATATAAAGATATTAATTACATGTTGAATGATGTAATGAATTGTTAGGTACAATTTTTAGTCATTTATCTTAACATAGCGTCTGCCAGCGACTTCGTCCACGTGAAATTTCTTGTTCCCCCGACCCATCGCCTCGCATCGCATCACCTGCCTGCACTATTACTCTGTTTTCGCTTAATATTTTTTCTGACTTTTTTCCTTTTTGCTCGGTCTGCGGGTCCTAACGTGATGTTAGATAGCCTATAGTCTTCCTCAAGAATTAGGCTATCACGTGCAAATAATTAGAACTTGTGGCTAAGTAATAACAGCCACACGGCTCGAACTATCAGGTTAAGCTACGCTTGCCGGGGTTCATCCGTGGATGGGTGGCCATCTTTACATAGGTACCGAGACTCTTCCATGCCTCGGAAAGCACGTTAAGCCGTTAGTCTCGGCTGTCATTCGTGGATCTTTTACAGTCGTTACGGGTCGTCAGAAGCCTGGAAGTCTGACAACCAGTCTTACCAAGGGGTACCGTATTACCCAGTTACTGGGTTGTGGAGGTCAGATAGGCCGTCGCTCCATGTAAAATACTGGTATTCAGCTGCATCTAGTTAGACTGGACGCCGGTTGGGCAGATTGGAAGATAGAAATTTCGTAGCGTAGATCTCAGAATTGCTAATCTCATGAAGTGTTCGACCATTTCGTGAAATGGTTGTGTTTCACGAAATGGCCAGCTAAACTGGTATTTAGCCCGTGACTTCATCCACGTGGATTTCGTATTTTCGTCAAAAAAAATCCACCCCATTAAAGGTACCATTCCGTACCCGACCGCATGAGGCAACTGCAGGCGACGTGTCTCCGCGACACGACTAGTTTCTATGAATTTCCATTAAATAACTTCTGTAGCTAGTGACACGTCTTTGGCAGCTACGGGCGAGTGACAGCCTACCCGTGCAGCCCGACCGCAGACTAGTAGTGCCACCAACGCTCGAGCGATAACACGTTTTTCTATCTTCTATCTGCCGTCTGGAATACGGGCTGCTACCGCCTGCGGTTGGGTTCGGAATCATGACTGCAGCGACATGACGCCGCGACACGTCGCGTGCAGTTGCTGCCTCCGGTCGGGTACGGAATGGTACCTTAAAAGATAATTTTGGAAAATTATAATTTATGATATTTAACAATATTTAGATATTTTTATGTTTATAGATCATATTAATAAGATTTTTCAAATAAATTGTGTCCTCCTTTTTCACCGCGACAGGGCTTGTTTTTAACCGACTTCTAAATGGAGTAGGTTATCAATTTGGATGTTTATATATGTATTTTTTTTGTATGTTCGGGCATGACTCCGTCATATATAGAAGGATTTGCAAAACTCTTTTTTGTTTGAAAGGGTATACTTCCGAAATAGTCCCATTATCATCTGGTCAGGATCTGATGAACGGATTCTGGAGAAATCGAGGGAACTCTTTAAATATTACAGGCACATCTATAGTGATTTGGGTATTTTTTCTAGTAACTTATGCAGTTTCTCTCGAAACGCACCATTTTGCACACCGATTTAGGTATTTTCAGCTACAAGTTAAGCATTTGCATTCAGAAACTATCATTTAGTGAAGTGGAACTGATGATGAAGACCACAGATGGCCATCGGAACCAGTCAATAATAAAGTATTTCACGTGTTGCAATTCTATTACTTTAATATGGTTGCCAAGCAGTTTTTGCTCGTCACAATGCGTATGGAGAAGTGACGCTGACGGTGAAGTACCAGGAGAACTCCTCAACGATTAACGTCCCTGCATCGAGAAAAGCAACATTTTGTAAAAGGTGATGAGTAGTTGACATTAAGCTATTGTAACTTAGATAAATTACAAACTGACCCACTAAAAAGCAAGCAATAAATTATTTTTACAAAAAAAAAAAACAACAGGCTTCCGAAAAAAACACTACAAAGTGAAAAATAACTTAAATTTTGGAAGTCGGTGTCTTTGGTTTTGTATTTTCGTAATTTGCCACCCACTTCCGAAATTAAAAATAATAAAAAATACATACGATTATAAAAATTTAAAAAAAGCGTTTGGTACGTTTCCAGTTGGGATTGAATTTTGAAAAACCCTGAAACACTTACTTTTTTACTCGAGTTTTGAGTTAATCCGACAGCGCGTTAATCTTTTTCCTTACTTACTTTGACACCACCTACATCCTCTGTGAGGGGTTGTTTAAAAACTAAAACTAAAACTGAAATCTCCAAACGACTGGTTGACACTTCCCGTGACCCAAGGGCTGGCTTTTACCTCGGCCAGAGGCTAAGCATTGCCATACAACGCGGCAATGCGGCCAGTCTCTTGGGTACACTACCAGTCGAAAGTGATGCGGATGAATTTTTCGACGCTATATTTTAGTTTGTATATTTGTTAAGTTTAATTTTAAGATTTTTCTGTTTATGAGTTTCTGTAATTTAGTTATTCTACATGTATAAATAAAACTAAAACTAAAAGTGACAATCTTTAAATAAAATTATTTACTAAGGCAAGCATTGGCAAGTTTCAAGTTTATTAACCAAATGAATAAGAGTTGTCATATAAACCGTATCTCCTTATTCACCCCGTTTTGGGGTGGAAATTCAAAAAACCCTTTCTTAGTGAAAACTTACTCTTCAGAAAGAATACACCCACCAAATTTCATGACTCTAGGACCAGCGGCTTAGGCTGTGTGTTGAAATAACAGTCAGTCAGGACTTAAAATTTTATTTAAACAGATATTAAATAGGTATTATTATTAATTTATTGCAATGGTGTTTATTTTTGTGCTCATTGATTTAATAATTTCTTGATCTAATTTTACTTATTTCATTTACTTAATAAACAAAGCCTCCGAATGATGCCGAAGGACACAATAGCAACATTTTACCTTCAAACAAGACGCTTTTTGTATCCGGAGACTCATTCGGGGTCATAATTTTAATTTTAAAGACTGCCTGGTTTAATTGGTTTCTCAAGTGTTAGGTTTTTGAGGCCACAATAAACGATTCGGCGCGCTGCAGCCACCTGGTGAACGCGGGCGAAAATACGTCATCATCGTGTTGTCAAGATACCTAGTTGCATATACATTTATAATCTGACATGAAAAGGAAAGATGCTAGACTCAAATTACATTTAAGTGGCCCCGAATGAGTCTCCGAACACAACAAGCGTTTTGTTTGAAGGCAAAACACGGCTCATATAAATCTTTTTGCCCTGTCTCATAAAGCGAATTGGAGTTGGGACGATGCTGAAATATTTAAATATTTATTTTTAAATATTAGAATAAAAAATACAAAAACATTTAAAAATATAAAAAAAATTGTAGCCCACCGATATTGGGATCAAGGTCTAAGCTACCGGCGGTCTAGGCTACAGAGAGAGGAACATCCAAACAATGCGAGCCGTGTCCAGGAGTACCGCTTTCTGAATCAAGGCCTTAATCTAGCTGCCCAACGAGAGCCTCCTTAGGTGTTGGTCGAAGCTCTTGGCAATTAAGCCATTGGCTGATACGACTATCGGCACAATGATCGCTGAGTCCACATCCCACATGTCGACAACCCCGCGAGCCAAGTCAAGATACTTGATTTGTTTATCTTTCTCGGCTTTCACGAGGTTCCCGTCATGCGGGACCATTATGTCAATAATCATTGCATTTATTTATACTATTCTTAAGTGTTTACTTAATAAAATGCTCAAGTGTAGAGACCAAAGGCAAGTGCAGAAGTAAGTTTTTTATGAGTTTTCAAAAAGATTTCGATTCAATTTTAACTTTATGAGCATTTTCATTGTGAAACTTTTATTGTAGCAAATAAAAACTTGATTATTTTAGGTACTGTTTTATTTAGTTAGGTTTTCTTTATTTGTTACGACACTGAGTCAGTAGGTAGTTCGATTGTACATTTGCACTTAATATAACATCATAACATCACGCCTTGTTTCCCATGTAATAGAGGGCGAGTCTATTGCCACTAACCGGGCACAATTTCTGACCCCGGACTGCTACTGAGAAATTCCAGATAGAAACCCAATAACATTTTTCTCGACCTGGGAATCGAACCCAGGACCTCATGCTCAGCAAAAATGGAACTGTATAGAGTGGTCAGTCAGAAACCTGAATTTCGACATATAATGTAATTTTTGCGGTAGTTCCTATTTATTTTATGATATTGTAATGCTTCAGGTAAGAATGAGTTGAGCTGCATGATTACTGACAAATGCGTGCACTGACTGAACAGGTCCACTCAATCTGTGTGGTTCTTTCCTCAAAAGACCATTTCAGACACCAATCTATATGATCTTCACATGATCTGACCAAAGTCTGGACTTAAGAACATACTGCGACCTCTGAGTTTGTTTCGGCCTTTCGTCTCAGAGTAGCCGGATAAGAAACGTCGAGATCATCGGGTTTTTAAAATGTGATTGACGTGTAAAATCTCTGTACTCCGTCCTAGAGGTAGTTACAGTCAGAGAGAAAACAGTTATTTAACCTCTAATTTTGCATCACAGTGATAATAATATTAGAAAAAAAAATGCAATTATGTACATGACGCAAAAAGAACACAAACACAAAAAAGAGCAATTTGGGGGAAAATATGCGTCAAATCCACGCTAAACGGCCATTCCTCAGCATATGCGAAACAGAGCCCCAGCGTTGACGCGATGACGTCCATGTAGCATACAATGATATATAAATAAGAAATATAAAATAAAAAGTTAAAAGTCGGGCAAAGTGATAAAATCGGGTTTTCCATTAAGAATCTATTTAGTGATACACCGTGCCTCGGAAAGCACGTTAAGCCGGTGACCCTGCGCCTGGTCTCTCTTTGTTCGTGTCGGATTGCCGTCCCAGCGGACTATGAGAGTGAGGGAAGAGAGAGTGCACCTGTGTCTGCGCACACACTTGTACACTATAATATCTCCCGCGCCGAAGGCTGGTCTCCGCTGAGATTGGTCGTCATGACCGAAATTCCGTCTGGAGGGTTATTATTGTTGCATAGTACAAAGTTGGCCAGAATAAAGCAGATAACAAAGATGACGCGATCAAAATTCCGCTGAATAAAAAGTTAAACCGGGTTAGTTAACTGTTCACAAGGGACTTAATCAGAAAAAACGTAGTAGCGATGAAAAATGAGAAGTAAGCAACTTTGTACTTTTATTCTTTTTGTGCGTTGTGACCATTATTTATGTGAACATTGAGTCTTATTACGTCATATTTACGACAAATGAAATTGTAATCTATTTCTTTCTCTTCAAGTGTGTACCATTGCCTATTATAACACGTTTGGATGTTGGTTTTGTCGACGGAAGAACAGACAAAAACACAGATTCACAATCACAATCTGTCATTTTGTCTATTCTTCCGTCGACAAAATCCGTTTCTATGGTCGTCATGCTACGCGTGCAGGTGAGATGGTGGCCAAATTAATGCCTATATTCCTCCTTGTGATAAGGCATCGCAAGTAAGAAACTGTCGGGGAAACATGAAGTAAATAAAATCGAACAAACGGGTGTCGACGAAGAATATAACACTCACAAAATGTCTACCTAATATTCATAAATGCGAAAGTAAGTCTTGTCTCTCTGACCTTTTCACGCCTTCACAGCTGAACGGATTTCGATGTCGGCACATAGCTAGGCCATGACCTGGGCTAGCACAAAAGATACTTTTTTATCCTGGTAGTACATTCCCGTGGGATAATTTTCCCCGAAACCACAGGTAAAAGCGAGTATGTTTATAAAATATCTGGATGTCAGTATTTTTTTGAGGTATTCCACTCAGAGCACTGATTTCAACAACACTTGACCAAACCGCATCTGAGTACTTCCACTAACCGTACTGAAACAAAAATTTGATAACTGCGGTTCGGTGGAGCAGTTTATTAATATTATTTTTAGTCCCGAACGGCAGCTACGTAAAAAAATATTATACGTAGGTGCTGTTCGGACGAGTGCTGTTGAAACCAATGTACTCTCTTTTTTTGCGTAACCACCTGGAAGTTTGGTTTTGTAGACCAAGTCGATCATTCTCACACAGACAATGGCTTACCTCCATCTTCACCGCATGCCCTGTCACCAGCATACGTGAGGACCTAATGGCTGTGTCCACGAGCGGTATTCGCGTTGCTGAGTTTTGGGCCAAGCATTTTTTTTTGTGTTATTTTTGCCATCGACACGCTAAGAAAAAGATTCTCACACTCTTTTGTTTTATCGGGTAAAACAAGTCCTTAAAGCCACTGTTTATGCATTCTACCACTGTATTCAACATCTAGAAGCCTCATGCTTCGCAGATTCGCAGTGCGCCCGCGTCCCTTCGCTTGTCACCATAGATAATAGTCTATACCATGGACAAGTGATGTTGGAACGTCGGGCGTCATAGGATTCTTAGATTATTTATTGTACGAGTACATAGTTTCGGTTTTTATTTATATATTTTGTTTTAAATTGTATTATTATTTTTGTTTTAAGTTTTTTGTAATCCCCTAATGGGATTTATCTAAGTTCGTAGATGTGTCCGTGGCATCACAGTGGGCCCTATCAGAATACCAGCGCGGTGGTATTTATTATCGCCGTATTATGCTGAGATAGGGGCCTTTTTGGCCTCGCACAGGTCGTTATTATTTTGTTAGTTTTTTTTTATACTTAAGCTCCCTTTTTATTATACTTTTTATATAATTTTTGATTTAATTTTTATTTTTTTACTGTTTGTATTTCCTGTGCGTGTCCCAAATAAATATTTTTCTTTCTTTCTTCTTTCTTTCTAGAATTGCGTCTTTAACAATCAAAACACTACTAATTAACACCATCATTGTAAAACAAACGAGAGAGCATACATAAACGTGAACTCATACATCTCAACGCCCGCCATTTTATTTTCCCGACACCCTTATCAAGTAGATGACCGTTTTTAATTAATTAAAAGCGTGGATCAAGCCGGAAAGGAATTTGCGATAATGAACCGGTAGCATTTTTTTAAATTTTTTCCGTCACGAAAAAGTAAGACACTCGGATGTTGAATGCCAAATTGGATAACAATTTGTTTTCACTGCGATCTTTTATTTCGGTTGCAAGTGTATTTAAAAAAAAATGGAATTGTCTGTTTAATTCATTGGATCACGGTAACCGCTGAGCAGACGATGGACTATTTCTTGTCTGCCGGACAGAAATGGCCGATGAAATATACGATGTCTGGCAGTCTATTTTTCCTACGTGTGCGTTATTGCAGAGATTTCCATACGTTCTATCGCGCGCCTTGTGAGAGCCTTTTTATCCCTTAAAGTTACTTTTACTACGCAAGCATACATGGTCGTTCTATCATTGCCTACCACAGGTGAGGTCTAACAGAGCACGGAGATGCTTCGGCGGCCGCTGCTAGATGTGGCATTGTCAACACTTTACATACAAACCAAGCGTGTCACCACTAACTCGTACTATGACACAAATGACGTATAGAATCCGACGGCTTTGAAGGCGGACCGTGACGGAAGTTGTGCGTTCAGCGCACTTTCGGTGACACGAATTTTATTAGAATTGCCGTCTCTAAACGCTGCCGGTGGGGTGACTCCGTCCAACGAAAGACTTACCAACGTTTTGAAGCACTCAATCAGTTTTCGTAAGGTTTCTTGTACACATGGCTACACCTCAAGATATACATTTCCAGTTTATGCTGATCTCACAATGTATAGAATTTCCTTACAATGCGAGGTCCACTTATACTGGAATTCTATAGCTTTAGGTGTAGCCGTGTGTAGGTACATGACGCACGCCGGCGAGATTTTACCCTCATTCTAAGATATTCTGAATTTTGATCATCTTGTGGTCTCCGGCGTCGATGCGTTTCATGGGTGATATTCATTTGTATACACAAACATGCAGTCGCCGCACCTTCACGGCTCCGGCTTCATGAACGGAAAGCTGAAGGCTATTTGGCTGCATATAACTAATCCATATATAACAGGTATATGAGTTAGGTATATGCAGTTAATACCTTGCCCTTTGAGTTCTGTGGCTGTTTGGTTTCCAGGTAATGTAACAATACTCGGGTTTGGTTGGACTAATATTGTCTAATATATATATATATATATATTCATTTATTTCGGATCATACATAAATAGTAAGTACATACAATCCATATGGTATTAGTAACAAAGACTTAAAATTATGTTAGTAAAACTTACAAACTAACCTAACATTAACTAATATCTACGTGGCTCAACACATGTTGGCACGTGCCTCCGCATCCATTGCATAATAAAGGGGCTGTCCACCTTGCCGAACAACGTTTTTAGGATGCTGTTGGGGCTTCCGCGCAACCTACCCATTATGGATGCCGCCCGCTTTCTCATTATGGCATGAAAATCATCAACACGGGCTTCCGCGAACATCTGCGAAGCGCTGCAGAAGCGCGGAAGCCCCATCAACGTCCTAAACCCATTATTATACTGAACGCGTAGGACGTTGTAGGCCCTCTGCGTATACTTCACCCACAAGCTACACGTGTAGAAGGTTTGGCAGTAGGCCTTAAAAAGATACACCTTCACATCCCCACTACAACGTGCAAACCTGCGGGCTAACATATTGCACCGAACCGTCAACGCCCTACGCTCTCTATCCAAATCTGCATCATCAGATAAGTCCTCCGTAACCAGATGTCCTAGGTATTTAACTTTAGCCACACGCTGCAACGGTGTTCCGCTTATAGTTACTGGAGGAACGTTACCTAGCGAACCATGTCTGCACTTAAATATCAACATCTGTGACTTCTTGACATTGTACGTAAGCCCATGCGTCGCCGCATAAGACTCACATATCACAAGTAATTTCCGGAGTGCACTGATTGATGGGCTCAGCAGCACCATATCGTCTGCATAACTCAGATTGTTAACCATCACACCATCTATTGAACATCCGACATTAGTTCTGCTGAGCCCATCAATCAGGTCATTCATATACAGGTTAAACAGAGCAGGCGATGTCAACCCACCCTGTCTAACACCACACTCCAAGAAATATGGCTCGGAAAACACATTATTCCACCTAACGCGATTTGTTTGCGAACTGTACCAGAACTTCAACAAGTTTACTAGCTCTGTAGGCAAATTCAAAGTATGGAGCTTAGACCATAACTTCTCATAGGATACGAGGTCAAAAGCCTTGGAAAGGTCAAGAAAGGCAGCATAAACTGGCGTCTGTCTGTCCGTATAATACCTCACAGTCTGCTTGAGCACCAGGATAGCACTCTCCGTCGATAGTTTGCTCCTGAAGCCAAACTGCGCATCATTCAATGTTATGTGGCTATTAAGCTGACGCTCAAGCAGACCATCAAGTACCTTCCCTACTACCGTAGCTAAGGAGATAGGCCTGTAATTGTTTTTATCGGAGACATCACCGGTTTTATTTTTGATTACAGGTACTACCACACTTTCCATTAAATCCGCTGGAAGATAGGTGTGACGGACGCAAAATGTATAAAGCATCGCAAGTATGCGGTATATATGAGGTCCAGCGTACAGCAAGTGCTCAACACCTAATCCGTCATGCCCCGGAGACTTCCCCTTAGATAAATTAGTCACTACTTGCTTAATTTCCTTAGCAGTGAAACCCCGGGGAGCCTCCGAGTCAGACAGACCTACCTCTGCCGCACTCTGCTCCTGAGGCAACGCGGACTGCACTCTAAAATGCCCTTTAAAAATATTCGCTATACATTTTGCGTCCGTCGCCCCATCAACACTCACGGGAAGGCCCGGTTTTGGATTCAGCTTACTAAGCTCCTCATGTTTACGTCACGATTCCTAGAATCTGATATTAAGGTATAAGCTGGGATTATTTAACTCTCTACTACTTTTACGAATTTCACCAATAAAACTTTTTTTTTTTTTTATAACGTTGCCCCACACTAGGAATTTCTCCTGTATCGTGGGTGCGTTTACAAACATTTATACTCACATACACAAACAGCCAGACCCGGAACAACTACTTGCAGGTCATACAAATATTTGTTCCGTGCGGGAATTGAACCCGCGACACGCAGTGCAGCAGTCAATCGCTTAACCACTGCGCCAACTGTGCCGTGAAACTGAACGCTATCAGTACACCTAAACCACGTTCAAGAGCTGTCAGTGCCAATATTCCACAACAATGATGACACTGACAGTTCTTGAACGCAGTTTAGATGTGCTCAACGAATTCAGGTTCTTTGGTGTAATTCGCCCTTAATCTTCTGAGAGGCCGTTCGCACGATGCTGTCCTGTACGACATTTTACGGTAAAATGTTAGAATCACACGACCGTGAACATTCCACTGTTCATACGGTTGAAAACAAAGTTAAATGTAGTATGAAACTGCCATGGGATTAAAAAAATGTACAATAAAATAAACGAGACCTTCATTCATCATCCACAACCCGACTTTACTCAATGCTGGAGATAAGCCTTTCTTTTTTTGCACCAATCACCACGCCCCCTTTTTTTTTCCCCTGTGTAAATCATGTCCTGGATGTCCTCCACCTTGAGGTGGGCAGAGGGGTCTGTCAGACCCTTACTGACTAAAACCACCCCGGTGTTCCCTCGCACACTGGCGTCGGGTGGCTGCGACTTCCGCTGCCCCGGACTGGTGACGGCTTGCGCTCTGCGGGCCCCAGACTGGTGACGGCTCGCACCCTGCGGGCCCCATCCCGCAGGGGGAGTGAGGTGTTGAAACTCCCCCCGTTACGTCTTGGAAAGGCGCGCGTGGAACACTACGCGCCGCCATCTATGGTCCTGTGTGATGGGGGGCGACGGATGTCCTCACGCTCCTGTACCAGCCTCAACCAGGTTTTGCCCACGATGGCAATAATTAACAAAGCCAAAGCCTTAGGAACACAAAAAGATCAAGACAAAATACGGAAGCAAAATGCAATCAAAGGCAAAACGCAGACGAAACAAAAGCGGAACATACAACAATCCATCGATTCAAAAATATCAGAAACGAATATAAATAAGTTCAATATTCGACCAGTAAAAATATGATGCAATGTAACCCTCAACCGCTGGGGTATTTACGAGACGAGGCCGCGAGTAGTTTGCACAGCACTCGCGCGGTGGCACTGTTTGCGACGCAATCGCGCGCCGATTTGTCGTGTCCTGTCGCAGGCGAGGGTTAAATCGCCACTGAATTGATCGTGTGTTGTTGCAGTTCCTTGGGTTGTGTAATGGAAAATGTTGCTGGTGTTGGTAGCGATTACGTAGATTAATAGCTTTTTTGTTGAGATTTTTATAACTACGTTTGTTTGTCTGCCGATTTGAGGGCCATGTAGAACTGAAACCAACTTCGCGACAAATAAATACTTGTTTTTGCTTAAAAAAGGGTTTTTGTTTTGTTAATAGTCCGAATGGCGCTTGTTTTTGATACAAAAAATAAGCAATTTTTTTGCGTTCAATAACAGAAATAAAGCCAATTTTGCAGTTTGCAAAAATTAGTCAAGGAAAACTGTCAACGTAATGAAAAATTAAAAACAAAAAACTAAAAACGCCACAGCCTAATCAAACAACACGGCACGCGACATCGCCATTCAGTCCAAACAATTTAACTGGACAAACGTTGGCAAAATTTTGACAAATACCACCACAACCCAGCCGAGGCCGAACAAACAGTGTAACGTGTTATTTGTATTACTAAACGTCAGACAAGCAGAGGGTTAAAAATATTAACGTTGGCATATTCATCATGTGTGGGTTATGGGTATACTGATGTGTGTGGGCGTTGGTTGTAGAGGGTTAAGTATCGTTGGGTAAGAATAGTAAATCTGTTGTAAATCTGCTGAGGTCTTTTCACATAAGTTAGGCTCTATATAATGCTATATACTATTAAATTAGCAATATTTGTATATCTATATATTTGTAATCACGTATTCGAAAATGGCTTTAAAAGTTGCAATATAGGGATTTACGGGGGCGAAAAATCGATCTAGCTAAGTCTCATATCTGGGAAAATTCGTTTTCTCCGAATTTTCACCCGAGCAGAGCTCGGTCGCCAAAAGTTTAGAACAAGATGGCTACCTTAGAACAATGACATGGCAGCATGGAATTAGTAAGTACCTACTATCATGGAAGCATGGAATTAGTAAGTACCTACTATCATGGCAGCATGGGATTAGTAAGTACCTACTATCATGGCAGCATGGGATTAGTAAGTACCTACTATCATGGCAGCATCGGATTAGTAAAGTCAAAGTCAAAGTCAAATCATTTATTTCAAGTAGGCCCGTATAAGGCACTTTTGAACGTCAAAAATTTACAAAAAAAATTAATTGATTCTAGTTGCCCCTTCCAAAAGGTAGTTTTCGTATGGAAAGTAAGTACCTACTATTATGGCAGCATGGGATTAGTATGTACTATACATGGAATTAGTATGAACTATCTTAAACTATTAAATGAGCGCTTCATTTTCATCACAGCAGAGTTTGGCCGATCCAGGTACTATGTAATAAAGAGAGCTTGTTTTAAAAAAAAAAAACAGTCATTAAAAAAGCGACGGAAAGCCTTACTTGTTGTAAGGTAAGGTTCTTAGACGGTTTTACGTCTAACAAAATTGTTTTCTTGTTAATTTGTTACAACGCGAGGCTTGAAAGCCTAGATCTATCTGCCACAAAAATGGGAACAATACAACAGCTACAGGCACTCATCTGCCTTAACATTTTTGTAAGTATGACATTAAATTTATGCTCTTCTAATATTAAATAGGTAATATTAAATCAGTGCACTTTTATTCTCAGATTACAAGACAATTTTAAGATTAACATATTATCACGCCTGTATTTCGTCGCAGGGTTAAACAGAGGTGTACTTATAGTACACCCACGCAGTTCCATGTAATAGAAGGCGAACCTATTGCCATCAACCGGGCACAAATCAAGACTCCGGGCTGCTACTAAGAAATTCCAGATAGAAAAATCCAATAACACTTTGCCCGACCAGAGAATCGAACCCGAGACTGCATGCTCAGCAGTAGCGCTTGTGACCACTACACCAACGGGGCAGTAATTTGAAGATTAACTAACTAGAAGGTTTGTCCGGCCATTTACTCCAAAAAATGCACTTTCAGTCGCAGCTTTTCCTTCATTTTGAAGACAATCATGCAAAACACACGTCCATAAAAATGCAGCAACAATAATTATTGTAAGTTCGCAAAAAAATCCATTGTTTCATACGAAACTTCAGCCAGAAATTGGTAAAGAAAAAACATCAGGAACGAAAAATATGGAACGGGAACCAACCGGATCTTCTTGTATGCATGTTTGAAACAATAAAGTCCGAATACGTACAGACGAGCACGCAAACTGTCAATGAATGGACGGGTAAAACCGGGTAAAACAATCATTTGTAGGTACAGTTGTGGAGAAAAATGTTTGTGTTTTATTTTAAAGTTGTTTTTTTTTCGGAAATCAAATAAAAGTCAGTGTGTGAAATGTGTTTTTTGAACCAAACAGCAGTTGGACAGTAAATTATTTCCAATACCCAGAAGATTCTTCAATAGTGTGTGTAATCTTGAATCGTATTTTAAATTAAATCCGCTTTTCGTGTTTGTCTGTGTGACCGCGTTGTTCTTCATTTATCGAATTTATTCCGGATTTTTTTTGTGATTTAAACTTATTATAATAAAGAAATCTCGATGTATTGTTAATAAAAAAAATCTTGACAATTCTAACAAGAGCGCTCCCTTTCTGATCAAGGGGTTCATAAGAGGTAACTAAGGGATTATTACAGGAAAATAACGTTGCTGCATATTTTAATAGCAGTTTATAATTGGGATATTATGAAAATTATTTTATTCAATAACTTTACTAAGAAAACATTTTCCATGATAATTGATAACCCATCCAAGTATTTTTACGACTATTTATCAAACAGAGTAAATGTTGGACAGTTTTACATTAATTTTATTATTAATAAACTCTTTTATACCTCGAAAATATAACGTACAATGAAAGCGGACACTTCCAAAAAACAAAACAAAACGCTGACATAATCCCTCACCAATTAAAAGAAAAAACTTATTGTAAAAACCAGCGTATTTTTACGCAAATCTCTGCAACCGTACTTTTAACCGGGCCGGGCCAACGATACCCGTATATTTTGAAAGAACCGGCCCGCACATCCAGCGCTTTGTTTACACCCATGCATCCGTATTACCGGTTTAACAAAGAGAACAAAGTTGGATCCAGCTCCCGCTGGAAGAAAGCGCTGATTATATGCTGGTTTGGCGTGGACCTACTTTTTAGAGCGAGGGAAAAGATGTCACCGTTACTGGTTATATTTTTTATGAAGATGACGAATAAAAAGCTAAACTTAAATGGGACATTACTGGTTTTCCAATGGCAGATGACGAATCGTGGTAACCTTCCTTACAAGATGGTCCGACGACCTTCGGAACAATTGCTTAACTCAGTGACAATCAGAAACCCCGTCAATTTAATGGGAATTCATAGATTTGATTCGATCCATTGCTTCATATGTCTCCTCGATAACATAAATAACGCAATAAATATTGTTGAATTATACAAATTGTACCATAACGAGTTGTATTGCCACATTACGAGTTGATTGTCGCCCGGGTAATGAGCCCGGACGACATAGGATAAAGAATTGAAACGAAATGTCACGGTAGATCCACACAATATATTGAATTTTGATTTAAAAAAAAAGATTAGGTTAAAAGAATGGGTAAGTAAGAAATAGTCGTCTATATGTATTCTTAAACGGTTTTCCTGTTATTTATTTATTTATTTGCTAACATGTAAAACACTGGTTAGTAGGCATGCATTAAAATTTCATGACACAGTATTAAGACATGCACCCTGTAAGGGAACTGCAAATGTTTCATATCAAATGATTAAATTACACGAATTTGATGATTCTAATTATTAAAATTCATCACATTTTAATAAAAATCAGTTATTTAATTATTACATTTTATTTCAAATAAATCATTATTGACGTGACAACGTCTTATAAATTGGTTTGCCGGGTGACACTTCAAGAAACTGCGTTACGCTCCGCTCACGTTATGCGCTCACAATGAGAGCGAGTGAGAGGCACGCGTCCCTTCCACTCGGGCATGGTTAGCCCGCCTAAGAGCGAGAGAGACAGACATAAAAAGTGAAAGGCACGCAAAGTCGTTGTCACGTAAAACTTTCGCCCGTATACCGACTTTACAGGCAACCAATTTTTTATTAATTCATTCATTCATTTTAGTCATTATTATGTAAGCATATTAAAGTAAAGTTTATGTACGTCAAGCATATTATGACAAGGTCAATCGATTCACAATTTATCAGTTTTAAATTCCTCAACGGTATGTAGCCTTTCTTTATAGATTTCAACTGCTTCAAGAAAATTGAGTCATTTGGTAGGGATTTTAAACTTTCCGGTAGCTTATTAAATATATTAGCAGTTAGTCTATTCTTGTTGCTTAACGGGCGGTTTTGGCTTGAAAGCGTAACAAACAAACGAACTCACTTTCGCATTTATAATATTAGTTAGATTATATTATATATTATTTATTTATTTATTTATTAACTATGGACGACTTACAGCTAAAAAAAAACAGAATAAAAAATAGTATGTGAGACTGACAGCCAATTAAAAGTCTTCACTTCTAAGAACAGACTGGAAGGAAAGAGTGTGAACAGCACAACACTGCTACCAAAAAAAAGTAGAGGAAAGAAAAAAATAGTATAACATTCAAACTTAAACCAAATTAATATACCATATTAAATACAAGAATAAAAACCTGAACATACAAATTATTAATTAAAAAAGCCAAGGCTCAGACACTTTCTTATCCTTTCTTATTCTTATTATCTATACATATTATAAAACAAAGTCGCTTTTCGCGATAGTATTTATGTCCGCGTTGTTCTTCTAACCCTGCGTGGGTTCAAGAACAACGCGGACATACAGATTTTGATGAGGTTTGGCCCATCGTTTAGAGAATTTATTCCGGAAAGTTTACCTAAGAAATCTCGATGATTTGTCAAGTCGTTAAAACCGTATGAAGCAGGAGCGGGTCGCTCGTATTATATAATATGTTAGGATGACATAGCATCACGCATGTATTCCACGAAGGGTTGGGCAGAGGTTTGGGCACCCACATTTCGCCAGTTATTTTCATCTTCTTTAAAACATGTATGTATTATGTTAAATTAATTGGGCCAATGTTTGTGCCAATGTGGTGTTCCTGACCAAAGTGTCCAAAGTGTCCACACACCTGCTCTTCTGAGGACCTAAAAAATGCCAGTTATGTTTAGGTCCCATGTAATAAGGGGGGAGATAATTGCTATCAACAGGACACAAAGCTAGACACCGGGATGCTTCTGGGAACCCAATATCTACATAATTCAGTTGTGCTTCTGAGAATAATAATTATTATATAATTAAAACATGACCTACTTTATCTACACAAACTACAAAAGCTTCTAAGTAAACATATTTAGTTAAATCTTGCTTTCAGGTATTATATAAATTCCCTAGAGTTTAGTTAACTCCGTACAAGAGGAGGCTACACTATAATTATATACGTTCAACAATCAACCGGGTCACCCGGGTATCTAAGCCCCGTGTAATATCTAGCAACATCCGGTTGCAAGATGGCCGGCCCGGATATCCGGAGCTCTCAGATGTCGCTACTTGGACTGCTTTATTCAAGTTGTTACGTCGTTATGTTTGCTTAAAAATGTGGATTTTAAAGTAAATTAGTCTATAAATTTATTTTGAAATACATTTGGTAGAATATTTGATATATCTACGACTTCTTTGAAGGCATAGAAATTTTATCTAGGACGTTGAAAACAGTATCTTTACAATACATTTTTTGCAGTATCTTGGAACTATCTCATGACCAGGAGACTTAACTCTTGGATTTTTTCCTTAGCTTAGGTAAGTAGTTTTTTTTCAAATTCAAATTATTTATATTTCATTTATATTTCATTCCTATAAACCTACATGGGCACTTATGAAACGTCAGAAGCTAGGTGCACGGTTCCAATTGGTTGTTTCCTATGGAGAAGAGCCGGCAAGAAACTCCACGGTTACTCTTTTAAAAATAATGGGCTTTTACAATATTTACAAATAACAGTGTTATTGGGTATGGGAGGACAGTGTAGGTCTTTCAACAAGTACCAGTTTGATCCCACAGGTTCCACAGGTGTTTTATTCATCCTTTTCAGAACAGCAGTGATAGCCTAGTGTGTGTCGCCTGTGTGACCATCGGACTGCCAAGTCATAGGTTCGAGTTCGGCATGCCTGAGAGATATTTCTCTACGGCACGTGAAGCCAAGTCCGACAGGCCCATAGACGGCATAAAAACTCGGATAACCAAACAAAAAAAAAAACCTCCTCGGATAAACGACTCTAAGTATATACATAAAACATTGTTTTAAACGTTATGTTTGAGTCCCATGTAGTAGGGGCCGAGCCTGCCATCACCGGGTACAAACCCAGCCTTCGGGTTGCTACTGAGAAATTCCAAATGGATAGCCCAATAACACTATGCCCAACCCGGAAATCGCACCCAGGACCTCATGCTAAACAGTAACACTTGCGACCACTAGACTAACGAGGCAGGCCCTGACCACTAAATCAAAAATATCGTAAAACCCCTAAACATTTCCTTGCAGAAGTCAACGGTCAATCGAAAACAGACTCCACTTCCGCTCGCACTCATTCTATTTTCGATTTAAAAAAATCACCGAATCCATTTTATCTACCTGGCAGCGTTCGGCAGTGTCATTCAGCGCCTTTAAAAGTCGGTCGTAAAAATAAAAAACGGGAATCTATGGACAATGGAGCTGGGGGTAATTTTTCACGCGTGTATAGAGTTATGTGCGGTGTAAGGATGCCTTTATATTGGTAGGGGGAAAAATATTATTTTTATGCACAGAAAATTGAGAAAGTGCTGTATAATACGAATTATTGAGATGATTTTAGATAGATAGATAAATAAATTGTTTATTTGGAGCACACAAACGCACGAAATACAAAAATACGATTAAATAATAACAAATTACATAAATTTTAAGAAATTACCATCTAGGTGCTAATACACAACATACATAGACATATTTTGAAGACACTATTGGGTTTGACACACTTTAAATGAAATAACGAACATACAAAGTGCGTCTCGAGGTCCAAATGGGAGTCCAGCTCAGCATCTGAGGCAAATAGACCTGACGCTGATATTCTGCTGGATCCCTACAGTGACATGCGGAAGTCAAGTAGGTCATACACACAAATTATCTTGGCTTCTTTCTGTGATTCCGTTTTCGTGCTTTTCGAATGCCTATGCAAATAGCACACCAGGTTATTTTCTATTTGACTGACTTCAAAAAAGGAGGTTCCTGATTAGACATTTTGTGTGCTGTCTTACCTTTAGATTTGGGTGTTTGTTTTGTTCTTAGACGTAGGTTTTTGAGGTTATTTAAATTTTGATGATACTCTTCAGAAACGAAATTCTGCCATGCAAACAATAACAATAATTTCAAAGCAAAAAAACCTTTATACATATATTAATAGTCAATTTATTTGTGAGAATCTAGTTAAAGAGATGTTACATAGTTTTTAAGTACATAGTATTAAATAAATGAGGATAACATTCCAATTGCAAATTAGTCAAATATTAGCTATAGAAATGTCAAAAAGATTTAATTAAGTCAAAGAGATAGAGAATAATATTATTATTATTTCATAATATTTATGTCAACTTATCATTCATAAAATCATTAGTCGAGTAGTAGCATTTACTTAAGAGGTAATTGAATAATTTACATTTAAATGTGTCCTAAAGTTTAGAGTTTTAAAACAATCTGGTAGTTTATTATAAATTTTTGTCGCCATACAAAATACATTATCAGAAAATAGTTTGTTATTTCGTCTAGGTACACGAAGCATGTGAGCTTTGCGGCTAGGTATGGATACAACATCATTATGTAGAACAAATTCATGCTTATTCTCATACACAAAATACAAATTTAAAAAATATATAATGTTGAGAGTGGTAATATTACATTTTTTTAAATAATGGGACACAGCCATCCAGTGCGCTCTACATATTAAGCGAATACACTTCTTTTGATCTCGAAAGACACTGTTAAGTTCTACAGAATTACCCCATGTTATTATGCCTTAACGCAAAATTGATACAACATAGCCATGTTATGCATTATAGTGCCGAATCAATACTAGCCACACGTGTTAATCTTTATAAAACAAATACGAATCTATATACCTTTGTGCAGAGTTCGACAATATGAGCTTTCCAGTTACAGTGTTTGTCTAATGTTATTCCTAGGAACTTTGAACTCTCAACCTCTTCAATTGTGTCATTATCAGGCTGTATATTTAGCTGTGGACGCTTACTGTTATAGGTTTGGAGCTGGATGATCATTTTGGTTTTGCTAATATTTATGTGGAGATTATTTTGTGTGTTTGAGCCATGTGATAATTTTATTAAATGTCCCGTTAATTTCGGTCTGGTACTCACTTACGTCATAATTGTCATTAAGAATGCTGAGGGTCGTATCATCAGCATATAATATACAGTTATGGGAAGTTACGCTAGCTAAGTCGTTAGCATACAGCAGAAACAAAAGTGGTCCCAGTATGGTTCCTTGGAGGATACCACAATTATTTTCCTTTTCATTTGTGAGATCTGCAAACGATTTTTTGTGCTCTGTTTGTCTCGAGATCTCAACACATTGTTGTCGATGGATGAGGTAGCTTTCGAGCCATTTCAACGCGTTTCCCGTAATCTCGTATCGATCCAATTCGAGAAGAAGCAATTTATGGTTAACGAAATCGAAAGCCTTGGACATATCTAGGAAAATAGAGGTAATTCGTATTTTATAATTAAGACTTTTGGTTATTAATTAAGAGCAAAACAAGCGAATATGGTAGATTTATTTTTCCTAAAACCAAATTGTTATTAATTTAAGATGTCGTATTTTGATATGAAACTGTAAAGTTTTTCATGCATTACTTTTTCAAAGACTTCAAAAATTATCGGTATGTGTGATATGGGACGATAGTTGTTCATATCAATAGTGTCACCCTTCTTGTGGATTGGTTTAAAAATAGAAAGCTTTAAACGCGAGGAGAATAAGCCTTAAATAAATGATAGGTTAATCATATGGCTAATATGTGATGCCAAAAATGTTGAGCATTATTTGAGAATGTTGGTGTTTATGTCATTATAACCTGTAGAGTTGGTGGATTTTAAAGAATTAACTGTTTTGTATTTGGAAGTTCAGCTATCGGTGACGTAAAGTCAAGATATGGGTCAATGGTCTTATTTGTCATGTCAATAAAAAAAATATGAAAAATGTCAGCTATCGTTTCTGGTTGTAATATAATATATCATAGTTATTTGATTCAAATAGCATTCCGTTAAACATGAAGCTACATCACCTTTTGTAGAATTATTTGGTGAAAATGTTAATTGAAAATTATACAGAATAATGCGGCATCGGGTGGGTAAAACCAATTTATATCAAACAGCAATTGTATTGAATAACAATTATATTATTTATTTAGAGAATTTATTTAATGTGTAAATGGATTTCAGTTCATTACTGGGTCGGGTTTCAGATTTACCGAAGTTAGTTTATTATTGCCTGTTTTACATAAATTAATTTATTTTATACCGGGAAATAAAACATATTATCACGCTTGTATTTCCCATGTGGTAGCGCAGAGCAGTACAGTACACCCTCATGAGGTCAGGTAATTCATTAATTTATTTATTAGCTCTCCAACTAATCGAAATCTTGTAAAATCTGTTATTGTAAACTTGCATGAAATTGTGTAGAGACTACAGTGTTTGTCCCTATAAAACACTAGTGAGCGCTTCCAATTATAGGAGATGACATCATTATCTTATAATGTTGGTAGATACAGTGAATATGAAAAAGCGAAAATAATCAAATAAATCAAAACATACATCACGAAAATTTAAGTTCAATGTAATTGGGAGCGAGCCTTTTGCCATCAACCGGGCACAAATACCTACATAACCCAGGCTTCTAAAACAAACGGAATGAATGAAAACCAATAATTATTATATAATTTAAATATGAATCCTGAATTAACATTAAAATCACTGAGGTAAGACAAAAAAAAGCGGTCAAGTGCGAGTCAGACTCGCACACGAAAGGTTCCGCACCATTGTGCAATTATTAACACTACTTTTTTTAAATACTTTAGATAAAAAACACTTTTCTTGTGTGGGGGGAAAGAGATTTGGAATAAAGCTACGAAATAAAGGGGGTCCTTTAATTTGTAACTTTATTTTATTTTTATTATTGGTTGTTATAGCGGCTATAGTAGTAGTACACACTGTGAAAATTTTAAGTGTCTAAGAACCTAAACTATATTAACGGATGGACAGCGGAGCCTCCCGTTGGCACCCTTTCTATACGGAACTCTAAAAACCCCTTTGTTATTTATTTATTGTATTATAAATCGTTTCTTTCAGGCATTAGCACCCATAAAATGAAAATTGGACAATTATCCTAAAACAAAACAAAAGCTATACTAAACAAACGAACATAAAAAAATAAAGTAAACAAAAATAACAATAAAACAACCCATCATTTCACACTAAGGAAGCCAAAATAAATGTACCCCATAACACTGATGAGTACATTTATTTTGTCTCCATCAGTAAATGCACAGTATGAAAAACAGCTTTGACAATACTATTTTTACTTGCCACCACACGCGAAAAGTACGACGCCCTGAGCTTCCCCATGAGCGTAAAGAAGTCAGTTACTCTGCTCTCAGCAAACATCTCAGTCGCACTACACCGCCAGGGCAGGTTGAACATGACCCGAAACGCGTTATTATATTGTACACGAAGAGTGTTGTATGCACTCTTCGTGTACTTGTATTGAAGTTGACTGATGTAGAACGACTGACAGTAAGCCTGGAACAGAGCTATTTTTACTTGCTTCGAGCAAGAGAAGAAACGTTTATTTAGCATGTTACTTCTCTCTTCTCTCCAGGTCATCGTCATCTTTTAAGTTTTCCGTTGTGATGTGTCCGAGATACTTAAATTGACAAACTATTTTTAATTTTGAGCCACACAAACTCAAACAAAAAGCATTTATTTCAAATAAACCAATTACAGGCACTTTTGAATTGTCAAGGGGTCGGTCAGTCAGAAATATGAAGCTAGTCGCCTATTCCAAAGCGTAGTAGGTACCTATGGAGAAGAACGGGCAAGAAACTCCACGGACACTCTTTTAAATCAAAATATTGGTTACATCATTCATGTTGAAGAAGTTATACATGCGAGAATGATGCAATACATTGAAAGCGTCGGTAAGAAATAAAAATAAAAACTAATTCAAACATTAAATTGAATTAAAATCACCGTGGCAGCTAAGAGATGACCAGTCCCTACTGACGGCGCCCATTCACGTACCTACATAACGCATGGATTAGCACCATTCAGCTCAACCATTTTGAAGGAAGCTAAATGATCCAACACACGCGCCACCGTCAGCGAGACATTAGAGTGAGCATGACATACTCTCAGCCGCCAGGGCAAGTAATTGGCAAGACCTTATTAGGACCATTGCCGTATTTGAAAATCATTTCTTCTGTCTTTTTAACATTATAGGTTAATTGGTGTCGAGCTGCATAATTCTCACATTTATTTATTATGGTGAAATGGTGTTTTGAAAGTACCTATGGGATAATCCAACATCCTTGCGAACGAAGCCACGGGTAAAGCGCTACTTTATAAATGCGCGTATATAACCGAGCCATTATGCATACCCCCTATTGCCATATAACTATTATCTGTTGTTGCAAAGTAATAATGTTCTATTGTGTAGGGAAACTCGCCGTGTATTAATGGTGACTCGCGGTTTTAATTCAACAACAAAATGTTAGTAGGCATGTGTTTTTGTTACCCGGCCGAATAGGGTTGAATAAGTTTATTAAGCTAAAAGATTACCGTGGTTAGGGTGACGTGTCAGACTTTTTTTTTAAAGGGTTTTTTTTTTTAAAGAAATGTAAGTATTGCCTGCCTCGTTGGTTTTGTCGTCGCAAGCACTATTGCTGAGCGTGAGGTCCTGGGTTCGACTCCCAGGTCGGGCAGTGTTATTGAATTTTTCTATCTGATTTTTTTTTGTAGCAGCTGGAGTCTGGATTTGTGGCCGGTTGCTGGCAATAGGCTCGCTCGCTATTACATGCGACTTAAACATAACTAGCGAACTGTGGGTGTACAGGATCACTCGGAGGAACAAGGCTTGAATGTTATATAAGTCTTCGCTAGGTAAGTAGAGGTGTTTTAAGACCTAAACATTATTTTACAGGATTGTTACAACATTTTTTCGAACCATTTTTCTGCGATATATTCCCATGCGATCTGAGATTATTTATAACTTAGGAGTGAGATTTTATGTATTTCTTCGTGCACGCTAGAAAAAACTCAATGAACTCTTGTCAACAACACAAACTAAACTAATTCTATTTAATTAAAATATGTTTTTATTTTTTTTGGATATTGGCATCTTGTATTTTTTTCTTCTTCACGATCATGTTTTTTGTTATTATTTAATTGTGCTTTTGTGTGTTGTGCTATTTATTTTGTTTGCTCTGACTGTCTTTTGTTTGTTTTGTTTGGTTCATCTTTATATGTAGTGGGGTATATATAATGTAGTGGACATTATATATACACTATATTATACAATAGGCATCAACTAGTACGGGGAGTATTGTGACTGTTACTGGCGGCCTTATATACTTTAATGCCAACAGTATACTTAAGGTAACACATTTTGCACAAATAAATAAATAAATACAAATAATATCAGCCTATTCTCATACAAAGAAGGCTCGAGCATTGATCACCACGCTTGCTCAAAACGGGTTGGCGATTTCAGACTTATATTAACTATACCAGGTTTCCTCATGGTGTTTTTCCTTTACCGATGTCAGTAATGTCCAAGATAAACTCAGGAAAGTACATACGAATTGAAAACGTCAAATACAAATAAATCTAATTAAATTATTTTGCCTTTTCCTTCATTTGTCGAACCAAACTCGGTCCTGTGTAGCTATACGATTACCAAAAATGATTAACCCACTTTCCGCCGCGCCGAAACTTCGCGTAACAAAAGTTATAAATGGCCGTGTCATCCGCTGATATGATCCGAGACTCGGATACTCTCGGATATCTTCGGATAAATCCAATACACATTGTGATCCGACTTAGGTACAAGTTGTACGGACTAGTCTTCAAGTTGTTACTTGATACCAACTTGTTTTGATGCCTTGTAACACTTTGTTGATTTTGGAAAAGTTTTGGCTCTTGTAAATATGTAATCGGTGAACGTATAAGAAGAGTCTTTTATACAGTTAAGGAGCTCTAAGGGGATCCCTACAATCAATCTGCCTAGCCTTTTCCCAACTATATTGGGGTTGGCTTCCAGTCTAACCGGATGCAGCTGAATACCAGTATTTTACAAGGAGCGACTGCCTATCTGACCTCCACAACCCAGTCTTCTTCTTTGCGTGTGGTTAGTGACTAACCTGGTGTCAGAGTTTTAAAGCCGCCAATGGGCCGCTGACTTGGCTTCACATGCCGTCGAGAAATATCTCTCGGGCATGCCGGTGTCCTCACGATTTTTTCCTTCACCGTTTTAGAAGCAAGTGATAATTATAGAATACGCACATGAATCCGAAAAGTCAGAGGGTTGGGCCTTGGATTTGAACTCGAGACCTATGACTTGGCAGTCCGACGGTCACACCACTAGGCTATCACTGTAACTGGGAAATACGACACCCCTTGGTAAGACTGGTTGTCAGACTTTCGGGGTTCTGACGACCCGTAACGAATGGCAGCAAAATCCACAAATGACAGCCGGGACCAACGGCTAAACGTGCTTTCCAAGGCACGGAAGAGTCTCGGTATGTAAAAATGGTCACCCATTTACGGACCAACCCCAGCAAGCGTGGCTTAACCTGATGGATTGACCCGTGCGGCTTTTTATTACTTAGCCACGAGCTCCTCTACAGTAGGGGAATCCGTACACGAACTAATAACTGAACTGATAACGGGGTGATTCTTTCGGAACGATGAAATAAAACAGACCGCTTTGAATGTTCGTTAAACACTGATTTATTGAAATATATTTTTTACATAAATTATTTGCAATAATAGGTACAAATGCTGTATGTGCAGAATGTACGGCGCCTAAGTCGGCAGAGAATGTACGGTTCCGTACATCCTACTCGCCAAAACGGAACAACTGAAATTATTGATAGATAGACAGATGTCTAGAATTTTTGTCTTTCAATCAATAACAAGTGAAATTATATTAAAATTAAAAAAAACCCCGACACAAACCTTTCCTCATTTCTCATTCCTACTCCATCACTAGACCCTGTTCATCATCTATCTATAACATATTCAGTGAGACCATTCCAATGAGCCCTAAAACGATATCTATGCTGTAAGTTGACAAGCGAGTTGGGTATCCTGCAAATTCCAGGTGATGCTGCAGCATCAGTTCAAGGTTACTATGTTCTTCTAATATCATTGAAGTAACAGAATACCAAATTTCAAATCGATCAGACCTGTGGAAGACGCTCACATACATTCATCAACTAGATAAGCTGATAATCTTCAAACGGCCGAACCAATTTAAATAAAACATGTCTGAGAACCATTGCTAAAAAACCTGCTTTCAAATAAAAAAAACCGCATTCAAATCGGTTCACCCGTTTAAGAGCTACGGTGCCACAGACAGATATACACACATAGCGGTCAAACATATTATAACACCCCACTTTTTGCGTCGGGGTTTAAAAATCACTGTCCAGGGCGTTTACTTTTGGGTGAACACAAAAATTGTATGATATTTATTAAATATATTTATTTATGTATTTATTTATTGACTTAATGCCTTAGGCATTCTCTAGGCATTCTCTACCAGTCAACCAAGGGTGGTGAAGAAATAAGATGGGGCAATAAGTGAAGAATATGAGGTGCTCTGATTGAGAGGAAATAATAATAATAAAAAATATTGAAAATGATAACAAAATGCATTTTACAGGAAGGACCAAAAAGAGAGGTAATAAAAAAAAAAATAGATTCCTTATGTCCTGAAACAATTATGTTCCCCCCATATCCGAAAATACCCCATGTATGTTCCGCGATTTTTTGTAGTTTTTGAGTTATAATTTTTTTTGTAATTTTTTCATATATTTTTTTAAAGTGAGTTTCAGTTTTTTTTTTGTGACAATAACCTCTTGAATGTTACTTTCATATGTAAAATAATAAACTTTCTAACATTCCTGCAAGTTACTCAAAAAAAGTATCGATAGCAGGAATTTAAGTTTTTAATGGTAATACTGACATTTTCAACTTCAATTTAAAAATACAAAAATAAGGTTCCATGGATTCTAGCTGACTTTAAAAACTATGCAGGTCCCTAAGTGAGTGTCGACGGCTGCAGTTGCCTCTGCGTTCTAGTTAGTGCTAACTAAACACAGGACAGCATTTTTTTACTTGCTCGTTGGGCCGTTACGTCAGTCGTTCACTGCCATCGCGAGTGATACTATACTAGACAAAATTTATCTAGGCCCTTATAACTAAGCGAAAGTAAAAAGTAATAAATACACGTTTAGTTAGTGATAAATTAGCATCAAGAATAACAAAAATAAGCTAAATCGCAGGAATAAATCGAATGGGGTTTATATGAATTGCCGCCTCACCTCTTTTAAAGGCCAATTTGAGCGAAGTGGTTGATTATACCAACTTTTTGTGATATTGTGCAAGCCTACATTCCGCCTAGGATTTTGAAATGATTTAGGCACCAGGCAGTATTTTTTTTTTGAGTACAAGTTTAGACTATATCACTCGAACATAAATTCCTCGTTATCGATAAAAAAGATTGTATCTTGAATTATGGCTGAAAGAATATTACATAGCAATGAAAATTTAAAAAAATAATGTGAAAAAGCCATGTTAAAATAAAGACAGTTTTTTTTTTGGTTGTTTTTTATTTAAAAAGTAATTATAACTCGAAAACTATCAAGAATCGCGCAACATACATGGGGTATTTATGGACATGAGGAATCAAGTTTGTTTTTATGACGACTCTTTTTTGTCCACCCTGTATATAAAATAGGTACACAAGTACATAAATAGATTATAAACTTATAATACACATATATACTACATATAATAGTTACCTATATTATATACCGGATGACATATTTTACCGTCTCGAAAAAATTGGGTATAGTAGGTGAACAGAGTAGAAGCCTATGGCATAGTTTTTTTTTTTTTTCAGTAACCTAGTGTGGAATTGGTCTATCGGTAAATACCATCACACATTTGAAGTATTTTTTTTAATACTAGAACAATAAAAACGGAACTTTTTTTTTTCGTGTAAAAAATGTCGTTCGGTATATATATTACATTATATATAAATATATGATGATAATATCGCATATAATTTTTATAGTATGATGATGACACACTAAGAAAGTGAAATAAATCCGTCTAAATAATATTACAAGACTGAACATAAACACAAACATTTATCTCGTTTCGTGCGAGACGTTTGTGCCTTCCGTATCGAGTGACAATTATTTTTTTACGTTTACCCACTTTACACATTTTGTTAAAATGGACGAGGATGTAAGTGAGGAAGATTTAAGTGATTCAGAGGTTTTACAGAAATGTGAACAACAATTAAATGAGATGAAAGATATGGAAGAGGTAAATCGGGAGATTGGAGTGAGGACAAAAGAAGATCAAATAAAAAAAGCAGAGAAAAGAAAAGAACGAGAAGACGACCTTAGTGATGATGGTTTTATTACTGTCATCAGAGGAAAACCGAAACGTTTAATAAGAAGTGACTCAGTGGACGTAAATAATCACGAAGGAAAAGATAAGGTGGGTGCTAGTACATCTGCGACAATAGCGATTCATGAAGTATGTGTTACCTCAGTGGAGAATTTACCTAAACCAATAGCCATGGCTAAATTACTGCGTTCCGAAAACATTAAGGATATTCTTAGGATTAAATATAAAAGCACATACAAAGTTCTCATTCAATTCCAAAGAAAAGATGATGCTATAAAATTGGTCGAATGTAAAAGATTCAAGGATATGGGTTTGCGAAGTCAATTAGTGCAAGATATGTCAACATCGTATGGAATAGTGAAAGGCGTTGACTTTGAATTGAGTGAAGAAGAACTTGGTAATATTTTAAAAGCGAATGTTGAAGTGTTAACCGTAAAAAGATTGAAACGTTCGCAGTCGGAAGGAAAATGGGTCGATTGTGAATCGGTAAGAGTGAGCTTTAAAGGTAATGTGCTACCACAATATATTTATGCCTATGATTGCCGATTTAAAGTTGAACCGTACGTGTTTCCAGTGACGTAATTTTCGGGTTGTTGGCAATTTGGCCATATAATTAAATATTGTCCTACTAAAAAGGTTTTGTGCCCGAAATGCGGAGGTAATCACGAAAACTGCACCATACAAGATTTTAAATGTTTAAATTGCAAGGGTAATCACTTCGTCCTGGATAAAACTTGTCCCGTTTTCCTAAAAGAAAAAACTATTCGGTTAATCATGAGTGAAAAACAAGTTACATACCGAGTTGCCCTACAACTGTTTATGGAGGAGAAGGTATATTTAAAGGGATACCTTCTTTTCGCATAATGTTCTTTGTCCTAATATATTTCGGCATAACGATTTTGGCACAATTTGTTTTGGCATAATAATACTTCGGCATAATTTTTTTAGGCATACATTTTATGTTGGCATAATCATCTTAAAGACTAATTTGTTTTGGCATAAATTTGATTCGCATAACGTTAGTAGGCCTAAGAACCGAATTGCTGCAAAACCGACTCCACGTAGTCTTGTTTGTCCTACCCCTAGAGTGTAATTTAAAATCGCGTAGGCGCGTAGGGGCGAGGCGGCCCGCGGGCTGAGGAGCAGGCGACTGCGAGCGAGCCACCGCGGCTGAGGCTGGCCGGCGAAGCCGGCCAACAAGCCGAAGCTGCGGTGGTGAGCGAAAGCCGTCTGCGACGATTAACACGCGTGGGGCCGCCGGAGGCCCGCAGCGCCGGAGCCGTGACAGAAACCCTGCCTGCTGCATATTGCATGCTCGCTTGAATGCTGCATGCTGCATGCCTGCTTTTGCTGCCTTGCTTGCATGCTTTAACTTTATGCTTAATAAATTTATGCTTTAACTTTATGCTTAATAAATGTATGCTTTAGAATATTATGCTTAATCATTATTATGGTTAGAGAAATTATGCTTAAAAAAATTATGCGTAAGCTGTTATGCGTAATTATATTATGCGAAAATATAATTATGCCAAACAACATTATGCTAAATTATATTAGGTCTTAAAATTTTATGCAAATGGATAGGGAACCATATTTAAACACAGTCGATATCTCACAGCGAGTTGATAACACTCAACCTACGGCCATAGTCAACTCTGGTAAAGAAACTTATAGAGAGGTATTGACCAGAGTCGAAGTGCTTCAGCAACTGATGTCGGGTATGGAAGAGGATGAAGAAGAAGACGAAGAAGAAGATGAAGAAAATCAGGTAAACGTGGGTACAAAAGAATATACTAAATATCCAAAACAAAAGACAAAAAAGAAGATAAAGCAAAAGGGTCAAAAGAAAAGTCTTGTTTCGGAGGAGCAGAAAACGAACGAAGTTAAAAGTAGTGCACAGAAAGGAACAGAAGGATCTAAACAAAGTGTGCAAGTGTTAAGTAATTTTGAATGGAGGAAGATATGGATTAAAATAAAAGGTATATATAAGTCTGAACTTAAATTGGAAGAAAAAAATATATCAATGTTAAAAATTATTTGGGAGGAGATTAAGAAACTTTTGGTTAGTATTATATTTGGAGAAAATATCCTGAGATATTTAAGCGGCCTCAGTAATGGATAGTACACAAGAAGTAATAAAGTTAAACATATTCCAATGGAATTCACAGAGTCTGCGTCCTAAACTGGTATCTTTTTCGGATCTGCTCATACAAGAAAATATACATATTGCAATAATTAGCGAAACGTGGTTGGATTGTGAGGTTAACGTAAATATTTGTGGATTTAATATATATAGGAATGATAGATACGATTGTTATGGTGGTGTTGCTATCTTGGTGCACTGGTCAATTCAGTCTCACCCAGTTTTATTTAGTAGCAATAATGTGGGTATTGAGTGTTAAATTATTAAATTGCAAAGACTTAGAACATATTGTATCACTGTACTGTCCTTCGTCTGTTCAAACTCAACCTTCCGATTGGAATGATATTTTTGGTCACTTTTCTAGTAAAACTATAATAGCTGGGGACTTCAATGGTCATCACACTAATTGGTCGGTTAAATCGGATGTGAGAGGTACTCAAATTATGGATTCATCTCTGGATAATGACTTTATATCGCTTAACAAAGGCAACGCAACTCGAGTTAAGTTGGCAAATGGTAATTTGCAACAGACATCCCCGGATATTTCATTTGTCTCCTCTGACGTTGTAATAAAATTTGATTGGCAGCTGTTCAATGAAAATCTAGGTAGTGACCACCTGATTATTAAAATGACGGCTAACTTATCTTGTAATGTACATATTGTTAAAAAACGTAATTTTAAAAATGCAAATTGGAATGATTATGGTCAAACGATTTCTGAAAGTATTAAAACGTTTAATGAAGGATTTTTAATGGTAACCTGCAACAAATGTATGACTCGTTTATAGATTATGTTGAATATGCGGCTAGTAAACATATACCCTACTATAAATTCAGTTTAAAACCAAACGAAAAATTTAAACAAAAAAATTACTGGTCCCCTAAATTGTCTGAAATAGTTGCACAGCGAAGGTTGGCCTTGTCAAATTTCCATAAAAATCCCACCCCTGATAATTTAAATAAACTAGAATCCACAACCTTAGAATCTCAAACATTAATCAAGAAAGCTAGGAACCATGGTTGGCAAACATTTTGTGATTCAATAGATGAAACTACGTCTACACAGGAAATGTGGCGCCGTATGAAGTGGATGAAGGGTTTTAAACAACAAAGATGGTGCCCTCCTATTGACAAACAAGTTGATCTTCTACGGTCTCTGACTCCAGACTATGTTCCTAGTTTGATGCCAAGCTTTAAGTCTCGAAATGAAATATTAGAATCCGAATTAACACGTCAAGAAATTGAAAATAGTCTAAAGAGAAAGGATTCGGCCCCAGGGCAGGATGCTTTGTCTTATTCAATGTTATATAATTTACCGGACTCAGGAAAGTTACTTCTACTGAAGATATACAATTATATATTTAAATTCGGTATTGTCCCTCACCAATGGAGAAATATTCATATTATTCCCATACTCAAAACTGCAAACAATGTTAATAGTGAGATTAAATTAAGGCCTATTTCTCTGATGTCGTGTGTGTGTAAAACCTTTCATCTTATGATTTTTAAGCGGTTAGAATAGTTTACAGAAAGGAACAAACTCCTGTCTCCATACACAGTAGGATTTCGAAAGGCTCAATCATGTTTGGATGCACTATCCCGACTAGTTTCTTGCATTCAATTTGGATTTACGAAAAACATCCCTACAGTTGCATGCTTTTTGGACATTGAGAATGCGTATAACAATGTTTCAATTGACACTGTTACAAAAATATTGGATGAAATTCAGGTTGGCTCTCGGGTTTGTAGTTATCTTTGGTCATTTTTGAACGAGAGGCAATTAACAATTAAATCATTTAATAGTGAAGTTTTGGAAACTAGACTGACAAATAGAGGATTGGCTCAAGGTGACCCGTTATCGCCTTTATTAATTAATTTAGTCACGCATCAAATATGTCGACAAGTAAAAACAGTTATGGTATCGCAATACGCAGACGATTTTGTTATATATTTTAGTGACAAGCAAATAAACAAATGTGAGCGATATTTACAGGATGCCTTAAACTGTATAATCACATTACTGGGTGAGATTGGATTGACTTTGTCCCCAACAAAATCTAATTATTGTATATTTATTTATTTATTTATTTATTTAACAGTTTATGTACACACATATAAAGAGACAAGAAAAAGGAACAGAAAAATACGTACAAAGGTGATGCTTATTTCTAAAGAAATCTCTTCCAGCATACCTGCGATAGGAGAGTGGATAAAAAGAGATGTAGACAACGTGTGTAAGAGTAGAAGAGAAAATAAAATACATAAAATAAAAACATTTAACCATACACTAATATAAAATATGACCTTCAATATGAGAATATACTTACATACATACTTTCAAAATAAATATCTCTTAAATATATATACTAATAAATATAATTTTGTAGGTATATAATATAATAATAAATACAAAATATGCAACTATGACGAAATGGAAAGATAGTGTTCTTTCACTCTTCTTTTAAAAACTGCAACAGTTTGGCAGTCCCTAATGTTAGGCGGTAGTGAATTCCACAACCGTACCGCATGCACACTAAAGGAGTAGGAGTAGAAGTCGGTTGAGTGGGGAGGGGATTTAAGGAGATTTCTAAGATGCGACCTGCAAGGAGCATCAGAAGGACGGGCGTAGGAAAAGCGTTCCCGCAGATAGGATGGCGTTTTAGGGTTGTGAAGGATGTTAAATAGCAGACATAATATCCGAGAGTTCCTGCGAAGTCGAATTGGGAGCCACTTGAGTATTTTGCGAAAGTTAGAAACGTGGTCATACTTTTTAAGATTAAAAACAAAACGAATGCAGATGTTTTGTAACCGTTCAAGTTTATTTAAAAGCTCCTCGGTGGCATCCAAATAACAGGCATCAGCGTAGTCTATGATGGGCTGTATGAGTGTTTGAGCAAGGGAGATTTTGGTACACAAGGGCAAGAAGCTCTGGAGGCATTTCAGCGAATGGAACGTGTAGTGCACTTTAGTTTTGTATTTAGTAGGGGCCGAAGGCGAATATTACCTTCTTTAGAAGTGTATGGTCAGCCGTTAGCCGTGGTGGAATGTGTAAAATATTTAGGACATTGGTTGGATAGAAGTTTGCACTGGCGGAAACATATTAATAAGATTGTAAGTAAATGTGGAAAATACCTTAATGTATTAAAAGTACTGGCAGGCTCTTCTTGGGGAGTACATACTAAACATATACGTAGATTGTATATATCGCTAGTAAGAAGTCGACTTGATTATGCATGTTATTTGTATGATTCTAGTGCAAAAACACATACAAGCAAACTAGATAATTTACAAAACCAAGCACTTAGAATAGTAGGAGGTTTCATAAGAAGCTCACCAATCCATGTGATGGAGAGTGAACTGCACATATCACCATTATTTTTAAGGAGAAAATATCTCGCGTATAAGATAATTCTAAAATCACTGTCATGGTCTAATAATATAACTATAACCACAATTTCAGAATTAGACTCTCTTACTAATGGTAGTTATTGGGCAAATAAAAGAAAACCCCTACTGGCTACTTGCTTTAAAGAATTAGGACAATTGCAAATTAATACCTCGGATAGTCTTAAAATGTTCTCTTTGGACATTTGGGTATCAGCTTTACAAATTAAAGATATTATTAAAAGTGTATTAGAATGTGTAACGCACCCAAAAAAATGTTATAATCACAATGCTTTGGTACACGAAGTGGTATCTGAATTAGCTTCCAAATATAGTGAATGGCATAAAATTTTCACAGATGGATCAAAAAGTAAAGATGGGTGTGGAGCTGCTTTTTTCGTCCAAAATACAGGTTATAAGGCTATGTATAAAATTAATGAAAATATATGTATAATGTCTCTGGAACTCATTGCAATATACCAAGCGGTGTCATATTCAGTTAGTCAAAATCTAAATAAAGTAGTTATATTTACAGATAGCAAGAGCGCTTTACAACATTTGGCTCGATGCGCCTCTGATTGCAGAGGTGCATCGATAGCCTATGACATTCTTAAACGAATTGATTGCTACAACAAAGATGACATTAAGATTATCTTGCAATGGGTTCCAGCGCACATAGGGTTGCGGGGCAACGAGGAAGCTGATAGACTGTCGAAACTGGCAGTGGAGACGGGCAATGTTACCTCATTTATATCCGATTACTGGGAATATTTCCCCATGTTTAAGAGTGTGTGTTTCGACAATTGGAAAGAATATTTTAATGAAATATCAAAAGAAAAAGGCATTTGGTATAAAGTTATACAAAACGAGCCACCTCGTGAGCCCTGGTTTGATGATAAATGTTTAACTAGGGGTTATGTTAAGTTAGCGATAAGGCTTCGTTCTGGCCACTTTCCATCGGCAAAGTTTGCTTTCTTAATGCGAAAGGTTACATCGCCTAATTGTGAGATATGTAATAAAATTGAAGATGTGCAACATTTGCTGATGGAATGTGCTAAGAACAAGGATGAAAGGGAATCTTTGGCTAGGGAGTTTAAACTGAACTTGTGGGATGTTGGACTTATCCAAAATATTTTGGCATACCCTAAATCAGAAAGAACTAAACGCATAATTTGTGGTTTAATGCAGAAGTCTAGGCATTGATTCTCTCTTCTACGAGTTTCTCATAGTATTTATGTATAGTGGTGGTGGATAGTAGTATAGTTAAATATAATATAATTAAAAATGTATAGTTAGGTGTAAATAGAGCAATGGGGTTGACGTATCCGTGTGGATAAAAACCCCTTATTAAAAAAGAATAAAAAAAAAAAACAAACATTTATCTCATAAAAGTATTTCAAATTCAGCGATTAGTCTCGTCAGATCGACCACCTTATGACTTTGATATTCTAATGCCCTAAAATGTTAGGCTGATGGATTAAACAAGCTACAACACAGCAGTACAACAAAAGATTCACAAGCAATGTAGGATGATTCTAAATAGATCGAAATTTGGAGTCCTACCCAAACTACTCTAAATTTAATAACACCTGGAGCCAAGACCACAAAATAACAATAAAGCTATTCATCTAACTAAAGCTAGCTACATATGAACGATAAATTGTAGCAATTTCATTGCTCCTAGTGCCTCTATACGCAATCGTGTACGTAGATAGCCAGTAATCAATTCAAATTCGCGCAAGAAACATGTCTCAAATTAAAATTTAAGACGACGCAACTCAGGCCCCCAGGATACAGCCGCTGCCTAGTTTGGAGACCACTGTGTAAATAATTATGATAAGTATTCTAGTTAATTAAGCATACAATATATTATTCTTATTCTTATTTAAATCTACTTATTAAAATATCATATATGTATTCACTGTTAGACAAAACACCGCCTAAACCACTGCGTCTAGAAGCATGTATTTTGCACAAGGGTTTCTTACATACTTAATGGAAGGATTTTAGAAAACTATTCCCTTAAAGCCTAATGGCATTAAATAGCCCAGAGGATCAATGGAAGTTTGCCATTTTTGTCGGAAGTCCCATCGGACACATAAATAATATAAAATTGTCACGGATAGACGGTGCATGTCAGATTTCCTCCCACGATTTTGTCATACACACGATTTATCTGATCAATTTGCACCTATATATCGCTACGATAAAAGTATCGCATCGTGTGTAGCTAGCATAACTATGTAGTTAAGCGTTGCAGAAGCTCGATCGATGGGTAGCGACCACTGCGCCCCGTGCCTTTGTGAGTGATCTCTCATTTGCTTATGAATGCGCGTTTGGGTTACACAAACATTGACAAAATCTACGCATATAGTATAGATTTTGTCAATGTTTGTGTCAATTTGTTAGTGTAATCCCTTAGTGAGATTTATCTATGTATTCGCGGTATCACAGCGGGCCTTATCAGAATACCAACGATGCGGTATTTGTTTTTTAAATATCGCAGCATTATGCTGAGATAGGAGCCTTTTGGTCTCGCATAGGTCGTTTTTTTCTGTTTTCCTTTATTCAAAAAAATATGCTAATTTTGTTAGTTTTAAATGCTCCTTTTTTATTTCCTGTGAGTGTCCCATTTTTTTCTAAATATTAATTCATTATTTGTTCAGAGATACCTTCTTGTCTCGTGATAAATGTAATAACCAGCCTAGGTGCCAAAACTGACTATTAGGGAGCGCCAGACTGCAGTGCACGGAATCATCGCACCGGTAGTACCAACTAATAAAATTTGTGGCGCCGAAACTGCGTTGAGCGCTTATTTCTGTACAAACTACCATTCAAAGCAGTCAGTCTCTACGTCATTTGCGTTATAGTGCGAGCAAACAATGACACGCTTGGTTTGTATGGAAAGAAAATAAGCAAAGTTTTTTTTTATATTGTCGCTTCAATCGTACGTCAGTGCTTACGAAACCCGCACTTACCGCTACGTAATAAAGGCGCTGTTGCTGAAAAATGGTTACTGGTTGCGGTTGATTTTACACACAGCATAGAACAAATAAGTTACTCCAAGCAAACAGTGTTTTTTTTAAATAAAACGTACCGTTTCGATAAATCTACGTCATATTATATTAATCGACCGTTCCGAAAATTATTCATGGGCTGCCTTACTAAGCCATTTCATAACAAACCGAGGCCTAGCTCGAACGCGCAACGAAAACGTTACCTACGTAAATTCAAACTATTTTAGAATCTTCTGCTATATATACATACATATGTCGTAGATTCAAACGATTAGCGTCCACGTGCTTGATGTTGGTGTCCGCCATGTTGCTTTTTTAGCAATCAATGCGCTCAGGCGCTGTTTCGAGAGCAAGAGACCTAAAAAAAAATAGACAAACGCACTACTGATAGATACAATTGACACTGACAGCTTCGACATTGACAAGTCCAAAGTCGTCTATGATGTTTGCGCGGTGTTGCTATTTGAATAAATTAAATAACTATTAAAATAAATGACGTTGTAGGTTCTTGTGCATTATTATCTCTGACATACATATTAAACAAATAAATAAAATGGAAGTCTCTGTTTGTAATGTCAAAATAACAGCTTTTTACTAAATGCATGAAAGTATTTACGGTATTTATATAACAAAAAAAAAACTGTCTTACTGTTTGTTTCGGCTAATCTCCGAAACGGCTGAACCGATTTTGACGGGACTTTCTTACCGGCAGATAGCTCATGTTATAAGGCATAACTTAAATTTTAGAAAAAGACTTAAGGTTAACGGCATACTTAGCGTGCGTTTGAGCGCTAGCCTGACTCCGCGCTATAGCGCCGAATTGTGTTGCACTATGACGTACGTTTACTGTCAAACCTGGTGGGTGACCATCTTTACATACCGAGACTCCTCCGTGTCTCGGAAAGCACGTTAAGTCGTTGGTACCGGCTGTCATTAGTGGATCTTTGACAGTCGTTACGGGTCTTCAGAAGCCCGAAAGTCTGACAACCAGTCTTAACAAGGGGTACCGTATTACCCAGTTACTGGGTTGTGGAGGTCAGATAGGCAGTCGCTCCATGTAAGCCGACCCCAATATAGTTGGAAAAGACTAGGCAGATTGATTGCGGGCGAAACCACGGGCAGCAGCTAGTCGAAAATATAACTCTAGCATTTTGATTTAATTTCTTACGACAAGCTCACGTATCACTCATAGATATTAATAAAGTCTTAATTCTAAGTAAATATGTGGGAAACGAGTTTTATGGCCCTCACATGATCTGACAAGATTATGGCTGACTTTAAAAAAGTCTATGACCCCTGAGTTTGTTTCGCCATTTCTTCTCAGAGGTGACTTCTGATAGGAATAGTCGACTCAAACTAGCTTATTTTTTTTTTAATATGACATGTAAAAGTGATTCCGATATCCTATTTACAGAATAAACAAATTCATTTGGGAAAAAAAATAGTGAGAATAAATTTATTCCACCCAGGTTAAAGCGCACAATATTCACAAAAAAACAGAAAACATTTCAAATAGTATTGTGTGCCGTATGGCAGCGGCAAATATGCCCAGTTCAGCATATGCCAGACAACTAGTGCCTGACGCTGGTTTTCAACTGAACCTTATGTTCCGAGGACGTCTTATTAGTATTCATTTTATTTCAGTATTTTCAATTATATAATCGTTTGAAATTACGTTGCGTTTACTCCGCGCGTTCATGCCAGGCCCACTGATCCATAACAGCTAGTATGTCAAAATCCTCTATACCAAGTCATATGCAAATGTGCGTTTCATACTCCGCCGGATTGCTTTCAATGGGGATCTGTATCCACTTTCTCGTTTGTCGGCGAGCCCCGGGTAACACGTTGTGTTATTCTGATTGTATTTGTTAGAAATCCATCGTCGATGATTTGTATTTTGCGTGGTCTGTTTTTTGTTCGAGTTGGTTGTGTAAGATTTCGATGAGTACCTACAACTAATAGTTTCGAAGAGTAGTTATGTGATGGATTAGTATTATGATGCTGTTTGTGACGAAAACACCGCGTTTTCTTCCTGGGTATCAGAAGATAGATAGATAGATAGTATATTCTTTATTTTACACCATAAAAATTACAAACATAAATTACACAGCTTTGACAGCTACGCGCACAGATTACATAGATCTGCGGCGCTTGAGTCGCTGACGGAACAAAATGTTGCCATTTTAAATATTATATCATTTAGGAAGTATTGTATTTATTTTTATTTCTGATTTTGTTATTTCACTATATGCTGCACCAGTTGACGTCATCACGTCAACGCCGGCTGTCGCTGAAAACCAGCGCTGGGGCTCTGTCTCGCATAGGGTCGCAGCATTATGCTGAGCGATGGCCGTTTTGCGTGGATGTGACGCATATTTTCCCCCAATTTGTTATTCTCGTGTTTTTTTTTTTTTTCTCTTTTTCTTTGCGTCATATTTACCACAAATAAACGTATTTTCTTTCTTTCTTTCTTTACTCATAATTACGTTTATAGAAGTTACGCAGTACGCTCTCTGTCGTTCCCAGGTGTCCACTATATAATATAATATATTAAATATATTATTATATCATCATGTATTTGGAGTCCCCTCAGGCTCCGAGATTACCGGTGCCCTCTCTATATTGTTCTTAAACCCGTCTCGAGGGAAACCAAGATATTTCCTCCATCATGAGTTTACATTGTACCTGCTGGTTGTTGAGCTGATATGATCTATACCTACTAACTGCCTGTAACGTAATTTAAAAAATAACATATTAATCCATACTCCATACTAAATTATAAATCGAAAAAAAAAGTAATTCTGTCCGTCTGTATGTCTGTTACCTTACGTGACTTAAGGGCTGAACGGATTTCGATACATTTTGGAAGTACTTACGTTTCCGTGGGATAATTTCCGACCTCCACGCTGAAAAAGCCACGGGCAAAAGCTAGTTATTTAAACAGCTAATATATCTATAAGCACACTTTATTTTAGCAAAACCTTCATTCGAGTTCGGCTTTTATTTATTTATAGTTTGAACTCAATGAAATTTGCAAGAATTATAGTACACTACAGATGGTGGAGTTTTTTAAGAGTTTGTAAAATAATTCTACATCTATACTCAATCTACATGGTCCTCATAGGACCTGAACAAGATAATGTCTGGACTTTAAAAGAGACTGCGACCCATTGAGGTTCCATGTAAACTAGAGCAGACACCGCGAACTTTTTGAGCCACACCTTGAGGCCATGGACCTCAAACGCATCAGTCACTACCTGAAGAGCATATAAGAGTACCATCACAATCATGTTGTCATACTTGACATCAAAGGAACACATTTTTTGTTCGCAGTGTCTGCTCTAGTTAACATTGAATCTCAATGATGCGACATCAGACTTTGTTTCGGCCTTTCTTCTCAGAGTAGTCAGATAGGAAACGCCGAACTCATACCTATAGCTTATTATTTTTTTTTTTTTATATGACGTGTAAAACTGATTCTAATATCCGATTTACATCATAAACAATTTCGGTAAAACTAGCATGCAAAACAACATTAATTAAAAAAAAATATGAAGGTAATTAAATTGGAACATACATCATAAATAGTTATTATATTAAGAATAATAATGTCAATCATTTGTCAAATAATAATAGTAAAATGTCCGTGTGAATATTTATAGTTTAGGTACTCATTCACAGAATGGAATGATTTTTATATAATTGAATAACGCTGTTTCAAAATGATTGATTTGCAGCTCCTTATATGAGTTTCGGAATTTATTATATATCCTTATAACCACTGAAAGTAACTTTTGTGTTATATGTGGCTTTTCATTGGAGGAAAGTGGCTTTTCAAGCTGCGATCATAAAACACTGCAAATTGACTGACGATGCCAAAGCATAGTTTTTAATGAGTTACTAAATTGAATTATTGTCGAAATAATAAGTTAGGATAACATTTAACCATCGTATTAGGTAAAAAACACCCTGCAATGATAACAGTGTGATGGACAAATGAATAAATTTGCTTAACAATTAAATTCCTTGGCTGTACAGGCAATTGCTTTAATTTGCTTCCCAGCTTCTATGAAGGATATCCAATTAATGCAGCTGCTGTCTATTCCTACACTTCGCAATAAATTGAAGCTTCATACTTCAAGTTATATTAAATTATGTATCTAATATCTAATACGGAGTCAGTATGGTTGTTTGTGCAAACCGCATCGATATTGGAATAATAAACTTGAGATATGAGCAAATATTATTGAAGTACCGCTACCTACTAGAGCGCAATATCGTTTTATTTGTAATATAAACTGATTTGTTAGGGAAGATATTTTTTTTTCATATAAAAATTTCATGGTGTATTGTTAGTATTCCTCGCTTCTTATGCGCCAGAGAATCAAAGAAAATGCGTTGATTTTTATTTTTTACGTAATATGTAAGCTTGAGGGCTCTTGTGGCGAAGTAATTACAGCCGCACGGGTCGATCCATCAGGTTAAGTTACTCTTGCCGCGGTCGGTCCCTGGATGAATGAACCATCTTTACATACCGAGACTCCTCCGTGCCTCGGAAAGCACGTTAAGCCGTTGGTCCCGGCTGTCATTCGTGGATCTTTGACAGTCGTCAGTCGTCACGGGTCGTCAGAAGCCTGAAAGTCTGAGGTCTTACCAAAGGGTATCGTATTATCCAGTAACTGGGTTCTGAAGGTCAGATGGGCCGTCGCTCATTCAGCTGCATCTGGGTAGACTAGAAGCCAACCCCAACATGGTAGGGAAAAGGCTAGGCAGAGGATTATGTAAGTTCTCACTCCCTAAAAAAAATGGGACGTATTGTGAAAGAAAATTGGGACTGATAATGGTCTAAAATCAGCAACACGCAGATAAAAAACCCGACTACTGAAAAATCACGCTCTAAAAAGTATGAAACAAGAAAATATTTCAGACAGAAATCTGTCTTGATTTCTGTCTGAAATATTTTCATTTTAGATAGGTACAATAATGGTCAAAGTAAAGCCGTGATTGCATGCCTGTACACCAAAAAAAAAATTATAAAATTATTATTATATTAAAAAATGATATATTATAAAATTATTATATAAATAAATAATATTTTAATAAAATAAAATTATTATTATTATAATGGCATGCAAATATTTTCTTGTTTCATACTTTTTAGAGCGTTATGTTTCAGTATTAATTCGGGTTTTAGTTTTTGAACTTACTTTTTGCTTAGAATATTTTGGGATATAAATTCGTGATACAATATTTGCAGAGCCGCTTTAATTTTTTTTTGTTTAGATTTTATTGTATAATAAGTATTAACTTTACAGCCGCGCCGTAAGTAGCACAGTCTCACTTATGCTTGTTTTTAACTATTTAAACATATTATATTATTTACTGAGACAATATGATATTTATACTTATTTGTAATGTGATCCCTTTAATTTGATACCCAACATGGCATAATTATAGCATATATTATATTACTTTAAAATGACGTCACATAGCCTATAACCAGCGGACGATCAAGACGCTTCCAACGATACTTCATTTGTGAAATTATGATCAGGAGTTTAGAAGTAATGAGGTAACAGATGAACATATATATCGATCAAAATTATAACCCTCCTTTTTGCTTCGCCGGAGTCGGGTAAAAAATACAAAAAAACTCGTCTGCAAAAACACATACTTAACTGAAAAGAGAAAAACAAACATTATAATTTATATGGTGTAACTTTTGTTTGTTTGCACTCGATAGGGTTGGGAGTTTTTTTTTTTAAACCATTCATTTTTGCGCCAACAATCCGCCATTTAGATTTTTCATAATTTTAATACACCCGTGACACCGCGCAATAAAAGAAGAATCTACAATAACGACATATCATTCATCAAAATTGGTTCCGTCGTTTAGTAGTTACGAGGGAACATAGAGACAGACATACACACATACATACATACAGGTCAAACACATAACACTCCTTTCTTGGCTTTGCCGCAGTCGGGTAAAAACGCGGGGATCAATATCATTCCTCGTCTACGAGGCCTTACCTTGTAGCAAAACAAAAACATTACAAGCTAATTCTGTGTCAATGGATATTTACTCCAAAAAGTAATTATTCTTCACTTCAAAAATATCGTGTTACAAAAGTATCCGACACTAATAAATACCTTGAAGGTAGGATACAAAATTACAGGCGAAAATTAAATTAATTAAATTAAAAGCGAAAATATCGCATTACAATTAAAAGAATATTCCTCACTTTAAGGCTTGTTTACACGAGGCGAGTTTCTCGACCATCATGAGGCGGAAATGTCCGTGCGAGGTTAGGCAGGCGATTTTTTATTTAATTTGTTTTTATTATAAAACTATTATTATTATTTATTTATATTTCAGATAACATGATCCATTTTGTGAGTAAAATAGTGCTTAAAGCTATGTTAGTTCACACATTCAAACATTGTATGCATTATACAATGTTTGAAGAACGAACAGTCCGCTATCACACTCAGGATGCTGTTGCTACTCACACACACTCTGTGCAGCAGTGGCGCCGCTTTCTTGCGTAAGATTGCCGCGAAACCATCTGTGTGTGCCTTCATGAACATGGCGGACGCACTGCAAAACGGAGGGAGCCCCAGCAGTATCCTGAATGCGTTATTGTATTGAACCCGCAGAGCATTTAATGCACATACAGAAGCGGGTATAAAGCTTTAGGCATTCTCCATGCGAGGCGATTGTCGTACTCATGCGTTTACACTCAAGCGAGAATAAAAAACACGAATATGAAATAATGTCACTCGAGATTTCTCGAACTGTGAAAATATTTCAAGTAGAATACTCACCTTCCGACATGCGATTATTGTGAGAGAATTTGTGAAAGTAGAATTTTAATTTATTTTCGATACCTAATCGATGCGAGAAGTGCTGCTCGTGTAAAAGACCCATTACATTTGTAATGAAAGAATGGATTTTAAAATTTATAGGAGACTCCGAAGTCCATTGTTCGGGCAATTTCTGATTTCAATTAAAGTTTCAATATATGGTAATGAATCATGGGGAATATTGTAAAAGCTGGACCGTTTCATTATTAATTCCTAGTTGAGAATTAAGGGCAATGTTGCTATTTATATTTGTTTTGAGTTTTATTTCGTGTGTATATAAGTTTAATTGTTTTTTGTAAGTTTTAATTGATAGAGGATGGAGTATTTGTTTCTGTGTTAGTAGAATAGCTTTAAAATAAAATAAAATATTGTTGGTTAATTTATTTTATGGCATGGCATAGTCCTGGCCAAAGTAATGTTTTCTAACTAATTTTAATTTTGATAATTATGATTAAGTGGCAATTTAGCGACAGAAGTCTGTCAGATTTTTTACAAAATTAAAAACCTGGTCTACAGGACCGTTCCTCTAATATTTTTACACAAGTTTTTATTTGCTTTCAATAATTTTACTACCCAGGGCAGTAATTACAATATAAACTACAAATACTTGAGACACCTCAAGTCTAGATCAACATATCCCCTCGTCAAAACTTTAGAAATATGTATATACAAATTCAAACTATCTCTCCCTTAACAGAGCCAGCTGGTGATATTGAAAGAATCGCCGGAACATATCGAGTGTTAAAATGGCGGCCATTACCATTCGTATGAGATTGACTCTGTACCTGCAATGTTACATAATTGCTTCTAGCTGGTAGCCGCCATGTTTGATCGATGGGGTTCTGATGAATATTTTGTGACGTCACGCTTTTATTGAATAAGAATGTGGGCTGCTTGAATTTGAAGTTAGAATATTTTTTTTAATTACTTAGTTAGTTTATCTAAGCAAGTTTAAAACAAAATCGCTTTTCGTGTCTACCTGTGTGACCAATTAGATTTTCTAAATTTTGATTTAAAATTCTGTGATTACTTGAACTAACACACTGACTTATTAGTACCTATTACTTGTAAAAATGTTAGGAATATCGTATAATTTTACAATGTTTGTAAATATGTGAGCACCATGCATCTATCACATGATTAGTTTATCTGTCATTCCTTAATCTTTCATTATTTTTACCTATAGTGATCTTATTCTAGGTGCATCGTCTTCACATATAATTATATAATTGATGTATACAAGATATTGTGAAAACATTTTAAAAGAGTAACGGTGGAGTTTCTTGCCCATTTTTCTCCATACGAAAACTACCTTTTGGAAGGGGCGACTAGAATCAATTATTATTTTTCTGTAAATGTTGACGTTCAAAAGTGCCTTTTTTGTGCCTAATTGAAAAAAAAATTGACTGATTTTGACTTAAACCACAAAATTGATTTTGTTGTTATCCTTTTAGAGCATACATTCTGGAAGATATGAACTTAGATTTAGCACAGAAATCGAAATGTTTCGGTATGTCGTCAGTCCACCCGTGCAAATTAAGGTCGGGTTGCTAGTAAACTCCAATTAGGCTGTGCAGCATCTGGTCTAACTGACTTGAAAGTATATTAGTTGCAAAATCATAATTTTATACAGCCTGTCTATAATCCAGATCAAACTATTTAGCTTACGTGCCTTCTGTTTCTAATTTTAAGATAGGTACACGTGGACAAAAAACCGTTAGCCGTTGGTCCCGGATGTCATCGTGGATCTTTGACAGTCGTGGATCTTAGACAGTCATGGATCTTTGACAGTCGTGGATCTTTGACAGTCGTGGATATTTGACAGTTGTGGATCTTTGACAGTCATGGATATTTGACAGCCGTGGATCTTTGACAGTCGTGGATATTTGACAGCCATGGAATCTTTGACAGTCGTTACGGGTCGTCAGAAGCCCTAAAGTCTGACAGCCAGTCTTACCTAGGGGTATCATATTTCCCAGCTACTGGTTTGTGGAGGTCAGATAGGCAGTTGCTCCATGTAAAATACTGGTATTCAGCTGCATCCGGTTAGACTGAAAACCAACCCCAACATAGTTGGAAAAATTGACGCGTGGACAATATAAAAAAATTCGTCATCCTGTGACAAAAATAGACAAAAATTAAAAATAAGTTGTACCAATTAAAACTAATAAGCCTTGTCTTAGAAAATCACTGTTAAAAAAAAACTTTTAGGGGACGGCAAAGTTGCCTTGTTAAAATTATTTTCCCATTTTTTGAACGGTAATGATGAAGCCTTGTTCCAAAGTTAATTCTCTTAGATAATTAGCATAGAACAGTTTTATTAATTAGCTTATTGATCGTGATATTGAAAAGATGTTTTTTTAGCAATCTATTATTAACTTTTTGTACGTAAGTACGTACTAATAATTTTGTAAATCAAGAATAATTTGTAAAGGTGCAAAGAAATCAGTGTTTATAATTATGTAATAGTTGTAAAGTAAAAAGGTTTATCACATTATACACAACGCTCACGATGTTTGGGGGATGCCTATGTCCAGCAGTAGACTGGCTGATATACCTAATCATCCTGATGGTGATATTTATCGTATCTATTTAGAAGCAACGTATTTGTAAGTAAGTAAGTAAATTATATTTGTTTAAACATGGTGTACATTGCATGCAGGATAGTCATGGGATACAGAAAAGTTCTATCATGTTCAGCCGCATATCGTGGCGTACAAATTGGTGGGAAGAGATGGTGCATAAGCCGTATAATTACAATTCAATAAGCATATTTTTGGATACAATTCAATGTCAAAGTAGTCATTAAATAAATTAGTCAATAAAAATATGAATTAGGGGAGAATGGGTAACAGTGACTAATGGGTCACGGTGACTAAACTGCCGCTGTCCGTGTATTTACGTACACTAACACTTGTGTTCTCGTCAAACATTCTCCTCGAGTGTTCCCCTCCCGCCGCGCCAGTCGCCGCCACGCTCGCACGCCGGCAGGTCGCGCGCCGACAGCGTATCGCCAAAGTAAGTACCAAATAAAATTTTAACGTGTTTTTAAAAAGTGTGTGGTGTTAAATTCCTTAAGGTTTTTGCGTGTTTGTGGGTTATTTAATGTTGTGCAGTGTTTCGGGTGGCCTAAAATGCTATTATTTTGCCTGTAACAAGAATGTATGTTTTTTTATCGAATTATTATTCTGATAACGGTTGTTGGGTCACAATGGATAAATTCCATTTGGGTTACTGTGGATAAGTATCCACTGTGCCCCATGCATTTGTTCTTTGCATTCCGCTTATTAATTTGTATTTTTTCGTCTTTTAGGTTACAAAATGCCTCGAAATAGGATAAGGAAAACTAATATCGGAATGCATACTCAAAATGAGATGCAGGACGCAATCAACCTGGTGCATCAGGAGGGAAAATCGATCAATGTGGCGTCTAAGCTCAAAAACATCCCTTATGCAACTTTATATCGATATTGTAAGAAGACTGAAAGAGCTAGTGGACCCGTAAGATTAACACCAAACTATGCGGTTAATAAAATATTTTCCGACGATCAAGAAAAATCTTTAGTAGATTATGTAATCAAATGCAGTCAGATGTTTTATGGTCTCACACCGATTGACCTTCGCAGCCTGGCTTATGAGATGGCAATTGCCAATGATTTAAGAGTTCCTGAAAAATGGCATCAGTATAAAATGGCGGGCATCGAGTGGCTGTTCAACTTCAGAAAACGCCACCAAGTACTCAGCCTGAGGACTCCAGAAGGATGCAGCCTAAGCCGAGCTACGTCATTCAATCGTCACAACGTGAATATTTTCTTTAACAACCTAGAAGAATTGATGCGACGACATGAACGTTTTGGTAATGGGACCCGGATCTTCAACTTAGATGAAACCAACACCATGACGGTCCAAACGTCGGGAAAAGTCTTAGCGGTCCGGGGGCAAAGGCAGGTTAGCAAGGTCACAAGCGCCGAAAAGGGTACTTTGGTCACGACTTGTTACATTGTGGGTGCAACTGGACAAGTACTGCCTCCTGTTATGATTTTCCCACGGGTGCATTTCAAAAATCACATGCTCACTGGTGCTCCTTCTGCCACTCTGGGGTTAGCTACTCAAACAGGATGGATGAATTCTGAACTGTTTATATCAACAATGCAACATTTCATTGTTCACACTCAAAGTAGTAAAGATAATCCATCGTTGTTGATCATGGACAACTTTGAAGCTCATATATGCCTTAAGGCACTCAATCTGGCAAAAGATAATGGGGTCACTATCCTAACAGTCCCGCCCCATTCAACAAACAAGCTTCAACCACTGGACGTAGGAGTGTTTGGCCCATTCAAAACAGCTTACAATGCATCCGTTGATAGTTGGATGATGAGAAATCCCGGCAAAACTTTTTCGATATACGAAGTAGCGAGCTCTATTAAAGATGCCCATATGAAAGCAATGACACCAGTGAATATATGCAACGCTTTTGCAGCTACTGGAATATTTCCGTTTGACAGAAATATATTTACAGATGTTGATTTTGCTCCATCCGAAATCACGGATAGGGAATTGGTAGAAAATCATCCTAGTGATCCACCTGCGACGTCTTTAATACCACATTCACAAATAATTGTTGAAGCCCCATCTACTAATGATGAAATTATGACCGAACCTAACGAATTACTCCCAGTTGCTTTGCCAGTTGTTCAGTTACCCATTAATACAGATACAAATCTTCATCATCATCAGACTCACACACCACCAACAACTAGTCCGGAAGGAAATCAAAGGGAATCTGAACCTGTTGTGGATTACAACCATTCTAATTCTATTATAACGTCGAGTGCTCCTTTACCATCAACAGTAAGCTCTGTTGCAGGGCCTTCAAAAGCTTTTATGAGCCCTTTCGATATAAGAGGATTACCTAAAGCAGCTCCAAGAAAAAATAATAGAAAACCAAGGAGAAAAGGTAAATCTATGATAGCTACAGACACGCCCAATAAGGATGAGATTGAAGAACGTGAAATTGCTAAACAGTCGAAGAAAAAAAAGGAAGCGGTAAAGAAAGGGACAACCGTGAAAAGGAAAGTCTTGCAAAGTGATTCAAGTGATACAGAAGACGATACTTTAAGTGTTCACTCCGAGGAAGAAGGATCGTTTGAACAAACAGAAACTGATTATGGTGTCGTTGATCAAGAATCTTTTGGACAGTTGCCGACTTTACCAAAAGAAGGCAATTTTGTCTTAGTAGAGTTTAAGATAAATAATAAAAAAGTTTTCTACGCTGGAAAGGTGTTAAAAGATGCAGAGAATGGGGAAACCGATGTTACTTTTTTAAGGAGAGATCCGAGAAATGGGAAATTTCGACTTCCAAATGTCCCTGACGTCGCAGTGGTGCTCTTGTCAGACGTAAAAATGTTTCTGCCGAATCCATCATATTCGGGACAAACGAAAAGACAGCAAGGGTGTTACACTTTTGATTTAGATTTTTCTAGGATAGATATTCGTTGACTCAACCACTTTTTGATTTGTTTAGCTTCATGATAATTAAAATTGAAGTATTATTTTTATATAATATTAACCTATAAGTAAGCAGGATGTTACTTTGTTTTGTTTTTTTATTTCTTTTGGGATTTTTTTTTGTTGCGTTACATTGTTATTGTGATATTAAAGTAGGTACTTAAATGTAAAGATGACTGATTAGTGATAGTAATAATGTCTCTAGTTTTTGATAACCAAATTATCATTGATTAGTTATAGTTTCAGACACTCTGTTATAATACTATAAGTAATTGTGAGACTGAATTACCTTATTAAGTGCCTTAAAATAACGTAATTTTTGATCTCCATGATAATATAATTATTGTTGATTAGATGTAGTTTCAGACACTCTGTTCACTGTTAAATTACTAAAAGTAATCTCGTAAACAAAATTATTAATAAAAAACATTTGATAATTGACTTTTTTTTTATAAAACCTGCAAAAAATCACTGTGACCCATGAAGTTCACTGTACCCCAGGTGCTTATCCATAGTAACCCGTACATGGGTTACAGTGGATAAATTCCCATTTATAAAAAAAACCTACTTTGACCAAAATCTATAGCTATTTGAATGTCTATCGTATGTTTTTTGTGTACCCTGATAGTGTTGTCAAATAATAGATTGAAATGCTAGGGCTAAATGTAGTTAACTTCAGATATATTGGCCTTCAAACAAAAGTGTATCCATTGTTACCCATTCTCCCCTACTGTCATTAAAAATTTCAATTCCAAATTACAATTCCAAAAAAATACAATAGATTACAATAACATTTCAAAAATACAACATTGCCATCTCAAAAATGAAGAAAATCGTCCTTTTGCATAAACTCTGCTATACTGTAATATGCTCTTTCAGTTAGTAAACTCTTCAACTTACTTTTAATAGCAGATATATTTAATGTTTTCCACGATTTGGGCAATTTATTAAAAAAAAATTGACATTCGATGCTTTTTTTTTTGGGTGGGAAATTATAAAATAACTTCTCCCGCTCTGGGTGGAGCGGGAGGGCGTGTCAGACTCTTTCTGACTAAAACCCACCCGTGTTCCTTCAGTTGCCTGTACGTTGCCAGGGGCCACGGTATCCTTTTCAGACTTTCCCGCAACCCCGGCAGGCATCGGTCCTATTGGACCCGAGAGACCAGGGCCGGACGCGAGAGATCCCCGACACCGATCTCCTCCACGAGGACAAGGCGATGCACTGCCCAAGCCGGGCAAACCTCCACCGTATGTTCAACCGTGTCCTCCGGGCGATCCACGCAGTGATGATACCCGGGCGTTTCTTCCCGCCTGATACGAAACAGGAACCTCCCGAAACAACCGTGTCCAGTGAGGACCTGCATCAGGCGGAAGGTGAGTACGCCGTGGCGCCTCTCTAGCCACTCCTCAAAGAGGGGACTTATCGCCGCAATAGTGGCGTGCCCAGCATAGGGTTGTGACAATCGCACTCCCGAAATTCGATGCTTGAGGTGTCAATATGCACTTGCGATCAGGTAGGTCGTTCACCTGTCTACCAACCTATACAAAAAGCATGTTTTTCTATTCAAACATATAGTCTAATAAATCTAGCTAATTAGGTCACAAGTGAAGTCCATTCAATCAAAGAGCCCGACCGAACATTAGCAATGAATACATTCACGCCGGGTCTCAGATTAGGTTGATGTTTGTGGGCCATTAATTCAGGCACACTCTGAGGGTCCACTTGTGACATAAGTTATGTCACTGGGATGTTGGAAGATGGCCGGATATGGTAGGCTTAGGTCGATGAAAAAAATCCTTACACACACCAATTCACGCCTAGTTCTCGTGGAAGTAGGCAGAAACTTGTTCAGAACTCTACCTGCTACGGTCCTTAATTCCTTTACTTCATTTACATTCATGGCCATCCGCCTTTTACATTAAAAACACGTGTTTAGATCATATTATAGTTCCTTTCTTCTATCGTATCCGCACGAACCATTGAGCTCATAGTGTGATAAAAATAATTATTCAGTCAGTAATGTTGTAGCAATCCACCGACCCGCTCTGGGCCCGCGTGGAAGATTACAGCTTACTCCTTCTCGAAAAGAGTATATATATGTCCCAGAGCTAGCGGTGGGAAAATAGGGATGATGACTAAAAAAATGTTTTTTGTCCGTCATGTAGATTATGAAACAATAACGTACACGTATTTTTTATTTTTTTACGTTATCAAAAGATTACGGCGATACATTAAGTTAAAATGTGCCATGACGTCACTAGTATGTATAGATAGATAGATAGATAAATCGTTTATTTAGTGCACACAAAAAACATCACAACCTGTAGGTTGTGATGTTTTATTTTTTCAAAAAACATCACAACCTACAAAAACACGATTAAATAATGACTAATTAGCTATTAGGAAATAGCTGCAAGGTGCCAATATAAAAACAAATAAAAAAGGAGGAAAACAAGACATTGTGATGACACTATTGGCTATGACACACTTTAAAATATTGGATTGACAACGAACATAAAAAAGTGCGGTGTGCGTCTCAAGGTTGCACCAAATGGGAGTCCAGCTCAGCATGTGCCAGGCAAATATACCTGACGCTGATATTCTGCTGAATCAGTGCAGTGACATACGGACGTCGAGTAGATGAGATAAATATACGAGTTATTGGTGTTGTGAAAAAGTGAAATGTGCGGAGTGAAATGTAAGTATACCCGCAATTTAAATATTGTATTCTACAGTAAAGTTTAGCATTTGGAAATTTTCCTGTTTTATGATAATTGTGTATTTGATTACTTGATTATTTAAATAGATAAATATATTGTATAAATGATTAATCTAATTCTGTTAATAGTGGCATAGGTGTGAATAAAATAATCGAATTAAATGGATTAAAATGTGTTTGAAATAAATAATTATAGGTAAATAAGCATATGTATTATAACCATTATCTAGTAATAGATCCACAATAATTAAATCATTACGGACGGACTAAATAGTTTTTTTTTTTTTGACCCAGGCATAATCCCTATTATAGGCTTCTTTTTCTTCATGTCGCTGGCACGACAGAGACTTAAATTTTGTTAGCCCAAAACTTCACCACTTCCACGGCGTTATCGGTGACCGTGGAGAGGTCACTTTGACTGCGTGTTTTGGGGCACAGAGGGCTGATAATGGTATGCTTATCCTATTGTGGCAGCGTTGCTGACTCTCGAGTGTGCACCAGATGAATATTCGAGAATCACTGAGCGTGTGGTAGAATGATGACTGATATTGACATCATTATAATATGTAGGTATGAGTGAACGAGATTCTACGTCGACCTAAGTATAATAACGCAAGGACAGGAGGATAATGAAATGCAGTAATAAGTGCAATGAGCTTACAGTCTCTGTAGAAATAAATATTTCGTTGCCTCCAGCTGATAAGATATCACCTATGACAATAACTACTTAAGTACATACATCTCCTTTATTGTTCAGTGGCGCAGTCCCAACAGCCACATCAAACTAGGTCACAACCAGCTTCATAACTCTTCGGGTACACTGAAGTGCACTAAAAGCATAGCATACGAATTCCTCGAATTATTTATTGAAGCAGAGAATTCCGACTATGTGCAAGTTCGTGCACTTCCCAAGAACCTATTAAAGTCACGACTATTATAAAATCTACTTAATTAGTTAGTTCCACTTTAATTATAAAGTTGAAGTTGAAAAGTTTTTGAAAAATTTAAAGTTTTTTACTATGGTCTTGGATGGTTTATCTGATGGTGGATTTGGCAGAATAAAGATTTTATTGAGGTTAATAAAATTAAACGCCTGTAAGGAATTGTAATAAGAAAAGTTTTTATTAAATTGTGGATAAAAAAATGGATAAGTATAAAAGTATTTTATGGTGGAATAAAAATTATGGGGTTTAAAAAACCCCAGGGTCTAGTTTGAAAGTGTCATTTGTAAAACATCTACCTGTTATAAATATGTATAAAATTAAAAATGCATGTCGTCAAACAAATGCGTATCGATTGTTGGAACTATTAAAAAGCAAAGTAATAGTAAAAATTACTTTTTAATAGTCTTTAAAAAAACAGAGGAGGTTTTTAATTCCTCTGTATGTATTTTTCCACAAAAGCGTCCGGCCCGTGCGACCATTTACATAAAAAAATAAAGTTTTTTTTTTTAGTTCTGCACTAACAAAACGCATATTTAAAGAAGGAAAAGACAAAAACACACATACAAAAGATTTTTTTTTCAATCGGATCACAATTGACGAAAATATGGTTGGCTAACCAATAGCCAATAGCCAAGTAGTAGCCAATGTTCATAGATATTTTCGCGAATAGTGGAGCGATTTAAAAAAAAAAAATGTTTTGTATGTGTGTATTTTGTCTTTTTTTTCTTTAAATGTGCGTTATCGGAAGTGTGAATTTACGTAGTTTTAATTATTTTTGTTTAAAAAATTACTTACATAAAAAATTACAGAAATTGATTCAGTAACGATTCTGAACAAACTACTTTCATATTGTGCATTAATTCAGTTACATGGGCACATTGTAAGTCGTCAACTTTATTTCAATATAAACACACCAACTCGAAGTTCAGTCATTCAGTCACCAAGAACCTTCAAACTTATATTCCAGTAAAACATCACAACAAGTAATAACAAAACGTAGCTTGTAAAGTACGTAGGATCGATGCAGTCGCTGCCACTGGGAAGTTTAATGAATATTTCCATTTACCGTGCTGCAATAAACGGCTGCAAGGATGGAGTGGACTGGGAGTTGGTTTTCAAAATGGTGGTCACATATTTTTGGTGGTAGACTAAAATATTCATAATGTATTGAATATAAAGTTGAGGAAATGTGAGGCACTTATTTATAATTTTTAGTGTAATGATATACTGGGAAAATATATTTTCTTGAAATGTGCTTGAACAACAGATTTTCTACTTAAATAATAATAAAGTGAAGCATCAGTAAATATTCAGTATCGTAAATATGGCAATTTGATTTTCACCAGAATTGAATTACTTTGTATTGTTATGTATCATGTAAAAGTACTGAATGCAGACGATTTTTTATACACAGTCCAGCAACAAGCAAGCCGTCCTTGCTTCTAGATATAATATCATTAGGTATAATACGTATGGGAACTGTTCAAGGAGCGATAGCCGTTTAAGCATTAGAATCCTTGAGTGGGTGAGTACTTAAGCGCGAGGATCTAACGCTCTGAAGACAACGAATGCGGTGGATAAGTGGCAGAGAAATGCTTATTGTGGTAGAGTTGGGACAGTGTGGCATTCATGCTGTTATTTGGGCTTATAACAATGATATTTAAGAGCGCACCGAGCTTCTGGCGCTAATTAATGGAATGGGCGGAATAAATAATGGGCGGTTCGCGCGCTAATTTAGGTATTTCCTTCGTATTATTAAAAAAAATACACATTTTTCTAATGTATACTGTATACGTTAGAGAAAACCATGTAGATTTGTTATTATTAAAAAACTGATGACCTTCCGTGAAGTATGTACTAAGGGTTTATTTTGTTTTTTAGAGATTACTTTGGATTTCTTTTCTATCGAGGAAACTAAAAGTAGGTAATCGTGTTTCTTCTAAAGTGTACGATTTATCGAGTGAATCCGTAAATATCTTAAATATGAATTGTATAACTAAAGGTTAAGTAATAACGATGCAGCAAGGGATCAAAGGAACGCAATTATTTCCCAATTACGTATAATTCGCTCGGTGCACTCTTAAGTACTTTGATGTTCAATTTTGAACTTGGAACACATTGAAGTGTAGTGCCACGTCACGTTTGACGTGATATGTTGATATTTCGGAGTTTATTGTGCCGCTTCTTGATTCTCACTTTAAAAATATTTACTTTTGATAAATACGGAACGACAAGTTCTCTTTGTTGGTGTTTGTAATTTCGTTTTTATTACTTTTTCTGCAAGAAGTCAGACTGCGTTAAGGTCTATTTTTAGATGTTTTTTTCCGTTCCTCATATCAATTAATTTTGAAAGGATATTTTTACCGAAAAACAGGAAACTGACAGCAGAAAAAAATCCTCAACAGAACCCTTCAATTTGCCGAACAATGTACTACAAGACTTCGTCAATAACACCCTTGTAGAGAACTTCCTTGAAGCCCCAAACTAGCCCCTAACATTAGGTACATTAGGTACACATTAAGGTACATTTGGGAGTCCAACTCCTGAACTACAGAAATAGTGTTATTACTTACTACAGGAGAACCGAATAGCTTAATGAAGTGCTCAAACTCAATTAGTTTACTACATGTTTCCAACTTAGATACTGTAATAGGTCATAGGGACCTAGTACATATGTGGGTGGCTGTTTAAGTGTGTGTTTTGTGGGACAAATGTCTGAAATCAATAATTAAATTGGGTGGGTTGAAGGTAATATAATGTTGTTGATGTCTGTCGCTTTGTTTGTAGTTTCAAAGGGAGCTTTGATACTGATTTAAGTATTCAGTTTGATGTCAATTACATAGGTAACCCAGAACATCAAACCCTTTTTTTTTGGGTGGGAAGTTATCAAATAACTTCTCCCGCTCTACGTTCTGGGCGGAGCGGGAGGGCGTATCAGACTCTTACTGACTAAAACCCACCCGTGGTCCTTCAGTTGCCTGTACGTTACCAGGGGCTACGGTATCCCTTTCGGACTTTCCCGCGACCCTGGCAGGCATCGGTCCTATCAGACCCCGTCAGTTGTGCTGACATCTCTTTGAGGCGCGCGTGGAACCTGCTTGGTTTTTATTGGACGGCGAGCTACCTATTGCTCGCGCCTACGGCGGCCGGGAGTCGACCTGGGATTCCCGACACCAGTTTTTTTTTTATACCTCAATCCCTTGCGTTTTAAAATCTGGCCTTGTTTTAAACAAGTGGTATAAATATTTTACGAGTCGTCTTATACAAATAAATCTAGACTCCTAGAAATTCTAATGTGAGTTTCTTTGTCTGGTCTCAAAACCGTAAAAATATGTTTTTGGTGGAGTGGTACCTTAATAGGTATCTGGCAAAGGTCATGATGTAATCAAAGTCCAAAAAAAATTATAACAATAGGTACGCTAGGGATGCCGTGGCAATGGTACTTCCTACTACTATTATAAATGTGACAGTCTGTATTATGTATGCGAATTTGGATGTTTGTCATTCAATCACGCCTTAATAACTTCACAACAGAACGAATTTGGATGACTTTGTCACACCGGTATACTTTGACATGGATTGGGATAAAGACAGGCGCGACGCGACGCACGAGTCTGCACGAGGCTTAAAGGGTACTTTTTATCTCGGTAGTACCTATGTTCCCGTGGGATAATTTCGGACCGTCAAGCGGGCGAAACCGTTGGCAAAAGCTAGTATGGAACGATTTAAGTCATATTATTATACAAAATGTGACACACAAATCATAACTCGTGTTCTAAGACTGCATAATCGCATTACTCACAGATTTTTGTAGCGAGCTCCCCCTGTTTCAAGGGTCACTTAATTCTCGTGATAAATGGCGGGAGATTAGGCGCCATTACGTGCACCGTTCGCGACCGAAAACACGTAAACTTATTTATATTACAGTGAATGGGCAAGTTCTTTACTATAAAATAAACGTAGTTTTAATAAAACACGCTAATTAATGGTTATTAAATAAAGTGTGTGTTTTAGAAAATTGGTGATAATTAAAGTAAAAAAAAAACGGTTTGTTGACATAATTATGATTTTATTCATAAAGTTAAATTGACCTACCAGTCGGTCGAGTTATACTGCCGTTCAGTTCAGTTTGTTTTTATTTTTACAGTACGACGTTTATTTAGATTAATAGAGAAGCATGAATGAGGAATTTCTGCAACCATACATTTTCTGCATCTTCGATCCGACAGACCAAAATCGGAAACCAAACTGGTGTTATGATAGTCTCGCAGTACATACAGAAACTGCCGAAATTACGCGACGAAAAGTTCGTTACGCCTGCTATTCTCATAGAAGACAAAGCATGTGGAATTTCTGTCGCTTACGCCAGATTAAATATATATATATTTTTTTAATATTACATTGATTTTACATTCTGTGATTACTTCCTCACACACTGACTTATTAATTGTAAATTTTTGGAAAATTGTCTACTTTTACAATGTTTGTAAATATGTGAGCAGCATGTATCTATCTCTTAATTAATTTATCTGTTGTTGCTTCATTTTTAATTCTTAATTCTTTTTACCTATTTAATTGTGGTATAATAATTTTATTCTAGGTGCATCGTCCTCACATATAATTATATAACTAATGTACTCATACAAAATATTGTAAAACATTTTAAAAGAGTAACGGTGAAGTTTCTTGCCCGTTCTTCTCCATGCGAAAACTACCTTTTGGAAAGGGCGACTAGAATCAATTAATTTTTTTTGTAAATTCTGACGTTCAAAAGTGCCTTATAAGGGCCTATTTGAAATAAATGATTAGACTTTGACTTTGCTTAGTTTTCGGCACAAGTGTCGCTATGCTAAGTTTCAATTGTCTGATATCTATAAAAAATCCAATCTTACAAATTAAGATTTCCAATATAGTAAGAGCTCATGCCCCATGCTCTGCAGACGTGCTTACATCGAATGGACCAATCAGGTGAGTCTGCACGCATTGCTGCACACCAGCACGTGACGGCATTAGTTCTCGTTTCTATACTATCTCGATTTTCAAGTAGGTATCTACGTTACCTCCAGGCGCTCAATCTTAGTACAAAAAACTGGGAACAGCAATGCGTACAATGATACAAAATCACGAAGTCAACGTAGTCCCTTGAGTAAAAATAAGTTTTTTAATTTTGTTGGATTATAATCGTAGAAGTTTTTACCAACTGTAACTCTGAAGCAATGATCACTTTAATGAGGCTTGGTGGTTTTATTAACAATAAAGTGGTAGCCCCAACACAAACGTCTGTTAATTTCTGACGCCTGCGCCGGTGTTTTACGATATTGTGTTTATTTTTGTGATCTTTCTGTGTTATGTTGTGCGTTTGTCGTTGAGTTGAGCGAAAGTTCATCCGACTAATCCATATTTGTGACCAGAAAGTGATTTTGTAGGTGGTTGTGCCAAAACGGAGATAGGACTGCAGTGTAATGTTAACTTTGAGATAGGATTCTTCTAGTTAATTACTTTGGTACATAGTAATAAAAACATGATTACTAAATTGTATTTAATTTATGAATTCTTGAAATGAACACTAAAATACTACAGAATAAAATTAAATATCTACACCCATATTACCATCATAACATATCTATACGAACTACAGGTTCTAACTGTGAATATCAGTTGGCGCTAGTTTCTTTACGAACGCAAATGACCCGGAACAAGATTGGTCTCTCTCAAAAGACCATTTCAGACACTAATCTACATGGTTATCATATGCCCTGACCAATATTATGACTTTAAAAGAGACTGTGACTTCTGAGTTTCGGCCTTTCTTCTCAGAGAAGTCAGATAGCTAACTTTTAATAAATTGTTTTAATATGACGTGTAAAAGTGATTCCTATATCCTATTTACAGAATAAACAATTTCATTTCATTTCATTTCATGTTTAATTTATTCTGGACATGTTCAATTTATTCATTTCATGTTCAATTTATTCATTCAATTCAATTCAATTTATTCAGGAACAATTCACATTGTGTTTGAAATCATAAATAAAAAAATAACACATTCATAACATAAATCAATTATAGAAAATAACAAAATAAAAATAAATTCAATAACGTTATGACTTGTGTGATTCCAATAACCTATTTACAGAATAAAAAAAATTTACAAAGTACTCTGTGGTTACCTCACGACAATGTCTGATCACGATTTATAAGAAGCTATCCTTATGGATTTGTAGGGGATGCTTCTTGCAAGATCAGATTTTTACACACACCTATATTTTTGATTATGAATACTTAGTAACTAGGTGTATATTTTTATGAATGAAAGATGTGCAATTTAGACCTCTAGAGTCTATAATTTAAGACCTTACAACCAAAACGTTGTTTCTTATTTGTAAATTTCTTGTTAGAAACTGGTTTAACTGGGTGATTGTACTGTCTCATATTGTACTTACTAAAAAGTTAAGGGTCGAGCTTATGCAATGGGTCAACAAAGACTAAGTATGATGATAACATTTGCTAAAATATTCAGCAAGACGCGTTGACTGACGTAAGTTGTAATGGATAAACGAGACTAAACCTCAAAATCACTATAAGTATCATGTAACCTATCAACATATTTACAAAATCGCCAGCATGAAAATCGCCAACATGATAATTCGCATCGAATTTCACTACTTTCAATCTACTGCAATGCCATCCCGATTCGCCAGTCTACGTCGTAAGTTCATATACATCTGTTGGAGCTCGCTCTCTAAGCTAATCTGCCGCACCTGTGCTGAGAAAAATGTTGCTATCACACGCGATTCGAACCTTTTAACATCGACAAATCGTATATATCTATTTAAAATGTATTTAGGGAGCTTTGTTAGCAGATGTTCGGGAGATCATGTTGATGTTCATGTTTTTTGTTTCTTTGTGAGATAATTTGGAGTTGGTAGATTTTAGTTGTATAGGTGAGGCCTTTGAGAGACTTAAAAGGCTGTTATTTTAGATTTAAAATATGTTTTCTCAAACATACTTTGAAATTCGAGCATTATTTTGACAACCTTCTTTGAGATAAATTGAAATTGCGGTACTGGTTGAATACATGAGAGCGCCCGGCCGACATTTTTTGTATGAAAATTTATATCTGTCGTGTTTAGCGGCCAAAGAAATTACTATGAAAATTTATATCTGTCGTGTTATTTAAAAATCGAACGATATAAAAATTTTGATAAGGTACATCGTTGGATTATGTTAAAGTTTTTTACTTTAACATAATCCAACGATGTACCTTATCAAAATTTTTATTTATATTTAGAATTGGCTTGCAAATAGACCTGTTTAAAGTAAAGAAGAAATAAATGAACGTATTGGCGCATAAAAATTTATCGTTTTTTGTCATTGATTCTGGAATTTATAATAAATTTACTCAATTTGAATTTCCGCGCATTATTTGAGAAAAGTACTATATAAGTCATGGCCGCAACCAGGCATTGATGGACTCACGTATGTGTGCGTATTTTCACGATCGTTTATCAATGCCCCAGTTGCAGTCCGCGACAGCAATATTGTAAGTGTAGCAGTAGTAATGTACTATTAATATTACAACTACGGTCGTGATACACGTACCTGTATTGGCTTTTTAATTAAATTGCACTTAACTTTTTAGGTAAGCTCTCAATTAATATTCATCAATATTAAGCTTGTTCTGTTAATTTAATAAAACGTTGTAATCAAATAGACTAGATATATAGGTAATAGCTTTTATATAATTTCTAACAGTAGTTAGAGTCGAAAATGTGGTTAGAATATAAAAATAAAGGTAAAAATATTTTTCTAAACGAGCTGTTAATGAACTTAAAAGTACTAAATAAACTACGGCTTATCTTTAAGTGTAAAAAAGACATTCACGCATCAAGCTTTTGAGATAATATTAAAGTTTTATGTTTACGTAGGTACGTTTTATTTAGTTCATTAAAAGCTTATATTTAATGAGATTTTCTCCTATATATTATTTTATACTTTTTGGCATTACCGTTTGTTAAAATATCTGTTCTATCCCCTCCACTTGTAAGGTACTTGTTAAGATAAATCTAACGGGCCCAACACAAGAGGGCTATCCTGTAAAGTTGAGAAGTTCCTGTGGCCACCTTCTGGCTCTATCATCAGACCCTGGACTACGCCTTAGGCTTTGTCAAGACAATAAACAACTAGTCCAAACACATCAGTGTTATCTAGTTTAGTTGAGGTGTTCCTGTGGTTACCTTAAGGCTCTACTATCACACCTTGGACAGGACCTAGTATAATCAAGCACTTGCCAATACATAACCGATGGTGGTATCTTGTTTCATTGAGGAGTTCCTATGGTCAACTTCGGGCTCCATCTTCAGACCATGGACCCATCTTTGGCTATAGTTCGTGTTAAGACAAAACCAACGAGTTCAAACTCAGCGACGCTCTTATTTAGTTGAGGAGATCCTATGGTCATCTTCGGGCTACATCATCAGACCCTTTTTTCTTTTCTTTCTTTGTTCTTTCCAAGTTTCAGCTCGTATGCTAGGAAGTGCATAAAAAGTGAATGACATCATGCTATCTTTCAACTTCGTCATAGTTGCGTAGGTATTTATTTTGTATTTTATTTATTTTAGAAGTATGTATGATTGTATGTAAGTAAGTAAGTATATTCTCATATAATTTGTTTTATTTTATTAAGTGAATTGTTTTACACACGGTGTCTACATCTCTTTTTACCCTCTGTCCTATCGCAGGTATGCTGGAAGAGATTTATTTAGAAATAAGCATCACCTTTGTACGTAGTTTTCTGTTTTTGTGTGACTTCTTGTCTGTTTATATATGTGTGTACATAAATGGTTAAATAAATAAGTAAATAACTGGAAACACATACGAACGAAGCTAGCTAATATAAACCTTGTAAAAAGAAGATGAGTACAATAATGTAGTTACTTTCTAAATTAGCTAGCGAAACTCCGCACACGTCATGGATGCCGTAATACCTATCTAAACACGACAAAATTAAAATAAAAGTATTGGTGATTTTTTTCGACCGATGGTAGTTTGTTACTTGAAGAAAAATCTATTTTTTTTTTGTTTTATCGTGTTTACATAATATCCATACCAATCACATCTGCGGAGTTTTTCTAGCTTATTTAATTTGACCCTATCTAATATCAAAGGCACGAAATGATTTTAAAACAAATGAAATTGTTTGGCCTTGAGCGAGGTTCATCTGTAGCACAGTTAAGATCAAAAATACTGAATAGGTTATCTGTTTCGGGCTCTATTTTTAACGTAAACAAGAAATTTCATTTCAATATTGTCTTTCCTGTTCCTATCCGCCCGAAAGTCTCACAAAAGCAATCGATCTCCCCAATTTGACAATACTTGCGAAAACAATAACAAGGTATACAGGAAAGTTGTTCCGATTGGACTCAACCAGCAATTTTGTTAATTAAAAGGTTCAACATTAATTTGTACTGTAAACAAGTTGTATCCGAAATCTAACTCGATTTGTGTAAGGTTTTGTGTTCGTGAAATAAAACAAATTGGCGTAATATTCAGAAATTCGATAATTCTGATTGAGTTTTACGTGTTGGTTTATTCTGTTACTGTGGAAAGTTGTTTAATTAATGTCAAACATTAGTTCTTATTGGTTTTAATATAGGCGTATGTCATACTTTCTTATTCATTATTTCTTCTTCCACGCTTTTGGCTTATTCAGATTTAATGCAAATAGATGTCTGCCTTTTTCAGACCTTTTTTTTTAGGTTTTTCAATTGGCTTTCTTGGCTGTGGCAAGGCGTATCGTGTTACACAGTAACTGGGATGTGGAGGTCAGATAGGCAGTCGCTCCAAGTAAAATACTGGTATGCATCTAGGAAGACAGATCACATTTATTGATTTCGTAAATCCTGAAATAGAAACAAATTACCAAACTTTTACTGTTGCTGTTACAATATTCTTAAGTTCACTTCTTCTTTTCCTGTGGTTGGTGACTAAACTTGTATCAGCGTTTTATATTATATAGCCCATTATGTAAAGCCACCCATGGGCCTCTGACTTGGCTTCACCTGCCGTCGAGAAATATCTTTCGGGCATGCCGGTTTCCTCACGATGTTTCCTTCACCGTTTTTGAAGCAAGTGATAATTATACAATACGCACATGAATCCGAAAAGTCAGAGGTGCGTGCCTTGGGTTCGAACTCGAGACTTGGCAGTCTGACGGTCACACCCCTAGGTTATCACTCTTGTTTAAGTTCAGTAAGATTTTAGAACACATAACAAAATAAGCAAAGTTGGTCCTCCCAAAAGAAAATCGATAATACAATCGGTGATTGAGAGTGAATCTCCAATAAATTTACCATTATTTAGTCTCCAGGGCTCGAAAGTCGCCCGCTATGCAAATTCAACAGCATAATTACTGAAACTGTTTAGAAGGGTTCGCCAATTAAACGTACAGCTGAAAATTTCACTTCCAAATTCCCAAATCGATTCTCTCTCTCGAGTTTTATTTTATTTGCTTTGGTTTGGGACATTCAAAGTCAAAGTCAAATTATTTATTTCAAATAGGCCCTTGTAAGGGACTTTAGAACGTCAAAATTGACAAAAAAAAATTGAATTGATTCAAGTCGCCCCTTCCAAAAGGTAGTTTTCGTATGGAGAAGAATGGGCTAGAAACTCCACCGTTACTCTTTTAAAAGGTTTTACAATATTTTGTATAGGTACATTAGTTAAATAATTATATGTTAAGACGATACACCTAGAATAAAATTACTATACCACATTAGGTTAAAAAGAAAAATTAAGCAACGACAAATAAATTAATTATTTATTTATTTTAATACTTCAAGCACACAAATGTACAGAGGCGGACTTAATGCCATAGGCATTTTCTACCAGTCAACCTTCGGGTGATGCAGAGACAAACAGTGGTAGGTGCAACAGAGAAATTTGAAGATTTTTTATATTGAAATATAAATATATACATTATATACCTATTAAAAACTATAAATATAATAAATACACCTAATTATACATAAATATAAGTACAAATAAGACAAACAATGGGAAAACATTACCGTTGTGATGATACTGCCAGCTTCTTATCATCCTTATAGCTATAGCTTTTTATTATATACATATTCTTCTTAATTATGTGATAGATACATGGTGCTCACATATTACAAACATTGTAAAAGTAGAAAATTTACCTAAAATTTTCCAATTAATAGGTCAGTGTGTGAGGGAATAATCACAGAATGTAAAATCAATGTCAAATAATAAAAAATATACAATTAAATTAGCAACCAGTTTCATTTTGTCTAGATTCTAGATTATCCTGTGGAGCTGGACCACTGGAGCTGGACAGCTGGATATAATCCTCTAATTTGAAATATGCTTGTTTTGTAATTCAAACAGGACTAGTGGACGTAAGTTTATATTTTCATTTAGAAGTTGAAAGAGTTATTTTAGATGTGTTTGTTATAATTCTAGAGGAAAGTTTTGAGTATAAATGTGGATGGCTATAAGAGTAGGAGAAGACCAAAGAAACGATGGATGGACTGTGTGAAAGATGATATAGAAAGAAAGAAAGAAAGAATAATATTTATTTGGACTGTACAGTTCGTTTAACACATAGTATCAAAATAAAAAGTGAAAATAATTATAAATCAATAATAGTGTGTGGCTGCGCCAAAAAGGTTCATTTCAGCATTAATGCCAGACAAATGCTGTCTGACGCTGGTTTTCTAATGACCCCTTATGGACAAGTGACGGGGAGTACCAACAGTTTCAACATACCTAATACACACAATTTTTATGCCTCTAAATAAATAAATAAACTACATAAGGTCTATTTAAATAATTGTTTCCAATTGATGTTATTTCCACTTTAACAAACATCAACTTTATGAAAGTGTAAATAAAATTGATTTTAGACTGACTAGTACTGTTAAAAAAGTCATACAATAATATAAAGTTGTAGCGCAAGCTGAACCCTATGTGTAGGTATTACAGTTGTTTTTCCTAAAACTCGGCAATGGCTAGAAAGGGAGTGGCTTTCGAGATGACGACTAATAAAGAAGTATGGGAGAAAAATAAATATTCCCAATAAATTGGAATAAGGACAGAAGAATGACGATGAAGATCACGATCTTTATGGGCAAGCGATTCAAACGAATGTTAAGTATAATCAAGAATTAAGTAATTAAAACTTTCACTATTTACTTATAAATCATAACGCAGTAAAATTCATCTTAAGGTTAAAATAATTAAACTTTGCTATTCAATCTGACTTTGCAAACACAAACGCATTTTAATCTCAAACTTATTAACTTAACTACTTTCAACCTTAAACTTACACTTTAATATCTAAGATTTGAATTTTCAAGACCAAAATCTTTGCATCATGCAGAGAATTTCTTTAAATGAATATTCGGTTGTTAAAAGTCATAGCACAGAAAAGTACAGAAGGTCAGTTCCATACAAAGAGCGAAAATATGCGCACGCACGCATAGACGTGAATGTACTGCGTTCTCAGTCTATTAAAGGCCGGTTTAGACCAAACGATCGAATGCACATTCTATCCCCACCCTACTAAATTATTTTTATTGAACAAGGATAGTGCATTCATTCGTTAGTCCTGTCTGTAGAATCCTTTTGATATCGTATTTAAGTAGATTATATTACTACACTGGCTCACTAACACACCGACCCTCTCGTGCAGAGCCACTTCACCTTCAACCTTTTCCCGCCATTTGCGATGACTGACAGATAATATTAGTTACAGCAACTACCTTACTACTTGTGTGAATGAGACAGTGTACATAATCTATTAAATAGAAACACTACACTGTCCACAAGAAAATGTCAAGAATATCAAGAAAAAAATGCTATTGCTCATATTCTGGTTCTATGTTCGTTTGGTCTAAACCCACCTTCAAACGAATGTCAGTCGCGAGTACACGCGCACTGGCTGTACGTGAAGCGTGTCTATGTGTGCGTGCGTTTTCGCTCGACGTACGGAGTCGACCTTCTGTAACAATTCTGTGGTCGAAGGCTCACATAATAAACCTGACTAAAAAGCGCAAACTTTCTTCAGATTTGAGTACTTCGAAGCTTTCACCGATTTATTTCGCTTTGTTGGGCTTTGAAGGTATTGCAAAATGTTTTTAGATATTCAGATAATAAAAATACGAAAACTGTTTGGTTGAATTTTTCGATTTATTAATGGCGCAAGGGTACGTAGAGGTGATAAAAGTCAGTGAGTGATTTTAAAGGTCTGTTTTCGATCGTATCTTTATTGTTATACAAATATTCGTGATTTTTGCGAGAATATGGCGTATGGTGGAGGGGAGTTGTCTTTTATGGATTCAAAAACATAAAAAAATCAAGATTTTTTCGTTCGTTTTTACTTAATTATAAGGCCAAGGACATAAAGAGGACATCTTTCGGTTTAACAGAACCATTGCGTTGTTGAGGAGCCCAAATTGGACTTTTGTCAAAAAACACTGCGTTTGTTGAGGAACCAAATTTGGGCCTCCCGTCACTGCCTTCGGTTTTGGCGTAAATTTGCTTATAAAAAATGTATCTTTCTTGTTCCAACTTGCACAAAGTCTATGAAACAGAACAAGAAAGATATACCGTCGCTATCAAGTCTTTAAAATGAACCAATGACGCATAATACACCGAAACAAATCCGCCGCTCAGTCGAGTTTACGCACGCGCGCCGGCTAGTCACTGTCAAATTTTAAATTTACTGTAATTTGTTTTTTGTGTGAGTGACAATTAAAGAACACCTATTGAAACATGCCTGGGTAAGTAATAAACAGTTTTTATAGCCTGTACAGTGTAATTGATAAAGATTTTGGACAGAAATAGTAATTTGAACAAACATCGTTAGCCGTTGTGGCGTCATGGCGCGGCGTCCGCTGCACATTTCGACATATTACTATTATTAAATAGATTAATGATAGCAATCTATCGCTATTACGTATGTTTACATGTATCGAATTATTGATATTAGACATTTAATTAAAATAATATCGTACAAAATTTGAGTAACATTGAAATGAAAAATACGTTACTCAAGAGGCCCGATTTGGGCGCGATCAACAATGTGGAATTTGAATTAAAAACCGCCATTTTGTGTGTGTTCTGCAGGATGATAGAAATTATGGATACGATATCCGTGATTTCTAGTTGAATATTTTTTGTTAACATTTTTTTTTAATATGAGTTTTTAACTGACTTCAAAACAAATGATTCTCGTCTATTGCAATGCTGCTTCATTTTTCATTTTTTCATTTTTTTTTCATTTACATATTATTATTATATACCTACATAATATAAACCCTAACAGACTTAAAATAATAATAATAATCTGCACAAGTAACCAACATATTTTTTATTTAAATTAATTTTTTTCATGTTTAGATGTGACAGTATTGGGCGTATCCATCATTTCTATCGTCCTTGACTATGTACTTGTGAAATGTTGTGAAATTGTTCGTTTTGGTTGTTGATTTTCGTAATGTTTTTGTAAGGCAGCATGCCTTTTTATTGTGTTTATCGATTTGTAAATATCTTCAAAATGTAGTATGTCAATTTATATTTAAAATAAATGGAACAGAATGTAAACTGTGACCTAAAGTTTGAGAGGTTGTTCTTTGCGCTTTTTTTCAGGTGGTTGGGTTGGGTATCCGATACATTCTAAATAAACATTTGTAGCAGCCGAAACTCCGTCTGTGATAAGCATGTGAACCAAACAATAGATTAAAACAGTAACCTAATCCACTTGGCCTTCAGACACAAAGGAATTGAACAATGAATAGACCCTTTGTTATCGCTCGGCGCACGGTCGACGAAATGAGTCATGATAATGTAAACATTTGTGGTATGAAAAAAATGTATGGGGAGGTGTGTTCTTTTTATTTATTACTGTGAAATGATGTATATTTATGAAGATAAAACAAATACTTTTTGAAATAATGGTTTTATTTTTTAATTAGAATGAGTTTTGTACAAAAAACTGGGAAAAACCCCCTAACCATAATTTCAAGCTAGAATTGATAACATATTAGAACAAAACTGGACTAATCCATTCAGAATAAATGAGTTAGATTATTTAGTAATAATTCCAACGACATAACTTGTAGAGAGCTACGTATCGTAATTTTAGAGATATCATCGTTTGAATCACACGCGCCGCAAACGCGCGTTAACCGCAGCAGTACTGTCACTTGACGAGTTTTTAACGCGCGGCAACGCAACGGTTGAGTCTTATGAATACCTTCTATAAAATATCAATTAATGTCTCACCTACAGAAATGAGGGTAAATACACCGAACATACTCAATGTAAGTACCTACTGCTGATACATTGGACGGCAAATTTGAAAAATCTAAAGCATTGCTAAAGAATGCATCCCAACTTAGCACTTCTCCTTAAAAAAATCTACCATATGACCCATCCGCAATATTATAAACCAGCTTACCTACAATAAAATCCACACACGATCAACACAATCAAAACACGGACTCGTAACAATAAATTTGTTCTGCATCGGTTGCCGCGTCTGCGTACAATTTATGTCGGCCGGCCGTCTCAGCCCGGAGATGTATCGCATCCGATCGTTGCATCGACGTGTTCATTTGCCCGCAAGATTTACTAGCCGTATTCACGTGGTTCGATTTGATACGTTCTAGAAACGTCTTTATTTCTTTTTATGGGGGAAGGTTCAGTTAACTTCAGTTCCGGCTGTTCGGAGTTGAAAGGCGTTTGTTTTATTGTGATTAGATGAATAAATGTCTAAGAATGTAAGTGGTTTTGAAGTTTGTTGATTGAAAGTGTTGTTGTGTATCTACTTAGATTTTGGGAGCGAAGCGATGGTTAAAAATAAAACCTAGGGATTCGTTTAACTCAGAGTTTATTAGAATAAACGACCCGTGCTTACAGAGTTCGATGTAAGACTACTTATTTTAATTATATGTTTAGGTCTTACAACTAAGCTGGTGGTCACTAGCGAGACTACATCCGCCATGTCTGGCTGATAAGGGGCAAGAGTGCTGCGTCTGAGATTATTGCTCTACCACAGTGATGTGGTGAGTTCTGAGAATATAACTATCTTGTCTCTTTTTGTATTTTTGACCTTCTACACAAGGAGACTGCTATTGCCAGTCTTCAATCACATTAAAACTTTCAAGAATGTTATTCTATTTCGGTGACAAAATAATTTAACCCTAAAAGCATATATAAATAAACGATGGTCGGACTGAGTGAAAGATGATATGGCTAGAAAGGGAGTGACTACCGAGAGGACGACGGAAATAATTACTATTTAACCGTATAAGCATATAAATATAAAGAAACCATGGATGGACTGTGTGGAAGATGATATGGCTAAACTCAAACTCAAAGCATTTATTTCAATTAAACCATTTACAGGCACTTCTGAATTGTCAAAGATGCGGTCAGTTAGTCAGAAAGTTGAAGCTAGTTGCCCATTCCAAAACGTAGATCTCTATGAGAAGAACGGGCAAGAAACTCCAAGGACACTCTTTTAAATATAGAAATTACAAAATCCTGGGTACATTACTCTTGTTGCTTCTATATGTAAGAACAAAGTAAAAAAAAAAAACAAAACGATTAAAAATACAAGATTAAAAATAAGCCCTGGTAGATAAGAGATGACCAGTTTCAACCGACGGCGCCCGTTCACGAACATGACGCGTGGATCAGCACCATCCAGCATAACCATTTTGTAGGCAACCGAATGCTAGAAAGGGGGAGACTACCGTGATGATGACGAATATAGAATAATCAGCCTATAATGTTCCAACTGCCGGGATACAGCCCTCCTCTCTGTAAGAGGAAGTGGGCTGTAATCCACCACGCGGGCCCAGTGCGGGTTGGTAGTTGTCACATGCCTTAATTTTTTTAGTTGTGGGACATGCCGGTTTCCTCACGATGTTTTCCTTGCATCGTTTTGAGAGCAGTGGTGATGAAATTATTTACATAAATTCAAAAATTTAAAAGATATTTATTCAAACTAGGCTGAGAATCAGCACTTTTTGAACGTCTAAATTACATAAGAAAGAAGTCCCCCAAATCGCCCCAAATACAGTGGTTTTTGTCGCGAAAACTTCGTACCAAAAGGATTTAAAACCGGCTGTCAACTCAACGCCGTTTTATTTATGTGATTGTAGTTAATATTTACAGACCACAGAACACCACAAAATACTGCTCAGGTCTCTGAGCTACGTCCATCACACACTGGCACAGTTTATGACTCTTTTTGCTTGACAACTAGTGGAAGCAAAATCGACGACGAAAACATTCGCCCAGACAATAAACACTACATAATATACTATACAAAATAAGCTCATTACGAGCTCTTTTTAAGTATATATTTAAATCCTGTAATGTGTCACAAACTCTTCCCATTAAATCAAGAATAATATTGTAGTTACATATTTATCTAGTTTTATAATAAAAAAAGCAGTGTTTTCTATAGTATTTCTCTTCTGTTTAACTTTCCCATCTCACTCTAAGTAACTTAATCTAAATGACATTTAGATTAAGTTACTTGAGAAATAGCTGTTACATTGTAACAGCTATTTCTCAACAAATTAATTTATTTACTTTTTCCTCCAACTACCCCCTACTTATACACATATTAGAACATCTTTTCTTGCACTGTTTTTTAGTTGCATAACTTCACACATTCCAGGTCACTGACAATTATTCAAAATGATGACCCGCAGAGTTACAATCAAAGAGAAGCAAAGCTGAGAGCTACCTTGAAGGATCTCGAAGCTTCTCAAGCTGAATGTAAACAACTGCTCCAGGAAAGGGAAGACAGTGAAGTGGAAGTGGAGAACATTATCGCCAAAAACACCTTCCTCAAAAATGAGCTGGCTGAGCTACACACAGAACACATAAACTTAGCCGACAAGTACAGTCACTTAGAACATCAAGTGTCAACATTTCAAGAGTGCAGTGACACCCATGAACTGGCTTTGAACCATATTTCAGAACTCAAACAGAAGTTATGTGAAGCCCATAAGGCCCTATCTCTCTCAGAGTCTGTCAAGGTCAGTGAACAGGTTGCTAACACCAATAACTTATTTTATAATCTGGTAGGCAGTAAGTCAAAATCAGTGTGTGAGCCAGCAACAATAGATTTGACTGGTGATGATACCATACCATTGTGTCCTATTGTTACGAGTCATAATAAATTAAAGAAATACATTAAATTTAGTAAAATAATTAAACGGTCACAGTGGGCTCTCAAAAAACAAAATCTTTTAAAATTAAATCTTTCCCTTAGAAAGGAACGTGTTATCCTTTCAAAAAGTTTAAATAGTTGTACTGTTGAGTTAGATGAATGTAGGGAAAAGTATGATATTGATACTAAGCTCCTTTATAATGATGTAATACAAAAGGAGCACTTGCTGAACGATATTTTTGAGAAATATGAGAATTCTCAACAACAACTAAGTGAGCGCTTGATTGAGGCTGGGGAACTACTAGATTTAGTGAAGTGTAATGCTGAGAGGTATGAGTCTTTGACTAATAATATCTCATGCAGCTGTGCCTATGAACCACCACCTCCTCAGTCTCAGTCTGAGTTACCTCCGCCGGTGTTGGCTCTTCCAGCAGAGACCTGTGTTAATACACAGAATAATAATAAATCAATATTTTTCTGTGACGAATTAGGTTCAGGCTTTGGAAAAATCTTACTAAATTACCTTAGCCATAGTTTTACCAATCATAGTGTTATCATAACATAACTTTCAAACAAATAATTAAAAGAATTGCAAACACAAACCTAGATAATTATTCTACAATGGTTTTGCTATTAGGTAATAGTACTGGTATTACCAGAAAGGACATAGTGGATGGTGTGGACACCTTATTAAAGTTAAATATAGGAAAGCTAATGTTGTGTGCTTTACCTTACTCTGATACTTTATCAGTATATGAAAATAATTATATTTATAAGTTGAATATACTATTCACAGGCTGACATGTTGTCATAGTGACAAATTATTGTATTTTGACACTAACAAGTTTGGTGGTTTTAAGTTGACTCAGAGAACTTTATCTCTGTCTTGGGAATGTAGACATATGATTGCTATGTTAATAGCATAAAATATTAATGAGGTTATAGCTAATATAACAAATTGTAGTGTTAGTGACGAGTCTGTGTTGTCTAGTTATACTAACAACATTGTGATTAATTATAAGTCATCATGTTGTACGAAGGAAAATCCACCTATAATACCAACATCTTTGGAGGCCACTACCAGCCAGATAGGGTATTCTCTTCCTGCTAGAATTCATACAGACATTCTAGACTCTTCCGTTGTAGTTGTGGAGGTCACTCCGGATAACTTTTTAAACTAGTTAGTAACAACAGAAGTTACCCCTTCAAATAACCAATTATTATTAGTGAATAATAAAATGGTGTCTTCTGGCAATATTACACATAATAAAAATATTAAAAAACCAAAGGGGGGGCAACATACTTCAAAATTATTCAATCAAAATATTCAAGGTTGCTCTTCCAAATTACTGGAAATAGAATTGTTTTTAGAAAATACTAAGTTTGATGTTGTTTGTATTACAGAACATTGGTTAAAAGATCATCAAGTAATGTCAATTAACTTTGAAAATTATTGTGTAGTTAGCCATTTCAGCCGAAAACGTATGATACATGGCAGATCATTAATATTAGTAAAAAATTCTATTCAATCGAAAGAACGAAAAGACATAATCGGACTCTGTTGAACACACCATTGAATTGTCCTGTGTTGAGCTCGATAAGCATGTTATAGTATGTGTATACAGACCTCCAAGTTACCAGAATCTATCTATGTTTGATTCTGTAATGGAAGATGTGCTAAAGAAATTAAATGCTAGTAGTAAGTCAATAATCATATGTGGTGATTTTAATATTAATCTATTAGAAAATAACTCTAATACTGTCAGACTACTAAGTCTTTTCAAGTCATTTGATTTGTCAAATGTTTTTATTGAACCAACCCGAGTGACAGCTTCTTCTGCCACTTGTATAGATAATATTTTCTGTAATTGTGATTATTTACATAAACAAATTGTAAATAAGTTGCCATCTGATCACAGTGGACAATCAATAACATTTTGCTCCTACATGCCTTTACAAAAAATTCAAATAAGATTTAGGTCAATTACATGTAAAAATCTAGAGAAAATAATTAATGCTTTGGCAAGTAGATTATGTATTCAGAGTTTTAATAATATATTAAATTACTTCTACGCCGAGTTCTTTTCACTATTAAACAAGCACTTTATTGACACTTTTCCACTAAAGACTAAAACTATTTACACAAAGTTCTTATTTAGTGATTGGGCGACTCCAGGTATTCGTAAAAGCAGGGAAAAACTTTTTGAACTTTATGGCCTAAAGCAACATATGAATAATACAAGATTTCATCAGTATGTTGCAAAATATTCTAAAACTTTTAAAATTGTGTGCAAAATGGCTAAAGCTCTTCACATTAGCAATAAAATAAAATCAGCTTATGATAAAATAAAAACTACCTGGCAAATAATAAATAATGAAACCGGTAGGAAAAAACAACGTAATACTGAATTTAATTTAGAGACTGCACATGGCCCCATCAACTCATATGTGGAAATAGCTCAGGAATTTGAAAACTTTTTTGCTAATATTCCCCATAAAACTACTGAAGCTTTAAAGTCCTCACCCGCGTTTTCTGCTGCCTTACTTATAAAGAATGTAAAGGCATGCCCTTTGGAGTTTAGGTTTCAGCATACAAACCCCCAGGCTGTCAAACACAGTAAAGGAGTTCTTTTGTTCAAATCCGGTGATAGTAAGGAACCCAACAATTATAGGCCTGTGTCCTGGCAAATAATAAATAATGAAACCGGTAGGAAAAAACAACGTAATACTGAATTTAATTTAGAGACTGCACATGGCCCCATCAACTCAGATGTGGAAATAGCTCAGGAATTTGAAAACTTTTTTGCTAATATTCCCCATAAAACTACTGAAGCTTTAAAGTCCTCACCCGCGTTTTCTGCTGCCTTACTTATAAAGAATGTAAAGGCATGCCCTTTGGAGTTTAGGTTTCAGCATACAAACCCCCAGGCTGTCAAACACAGTAAAGGAGTTCTTTTGTTCAAATCCGGTGATAGTAAGGAACCCAACAATTATAGGCCTGTGTCAATTCTGCCAGTTTTCAGTAAGGTGTTTGAAAAGTTGATACTCAATCAAATGTTACGTCACTTTAATAAAAATTCCATCTTTCATGATCATCAGTACGATTTCACCAAAGGGCGTTGTACCACTGACGCCGGTGTCACCCTAATAAAGAACATTTTTAACGCCTGGGAAGAAGCACAAGATGTCATTGGAATCTTTTGCGACCTCTTGAAGGCGTTCGATTGCGTAGACCATGAGACACTTCTGCTGAAACTGGAGCATGATGGGATTAGGAATATAGCTCTTGATTTGCTTAGATCATACCTGAAAGATAGAAAGGTTAAAGTTCAAGTCAACGGCACAAACTCATTAGGGTCTGAAATGGTAATGGGCGTTCCTCAAGGTTCGATTTTGGGCCCATTCCTCTTTTTAGTTTATATTAATGATTTACCCCAATTATTTCAAAATCAACCGAAGATGGTGTTATTTGCTGATGACACATCATTGATCTTTAAAATTAACCGACGGTCACAGAATCTTGACGACGTGAATAGCTTTATTGTTCAGGTCCAAGATTGGTTTACGGTAAATAATCTGGTACTAAATAAAAAAAAATAACAAATGCATTAGATTTAAATTACCAAATGTTAGAAGTAGCGAATGTGACATCATATTGAATGGAGAAAAACTGGAATTTATTAATCAAACAGTTTTCCTAGGAATCACGCTAGACGAGAAGTTACTATGGGGACCCCATATAACATCTCTCGCGGGGCGGCTAAGTTCAGCCGCTTATGCTGTTAGAAAGATAAGACAGTTAACAGATGTAGAAACCGCGCGTTTGGTCTATTTTAGTTACTTCCACAGTATTATGTCGTATGGCATTATACTGTGGGGTCGGGCTGCTGACATTGAATCTATCTTTATTTTACAAAAGAGAGCTGTCAGAGCCATTTATAATCTACGTCGTCGCGAATCTCTCAGGGAACTATTTAAAAAGATTAATATTATGACGGTACCTTGCCAATTCATTTATGAAAATATTATGTATGTGAGAAAAAATCTACATCTTTTTAACAAAAATAAGTGATAGACATAATTTTAATACTAGAAAAAAAGATAAAATAAATCAACCATTTTTCAGACTATCTAAAGTACATACATCTTTTATGGGGTACTGTGTTAAATGTTACAACAGAATACCTTGTGATATATTAGAATTAAATGAAAGAAAATTTAAAACTCATATAAAAAATACACTTTGCAAACAAGCATATTACAAATTAGAGGATTATATCCAAGATAAAAATGCTTGGAAACATGCTGGTCCTGCTCCATAGGACAATTTAGAATCTAGACAAAATCTAACTGGTTGCTAATTTAATTGTATAATATATATATGTCGGATCCGGTCATTAGTACGGACACGAAACGAATCGCAAGCGCGCCACTGGTAACATCACATGATCTACCCACACCTAAAGCGCGCTTCTACAGAGTCGTGATGTTTTAAGTCCACGGCGAGGACGATAGTTAGTGTCTGATCGCATCGGAGTTACGACGTCGCGGAACTGTACTCGATTCGTTGTGAATTATTGTGTTAATTGTAATTTGTGTTAATTTGTGATTTTAATAAACGCCGTGTATCGTACCCAGTGTATTTTCATAGCACGAAACCCAACTTCTGCCCACATAATGTCTGAATCGAATGGAATAAATCCTGACGATCCTACATCAGAAGTGGGATCACATAGTGCTAATGAGATCACACGCGGGGACAGTGACAATAACAATCAGTGGCGGTTACTTTTTGAAATGCAAAATCAACAAATGCACGCGCTAATACAAACTCTTAAAACCCAGCCAGTGAATAGAAAGTTAGTGTTACCGGAATTTGACCCCGACAGACCCGATGTTGATGCACGATCATGGTGCACTACCGCTGACTTGTGTTTCGACGGGAATGCAGTGGAAGGAAGCCAGCTTATTTTAACAATAAGCAAGGCGTTGAAGGGCTCCGCATCTACATGGCTGTCGCAGATAACCTATCCAGGTATGACGTGGGACCAATTTAAAGAGTTGTTCAAGGCCAGGTTCGTGTGCGTCGAAACTTCTGCGGCTACCCTCATTAACCTGAGCAATGACAAACCAAAGGAGAACGAGACCTATGCCGCCTATGCTAGTCGCCTTATGACGTTTTTGTTGAACCGTTGGAAGGATCTGAGTGTTGAACAGATTGCGGTGTCGGCTGTTATTGCTCACTTGGCGCAAATTGATACTCGCTTACAACGTCTCGCATTTACCACGGAGGTGACAACGCGTCATAAGTTGCAGCAAGAGCTTCAAGCGTTCTCTTATCTGAAGAGGAGGGCACCTACTGATATGCGTACTGACGGCGGAAACGAGAAACGTCTGAAGTTTTCTTCACTACCACCAATCAAGTGTCACGCATGCGGCAAGCTAGGACACAAACAAGCGGATTGTCGCACTAAGAAGAGCGACGTGAAGAAGCCGTTGCCTGTGCCGGCGGCTACGGGCGTCGTGCAACGACAACAAGCCAGCAGCAGCTCACTGGTGTGTTTCAAGTGTGGCACGCCGGGCCACATCGCCAGTCGCTGCTCAGCGGGCGGGTCCAGCGCTGCTGTACCGGCGGAGAAACGAGTCGACCTTTGCACTGTCGAGCCTCCATCAGGAACATTAAAGCATTTTGGTGAGTGTTTTAAATTTGATTTTGATTCTGGTGCTGAATGTTCTTTAATGAAGGAGAGTCTTACTTGTAAATTTAGAGGTCGAAGAGTAAATGATGTGGTATCTTTAGTTGGTATAGGCAATAAAAATGTTAATAGTACTTTGCAATTACTGTGTCAGGTAGAAATTAACGATTTTGCGACAGAGATTCTATTCCACGTTTTGCCCGATACGTACTTGCGTAGTAACATTCTATTAGGTCGAGAGATTTTGAATAACGGTTTCTGTGTGAGCATGTCTGCAACCGATTTAATTTTGAATAGAGAAGGAACTATAAACGTGTGTAACGCTATTCAGACTATGGCAATAACGAATAATTTTGATAAAATTGACACTGATTTACCATTTGTTAGAAGACGTGACCTTGTTAATATTTTAGAATTATACTCTGACTTTTTTATTAACGGTTTTCCGACCACACGTGTTAACACTGGTTCGTTGGAAATAAGATTGATCGACCCTAATCGTACGGTGCAAAGACGTCCTTACAGACTGTCTCCGGATGAACGTCGAATCATGCGCGATAGAGTTAACGAATTGTTACAAGCTAAAATAATTAGAGCCAGTAGTTCGCCGTTTGCTAGTCCGGCCCTTTTGGTTAAAAAGTATGATGGATCAGACCGTATGTGCATAGATTATAGAGAGCTTAATAATAATACAGTACCAGATCGTTATCCATTACCGTTGATTTCTGACCAAATTTCACGACTCCATGGTGCAAATTACTTTACAAAATTAGATTGTGCCAGTGGTTTCCATTTAATTCCTGTCCAAGAGCAATCGATTGAACGCACTGCGTTCATTACACCTGATGGACAATTTGAATTTTTAACCATGCCGTTCGGTTTACGTAACGCTATATCTGTTTTCCAACGTGCAATCATGAATGCACTTGGTGACCTTGCATACCAGTACGTAGTTGTGTACGTCGATGATATCTCCATCATCTCCGACTCTATAGAGCAGGGCCTAGAGAGACTGCACACTGTGTTAGAGGTGTTAACAAAAGCGGGGTTCTCGCTGAACCTTAAGAAATGCTCTTTTCTTAAAACGCATATAGAGTTCCTGGGTTATGAGGTTGAGGCAGGTAAAATTAAACCAAACAAGCGAAAGATTGAGGCCTTGTCATGTTTACCTTCACCACAATCACTTACGCAGGTAAGACAATTCGTAGGTTTGGCCTCTTACTTTCGTCAGTTTGTACCGAACTTTTCCCGCCTCATGGGTCCGATCTATAGATTGACATCTGGAAAGTCTCCGTTCGAGTGGACACCCAGCCGTGAACAAGTTAGACAGAAGGTAATCGAAATACTAACTAGTGATCCAGTGCTCATGATCTTCGACCCGCAGCATACAGCAGAGCTTCATACCGATGCCAGTTCAGAGGGTTATGGCGCGATTTTGTTCCAAGTTGTAGAAGGTAAGCAACATCCTATTGCCTATTTTAGCAAGCGCACCACACCAGCAGAGTCTCGATACCACTCGTACGAGCTGGAGACGCTGGCTGTCGTAAACGCGGTGAAACATTTTAGACAATACCTGCATGGTCGAAAGTTTACAGTAGTAACGGACTGTAATTCCTTGAAGTCATCTCGAACCAAAATCGACCTGACACCGAGGGTACACAGGTGGTGGGCATTTTTACAGTCGTTTGATTTCGACGTTAAATACCGCGTAGGTAAGCAAATGGCACACGCTGATTTCTTCTCTCGTAACTTATTGCCTCTACCATCAAAACAACAAGCTCGTACTGTTGAACAGAAGCAGGTAAACCTTACTGAATTGTCTGACAACTGGCTTCTGGCAGAGCAGCAGCGAGATGAAGAGATAAAGAAAATTATTTCTAATCTAGAGCAAGGACAGCTCAACGACGACGTAGCTAAGACGTATGAGGTAAGATCAGCTATACTTTACCGAAAAGTTCAACGAAACAGTCGAACGAAATGTTTACCTATTGTTCCTCGTGCTATGCGTTGGTCTATCATCAACAATATCCACGAGTCCATTATTCATCTAGGATGGGAGAAGACACTAGAGAAGCTGTACAACCATTACTGGTTCGAAGGTATGAGTCGCTACGTAAAAAGGTTCGTAGACAACTGTATCACCTGCAAGATAGCAAAGTCTCATTCAGGTAAAGTACAGGCAGAACTTCACCCTATACCCAAGACAGCGATTCCATGGCATACCGTGCACATCGACGCTACTGGAAAGCTGAGTGGTAAGAGTGACAACAAGGAGTACGTGTTCGTGATGATTGACGCATTCACCAAGTACGTATTGTTGTTCCACAGTAAAAACATTGATACCAAGAGCAGCATCAAGGCTGTGTCGGATAGCGCTGCACTCTTTGGCTCTCCGGTACGTATAATCGCTGATCAGGGACGGTGCTTTTCGAGCAAAGAGTTTCGCGACATTTGCCAAGCTAAAAATATCAATCTACACCTTATTGCGACTGGTTCATCTCGTGCGAATGGTCAGGTGGAAAGGATAATGAGTGTGCTCAAGTCAATGTTAACCGCGATAGAGACTGATAAAGATCGGTCGTGGCAAGACTCGCTAGGAGATGTACAGCTAGCTCTAAATTGTACGGTTAATCGCGTTACGAAAGCTAGTCCATTAGAACTTTTAATAGGTAAGGTAGCACGCCCTCTTCAGTTAATGGCTAATGACAATGACGACATTATAGACCTTGATGATACTAGGAGATTAGCATCTGAAGCCTCTGAAGGCATTGAGAAGTCTGCGCGTTATGATAAAAGTCGTTTTGATAGTACAAAGGCAAGCGTGAGTAGGTTCTCTGTCGGTGAATTCGTGCTTATTGAGAACGAAGAGCGTAATCAAACTAAGCTTGACGTGAAGTATAGAGGGCCATTTCAAATTGTTGAAGTGTTAGATGGCGATCGGTATGTTTTAAAATCTCTAGTTAACAAGCGTACTTACAAATACGCTCATGACCGTGTTCGGAAGATGCCCGAGGGCCAAGTACCAATTGAGATTGTAGACGAAATAGATGATGAGTTGGCATCACTTTAGATTGTGTAAACAGGTTCTCAGGTTCTCGGTTCAGTGGGTCGGAGACTATACCAGAGTATCGTAGCCGTAGCCCGTTGGAAATCGGTATCTGCTCAATGAGTAGTCCGTGGGTACGCGGTAGGCGGTAGCTCTGGGTGGTATAGTCGGGTTTTGCCTAGAAGCAAAGACCATAGAGTCGAGGGTTGACTCGGTATTCCCGTGGGGAATAGTGTGTGAGTGTTGTTGACCATGAATGAGATACCTGAGGTTTTGTTTTTGTGATTAAATCATTGTGGAATTATTGTGCTTGGTCTCGGTAATCTCGAAACTAGATAGTTCAAGTTCGTAGGTTAGCCTAGTTTTTTTTTGTTGTAAATTAAAACAGATTTAAAAAGTCTAGTCCCTTTTAACTGTTTCATCAGTCTACATAATTATGAGTCAGGATTGGACGAACAGAAACTGTGGCGAAATTTTGTATTTTCCAGATTAAAAAAACACACGAGGACGTGTGCATCGCAGGATGGCCGTGTCGGATCCGGTCATTAGTACGGACACGAAACGAATCGCAAGCGCGCCACTGGTAACATCACATGATCTACCCACACCTAAAGCGCGCTTCTACAGAGTCGTGATGTTTTAAGTCCACGGCGAGGACGATAGTTAGTGTCTGATCGCATCGGAGTTACGACGTCGCGGAACTGTACTCGATTCGTTGTGAATTATTGTGTTAATTGTAATTTGTGTTAATTTGTGATTTTAATAAACGCCGTGTATCGTACCCAGTGTATTTTCATAGCACGAAACCCAACTTCTGCCCACATAATGTCTGAATCGAATGGAATAAATCCTGACGATCCTACATATATATTTTTTTTAATATTGGTTTTACATTCTGTAATTACTCGAACTCACACACTGAGTTATATTACTTGTAAAAATGCTAGGAATATCATTTATAATTTTACAATGTTTGTAAATATGTGAGTACCATGCATCTATCACATGATTAATTTATCTGTCATTCCTTAATTTTTCATTATTTTTACCTAACGTGGTATAGTAATCTTATTCTAGGTGCATCGTCTTCACATATAATTATATAATTGATGTATACAAGATATTGTGAAAACATTTTAAAAGAGTAACGGTGGAGTTTCTTGCCCATTCTTCTCAATACGAAAACTACCTTTTGGAAGGGGCAACTAGAATCAATTATTATTTAAATGTTGACGTTCAAAAGTGCCTTTTTTGTGCCTAATTGAAATAAATTATTTGACTTTGAGTTAAGTTAAGTTGAGTCATATTTAACAATAAAAGCGAAAGCTGAGATGGATTTTGATTTTTTACAAAATGTCAAACGGCCGACATCCTTTTTTTACTCGTCTAAATTTATCTTGTCATTGAAATGCCAGTGATTGACATAATAAATATCGACTATTTGTTCAAGGATTTAATACTAGTATTTAAACCCAATTTAATGTATTTTATAATTATGATACTGACAACAATCGTGTTTTTCGGCTAGGAATTTCAAGATGCTGTTGGAGCTAATCCGCGGTTAAAAATGCGGTATTTTTTTCCTTACTGAATAATGTCGTAGGTTTATGGGTAAATGTAGATTGTATTTATATCTTGTTCATTTTCACGGTTTAACATAGGAACGTATTTCAATGGAATTGCTTTTGATTTGAAAGTTACTCAATATAAAAAATACTGATGAAACACTACTAAAAAATCGTAAATCGATAGCACCAAACTTAAAGATCATACTACCGCATCACTAAGCCATAGACAATTTATTGCGGCCATTATTGTTTACATCTTTGGCAAATTTTGAATCGATGGACCTTAGCCCATTTTTTAAATAAGACGATTTAAAGTGATTCTGATAAATTCTATTTACAAAATCTTACAATAACTAACATTAATTTGTCCATTACTTCTTTACGCGTTAAAGGACGAACCACACGCCACACAAGCTCCAAATTAAAACTACCCGCGAAAAAATTTACAAAAGAATAGAAAGAATTTTTCCCTCGAAAACCTGAGCATAATACTGGTCTGAAGGGGTTTTTTTCAAAGGCCACGCGTCTGAACGGGGCTTTGTGTCCTGAAATGATTTTTTTATAGAGAACTCCTTTGCAGTACATGGTCGGTTCATTACAGGAGATAAGGCCCTTGGTGGTATTATTACGGCGGGATGAACGATGGTGAGCAGGCTTTGAGATCATGATGCTAATTAATGTTTTTTTGTTGTGCATGCTTTAGTACTTGATGTTCGGTTTCTGAACTGAGAATTTTAAGTTGAAAACTTGCAAAACTCTACTATAGTATAACTTACAGTTATGTTTAAGTTCCCATGTAATAGGGGGCGAGCCTAATGCCAGAAATCCAAACTCCAGGCTGCTACTAAGAAATTCCAGATGGAAAATCCCAATAATGAAATAATACAAAAAAAGTGTGGGTGTATCAGTTCCGACGCACGACTGGAGTTTACTCCTTAATACGATTCTTTTTGAATATGCTACAGGCAAGAATTTAACAGGAAAGTGTGCCTCACGGCTGCGCCAAATAGCGGGCCTATTTGGCGCAGCCGTGAGGCGCACAGCAAAAATGCCAGACAACTAGTGCCTGACGATGGTTTTCAACTGGACCTGAAGTGTGAAGTGACGGATGTACATCAGTTTTACACTGCAATGTGCGTATACACTATACAATTATTATACCTACATATGCAACCCCCCTTCCACTCTAATAAAACTCAAATGAAACAATAATCGTATAAACTCCAAGAGTGCGATTGTCGCAACCCAGTGCTGGGCACGCCACTATTGCGGCGATAAGTCCCCTCTTTGAGGAGTGGCTAGAGAGGCGCCACGGCGTCCGCACCTTCCGCCTAACGCAGGTCCTCACCGGACATGGTTGTTTCGGGAGGTTCCTGTTTCGTATCAGGCGGGAGGAAACGCCCGGGTGTCATCACTGCGTGGATTGCCCGGAGGACACGGTTGAGCATACGGTGGAGGTCTGTCCGGCTTGGGCAGAGCATCGCCGTGTCCTCGTGGAGGCGATCGGCGGCGGGGATCTCTCGCGTCCGGCCCTAGTCCAGGCCATGGTACAGAGCGAGAGGGCATGAGAGGCCGTCACCTCCTTCTGCGAAGCTGTAATGCTCGCGAAGGAGGAGACAGAACGCGTGAGGGAGAGGCAAATTTCGCGCCCTCACGCCCCTAGCCGCTGCAGGAGACGTGATGTCAGCAAGTGAAGGGGTCCGATAGGACCGATGCCTGCCGGGGTTGCGGGAAAGTTCGAAAGGGATACCGTGGCCCCTGGCAACGTACAGGCAACGGAAGGAACACGGGTGGGTTTTAGTCAGTAAGAGTCTGACACACCCTCCCGCTCCACCCAGAGCGGGAGAAGTTATTTGATAATTTCCAACCTAAAAAAAAAAAAAAGAGTAAACTCCAATAATTAATTAATATTATTGATGTATCATTATAAATATAAATTAATATATCGTATCTCTAAGTACTGGGTAAAAAAATTGGTTGCCTGTAAAGTCGGTATACGGGCGAAAGTTTTACGTGACAACGACTTTGCGTGCCTTTCACTTTTTATGTCTGTCTCTCTCGCTCTTAGGCGGGCTAACCATGCCCGAGTGGAAGGGACGCGTGCCTCTCACTCGCTCTCATTGTGAGCGCATAACGTGAGCGGAGCGTAACGCAGTTTCTTGAAGTGTCACCCGGCAAACCAATTTATAAGACGTTGTCACGTCAAAAAAAAAAATAGTATTATGATTGTGTTTAATTATTATTGTGAAATAAAACATAATAATATAGTTCTTGAAGGAAAGCCACTTTTTGGCCTCGTACCGGTGTTTTTTATGCTCTTAAGGCGCCATCTCCACGGATGAGAGAATCGTGGCGTTGAGTCACGCTGTGCCTTCAAATTATAGCCATGTGGAGATTCATTTATAGACTTTCTATTGAATTTGATGGAACGACGAGACTCACCACGATTTTCTAGCTAGTGGAGATGGCGCGTTCGCTTTAAACTTTTTTTTATCGTTACGAATATTTGTATATTTCCAGTGTGTGGCCCAAATAAATAATTTTCTTCATTTACTTCTTTTCTTAAAATAAATCAGCAGCTCATCCGTAAATTTGGTCAGTCAATAGATTGTTTTTTTTCTGATTAAATGGGAATAGTTACGCTCGCCCCTTATTACATGGGACTTATAACATAGATGGCGATTTACACATAAAATTATTGGGGAAATTAGGCGTGATATTCTGCTCCACAGCAGCCCACGGCTAAGCTACGCACGTGTAACTTTACTTTGTATGTAAAAGTAGGCGGAATAAAAGAAAAAAAAATCGGAAGGAGTCGTGGGATACTCGGTTAGAACGAAGTTCTTTTCGCTGTATATTATGATTGTATTAGAGGTGTTCCGACTATCCGGCCACTTTCGTGGACGAGTATTCGGCAAAGAGCGCCCAGTATCCGGTTTCTTACTTTGTATCTATACAATTTTCAAAAAAATGTATATAGAAGGAATTACAATAAATAAAAAGATTGATTGTTATCTAATATTTTTATTTTAAAATCAGTTTTACACATTTTGAAATATAAAGCAATCTTTACTTTGGTAATCAGTTTCTAAAAACATCAAATAAACAAAACATGTTCCGACACGCTAGCAGTCGGTGGTTGCGAGTTGCGCGCGTATCAGCTGTAAATGAAGCGTCACGGAAATTGCCGAATACCCCCAAAGTCGTGATCGGCTAGTCCAACCAGTCGGCCGATTAGTCAGCCTCCTTACAACCGACTAATCGGCTAGTCGGCTAGTCGGTCAAAGTCATAGTCGGTACATCTCTAGATTATATTAATACAGAACCATCTATTATGGTCTCAAGTTTCCAGTGTCAATAGATTTGTTTTTAATACAGCGCCATCTAGTAGCTTGCTAAAAAGTTATACGTTTTCGGGCATAAGGCTTTTTCGTTATGTGACGATTTCTACCAGTTTACACCTACCGCAAGCCCCCTTAAAGACGTTCAAAGTCAAAGTCAAATAATTTATTTCAATTAGGCACATGAAAGACATTTTTGAGCTGCTCGCTCTGCTAAGCCTTGTCATAAAATCATAAAACTTGACATTATAATTTTTCAGTAAAATCATCAAAATATACCAGTATTATATAAACATTACATACAAAATAAAATGACATGATTACTTTGTAAAGTATTATATTTTTTTAAATTTTGTGAATGTGAGGACTGTGTAGATATTTTTTTTTCTTTCTAATTTAGTTTTAATGATGGTCTGGCAGTTTGAGTAGTTTATGCGGCCTACCCAAATGTCCTTTCTTTGGTATTGTTCGTCGAGTTGAGCTCCTTAAGTTCTGAGTTGAGCTCCACGATTACTGACAAATGCTTGCACTGACAGGACAGGTTCACTCAAATCTGTGTGGTTCTTTTCTCAAAAGACCATTTCAGACACTAATCTACATGGTCCTCATATGGCCTGACCAAGATTATGTCTGGACTTTAAAAGAGACTGTGACCTCTGAGTTTGTTTCGGCCTTTCTTCTCAGAGTAGTCAGATAGGAAACGCCAAACTCATCTAGCAAATTTTTTTTTTTTTTTTTAATATGACGTGTAAAAGTGATTCCAATGTCTTATTTACAGAATAAACAATTTCATTTCATTTCATTAACTTCAAAATACCTACTATTGACCATCCTTTCACTGTCTCAGACGTTTTTACAGAACACGTAATGCGTCCACGTTGTGTTTTAGTTCGTATTCTACGTGACAGGAGGCGACACTTATTGCAGTCTTCTTAGTAATAAACACGTCTTGAATTAAGTACTAGAAGTGGAAAATTACATTCTTGTTCTGAAGAGAACTGAATTGAAAACTTTTTTTAAAAACTGTTTAGTTGCCGTTCACAGCAAATTGTAAACGATAGAACTTGCAACAGTTTAAGTTGAAAATCATAAGGTTTGGATACACTGTGGAGTATCCATCTGGGGAAGTAGTTAGTACTGTCTTTCTCGTAAAATATTTTTGTTGAACCAGCTAAGTCGAAATCGAGCGCGAACATGGTGTTTTCGAACATTCAAAAAGGTTAGGTTAGGTTAGGTTGCTGTCGATCTCCCACGAGGCGGCTTGTGCACTGGCCGGATCCCCGCCCTGGGACCTGGAGGCGAAGGTACTCGCGTCACTGTATCGGTGGCGCGAGGAAGCGCGGGCGCGGGGCGAGCGGCCGATGCAGCGCCATTTGGAGCAGCGTCGGTCGCAGCTTCGCGAGGTCCTGGTGGCGGAATGGCGGGACAGGCTTTCACGCCCTACCGCCGGCCTCGTCACCATCGAGGCGGTCCGGCCAGTGCTCGACCTCTGGCTCGGGAGGAGGCACGGCTCCCTGTCATTTCGGGTGACACAGGTGCTCTCGGGGCATGGTTGCTTCGGGAAGTACCTGTGTCGCATAAACAGGGAGCCGGACGCCCGGTGTCACCACTGCGTCGACTGCCGGGAGGACACGGCGCGGCATACGCTGGCAGAGTGTGCCGCTTGGGAGGAGCCGCGCCGTGCCCTCATCTCAGGAGTAGGCAGTGACCTGTCGCTGTCGGCCGTTGTGAATGCAATGGTCGGCAGCGAGGAGTCCTGGGACGCGGTGGTATCCTTCTGCGAAGTAGTAATCTCGCAGAAGGAGGCTGCGGAACGGGAGAGAGAGATTTCATCCTCTCACCCGGCCCGCAGCAGGCGCACCGGGCGTCGGCGGAGGGCGGACAACGCCCTCTTCCAGCCCCCCTAAATGGGTCCAGGGGCGACGGACCCGGGGAAGTCCGTCGCCCCCCATACATCTGGACCCGAGGTGGCGGCGCGTAGTGTTCCACGCGCGCCCCTCTTAGACGTCGCGGGGGGAGTCAAACACCTCACTCCCCCCGCTCGACGAGACGGAGCCCGCAGAGGCGGGCTGGCACCAGTCGTGGTCGCGGAAGATTTGAACGTTCCCGCGACCCCGGCGTAGGTGTGAGATGGAACACCGGGGTGGTTTTTAGTCAGTAAGAGTCTGACAGACCCCTCCGCCCGCCCCAGGGCGGAGGACATCCATGAGGATTTTCCACCCCGAACAAAAAAAAAAAGGTTAGGTTGCTGCGGAAAGGGAGAGGGAGGGATGGCGGACAACGCCCTCTTCCAGGCCCCGTAAACTGGTCCGGAGTGACGGTGGACTCGAGGACTTCCGCCGCCCCCCATCCAGCAGGACCCGAGGTGGCGGCACGTAGTGTTCCACGCGCGCCCCTATCTGACGTCGCGGGGGAGTCCCTAATCTAACCTAACCTTTTTTAATGTTCCAAAACACCATGTTCGCGCTTGATTTCGACTTAGCTGCCATAGTATAAATTAAATAATACCCCCAAAAGCTTTCACATACAATCAATTTCATCACTGTTGAGAGTAGCTGTGTAATGAGCTGTGGAATGAGTAACCTTAAAAAAAACTTCTTGTATATTACACTTTTGTCATTCTTGCATCGCCGATAATTGACCAGTATCTCACTTGATACAAATAAGGTTTATATTCGCATAAAACGCTTACTGTACTCAAGCTTATGCTTGACATAAGTTCTAAGTAGGTACGCTTGATAGATCTCAGGCTAAGACAGATTTAATATCAGAAATATTTAGCTCTGTAATCTTCCCTTTAATCTTGCAGGAATTTCCATATCCTTTAAACATGAAATACCTAAAATACAATATCAAATAATTTAACGAAAATCAAACCCTGAAAATGGTTCTATCATCTAGCCAACATTAATCATGTTTACGACGCAAATAATTGTACGGCGGACGTTCTAGTCTCAACTGAGACAAAGATTTGACCGGTACGTGCGGAATTGCCCTCCGTCCGGTCGGTGGGTAGGTCCTTACTACTTTTGCTGAAGTCACTATACTGTAACTGAATTGTTAGGACTTTTATTTTTATTTTTGCTGTATAACGATGATGGTCAAATTGCTGAGTACTGTTTAGGTTTGGGGAAGTAAATATATGAGTAGTGTTCTGTAGGACTCAAATAGACAGAGACTCCAGTCCTTACATTTTACCGGTTATTTTTTTTCACTAGGCTCGTGGTAAAATAATTACAGCCGCACGGGTCGATCCTCCAGGTTAAGCAACGCTTGCCGAGGTCGGTCCGTGGATGGGTGACCATCCTTTATATACCAAGACTCCTCCCTGTCTCAGAAAGCACGTTAAGCTGTTGGTCCCGACTGTCATTCACAGATCTTTGACATTCTTTATGGGTAGTCAGAAGCCCGAAAGTCTGACAACCAGTCTTACTAATAGGTATCGTGTTACCTAGTAACTGGGGTATGGAGGTCAGATAGACAGACACTCCATGTAAATTACTGGTATTCAGCTGCACACGGTTAGACTGGAAGCCGACCTTAAAATAGTTTATTCGCTTTTCTAGGAAACCGTATATTTAGAGGTAAAAATAATAACTGTGAAAAACTATGGTCGTAGAAAAAACTGTTCAGAGACCATCCCTTTGTGACTGTCCTGTCCAAAATCTGTGGATGAGGACAGCCATAGGTGTCAGTTAGGTATCGGTATACTAAATAATAATACAAGCTTAATATTGTCTCACTGCAAGGGCAAGGCCTCTTCTCGAAAGCGGGGAAGGTCGGTCAATGCTAATTTTAGATGGCGTGATCATAGCCAACTTCCATTCATTCATTCCAATTCGTGTTCATTCATGAGTTTGGTTTTATTTTACTATTTCTTTGTTTGCACGTTTTTTTTGGTGACTTCAATAGTTTAAATCAAAGAGATTGAAGATAGATGAATAATTTAATGTATTTGGTTTAAATCAAGTATTTGACATGGAAAGTGTCAGAATTTCAAACTTTAAATATTTCCTTGTAATCATTTTCTTCAAAATGTTTCTGAAGTAATCTTGAACTCAGTTTAGTTTAAAAAAAATCTCTACGAATAGCTTTAAGCCTTCTTCAATCTTCAAATTTTAGGGTCTTTCGGGAAGACACAAATTATAATGAGGCCCATTAGAGTTCCGTAAACTCGGATACTCATTAATGTATTTAATTATTCAGTCTGTCTGTCAAGTGTCACGGCTGACAAGAAAGAAGGGAGACCTTGAAACATTCAAGGAGACATTTTAAACCTTTGTTTTATTTTTTTGGTGTGATATTATCAAATAACTTCTCCCGTTCTGGGAGGAGCGCGAGGGCGTGTCAGACTCTTACTGACTAAAACCCACCCATGTTCCTTCAGTTGCCTGTGTGTTGCTAGGGGCCACGGTATCCCTTTCAGACTTTCCCGCGACCCTGGCAGACATCGGCCCTATCAGACCCCGACAGTAGTGCTGACATCTCTTTGAGCCGCGCGTGGAACACAACGTGCCGTCGATCTGGTTGGCCTGGTCCTTATCAGACGGTGAGCAACCCAATGCTCACCGTCTGCAAGCCCACGCCTACGGTGGCCTGGGATTCCCCGGGCTCGCCGACTCACCGGAGACCATGTGGTATCCCCGGACCAGCCGGATGGCCATGACCCTTTGGAAAGCGTTCAACTGACGGGCTGGCCACCGCCTCAAGGAACGCGCCCACACCGGTGCCCCGTAAAGGGCCATGGACCCCGTGTAGAGCCTCTGACAGGGGGCGTTTGGACCCCCTAGATTGGGCAGGAGCCGCTTCAAGGTAGCCCCAGCCCGCTCCAGTCTAGGAGCCAAACATAGGAAATGCTCCACGAAGTTCCATCAGCTGTCGAGGACGAGTCCCAAGTACTTCGTCGTCTACTCGCTCCTACCGCTATTTGGGAACTCGACGGTGGCGCGTTTCGATGAAAACACATGGCCTCGGACTTGTGCAGGGCCACCTCGAGTCCCAATTGCCGGATCCTGTCGACGATTTTTGCAACCCCACGTGTCGCTAGTTCGGACACCGCCTGGTGCGACCTCCCCTGCGCCAGGACCAACGTGTCGTCAGCGTAGCAAACCACGTTGACGCCGCTAGGGAGGTCGGCGCGCAGCACCCAGTCGTATCCGATATCCCTCAGATGCGGCCCTTGCCTTTAATTTATTTTATTGCAGAATTACCTTACAAATAAATTAAAGGACGTTTCCTTAGTAAAGAGTACTTGTTTCAGTATAATCAACTAGCTTTTGCACGTGACTTCGCCCGCGTAGAGATCGTAAATTATCCCACGAGAACGTACTATCGGGATAAAAGTATCTTATGTTCTGACCCAGGTCGTGATCTACCTGGGTGCCAAATTTCATTGAAATCCGTTCAGCCGTTAAGGTGTGAGAAGGTAACAAACAGATAGACCTTCGCATTTATAGTAATAAAAAGTATAGTTTGACCAAAGACTCATACCATATGGATAGTAAAGCGATGCAAAAAATATCTAAAAAAATATTATGAGTTTAGGCATGTCTAATTTTAAAGACTTGTCCACATTTTATGAAAATATTAGGAAACACATTTTCACTGTTATGCAATAATAATAAAGTATATAACTTGCCTCTACGAGTTAGCTTCGGCTCTTCGCTCGCCTGCCTAAGGTTTGAGACCCCATGGTAACACGTTATGTTTAAAATGACATCATTTATATTAGAGCTTATGAGTACAATATATTTTGAACAAAGCAATTGATGAATTTCAACTAGACAAGTATTTAAAATCACTTCATCCCATCTCAGATAAAAACCCTGTTCAAAAATGCACTTTGTGGTTTAACAGAGGGTAAAAAACCATATAATGTTCGTCTCACCATAAAACCGTGAGACACAAATGACATTAAAACCCCTAGTAAGTGGCCAGGTCAGGAGATATCATGATTTATTCGACAATTAATTTTGTAACGGTTATAAAGGGCGGGTTCCGATACTTATAACAGTTTTAGGAGATTTCTCTACCTGATTCATTTGAATTTTGGTTGTAAAGACTCGGAATACCAATAAAGGATTTTGTTGGGATAATAGAATGTTATTTATTTGATTTGGTTTGGGAAGAAAATTTTTGCAAACTTGTGCAACCAAGAGAAGAGAGTATAAATGTCTTCCTGGGCATGTCATCGAATACTGTTCTCAAATAAGTGTAATTTCAACATCAATAATTTTTAAAAGTGTCCATGAGAGATTAGTTTCTTGCCCTTTCTTCTCCATAGGACCCCTCTACGCTTTGAAATAAGCAACAGCTTCATCTTTCGGACTGACCGACTCCTTGACAATTAAAAAACATGTAAATGGTTTGATTGAACTGAAAAGTCTTTCAGTTTGAATAGCTATATAGCAGCTACTAAACGCTATTTAGCAGGTCTTACGTAATAACCAATTAGAGTGCCTTCTTTAACATCCATTGTTTCTAACAAAACTAAAACTGCACCGTATTCTAATGTATAAAACGCGTAAGCCCAAACCACACTTGGGTGTAGGTGTACGTACATAGTAATTTGTCTCGCATTTACAGTCTCTGAAGCGGTTGCATAAATTTGCACCAGACGACGGTTGTGCCGTTCACAATGAGCTTTTAATGTGCTCTGATGCGGTATACATTCCCCTTTGTTTATTAGGATACGTGGGTCTGGGGTATTGATTAGGTAGACTTAGGGCTTGTGGGTTATGAGCTGCATAATTACAAAGTTTGTTATAAGCGTTTTGAAAGGTTTTACGCGGTTGAACTGTGATAGAAAATTACATTATTTTGCTTATACTAGATGCTTTTATCATTAAAAAACTTTTTATAAAATAAATAACTTAATTTCGGAAGTCAGTGGCAAATAACGAAAAACAAAACCAAATGACATTGACTACGGAAATGTAAGTTATTTTTCAGTTTGTAGTGTTTTTTTGGAAGTCGGTTTTTTTTTTTGTAAAAAAGTTTTTATTCTGACTTTTTAGTGGGTCAGTTTGTAATTTATCTAAGTTACAATACCCTAATGTCAACTACTCATCACCTTTTACAAAATATTGCTTTTCCCGATGCAGGGACGTTAATCGTTGAGGAATTCTCCTGGTACTTCTCTTCATCATCGGTTCCACTTCATCAAATAGTGCTTTCCGAAAGCAACTGCACGATTTACTATAAAAAAACCAATAGCTGTATTTGAAGAGTTCCCACGATTTCTCCAGGATCCCATCGTCAGATCCTGACTTAATGAAAATGGGACCATCTCGAAAGTATGCTCGTTCGAACAAAAAAATAATTTTGCAAATTCGTCTATATAGTAAACACATATATAAAATATATATAAACACCCGAATTGATAACTTCCTCCTTTTGGAAGTCAGTTAAAAAGCTTTTCCACTAATCTTGAGTAACTTAACCATCTTTTTTAACCAGAAGTTTACAGCAAACAACTGCTGGTTATTTGCATTTCCAATTTAAACCAATGTGATTAACGGATAGTGTCAAAACTATGATTATTTTGCTGTTACTATGTAAGTACCGCAGAGTTCTAGATATTGGATATGTTGGTCACTGGCTGCTTCAGCAGGAGGTCCTGGGTTCGATTCCTAGATCGAAGAGTGTTATTGGGTTTTTCCATCAAGAGTCCGGATGTGAGCCTGGTTGATGGCAATAGGCATCCTACTAAATATAATTGGCAAAATGTGGGTGCACTATACCTCTGTCCAATCCTTTGGGGAAACAGAATGATGTTATGTTACGTGTTGTCTGAAACAATTGAGGCCATTTATAAATAATACAACATAGAAAATTCTCATCTCCCTGATAACCAAGTGTTTCCTGAGTTAGGTACAGATGTAGGTACAGTCAGGACCATATTATAAATAAGAGACAAAACCTTACTTCCGTACTTGTAATACAGCGCCATAAAAAAACACTGTACACATTTTATATCTCACCATTTCCCCTCCCTCAAAGCACCTTGATTACAGATCCCTACAAAAATATGAAGTAACAAAATCTTTGTCTTTTAAAATTCGCACTCAGTGCTATCTATCTTAACCACCCTCCCTTTGCCTTGTTCCCCTATAAAAAAATAAACTGTCATTTCAAGAGGGTGCATTTTACCATTTTTCCTTCATGGTATATTATCTTTTTTTGCTTTTAAAATTTCTCTATGGCAGCTGTTTATTTTTTTATACAGCGTTTTTGTAGCCTAAGGTAATGGTTGAAGGAGTATCTCATCATTTTTGGTGTTTAGGGTGCAAATTAATTTGGTCCTTTAGAAATCAGAGATCAAAAGATAAAATGGTAGATTATTTAAACTTAAATTATACATAAACTCATGCCTTCTTTCCATGAGGGTAGTTAAGCTACCGTTTCCAAGCAAAGCGGTCACCGCAATTGACGGCCGCAATGACGGCTGTCATAAAAATAATGACAACAGCAAAGATTTAAATCGTTAGATTCGCCCTACCGCGTCAAAAGATAGTTGCGTTTCTTTTTCGTTTTGACACGTCTGACACACAATGACGCAGTGCCTACACTTGTTTGTCATGGAAATGCTATTTAATAATGTGTGAGCTCACTCTTCTCAGTATGGACACTTTTTGTTGTGACTGAGTTCGGTGAAGGCAAATCAAGTGATTTAAATCTTTCGGGAGCGGGGTTTGCATTACGGTGTCAACAACGCTCTCTAGGAAACCACACCAGCTGACTTTCATAATCAACATTTCAGTGACGTCGTTCGCCGTAAAATGCGAAGGCTACGTGAGCGGTCACCACTTTTCTAGGAAATCTGTAACCTGTGTAGTTTTTGAAACCACAGAACACCACCTGCTACGATCCTTACATAGTCCTTTTGCTTCGTTAACTTCAAACATCTGCTCATACACACGCGCTGGTTGTGGGTACTACACACTTGACCTTTCTGAAGAAAATTACCAACGTAAAAAAATATATATGTCCTTCTAGGGCGTCCTTTCCCGGCGTTTTCACTGACATTATTTGAACTTTGTAATATAATATATTAAATGTTAATCCCAGTGGTAACGGCCGTAAGTTACAAGTTGTAGGCCGTGGGTTCAAACTCAGACAGGAGCTTTACTTTGTGTAAATAATTTCATCACCACTGCTCTCAAAACGATGAAGGAAAACATCGTGAGGAAACCGGAATGTCCTAGAACCAAACATTTAGACATGAGACATCTACCAACCCGCACTGGGCCCGCGTGGTAGATTACAGCCTACTCCCTCTCGAAGAGACGGCACGGTTGGCGCAGTGGTTAAGCGATTGACTGCTGCACTGCGTGTCGTGGGTTCGATTCCCACACGGAACTAATATTTGTATGGCCTACAAGTAGTTGTTCCGGGTCTGGCTGTTTGTGTATGTGACTTTAAATGTTTGTAAACGCACCCACGATACAGGAGAAATTCCTAGTGTGGGGCAAGGTTTTTAAAAAAAAAAAAAAAAAAAAATTGCTGGAACACAAGCCTCCCTGGCTTGTGTTCCAGCAATGGGAACATTATAAGCTGATTAATGCTAAATGTTCAATGAATAATGCTAAACCTCTCCTAGTTTCATCTTAGTATAGTTCTTGTATAGTGGCCGTGTGACCACCGGTAAAAGTAATATTTTTTCCTGGCACTAACCCATTCCTAAAATATTTACGAATATATTTAAGAGTGTGTATGATCAGAGAACTAGTGTCCAAAAATTCTTCAGCAACTCTGATTTTTGGTCTTTTACAACACAAGAACCAGTCGTAATAAAAGTTTCTTAGCTCGCGGTTCAGTACTCAAAATAACTACTTAAAACCCTTTCCAGATAGGACGTCTGTCACCACCGCAAGGCACCGTTCACACGATCCATAACGCTGAGCAAACGAGCTCTTTTTGATGCCATAATAAGTTTTAGCAAGTCACCGACATGAAAAACTAAGAAAAATGTAAGACTTGAATTATTTTGGCATTTGTGTCAAGTATGAGGTTTAAGTAGACTTGATGGCTTGTGAAGTTCTCTTTTTTCGTGTAATTTGAGACTAACCTATTGTCAGAGTTTTAAAGCCGCCCATGGGCCTCTGACTTTGCTTCACATGCCGTCGAGAAATATCTCTCAGGCATCCGGTTGCATCACGATGTTTTCCTTCACCGTTTTTGAAGCAAGTGATATTTATACAAAACGCACATGAATCCGAAAAGTCAGAGTTGCGTGCCTTAAGTTCGAACTCGAAACCTATGACTTGGCAGTCCGACGTCACTGCTCATGGCGTTTGAAGTGAATTGAATTGAAAAGGTAAGTGCAGGGTAGGTATTTAATATTTTTTTCAACACACTTGCTCGTAAAGTGACTCATTGAACCGCTTTTAAGTTCATTATGCAGTGTATTAAACACGCGTGCTTTTCACTTTATATTACCGCACTAGTGCGGAAATGTGCACCATAGATAACTAATCTGGATTTGGTCACGATTCGCTAAAAACAATAACATTGAACTTACCTGGGAATTGAACGCAATGTCTACGTGGTAATGATTAAATACGCACTAAATAGGAGACACGTATTCTCACACCCACTTTAACATAATATGCGTGTTTCTTATCTTTTAATTAAACTATTTTATTTAACCATAAAATCGAAAACTGGGATGGATTTTTAATTTTTACAAACGTCAAACGACCGACCATAGGTGACCGACATCCTTTTATAGCTTGTCTAAAATCTTGTCATTGAAATGCCAGTGATTGACATAATAAATATCGACTATTTATTATCTCCTTAATAAATAATAATATACTGACAACAATCGTGTTTTTCGGCTCGGATTTTCAAGATGCTGTTGGAGCTAGCCCGCGTTTAAAGATGCGGTCTTTTTTACTTATTATATAATGTCGTAGGTCTATAGGTAATATGGGGACCCCACAAATTTTAGGATAGTGTACTGTTTTAACACTGAATTTGTAAGGAATCATAACGAATACCTTCAAAAAGAGCACGGGTCGGCGTGAATTCGAACCAGCGTATTGCCCAAAGTCGTCTTTCAGTACCGAATGTCAAAAGGAAGACTGTTTCTGGGAATTGAAACTCCAATCAGATCACTTCAAGTGATCTTAAATCCTCCGAGCTAACTAGACGAATACAATATATCGTTACTTTTCGAAATACTCATTATAAAATGATTTCGTTTTTGACATTCAACATGTCCAAGGGAAGTACGAGCAGAGAATATGAGCTACACCAGGGATCATCAATTTGTTTTATTTAGTGGTCATATAAAAAAAATAAGCGTCCGTTTGGAAGATGTTACCTTCTAGCAACCAAGATTAAAATATGTTCAAGGACCTTGCATATTTTTGTGTTTTATTGTAAATTGATGATTTCTATTTGTACCTACCTAGCTCTATTACTCCCAAAAACATTTGCAGCTTCATGCGGCTTGCGTCTCGCGCCGTCCGCTGTCGTGTCGACGGCAGAAAATACAAAGCGTGGTCTTAATTCAATTACTCGAACATTTTTGGTTAGGTTTTTGCTATAAATTTAACTGTTTACTTAAAGTCCGCACAAAATAGGTCGGTGGTCTGGATTCGGACCGCGGTCCGCCCAGGAGTCACCAAATACTCCTGGGCTTCACAATCTGTAAGTTCGTCTCGTATTATTTGTCAGGAAGGTATTTGGTTAGCATAAGCAATTTTTTTATAAATTTTGACATACCAAACGTACGTAAGTACTCATGCGTTCCGATCTCTTTATGTCTTCAATATTTTTATCAATTTTATTTCGATTATATTTTGTAACTACGGGTTTTTTCAACCAGTGTAAAAATTTATTATATTTATATCTTGCTCGTTTTCACGGTTTAACATAGGAACATATTTCACGGTAGCAGCCCAGAGTCTGAATTTGTGCCCGGTGACATGGCAATAGGCTTCGCCCCCTATTACATAGGACTTAAACATAACTGGTGAAATGTGGGTGTACTATAGCTTCACCTCCCCTTTGGAGAAACAAGGCGTGATGTTATGTTTAATACATAGCATAACAATTAAGTAGTCAAATAAAACACAATAATCATGTCTTTATAAAACCCACCACCTAAATTCACATGTGGAAACAATATATATATTGAGTACTAGCTTTGCCCCGCGGTTTCACCTGCATTAGTCTCGAACCAAGGGGATTATCGGGATAAAAAGTATCTTATGTCCTAACCTAAGTCATGGTCTACTCATGTGCCAAATTTCATCCAAAACCGTTCAGCCGTTTTAGCGTGAAAGCGTAACAAACAAACAAAGTCAGTTTCGCTAGGATACACACAATTTTCACAGCTAGGTTTAGTTAGAATAAATATATTGTATTTTAGAGAACAAAAAAAACAGTAAAAAGTAAAAATGCCAAGCTATAGCGTTTAGGTATACATGCATTCTGGTACATTTATCAATTGCATGATAGTATTCTTTTTGTTATGACAGTAGGTGCGAATTCAAAAAGCATGAAAACATTTGAATGCATGAATTTTATAGAATGCCATACTGCTGTCCCTTTGTCTGTAAACACGGGCCAGTTACTCTTTGTTATAAATCGTTGAGTTAAGTAGGAAATTCAATACAATGGGCCTAAAATGCCTAGATTATTCTGGGAAAAATATTGGCAGAAAGCCTTTGAAGTTTACTTTATTTATTGTTGACATAATCTACTCATTACAATGTTTTTTTTTATGAGTTGTATTGCAATATGCTTAGCTTAGGTTAGCTAGCGACCTCGATAATTTTTTAATTTACCTCAATGGTCCTAGTTTATCAATTATAACTTCTAGTTACAGCTATATGTAAGCGGGCACGCCCTTTATGCCTGGAGGCTTTTATTTAGATATTGATTTCACTAAGTAATTTTTATTTCTGCTTGAGTATAGTTCTCGATGTTTTTGGTTGGTATATTGGCGTGTGCTAGCTGTCATAAGGCTATTAATTTTTATAATTTAAATTATGTTTTGTGTTGCGTAATGTAAATATCATTTTGCATACTATTATATATAATCATTTTTTTTTAACTGAACAGACAGCTGTGCTGCTGGGGAGTTTGTTGCGCCACTTCTTCTTCCCAGCCAAAGCACTAGGAAGTGGTGAAGGGTGGGCGTTTTGGGGGACTGTCTTATGTAATTTTGACGTTCGAAAAGTGCTGATTCTCAGCCTAGTTTGAATAAATGACTTTTGAATTTTGAATTTTGACGGCCGCAATGACGGCTGTCATGAAAATAATGACAGCAGCAAAGATTTAAATCGTTAGATTCACCCTACCGCGTCAAAAGATAGTCGCGTTTCTTTTTCGTTTTGACACGTCTGACACACAATGACGCAGAGCCTACACTTGTTTGTCATGGAAATGCTATTTAATAATGTGTGAGCTCAATCTTCTCAGTATGAACACTTTTTGTTGTGACTGAGTTCGGTGAAGGTAAATCAAGTGATTTAAATCTTTCGGGAGCGGGGTTTGCATTACGGTGTCAACAACGCTCTCTAGGAAACCACACCAGCTGACTTTCATAATCAACATTTCAGTGACGTCGTTCGCCGTAAAATGCGAAGGCTACGTGAGCGGTCACCACTTTTCTAGGAAATCTGTAACCTGTGTAGTTTTTGAAACCACAGAACACCACCTGCTACGATCCTTACATAGTCCTTTTGCTTCGTTAACTTCAAACATCTGCTCATACACACGCGCTGGTTGTGGGTACTACACACTTGACCTTTCTGAAGAAAATTACCAACGTAAAAAAATATATATGTCCTTCTAGGGCGTCCTTTCCCGGCGTTTTCACTGACATTATTTGAACTTTGTAATATAATATATTAAATGTTAATCCCAGTGGTAACGGCCGTAAGTTACAAGTTGTAGGCCGTGGGTTCAAACTCAGACAGGAGCTTTACTTTGTGTAAATAATTTCATCACCACTGCTCTCAAAACGATGAAGGAAAACATCGTGAGGAAACCGGAATGTCCTAGAACCAAACATTTAGACATGAGACATCTACCAACCCGCACTGGGCCCGCGTGGTAGATTACAGCCTACTCCCTCTCGAAGAGACGGCACGGTTGGCGCAGTGGTTAAGCGATTGACTGCTGCACTGCGTGTCGTGGGTTCGATTCCCACACGGAACTAATATTTGTATGGCCTACAAGTAGTTGTTCCGGGTCTGGCTGTTTGTGTATGTGACTTTAAATGTTTGTAAACGCACCCACGATACAGGAGAAATTCCTAGTGTGGGGCAAGGTTTTTAAAAAAAAAAAAAAAAAAAAATTGCTGGAACACAAGCCTCCCTGGCTTGTGTTCCAGCAATGGGAACATTATAAGCTGATTAATGCTAAATGTTCAATGAATAATGCTAAACCTCTCCTAGTTTCATCTTAGTATAGTTCTTGTATAGTGGCCGTGTGACCACCGGTAAAAGTAATATTTTTTCCTGGCACTAACCCATTCCTAAAATATTTACGAATATATTTAAGAGTGTGTATGATCAGAGAACTAGTGTCCAAAAATTCTTCAGCAACTCTGATTTTTGGTCTTTTACAACACAAGAACCAGTCGTAATAAAAGTTTCTTAGCTCGCGGTTCAGTACTCAAAATAACTACTTAAAACCCTTTCCAGATAGGACGTCTGTCACCACCGCAAGGCACCGTTCACACGATCCATAACGCTGAGCAAACGAGCTCTTTTTGATGCCATAATAAGTTTTAGCAAGTCACCGACATGAAAAACTAAGAAAAATGTAAGACTTGAATTATTTTGGCATTTGTGTCAAGTATGAGGTTTAAGTAGACTTGATGGCTTGTGAAGTTCTCTTTTTTCGTGTAATTTGAGACTAACCTATTGTCAGAGTTTTAAAGCCGCCCATGGGCCTCTGACTTTGCTTCACATGCCGTCGAGAAATATCTCTCAGGCATCCGGTTGCATCACGATGTTTTCCTTCACCGTTTTTGAAGCAAGTGATATTTATACAAAACGCACATGAATCCGAAAAGTCAGAGTTGCGTGCCTTAAGTTCGAACTCGAAACCTATGACTTGGCAGTCCGACGTCACTGCTCATGGCGTTTGAAGTGAATTGAATTGAAAAGGTAAGTGCAGGGTAGGTATTTAATATTTTTTTCAACACACTTGCTCGTAAAGTGACTCATTGAACCGCTTTTAAGTTCATTATGCAGTGTATTAAACACGCGTGCTTTTCACTTTATATTACCGCACTAGTGCGGAAATGTGCACCATAGATAACTAATCTGGATTTGGTCACGATTCGCTAAAAACAATAACATTGAACTTACCTGGGAATTGAACGCAATGTCTACGTGGTAATGATTAAATACGCACTAAATAGGAGACACGTATTCTCACACCCACTTTAACATAATATGCGTGTTTCTTATCTTTTAATTAAACTATTTTATTTAACCATAAAATCGAAAACTGGGATGGATTTTTAATTTTTACAAACGTCAAACGACCGACCATAGGTGACCGACATCCTTTTATAGCTTGTCTAAAATCTTGTCATTGAAATGCCAGTGATTGACATAATAAATATCGACTATTTATTATCTCCTTAATAAATAATAATATACTGACAACAATCGTGTTTTTCGGCTCGGATTTTCAAGATGCTGTTGGAGCTAGCCCGCGTTTAAAGATGCGGTCTTTTTTACTTATTATATAATGTCGTAGGTCTATAGGTAATATGGGGACCCCACAAATTTTAGGATAGTGTACTGTTTTAACACTGAATTTGTAAGGAATCATAACGAATACCTTCAAAAAGAGCACGGGTCGGCGTGAATTCGAACCAGCGTATTGCCCAAAGTCGTCTTTCAGTACCGAATGTCAAAAGGAAGACTGTTTCTGGGAATTGAAACTCCAATCAGATCACTTCAAGTGATCTTAAATCCTCCGAGCTAACTAGACGAATACAATATATCGTTACTTTTCGAAATACTCATTATAAAATGATTTCGTTTTTGACATTCAACATGTCCAAGGGAAGTACGAGCAGAGAATATGAGCTACACCAGGGATCATCAATTTGTTTTATTTAGTGGTCATATAAAAAAAATAAGCGTCCGTTTGGAAGATGTTACCTTCTAGCAACCAAGATTAAAATATGTTCAAGGACCTTGCATATTTTTGTGTTTTATTGTAAATTGATGATTTCTATTTGTACCTACCTAGCTCTATTACTCCCAAAAACATTTGCAGCTTCATGCGGCTTGCGTCTCGCGCCGTCCGCTGTCGTGTCGACGGCAGAAAATACAAAGCGTGGTCTTAATTCAATTACTCGAACATTTTTGGTTAGGTTTTTGCTATAAATTTAACTGTTTACTTAAAGTCCGCACAAAATAGGTCGGTGGTCTGGATTCGGACCGCGGTCCGCCCAGGAGTCACCAAATACTCCTGGGCTTCACAATCTGTAAGTTCGTCTCGTATTATTTGTCAGGAAGGTATTTGGTTAGCATAAGCAATTTTTTTATAAATTTTGACATACCAAACGTACGTAAGTACTCATGCGTTCCGATCTCTTTATGTCTTCAATATTTTTATCAATTTTATTTCGATTATATTTTGTAACTACGGGTTTTTTCAACCAGTGTAAAAATTTATTATATTTATATCTTGCTCGTTTTCACGGTTTAACATAGGAACATATTTCACGGTAGCAGCCCAGAGTCTGAATTTGTGCCCGGTGACATGGCAATAGGCTTCGCCCCCTATTACATAGGACTTAAACATAACTGGTGAAATGTGGGTGTACTATAGCTTCACCTCCCCTTTGGAGAAACAAGGCGTGATGTTATGTTTAATACATAGCATAACAATTAAGTAGTCAAATAAAACACAATAATCATGTCTTTATAAAACCCACCACCTAAATTCACATGTGGAAACAATATATATATTGAGTACTAGCTTTGCCCCGCGGTTTCACCTGCATTAGTCTCGAACCAAGGGGATTATCGGGATAAAAAGTATCTTATGTCCTAACCTAAGTCATGGTCTACTCATGTGCCAAATTTCATCCAAAACCGTTCAGCCGTTTTAGCGTGAAAGCGTAACAAACAAACAAAGTCAGTTTCGCTAGGATACACACAATTTTCACAGCTAGGTTTAGTTAGAATAAATATATTGTATTTTAGAGAACAAAAAAAACAGTAAAAAGTAAAAATGCCAAGCTATAGCGTTTAGGTATACATGCATTCTGGTACATTTATCAATTGCATGATAGTATTCTTTTTGTTATGACAGTAGGTGCGAATTCAAAAAGCATGAAAACATTTGAATGCATGAATTTTATAGAATGCCATACTGCTGTCCCTTTGTCTGTAAACACGGGCCAGTTACTCTTTGTTATAAATCGTTGAGTTAAGTAGGAAATTCAATACAATGGGCCTAAAATGCCTAGATTATTCTGGGAAAAATATTGGCAGAAAGCCTTTGAAGTTTACTTTATTTATTGTTGACATAATCTACTCATTACAATGTTTTTTTTTATGAGTTGTATTGCAATATGCTTAGCTTAGGTTAGCTAGCGACCTCGATAATTTTTTAATTTACCTCAATGGTCCTAGTTTATCAATTATAACTTCTAGTTACAGCTATATGTAAGCGGGCACGCCCTTTATGCCTGGAGGCTTTTATTTAGATATTGATTTCACTAAGTAATTTTTATTTCTGCTTGAGTATAGTTCTCGATGTTTTTGGTTGGTATATTGGCGTGTGCTAGCTGTCATAAGGCTATTAATTTTTATAATTTAAATTATGTTTTGTGTTGCGTAATGTAAATATCATTTTGCATACTATTATATATAATCATTTTTTTTTAACTGAACAGACAGCTGTGCTGCTGGGGAGTTTGTTGCGCCACTTCTTCTTCCCAGCCAAAGCACTAGGAAGTGGTGAAGGGTGGGCGTTTTGGGGGACTGTCTTATGTAATTTTGACGTTCGAAAAGTGCTGATTCTCAGCCTAGTTTGAATAAATGACTTTTGAATTTTGAATTTTGACGGCCGCAATGACGGCTGTCATGAAAATAATGACAGCAGCAAAGATTTAAATCGTTAGATTCACCCTACCGCGTCAAAAGATAGTCGCGTTTCTTTTTCGTTTTGACACGTCTGACACACAATGACGCAGAGCCTACACTTGTTTGTCATGGAAATGCTATTTAATAATGTGTGAGCTCAATCTTCTCAGTATGAACACTTTTTGTTGTGACTGAGTTCGGTGAAGGTAAATCAAGTGATTTAAATCTTTCGGGAGCGGGGTTTGCATTACGGTGTCAACAACGCTCTCTAGGAAACCACACCAGCTGACTTTCATAATCAACATTTCAGTGACGTCGTTCGCCGTAAAATGCGAAGGCTACGTGAGCGGTCACCACTTTTCTAGGAAATCTGTAACCTGTGTAGTTTTTGAAACCACAGAACACCACCTGCTACGATCCTTACATAGTCCTTTTGCTTCGTTAACTTCAAACATCTGCTCATACACACGCGCTGGTTGTGGGTACTACACACTTGACCTTTCTGAAGAAAATTACCAACGTAAAAAAATATATATGTCCTTCTAGGGCGTCCTTTCCCGGCGTTTTCACTGACATTATTTGAACTTTGTAATATAATATATTAAATGTTAATCCCAGTGGTAACGGCCGTAAGTTACAAGTTGTAGGCCGTGGGTTCAAACTCAGACAGGAGCTTTACTTTGTGTAAATAATTTCATCACCACTGCTCTCAAAACGATGAAGGAAAACATCGTGAGGAAACCGGAATGTCCTAGAACCAAACATTTAGACATGAGACATCTACCAACCCGCACTGGGCCCGCGTGGTAGATTACAGCCTACTCCCTCTCGAAGAGACGGCACGGTTGGCGCAGTGGTTAAGCGATTGACTGCTGCACTGCGTGTCGTGGGTTCGATTCCCACACGGAACTAATATTTGTATGGCCTACAAGTAGTTGTTCCGGGTCTGGCTGTTTGTGTATGTGACTTTAAATGTTTGTAAACGCACCCACGATACAGGAGAAATTCCTAGTGTGGGGCAAGGTTTTTAAAAAAAAAAAAAAAAAAAAATTGCTGGAACACAAGCCTCCCTGGCTTGTGTTCCAGCAATGGGAACATTATAAGCTGATTAATGCTAAATGTTCAATGAATAATGCTAAACCTCTCCTAGTTTCATCTTAGTATAGTTCTTGTATAGTGGCCGTGTGACCACCGGTAAAAGTAATATTTTTTCCTGGCACTAACCCATTCCTAAAATATTTACGAATATATTTAAGAGTGTGTATGATCAGAGAACTAGTGTCCAAAAATTCTTCAGCAACTCTGATTTTTGGTCTTTTACAACACAAGAACCAGTCGTAATAAAAGTTTCTTAGCTCGCGGTTCAGTACTCAAAATAACTACTTAAAACCCTTTCCAGATAGGACGTCTGTCACCACCGCAAGGCACCGTTCACACGATCCATAACGCTGAGCAAACGAGCTCTTTTTGATGCCATAATAAGTTTTAGCAAGTCACCGACATGAAAAACTAAGAAAAATGTAAGACTTGAATTATTTTGGCATTTGTGTCAAGTATGAGGTTTAAGTAGACTTGATGGCTTGTGAAGTTCTCTTTTTTCGTGTAATTTGAGACTAACCTATTGTCAGAGTTTTAAAGCCGCCCATGGGCCTCTGACTTTGCTTCACATGCCGTCGAGAAATATCTCTCAGGCATCCGGTTGCATCACGATGTTTTCCTTCACCGTTTTTGAAGCAAGTGATATTTATACAAAACGCACATGAATCCGAAAAGTCAGAGTTGCGTGCCTTAAGTTCGAACTCGAAACCTATGACTTGGCAGTCCGACGTCACTGCTCATGGCGTTTGAAGTGAATTGAATTGAAAAGGTAAGTGCAGGGTAGGTATTTAATATTTTTTTCAACACACTTGCTCGTAAAGTGACTCATTGAACCGCTTTTAAGTTCATTATGCAGTGTATTAAACACGCGTGCTTTTCACTTTATATTACCGCACTAGTGCGGAAATGTGCACCATAGATAACTAATCTGGATTTGGTCACGATTCGCTAAAAACAATAACATTGAACTTACCTGGGAATTGAACGCAATGTCTACGTGGTAATGATTAAATACGCACTAAATAGGAGACACGTATTCTCACACCCACTTTAACATAATATGCGTGTTTCTTATCTTTTAATTAAACTATTTTATTTAACCATAAAATCGAAAACTGGGATGGATTTTTAATTTTTACAAACGTCAAACGACCGACCATAGGTGACCGACATCCTTTTATAGCTTGTCTAAAATCTTGTCATTGAAATGCCAGTGATTGACATAATAAATATCGACTATTTATTATCTCCTTAATAAATAATAATATACTGACAACAATCGTGTTTTTCGGCTCGGATTTTCAAGATGCTGTTGGAGCTAGCCCGCGTTTAAAGATGCGGTCTTTTTTACTTATTATATAATGTCGTAGGTCTATAGGTAATATGGGGACCCCACAAATTTTAGGATAGTGTACTGTTTTAACACTGAATTTGTAAGGAATCATAACGAATACCTTCAAAAAGAGCACGGGTCGGCGTGAATTCGAACCAGCGTATTGCCCAAAGTCGTCTTTCAGTACCGAATGTCAAAAGGAAGACTGTTTCTGGGAATTGAAACTCCAATCAGATCACTTCAAGTGATCTTAAATCCTCCGAGCTAACTAGACGAATACAATATATCGTTACTTTTCGAAATACTCATTATAAAATGATTTCGTTTTTGACATTCAACATGTCCAAGGGAAGTACGAGCAGAGAATATGAGCTACACCAGGGATCATCAATTTGTTTTATTTAGTGGTCATATAAAAAAAATAAGCGTCCGTTTGGAAGATGTTACCTTCTAGCAACCAAGATTAAAATATGTTCAAGGACCTTGCATATTTTTGTGTTTTATTGTAAATTGATGATTTCTATTTGTACCTACCTAGCTCTATTACTCCCAAAAACATTTGCAGCTTCATGCGGCTTGCGTCTCGCGCCGTCCGCTGTCGTGTCGACGGCAGAAAATACAAAGCGTGGTCTTAATTCAATTACTCGAACATTTTTGGTTAGGTTTTTGCTATAAATTTAACTGTTTACTTAAAGTCCGCACAAAATAGGTCGGTGGTCTGGATTCGGACCGCGGTCCGCCCAGGAGTCACCAAATACTCCTGGGCTTCACAATCTGTAAGTTCGTCTCGTATTATTTGTCAGGAAGGTATTTGGTTAGCATAAGCAATTTTTTTATAAATTTTGACATACCAAACGTACGTAAGTACTCATGCGTTCCGATCTCTTTATGTCTTCAATATTTTTATCAATTTTATTTCGATTATATTTTGTAACTACGGGTTTTTTCAACCAGTGTAAAAATTTATTATATTTATATCTTGCTCGTTTTCACGGTTTAACATAGGAACATATTTCACGGTAGCAGCCCAGAGTCTGAATTTGTGCCCGGTGACATGGCAATAGGCTTCGCCCCCTATTACATAGGACTTAAACATAACTGGTGAAATGTGGGTGTACTATAGCTTCACCTCCCCTTTGGAGAAACAAGGCGTGATGTTATGTTTAATACATAGCATAACAATTAAGTAGTCAAATAAAACACAATAATCATGTCTTTATAAAACCCACCACCTAAATTCACATGTGGAAACAATATATATATTGAGTACTAGCTTTGCCCCGCGGTTTCACCTGCATTAGTCTCGAACCAAGGGGATTATCGGGATAAAAAGTATCTTATGTCCTAACCTAAGTCATGGTCTACTCATGTGCCAAATTTCATCCAAAACCGTTCAGCCGTTTTAGCGTGAAAGCGTAACAAACAAACAAAGTCAGTTTCGCTAGGATACACACAATTTTCACAGCTAGGTTTAGTTAGAATAAATATATTGTATTTTAGAGAACAAAAAAAACAGTAAAAAGTAAAAATGCCAAGCTATAGCGTTTAGGTATACATGCATTCTGGTACATTTATCAATTGCATGATAGTATTCTTTTTGTTATGACAGTAGGTGCGAATTCAAAAAGCATGAAAACATTTGAATGCATGAATTTTATAGAATGCCATACTGCTGTCCCTTTGTCTGTAAACACGGGCCAGTTACTCTTTGTTATAAATCGTTGAGTTAAGTAGGAAATTCAATACAATGGGCCTAAAATGCCTAGATTATTCTGGGAAAAATATTGGCAGAAAGCCTTTGAAGTTTACTTTATTTATTGTTGACATAATCTACTCATTACAATGTTTTTTTTTATGAGTTGTATTGCAATATGCTTAGCTTAGGTTAGCTAGCGACCTCGATAATTTTTTAATTTACCTCAATGGTCCTAGTTTATCAATTATAACTTCTAGTTACAGCTATATGTAAGCGGGCACGCCCTTTATGCCTGGAGGCTTTTATTTAGATATTGATTTCACTAAGTAATTTTTATTTCTGCTTGAGTATAGTTCTCGATGTTTTTGGTTGGTATATTGGCGTGTGCTAGCTGTCATAAGGCTATTAATTTTTATAATTTAAATTATGTTTTGTGTTGCGTAATGTAAATATCATTTTGCATACTATTATATATAATCATTTTTTTTTAACTGAACAGACAGCTGTGCTGCTGGGGAGTTTGTTGCGCCACTTCTTCTTCCCAGCCAAAGCACTAGGAAGTGGTGAAGGGTGGGCGTTTTGGGGGACTGTCTTATGTAATTTTGACGTTCGAAAAGTGCTGATTCTCAGCCTAGTTTGAATAAATGACTTTTGAATTTTGAATTTTGACGGCCGCAATGACGGCTGTCATGAAAATAATGACAGCAGCAAAGATTTAAATCGTTAGATTCACCCTACCGCGTCAAAAGATAGTCGCGTTTCTTTTTCGTTTTGACACGTCTGACACACAATGACGCAGAGCCTACACTTGTTTGTCATGGAAATGCTATTTAATAATGTGTGAGCTCAATCTTCTCAGTATGAACACTTTTTGTTGTGACTGAGTTCGGTGAAGGTAAATCAAGTGATTTAAATCTTTCGGGAGCGGGGTTTGCATTACGGTGTCAACAACGCTCTCTAGGAAACCACACCAGCTGACTTTCATAATCAACATTTCAGTGACGTCGTTCGCCGTAAAATGCGAAGGCTACGTGAGCGGTCACCACTTTTCTAGGAAATCTGTAACCTGTGTAGTTTTTGAAACCACAGAACACCACCTGCTACGATCCTTACATAGTCCTTTTGCTTCGTTAACTTCAAACATCTGCTCATACACACGCGCTGGTTGTGGGTACTACACACTTGACCTTTCTGAAGAAAATTACCAACGTAAAAAAATATATATGTCCTTCTAGGGCGTCCTTTCCCGGCGTTTTCACTGACATTATTTGAACTTTGTAATATAATATATTAAATGTTAATCCCAGTGGTAACGGCCGTAAGTTACAAGTTGTAGGCCGTGGGTTCAAACTCAGACAGGAGCTTTACTTTGTGTAAATAATTTCATCACCACTGCTCTCAAAACGATGAAGGAAAACATCGTGAGGAAACCGGAATGTCCTAGAACCAAACATTTAGACATGAGACATCTACCAACCCGCACTGGGCCCGCGTGGTAGATTACAGCCTACTCCCTCTCGAAGAGACGGCACGGTTGGCGCAGTGGTTAAGCGATTGACTGCTGCACTGCGTGTCGTGGGTTCGATTCCCACACGGAACTAATATTTGTATGGCCTACAAGTAGTTGTTCCGGGTCTGGCTGTTTGTGTATGTGACTTTAAATGTTTGTAAACGCACCCACGATACAGGAGAAATTCCTAGTGTGGGGCAAGGTTTTTAAAAAAAAAAAAAAAAAAAAATTGCTGGAACACAAGCCTCCCTGGCTTGTGTTCCAGCAATGGGAACATTATAAGCTGATTAATGCTAAATGTTCAATGAATAATGCTAAACCTCTCCTAGTTTCATCTTAGTATAGTTCTTGTATAGTGGCCGTGTGACCACCGGTAAAAGTAATATTTTTTCCTGGCACTAACCCATTCCTAAAATATTTACGAATATATTTAAGAGTGTGTATGATCAGAGAACTAGTGTCCAAAAATTCTTCAGCAACTCTGATTTTTGGTCTTTTACAACACAAGAACCAGTCGTAATAAAAGTTTCTTAGCTCGCGGTTCAGTACTCAAAATAACTACTTAAAACCCTTTCCAGATAGGACGTCTGTCACCACCGCAAGGCACCGTTCACACGATCCATAACGCTGAGCAAACGAGCTCTTTTTGATGCCATAATAAGTTTTAGCAAGTCACCGACATGAAAAACTAAGAAAAATGTAAGACTTGAATTATTTTGGCATTTGTGTCAAGTATGAGGTTTAAGTAGACTTGATGGCTTGTGAAGTTCTCTTTTTTCGTGTAATTTGAGACTAACCTATTGTCAGAGTTTTAAAGCCGCCCATGGGCCTCTGACTTTGCTTCACATGCCGTCGAGAAATATCTCTCAGGCATCCGGTTGCATCACGATGTTTTCCTTCACCGTTTTTGAAGCAAGTGATATTTATACAAAACGCACATGAATCCGAAAAGTCAGAGTTGCGTGCCTTAAGTTCGAACTCGAAACCTATGACTTGGCAGTCCGACGTCACTGCTCATGGCGTTTGAAGTGAATTGAATTGAAAAGGTAAGTGCAGGGTAGGTATTTAATATTTTTTTCAACACACTTGCTCGTAAAGTGACTCATTGAACCGCTTTTAAGTTCATTATGCAGTGTATTAAACACGCGTGCTTTTCACTTTATATTACCGCACTAGTGCGGAAATGTGCACCATAGATAACTAATCTGGATTTGGTCACGATTCGCTAAAAACAATAACATTGAACTTACCTGGGAATTGAACGCAATGTCTACGTGGTAATGATTAAATACGCACTAAATAGGAGACACGTATTCTCACACCCACTTTAACATAATATGCGTGTTTCTTATCTTTTAATTAAACTATTTTATTTAACCATAAAATCGAAAACTGGGATGGATTTTTAATTTTTACAAACGTCAAACGACCGACCATAGGTGACCGACATCCTTTTATAGCTTGTCTAAAATCTTGTCATTGAAATGCCAGTGATTGACATAATAAATATCGACTATTTATTATCTCCTTAATAAATAATAATATACTGACAACAATCGTGTTTTTCGGCTCGGATTTTCAAGATGCTGTTGGAGCTAGCCCGCGTTTAAAGATGCGGTCTTTTTTACTTATTATATAATGTCGTAGGTCTATAGGTAATATGGGGACCCCACAAATTTTAGGATAGTGTACTGTTTTAACACTGAATTTGTAAGGAATCATAACGAATACCTTCAAAAAGAGCACGGGTCGGCGTGAATTCGAACCAGCGTATTGCCCAAAGTCGTCTTTCAGTACCGAATGTCAAAAGGAAGACTGTTTCTGGGAATTGAAACTCCAATCAGATCACTTCAAGTGATCTTAAATCCTCCGAGCTAACTAGACGAATACAATATATCGTTACTTTTCGAAATACTCATTATAAAATGATTTCGTTTTTGACATTCAACATGTCCAAGGGAAGTACGAGCAGAGAATATGAGCTACACCAGGGATCATCAATTTGTTTTATTTAGTGGTCATATAAAAAAAATAAGCGTCCGTTTGGAAGATGTTACCTTCTAGCAACCAAGATTAAAATATGTTCAAGGACCTTGCATATTTTTGTGTTTTATTGTAAATTGATGATTTCTATTTGTACCTACCTAGCTCTATTACTCCCAAAAACATTTGCAGCTTCATGCGGCTTGCGTCTCGCGCCGTCCGCTGTCGTGTCGACGGCAGAAAATACAAAGCGTGGTCTTAATTCAATTACTCGAACATTTTTGGTTAGGTTTTTGCTATAAATTTAACTGTTTACTTAAAGTCCGCACAAAATAGGTCGGTGGTCTGGATTCGGACCGCGGTCCGCCCAGGAGTCACCAAATACTCCTGGGCTTCACAATCTGTAAGTTCGTCTCGTATTATTTGTCAGGAAGGTATTTGGTTAGCATAAGCAATTTTTTTATAAATTTTGACATACCAAACGTACGTAAGTACTCATGCGTTCCGATCTCTTTATGTCTTCAATATTTTTATCAATTTTATTTCGATTATATTTTGTAACTACGGGTTTTTTCAACCAGTGTAAAAATTTATTATATTTATATCTTGCTCGTTTTCACGGTTTAACATAGGAACATATTTCACGGTAGCAGCCCAGAGTCTGAATTTGTGCCCGGTGACATGGCAATAGGCTTCGCCCCCTATTACATAGGACTTAAACATAACTGGTGAAATGTGGGTGTACTATAGCTTCACCTCCCCTTTGGAGAAACAAGGCGTGATGTTATGTTTAATACATAGCATAACAATTAAGTAGTCAAATAAAACACAATAATCATGTCTTTATAAAACCCACCACCTAAATTCACATGTGGAAACAATATATATATTGAGTACTAGCTTTGCCCCGCGGTTTCACCTGCATTAGTCTCGAACCAAGGGGATTATCGGGATAAAAAGTATCTTATGTCCTAACCTAAGTCATGGTCTACTCATGTGCCAAATTTCATCCAAAACCGTTCAGCCGTTTTAGCGTGAAAGCGTAACAAACAAACAAAGTCAGTTTCGCTAGGATACACACAATTTTCACAGCTAGGTTTAGTTAGAATAAATATATTGTATTTTAGAGAACAAAAAAAACAGTAAAAAGTAAAAATGCCAAGCTATAGCGTTTAGGTATACATGCATTCTGGTACATTTATCAATTGCATGATAGTATTCTTTTTGTTATGACAGTAGGTGCGAATTCAAAAAGCATGAAAACATTTGAATGCATGAATTTTATAGAATGCCATACTGCTGTCCCTTTGTCTGTAAACACGGGCCAGTTACTCTTTGTTATAAATCGTTGAGTTAAGTAGGAAATTCAATACAATGGGCCTAAAATGCCTAGATTATTCTGGGAAAAATATTGGCAGAAAGCCTTTGAAGTGATCATTAATTGTTTTTATTTTTTTCCTGTAAAATATCATGACTTATCATCACGCCGGAATGACACAAGGGGTCGACAGAGGTTGGGCACGCCACAATTGCGATTGGCGATCGGTGGCGGTGATCTCTCGCGTCCAGCCCTGGTACAGGCCATAGTACGGAGCGAGAGAGCATGGGAGGCCGTCATCCTTCTGCGAAGCAGTAATGCTCACGAAGGAGGAGGCGGAACGCAAGAGGGAGAGGTAAATACTGCGCCGTCGCGCTCTGGGCGTCGGGGATCGAGGGTGCAGGCTTGCGGACGATGAGCAACGGGTAGCTCGCCATTCGATAAGGACCAGGCCCGGGTCAACGGCGCGTTGTGTTCCACGTGCGCCTCAAAGAGATGTCAGCACCTTATTATTCCGCCATATAGTTACTTATGTTTAAGTCCGATCGTCCCATGTAATAAAGAGTAATTAACCTTGTTCGAATCTAGACCCTAGACTGCTACGTAGGAATTTGCGATTAAAAAACTCAACAAAACTTTTTCCGCCTTGGAAATTAAACCCAGGACCCCGCTCACCAGGCGCGCTTACCTCCAATACACAGTCTTGCAGTCTGACTATGTATTACATAGATAAAAAATTCAGATAGCTGTTAGATTACGTACATAGCTTCCAATCATTCAATTTGAAACACAAATATTTCCATTACCGTCCAAATATTTGTAAACCCAACAATTTAAAATATTTATTAATAGACTGGAACTCGTTACAAACTCCGAAATAACACAAATATATAAATTTTCCACTACTTCCTAATGATATGTAAACAATAAACCAATCTCGAGCATTTCATAAATTTAGCCGAAAACCCGAACTAACGAAGGAAAGGCCTTATCTCAGTGCCTCTAATTAACACCTATGTATTCTACCCAAACGGAAGATATTCACAAAGTTAACACCATTTTACGAAAAAATCAAAAATCAACTCTACACCAATGACATAAGGTGCTTCAAAAGTGTAAAGTAAAGCTGGTAAATCTCCATCCCTTGTCACACTGGGTAGGTATAAATTAATTAGTTTTCTAAAGCCTTTCCCGTGAAGGATTTTGTTTTATTTTCATTTTATTTATTTTGATACGGATTTGATTTTATTTATTAGATTATTTTTAGGTATCTGCATAATCTATCAACAGGGCAAAGTTGACAACTATGTACCTATCTTGAACACTCAGCGAACACTACAGCATAAAACTTGTTGTTGAATCAAAATTTATCGTCTCGTAATAAATAGGTACACTATTTTAGCTCTACTACGATTTATTTTATGCGCTGTTAAATAATATTAGTTTATAAAACTGTTGCATAATGGTATTAAAATACAAGTGTGTGTTTTTCAATAGTATCACACGAGTGTTTTAATACCTAGCTATGTACAGTTTTATACACTATTTTATCTACTCTCATACATTGGGATTGAACCTACTAAACAAAATCAGCATTGCCATCCAACGTGGCATTGCTGCCAGCCTTTTGGGTACATTTCCCACTGACAGCGATGCGGACGAATTTTTTGATGCCCAGTGAGTTCTTCATATTTTTTTTTTTTTGCCTCTGTATACTTGTACATAATTTATATATATATTAGTGTTAGATGTAAATTGTTTATGTTTTATAGTATGTAAAGGAAAATTTCTCAAAAATAAAATGATCTTTTAGGCAACTAAAAAAAAAAAAAAACTAAACAAAAGATTAAAGTTAAAGATCAAGAATAAACAAATCCCACGAAATTCAATACAACTTCACGTATCACTTCAACTTCAGTACCCAGCACATCACCCGCGCATGTGCTAGAGCGGTGCTGCTGGCCCCGTAACGTTCCATTACAAAAGTTGATGGAAACTGCTGGTGATATTAACTTCTTGGATTTGCCCTGTATTGTAATAGAAAAACAAATAGCATTATTTTGTTAGAAAAAAAGTGTTATATGATTCTATTTTTAAATGTCGGTATTGTGTTTATAAAGTATGTCAATATAAACTCGTTTTGAAGTTTATAATTCGAACATTACGATATGAGAGTAGATAAACTCATTTATATTAATTTTGTTTTCTTTACAAAATTCAAAATGCCTGTCACACAAATACTATGGTTTCAGTAATGTCCTAATATTACATTAATAAACAAAGTCGTAGCTACATATTTAAATCCTAATAATCATATCAGCTGAAAGTGGTCTTGTGTTGAACAAACGTTTCCTCCAAGCATCATCAAAACAACTGGTCTTCGCATCCGCATCTAAATGTTACAACATTTCTACGTAAAAATGTAATATTCGAGCCATTCGGAGAAAAATTGACCCGTTATTAAGCTGGACAAAATGGACAATTTTAAAATGCCACTAAACAGACGTGACGAAATCCCGCTTTGCTAACAAAAATGACGACAGAACCAATATTCTTTGTTCTTTTAGAATTCATCATTATTTCATTACATACGCAGATATATAAAGCAAATGAAATAATGTTTTAAGAACTTCTCAGTATCACGTTATAACTGTGACTATAGTGAACTTCTTATTTGACTACCTGCAGTACTATTCTATAAAAATGTCACGGTGAAAACTTAGGTGAAGTGAGTTCTCAATATTGTCCATCCCTAGTATCAGTGGAATGATAGCTCACTTCACGCTCACTTCACCTAAGTTTTCACGGTGAGATTTTTACAGAATAGATCGGCTGTAGTTCGTACGCCTTTCGGCATCGATTACCGCGTCACGGTTGCCCGATGGGTAAAAAGAAACGGCTAATCTACCATAATAACTTTACCACGAAAATAAAAAACTTGTTTTGGTAGTTTTGTACTATTGAAAGTAAATAAAACAGTAGTGACTAAAGTGGAATGTCCACCTTGGTGCTAATTTGATTATACATACATGATTTGTTTATAAAATTAATATTATAATTTTAAAAATAAAACAGTTTTCTTTTAAAACCTCACAAAACACGCTGAGGTGTGTCTTAAAAAATCATAAACATCGGTTAGGTAAAGTTAGCGACAGGAGGTGTGACACGCTAAAATTTCCTGTTTTCTTCTTATTTTTACACTTGTTTTTGAATCAATAAAACTTTTTATTATTTTAATTTTTAATCAGATATATTATGAAAGCATAAGAACTAAACAGTACATTAAAAAAACTGCATTCAATAGAGAATAAGAATCTCTTGTAAATTGTTTGCAAATGTTTGTGATTGTACTTTTTACTTAGGGTAAATTTTTCTCGGAATGGCTCATTCATGCTTAGACAGATCACAAACGTATACCTTACGCTAAATTCAGAAGTGATTTTCTCGTGAAATAATGATTTCAACTTTGAAAAACTATTTGATAGTAGTAGGTATGCTTTAGAAAATACTATGTTATATGTGTACAACTAATTATTTAATTTCTACCAATACTTCAGGAAAAAATCACTTTTGAAACTTGCGTCAGCCCACGTTCGCACGGACGATATAAAATCGCGGCGATATTTTTTCGAGCACTGGGTTTTTAACGTTCTGCTTAGCGCCGAGAGTTGAAAATCCAACAGTGTGCTTTTTCAATGCGCTGGGACGAGAGTGCGTCTCAACGCGTTGGATTCTCCACAAGACTTGAAAATCCTGTGCGTGATAAAATCCCGCCGCGATAATTTTACGTCTGTGCGAATATGGGCTTGGTATGAGTATTCATGCTCGTGACTGTTCTTGTAAACACAATTAATCTACAGGCAGTTCAATATATCTGCACGCCACAGATGCCGAATGTATCCTTCCGCTGAATTTGACAATGCCTATGCGGTCAGGCTACATACAACATAATACTATAAATCCTAAACATGATAACATATTCTAGCCTCTGCAGTAATTGGTTTTGACAAGTGGCAATCGCTTTCGAAACGTTTTGTATTTCCACAACGACTTTGAATAAGCACCCAATATTGCGTAAAGCACTTTCAATCACTATCTGAAGGATTATAAATTAAATTCCAAATCCATTGCTTCATGTTTGAAAAATTCTTCTGCTTCGATGTAAATAACGCAATGAATATTGTTGAACATTTTTGAGTCTGACATCATGGTTGTCTTTTCTTGGTCTATCAAAACAAGAAGGTTTTACTTAGCCTGTGGTATCTTTGTCAGTCACAAGGATCTTACTCAGTTCGGTTACAAATAGCCGATTCAAATCCTGTGTATGGCAGGTCAGTCTTGGATCGCTTGTTGTAATGCTTGGGGGAGGCTTATTGTCTAGCAGTTGAGGTATATCGGCATTATATTGGTACTTGTTGAAACACCTACACTGTCCTCCCATACCTAATAACACTGTTATTTGAAAATATTGTAAAAGCCCATTATTTTTAAAAGAGTAACCGTGGAGTTTTTTGCCGGCTCTTCTCCATAGGAAACAACCAATTGGAACCGTGCACCTAGTTTCTGACGTTTCATAAGTGCCCATGTAGGTTTATATGAAATAAAAATATTTTGAATTTTGAATTATCGTGATGATCGTGTGTCGTTGAATGAATTTTGGTACAGAATACTCAGTACCAGCTCATCATCATTGTCATCATGGGGCAAGCTCCAACGAAAGATCCAAAATGATCTTTCTCTCCCTTTGCATGACAATATCCTTGTGCCACAAAGGTTGAAAAGCCCAAACCGAAAGACTGAAGTTGTGGCGAGACAGTGCTTCCTTACCCAAACCATTCGTTCCACCTGCTGAAGACCTTCCACCTGGACATGAGTTGCCTTGAGTAGCGTAGAAGTCAAAGTCAAAGTCAATGTCAAAATCATTTATTTTAAATAGGCCCTTATAAAGCACTTTTGAATGTCAAAATTTACAAAAAAAAATGAATTGATTCTAGCCGCCCTTTCCAAAAGGTAGCTTCCGCATGGAGAAGAATGGGCAAGAAACTCCACCGTTACTCTTTGAAAATGTTTTACAAGATTTTGTATAGGTACATTAGTTATATAATTGTATGTAAAGATGATGCACCTAGAATAAAATTACTATACCACAATAGGTAAAAAGAATTAAAAATGAAGCAACAACAGATAAAAAAGTATTTAAACAGACTCCGGACCCAGGATGGCCGAAGCAAGGAAAATCTGTTCAGGTGGATTCATAGACGACTCCGCCTTGGAGAGTAAATGTGGTGCTGTTCCACAAACGATGGGATACTAAATGTCATGTCCGCGGATCCTGTCAGCTGCACGTTACAGGAACTGATGGACGCTAGTGATGGCGCCAAACACGTAGCCGAATTCTGGGCCGAGTCTGTTTAGATTGCCATCGACACGCTAGGAAGAAGGTCGTCCTCATCATTGGCAGCCTTGTTCCAACCACAGCTGACCATAGGTCTCCCTCTTTTCATGCCATGTCGTTCATTTATCTATATTTACTAATAATAAAGCTGAAGAGTTTTTTTGTTTGAAAGCGGCTCTGTATCTACTAGTCCGATATAATTTGGCTATCAAATATAGCCAAATTCTGGAGGAAGATTATAGGCCATTTAACATCACGCTACGACCCTTAGGAGCTAAAAGAAAAAAGTAAGAAAGCGAAAACGAAGTAATATCGTAGGTGGAAGATGCGCTGCGACGCGGTGCGATCCGACGAGAACCGAGCATTACTGCGAAGAGCCGAACTATGTATGCATGTCAACGTGCCGTGGGATAATTTCCGACCTCGACACGGGCGATGTTACGGGCAAAAGCTAGTAAAAATGCCAAATAGTCAGGAAATTCAACATTAAAACCAATTCCCTTCAACACACGCTATGTTTTTGATTACTCTGCAACATTGCACCAGCAAGCCCCAAGCCAACGCTGATCTCTAAGCTCTAGCAATATACTAAAATAATATTCTGTCACTGTTACTATACTATAGCAACAGTTCATAGCCGAGCAATATCCTGTTTCAGATTGTTTGCTGTACCCCATCATCTTTACTCCACTGCACTTAAGTTTGTGATGGCGGATAAATTAATCGAGTCGCTGGAAAGTTTTAATTTTCAGCTAAACCAAGCTAAAATTTTACGTAGTAAGCAAGACAATTTAGTGCATGAAATGTGTTTTAATGATGTTGCTAATTTTGATTTTTATGGTGTACTTAGGTGAACAAAATTACCGCCATTCTTATACTTTACAGCTTACAGTCAGCAAAAACAAGAAAAGAGTGTCTTCCAAGAAAAAAAAAAAATCCTTTACCGTTTCATGTCAAAGTCTTCTTAAATAATATTTTAATAATCTGAAGTCACTTTTTATCCTTTATTTGCCTCACGAATGGCTAAAATATTTGTAGCCAGAATGCAGCTGCAGCAATAACTATTTCTTGTGTGATGTTTTTCATCTTCCTCTTAGCACTTAAGTTTGTTAGTGCTAATAATGTGACTGCATCCACAAGTTATATTTTTATGAAAATGGAAGCTAAAACTTGGAACATACATTTTCCTACTAGCTGCGGTAAAACTGATCTTCATAATCTTTTATGTAAAGTGCAAAAATGTCATAATATTTAGCACGAAAAAAACAAGTACAAAAATTTGAATACCTTTATTTATTTCTCCACAAAAATTAACAATTAAAAACATTAACATTTCATCGTAGCCTTTTTACGTTAAAATAAAATACATTCACAGCATAACTCAAGATAAAACGATAATAATTAAAAAAAAAAACATTTTCCGTGCAAAATTTAAACACGGGCAAAATTAATTCCTGAAAATTACAAGGCCGGCTTGTTTTCTAAAAATACTTTAAACAAAAGCTATAGAATTTTACGGCGGCCGCCAGTGTATCGGGGCATAATTCGAGTGTGCAAGCATCAAATACGGCCGAGTTATTATGAGCTTGTTCCCCGTAAGACTTAATTAAAATTGTGTTCCTTATTGCCGTCGAGAAAATTATTCCATTATGCCATAAGCTGAAAACGGTTCGTTTATGAAAAGAATTTCATGTAAATAAATTACCTACTGTTGCTTTGAAGCTGTAAAATAAATGCATAGTTTCTTATAGGTAGGTTTTTAGGATTCTGTAGACAACAAGGAACCCTTATACTTTTGTAATTGTGTGTATTTTATGTCTATTTTTATGTTCGTTTTGTTTGTGCAGAATAAACAATTTTTCTTTCTTTTCTTTTCTTTCTTTTCTTTTCTTTCTTTTCTTTTCTTTCTTTTCTTTTCTTTCTTTTCTTTTCTTTCTTTTCTTTTCTTTCTTTTCTTTTCTTTCTTTATAGTTTCGCTATGTCCATCTGTCCTCGGCTTAGCTCAGAGACTCTTAGTACTAGAAAGCTGTAATTTGGCATGGGTATACATATCTCCTTCTTTTCGTGTGGTTAGTGAGTAACCTAGTGTCAAAGTTTTAAAGCCGCCCATGGGCCTCTGACTTGGCTTCACATGTCGTCGAGAAATATCTCTCAGGCATGAGAGATATTTCTCGTCGGTTTCCTCACGATGTTTTCCTTCACCGTTTTTGAAGCAAGTGATAATTATACAATACGCACATGAATCCGAAACGTCAAAGTTGCGTTCCTAGGTTTCGAACTCGAGACCTATGACTTGGCAGTCCGACGGTCACACCACTAGGCTATCACTGCTATGGTATACATATCACGGACAAAGTAGCAAAATAAAATCATGAAACCTTTATTATTAGGGTACGTCCCCTATATTTAAAGTGGTAATGTTTTATTTTTCTCGTCTATCCCATTGTGTGGGGTATCTTTAGGGAGGTCGTTCAAAAATACATGAATATGAGTGTGTGTAAACAATTTTTGGATTCAGGGATCCGTTTGCGAAATATTAAGCTTTAAAGAGCTACTCTTTGTTAGAGTCAAGTGTCTCCCTGACAGCTATCGTTGTTTCTGGGTATGTGAAAAATTCACAGCAGTAGTAGGTATATATAACGAAGTTAAAAGGAAAACTACCACAGCTAAGTAGGCAACTAGCTAAATAACGAACGGTAGCTAAGTTAACGAGTAATAGTCGACCAACTTACATTTGCAGTATGTATGGAAGAACATGTTTTTCAATTACAATGTTAAGTTTTTTCTTGGGATAAATTCATCCCAACTACGGAACCCTTCATTGTGCATGGTCCGACACCAACTTGGCCGGTTTTTTTATTTTAATGAGAGTTGATTTCGTTAGGCTTGTTACTACAACGAGATTACGAGATTAGTAAGTATATTCCTAGAGAATTTTGGTAGTACACTATGCTTGGTGTTTATTATCTGTGTGTTAACTTATCTTTTTCATTTTATTTTAGCTTGTTTTTTCCGTAAGGTTATGCAGAGGTGTACGTACAGTACACCCATATTTCTCCAGTTATGTTGTTTAATGTAATAGGGGGTGAGCCTAAAGTCATCGACCCCGGGCTGCTACTGAGAAATTCCTGTTGGGACAGCGTTGATCTTATCTATATATGTATACAAAAATGAATTGCTGTTCGTTAGTCTCGCTAAAACTCGAGAACGGCTGCACCAATTTGGATAATTCTTTTTTTGTTCTGTTCGTTACTCTCAGGACAAGGTTTGTAGGATAGGTAGGTGTAGGCAGGTGTAGGTAGGGTAGGTAGGTATGTAGGTAGGTAGAAAGGTAGGGTAGGTAGGTAGGATAGGTAGTTAAGTAGGTAGGTATGTAGGTAGGTAGGGTGAGTAGGTAGGTAGGTAGTAGGTAGGTTACCTACCTACCTACCTACTATCTACCTAGATAGGGTGGGTAGGTAGATAGGTATGTAGATAGGGTAGGTATGTAAGTAGGTAGGTATGTGGGTATGTAGGTAGGTAGGTATGTAGGTAGGTAGGGTAGGTAGGATAGATAAGGTAGGTAGATAGGTAGGTAGATAGGTTGGGTTGGTAGATAGGTATGTAGATAGGGTAGGTATGTAAGCAGTTAGGTATGTGGGTATGTAGGTAGGTAGGGTAGGTAGGTAGATAGGTAGGTAGGTAGGTAGGTTAAATAGTTAGGTAGGTAGGTAAGGTAGGTAGATAGGTAGCCAGGGTAAGTAGGTAGGGTGGATAGGGTGGATAAGATAGGTAGGTGCGCCGTAGATAAGCACTTAGTGCTACATTCTAATACCCCACTGAAAAAACAAACTATCTCAAACCGTCTTCTCGCTACATAAACTACAATTTCAATTAAGATACTGCCATCAATTCAGGGCCTTTATAATGTTGACTAACATGATAGCTGCGGGCGGAACAACATAGATACAATAATACCTTTTAAGACCAACTCTTTAGATACGCGCTAGCTGAAAACCGCTTTATCTTTTCCTGACCCCAGCCTTGTGGTAAGTAGATGTTTCAATTTAGCGTCTTATCTATTGTTTCGCTAAAGTTTTGTACCCTAAACTAAAATAGTAGTGCTTAATTTAAAATTTAAAATAATTTAGGTCTCGTTGGCCTAGTGGTGGCAAGCGCTACTACTAAGCATGAGGTCCTGGGTTCGATTCCCAGGTCGGGCAGTGTTATTGGGTTTTTCTTTCTGGAATTTCTCAGTAGCAGCACGGAGTCTGCATGTGCCCGGTTAATGGCAATAGATTCGCCCCCTTAATATAACTGGAGAAATGTGGGTGTAATGGTGGTACACCTCTGCCAGATCCTTTGGGGAAATAAGGCGTGATGTTATGTTATGTGTTATGCGAGGCTTTCGTTTGACTAATTCTATCAGACAAACGATTTTAAGTGATAATTTTTGTCAACGATGAAGCACACTTTGTCTTTTGTTATTAACAAAAGCTAATCTGCTCAACTGCTCAATATCTCGCGCACTGTGCTGTGAGTTTGATTGCTCGAAACTTTGGGATGTTGCATAGATGCCTTAGGGAAAATCATAGATTACCTCAAGAGGATGAACAGCAATTTCATCCTGTCTGCTAAGGCTTATATCTTACTAGGATAGGATAAGAGGTGCAAAATATACACAGCTTTATGGTGGGTATCTCACAAGACACCCAATCGGTTGCGCAACCGACCATATAATTACCTTATATTAAAATATTAACCTTATAATTTTTTGGCAGTACTACCATGGTTGCGCCACCATGTGAGATATGGGCCTTAGTGCTAGAATGTGCAAATAACCCAGAAACAGAAACATAGCTTTTTTTAACTTTGGAATGTTTATGTTAGCTATCTTGGTAATCTTTTTGAGCAGTGATAATTATGTTTTCGATTTCCACGTACATACAATTTTCGTCTCTCACATTATTGTTCTAAGCCAATCTAAGCACAAACAGCTACGTACCTCGACGCGACCCATACCTGCAGCGACCACGAACCTTCATTGTGCTAGTGACAAACTACATGAGACGTTTAATAAAAGCAGCCTTGAGAAATGTGCCCGCGTCCAAGCCCCTTTGTAACTCCGCCATTTGTAAAATACGGAGAATAAAATATTTTCTTAGAGGCCGGTATGCGTTCGCGTAAACAAAGGTAAAAGGAATTGTTACCGTTCTCTTTTTAGGATATTTTTGACTTGATGAGGATTGTTGTTTAGGTTATTGCTTTTTTGGTAAGATGTACCGACCAACTAATAAAAATAATAAAAAACATTCTTAACCTCAAAGAATGTAGAGCAAAATAAAAGCTGCTGTAGAATGAGTCCACATATTGGCAATCTTAGCTTAGGACACCGTCCAGGTATGTAGACCTTTAAAATTCGCCAATCTCAGATTGAGTACGGAAGACAAAAAACCCTACAGCATAGACTTTAGTGTGCTTATTCCGATCGGATCCCACTTTATGGGATTCGTTAGGGATGTGGATAAAATTAATATTTTGTTCCGAACCGATCCCAGTACCAAAATATGATCCCGAGGTCTATGAGTCGTCGCAGGGGATCGGTAACGCATCGTGTGGCCTTACGTTTACAATGTTGTAAAAGTAGTATTTCTTTTTATTTTACTATATTTTATTCCCATTTACTTTACTATGTATTTTGTATCGTATTGCGATCTGTTCGGAGCAAAAATATCAATGTTATCAATTTTATTAAATTTTTGTGGGATTCCTAAAAAGCCCAGCTAAAGCACTGAGAAGTAGTGAAGCGTGGGCGTTTTGGGGGATTGTCTTGTAATTTTGACGTTTTTTGAATTTGACAGGATGTCTCAAAAGGAAATATTATGGTTTTTGTTTAAATTTACTCTGTGTAAATCAAACCATATTAACTGATAGCCAACACATAAACTGCATCAAAGTAGCAGAAGGATCAATCAAAAAGCAAAGCAAAAGGCGTAGAAAGTTTCCCAGCAGGAAGTCTTCAATTCCCGACTTATTCCCAGAACCTTACTCTGCGAGGAAGTGGTCGTACACTCATTAGAAGACACATGAACTGTTCCTGCCTCGCTTTGTCGGAAACTAGGTTGGTATATCTGTTGCAGACAATTAAGATGAAGGAATTAAGATAGTATACCTATTGTAATAGCGAACGATGGAAAGTTGGGAGTTTTCGGTGGCGGTTCGCCAAAATATAATGTTATTGTCTTGGGAAAGGATAATATGCTTCGGGAAATCTTTTCTTTTTGATAGTTCAATAATATTATTGAACATTGCGTTGAATATATTCTTATTTATAACGCAGTCTTCGGTAATAATAATAGCTTGCATATTATTGGTGATGTTCTTTAAAAAGATCAGGTGCGTAGTACTCGCAACCGCGTAAACAAAGCCAAACTGGTATGTAAGGATCGTAGTAGGTGGTTTTCTCTAGTTTCGTTCTACCCCCATGGCTAGAAGCTGTGAGTGTATGAGAGAGTGAGCTTTCAGTATTTAAGTATTTAAACAATCCAACAATGTATGTATTGTAAGTTTTAGTTGGTTTTCTCAATTAGAACTGTAAGGAATTGATTTAGAGACATGATATTAGTAACTGAAATAAAACCGAACCTTGCTAAGCTTGAGAAACTTTCTATGCGATTGTGGCCAAAACACAGTATAATACAGTGATATCCATAATATAAATACTAGGAAAAACAAAAATTTGTTGTACTTACAACAAGGCTCAATCAAATAGGTGGCTCGTTTAGATGTCAATGTATACGCTTTTATAATAAACTTCTAAGCCACGTTCAAGATGTAAGCCTTAATAAATTCAAATCATTCATTAAACGTCAGATGTGCCAGAAACCGTTTAAAGGCTTTGGATAGAGCCATTTTTTTTTAATTCGTGTTTTTGTCAGTTAGTTTTAATCATGGTCTGGCAGTTTGAGTAATTTATGCGGCCTACCCGAATGTCCATTCTTTGGTATTGTTCGTCAAATCGTTAAGCTCCTTAAATTCTGAGTTGAGCTGTACGATTACTGACAAATGCGTGCACTGACTGGACAAGTCCACTCGATCTGTGTGGTTCTTTCTTCAAAAGACCATTACAGACACCAATCTACATGATCTGACCAAAATTATGTCTGAACTTTAAAAGAGACTGTGACCTCTGAGTTTGTTTCGGCCTTTCTTCTCAGCGTAGTCAGATAGGAGTACTATCGCCTAACTCATCCAGTTTTTAATTTAAAATATGATTGTCGTGTAAAAGTGTAGTGTCGTACAAAACTACAAATAGACATTAAATCATTTATCATAGAATTTGAATCGATAGTTTGCATTATCAGATCGTTGCTAGTTACGTAGTTAGCATAGGACTTCAACATAACTGACGAAATGTGGGTGTACTATAAGTGTACTTCTACCCAACTCTTTGGGTCATACAAGGGTGATGTTAAGGATGATGTGACATTGCAATTGCATGCAAAGCATTTCTTTTATCGTGAGTCCCAATTTCCCAAAAATCTACCCTCGTAAAAGCACGAAACGCATTCCAAGATCCATTGGCACGTTTTGGACACAAAACACCCTAGAGGTACACAAACAGCACCCATTCGGCAATTCTTCGCTAATTTCGTGCACACGTAAACGCATTTCGGCGTCCTCATTTCACTTAACACTGGGAACGATCTAAAATACGTTCCCACACATTCGTTCATGTAAATAGGGGAGAGTCGGCCCCCACGTCCTGTAATAAATGCAAATTGGCTCGAACTCTCGATTCGCGGAGTAAAACTTTTCGCTGTACTACCCCAGTGGACCGAGTTTCCCGAATTCACCCTGTTTCTGATACGAATATTTCGTTCGAACTATTAACTAGTGAGGGGGTGAAATGAGCCAATTGCCTCTATAGCTTTTTGTTTTGATTTCGAGATAGGGTAGTGACACGGAACGGGTGGAGTGTTGCGTAAGTGGTTCATGAATTAGGAATAATACTTCAAAAAAATACATACCTATCAATTATATGAAATTGATAATAATCCAGGCAAATCACTGTCCATTCCAAGGTTGACTGGCCGCCCATAGTATGTTTTGTAGCGTTTGATTTATTTTCCGTTATGTATTTTTCTGGTGTACAATATAAATATAAATTAATAGTTGGTATATGTATAGGAGAAAGAGAAAAATTCTAATGTATATTGTATGCATTAAACAAACAAACAATAATGAGGCTTTCCTGAAAATTCATGCTACCAGTTGGCGACACTTGACGTTCATTATTCGTTTCATTCATTCGTTCATCATTCAGTCACGACTAAAGAAAATATAGGCGCATTGACACTTTTGAGCCTGTGCACATGATGCGTTGCGGCGGGGCAGCGCGACGCCGCCGGAGCGATGTCACTGCGGCGTCCTACATCCGTGGTATGCCACACGGTGCGTTCCGGAGCCGCATCGCACGTACACCGGAGTTGAAGAGAATCGGCACCAATTTCACGTTTTGCGGCGCAACGCCGCCGAGCCCGTGTGACCGCTAATGCGGTGAAATCTTTGCGGTGCGGCGCCGCAACGCATCGTTTGTACAGGCTCTTTAACAGGACGTCTCAGTGCTGCCAACAAGTGAACATAATTTCAGAAAACCCTCATTCCCTTCATAATTACAAATTTCAGCAATTATTCCCAGAGAAGTTACGACCGTATTATTATTTTTTGTCTATTATAGTTGCTGCAATTAGCAAGTAAGCTGCTTATAAAATATAAACAAATTATAAGCTGCTTATTGCAACAGTTAGGCTATTTTAAGGCGCTAGCATTCATGAGGTTTCGAGTTTGTTTTGTATTGAAGATTTTTATTAAGCTTTGTAAGAGGACTTTCAATAATATTCACGAAACATGGAAAATAATAATAAAATTAAAAGTGTGCCTTTATCTCCGTTATTGCAGCAAGGATTATAACGTCTGTGAGCTGGAGCTTAGAATCAATATATGTATGTCAGAATGACTATAGTGTTGACAATTTTCATAAGGCAGTGTGTACACTAGAGTCCAAACATTAAAGTTGGCCCTTGTATCAAAAGAGTTTTTCAGTACCTACATATTTTTTAACCACTAACTATACATAACAGTCTTGATTTGTTGTGAATGTGCGCTCATCATCTTTATAGGGACTGCACCAAGTCATGACTCTGATTTGATAGATAGATACATAGATAAATCGTTTATTTAGTGCACACAAAAGACAGTACAATATACAAAAGCACGATTAAATAATGACTAATTAGCTATTTGCAGCTAGCTTACTTTTTTTCAATTTGCAGGTCAGTATCAGATTGAATGTTATATCATATCAAATATATATTTATAGAATTATAATCATAAAAATCATCAATACAACTCTCTAATTTCATATTATAATCCTATTGAATGGCTATATCATGAAATCATGACATTTTAGGATTATTCAAATTTAAGAATCCCTACGAAGAGCGTACATTCTAAAAGTTGGCAACGTCGCAAATAGCTGTCAAATATTTACCTGTTTCGATTAATTAGGGAATATTATTGTTTGGAAATATGAAATATCGCTAACTAGTGAATATTGATTATGAAATGCAATAATTTTATTAAATAGTAAATGACTTGTGCAGAATGACTCTACCTAATACCAAAATCTTTGCATATGCTGATGACACCGTTATTATAGTTGATGGGTCAACGTGGGATAGTGTTAAAAATAACGCAGAATCAGCACTTACTAAAGTAATGAAATGGCTCAACCTAAATCTGCTAACGCTTAACTTTGACAAGACGTCCTTTATGCCTTTTTCTATTCGTCAGAACACTGCACCAGAACATACATTCTCGATAATAGCTCACACCTGCTCACGGCTATCATCTCCGTGTCAATGTCGACAACTTACAAGAACTGAGAATGTAAAATATCTTGGAGTACAAATAGATGCAGGGTTACGTTGGGATAAGCAGCTTAATGCCTTGACCTCCAGGACTATGAGACTGATACACATTTTTAAGTCTCTTAGAGAGTCGGCAAATCCTGAGACTCTTAAAATGGTGTTCTATGCTCTGTGTCAATCAGTAATAGGGTATTGTATCACGGTATGGGGTGGCGCAACTTAATAAAAGTTGAAAGAGCACAGAGAGCTATATTAAAAGTAATGCTACGTAAGTCTTACCGCTATCCTACAACCCAATTGTACTCGGAATGTAAGGTGCTTACTGTCCGTCAGATATTTGTACTCCGATCGGTACTTAAAAGACACGCCTGCATCCCTCCTTCTGATCCTAAAAAACGTACTAACATTCCCCCAGGCACACAGCATAAAACAGCTTTCGCCAGACACCAGTACCACACACTTAGCGCATATATTTACAAAAAAACTCACAAAGACCTCAACATCCGCGACCTCAACAGATATCAAGTAAAGTCTAAGGTGACAGAATGGCTACTTCAACAAGATTATTTACAAACCGAGTCCCTACTTACATACATTGCTTAACAATAATAACTATTTCTCACTGCACACTCATAATTACACTTACCCACACTCTCCATATACACATGGGTGTGCAGTTACAGTTACATACATTCACACACACTCTCCTATATTCATGAACTGCACTCCCTTCTCCTCCTTTAAACCATAAATCTATGTTGGGGAAAATACATACTAATATAAGCAAGATACATAAATATACATATACTTAAGTAAGATATTATATAAACACAAACATAGCAAACTGACACACTTCACAAGTTTTGTTTATTTTATTAGATACCTTATAGCTGATCACTGTCTCTTAAGATACAGGTCACCCTAGTTTAAGAGGCAGGGCTCACCCAACTCATGTGCAGACCTTGTGGTTACAGCATAATTATGTAATACCTGTCTTTACTCTTAAGTCAATCAGTTGTAATCCATATTTTACCTAATTTTAACCATAACAACTACAATGTATTTTCTCGTCTGTAACTTATTTGAAATAATAAAAAAAAAATTATATTTGCGACGTTTCAGAATAAACGCCCTTCAGTGATTGATGAAGTAAAAACCAGTTACAGTACCTAAATAAAATACCACACTGAGTACAGTCGCCAAACCACCGTCCGCAACGGTGCGCGGTTGAGCGGAATCCGCGCGGTGTCGCGGTGCCGCGTTGGACCATATCCATACGCGGTTTAGATCCGCTCGACCGCCTACCGCCGTGAAGTCCGTCACCGAGCCTCTTCATGTATCATTAAACTAAACCTTCTTTCATTGACAGTACTGAAATGAAATAACAAAACGAAAAGCCATTTTCACAATGTCTAACAAAAACCCAAGTCTCAACCCGTCAATAAGTTGGTTCTAATCGCGATCACGTGCACATAATCCCGTCCGCCTGTACAAAGGTTGCTAATAGTCATTAGTCGACATCACGCCCGCGGCTCGAGCCGCCATTTTAATCACGGCTAATAAGCGAGCTCCCTGTAATAGCGGCGAGTTCGACCGTGACAGTGACGGTCAATGAATTTTATTTTTATTGGGTTTGTAAGGATTTTGGTGGCAGGGTTAATTGGCGTTTGGTTCTAGTTGACTGGCGTAACTTGGATTTGCTTACTTTCCCAGCTAATAATCATGTAATTGTTCCACGTTTCTTGAGAAATGTCGAAAACATAAAATATTTAAAACTAGCTTGATATTTTTATATATATATATGTTACTCAGTGATAGTATAGCATTCAACTGGTGAAAGAATTTTTAAAATCGGTCCAATTGTTTTTGAGTTTATTTATTACAAAAAAAACACAAATCTTTTCATTTAATAATAGATAAATACAGATAGGGCATAAGTCGGCATCAATGTCGAAAGTTAACACCTCCTTTAAATTAGTATCTAAACGTGGAACTAGAACTGCCATCAAGTAGAATAAGAGATTAATAAAAGGAAGTCTATATAGTGCCGCTAGCGACTCTTTATCCCTCTTGGATAAAGAGCCGGTATTTACGGCATAATAGTGGTGCTGCATCGGCCCGGCTGAAGTACCGTAAGCATTGCATTGTCACTGTCTTTGTTACTTGTTATTTTGTTTAATGTTAAGGTTAGTTCGCTGCCCTTTGTATTGATTGATCGTTTTTGTTTTTGATAATTATATAAAAATATGAGTTCATTTCTCTTGTCTCTCCTCAAAAATGAACTTCATCTATAGCCGGCTAAACTTAAGTGTAGCCATAACCCCTTGGCTTTGAAAATGAAAATGGCTGAAAGGTAGGTTAGGTTAGAACTGTGACTATAAGCCAGGCTACCAACCAGTCGTTTAGGCACAAGAGAATCTAATGTTTTGAGAATGTGGTGTTTTACAGCGAACTAACCTCAAAATAACAAGTGACAATGACAAAGACAATGCAATGCTTACGGCACTTTAACCAGGCCGAACCAACGCCACTATTATGCCGCTAGCGGCACTCTGTGCCTTAATAAAAACCCTATTCAACGGCGTTTTAGTAACATTCGTACAAGGATGACATTGACCACTTCACTGTACGACCGAAGCCGCCTACCGAACCGTCGATATTAATGGCACAATAGCTTATACATTGTGCGTTATATAGAGCCATAGGAAAGCCCGTGTTGACTGGAGCTATACCCAACAATTTCTAGTTCAAATCTCCATACAAATCATGCAAGCGGCAACGTCAATACATCTGAGGGGCTCGGGGCTATTCTCTGTACGATACATTCTATTTGTGTGAGCCGACCGTGGAGTGTGAACCGCCATCAATCGCTTATGTAAAGGTATCAACCATATTGAGTGCATGTGCTGAATTTTGTGAAGGAATTTTGGGTGTACGTGAAAAAATGTAAAAGTTATTGAAATTATATTTTTTGATTGCTTGTCTTCGACCTTGCCTGATTTAAGAGGGAACAGGGCCTGCGATTCTCCATACAAATGTATTCCCCTTTTTTCTTCCTGAATAATGCCGATTGAGCAATCATTTCTTTTTCATAAAATCAAGGTCTGCTGCAGACACGTCCCTGTTATTTCCATTTTTTCAGCATGTAATTGGTAAAGAAAATATAACCGTACAAAAATTACAAAAATGCCCCATTTTTACCGCCACTATTAGAGGACTACCAGACAAATTCAAAAAGTTTTTAACATAAAAGAAAATGATAGGAACCTAGACATACGTAAAAAATAATTGAATCGGCTCAGTTTTGTAGGAGACAAAAGGGGAATACGAAACGTCGATCTCGTTTTTTTTTGTGATATAATCGGTCTGAGCTGCAGCTGTCCCTGTCGCACTCTACGGAGGCAGACTTGAGGTAAGGCGACGGCAATAGTTTCTTCAAATACCTATTTTTCAAATTCCTCGCAGGCCCTGTTCCCTCTTAAGGCTATTTGCAATTTTACATGCAAGCCAAAAAAAACTTAATTGCCACCACTTTCTACCTGTCCTACAAAATTATAGCTTAACCGGTGTTACACCGGCAGCGTGTAATCACTAACTTTTTTCATGTGAATACATGTGTATCATCATACCTATCTTCATTATCATCTGCCTAGCCTTTTCCCAGCTATGTTGGGGTTGGCTTCCAGTCTAACCGGATGCAGCTGAATAATATTTTACATCGAGCGACTGCTCATCTTTAACCCGCTACTGGGTAACCCGACCATAATACCCACCTATATTAATTGAAAATAAAAAGTTTGACACCGGCGTTAAGTTTTCTAATATTTTCTTTTAGTATCAAATCTATTTTTCATACCACGAGTTCTACCGATCGCGTCGTGATATCGCGTAACAGCGCACATTAATGCGATGTAAACGTTACGTGTCCGTTGTACTGCCAACAAACACACCACGTTGCTAATACACAGATTATATTACAAGCACAAGACCTATTCTCCAATTCTCATGCACGAGCCAGTCGATGGCAACTTATCATACCGCCATAATCTCAATTTGTTTGGGGTATAGTACGTTTTTTTCTTCCATGCACCTCTATTAGCAGTCATCTCTCTGTGTTCATTGACTTCCCAGTCATATTCTCTTTCTTAGAAGCCGTCCACATTTTCTTAAGTCTACCTGTTTTCTTAAATTTATCCACATTTTCTCAAAACGTCAACAGTAGTGCTGCCTAGGATGGACGCAACATTGCTCATCAGGACTTTCCGCTTTATTTTAATTTTTACTTTGTTTTTTTTTCTATTTTTATTTATTTACACACAGATACAGATAAGACATAATCATAATTATGAGTACAAAAGTACTGCTTATTTCTTAAGAAATTTCTTTTAAAAAAGAAGAAGAAGATATAGTTTTTTTTTTTTAATTTTGTGTGTTTAGTTTAATTAAGATCTCCTGTGCTTGTCCCAATAAATACTTTTTCTTTCTTTATTTCCTTCTTTCTTTCTTTGCTTGGCTTGTAACGTTTGCCCGTTTTATGAAATTCCATTAATATTGACTGTGAGGAAACAGATGCCATTCAACATTGATGTACAGGTCGCAAGAATAACGTACCGCTGGTCTAGTAATTTTTAAACAGATATGCTGTATTTTTATAATTTGTTTGCTTTCACAAATGGCTCATAAACTGCCGCTGGAGGAGGCTCCACAAGTAACGATATTACTATTACCCAAGCAGTCTTTCGGCGCACCCTAGACAGTCAGTAGATCAACCTGCTGACTGACTAACATTCTCACCATGGCGTAATATTTTCTGATCAGTGCCAAAACGAGAGAATTTCAAAAATAATTATAGTCGTCATTCGTTAATAAAAGCGAATTTAGAAATAGGAGGTTTTCTAAAGTAGAAATTAAATTACATAAAAGCAGTAACACCTTTTAAAACAAAATTGTACCCAAATAACGTGATCCGGTTTCACTTTTTAAATTACTCCAAATATTCTCACCGCTCCGAGTGTTATTAACTTTATATTTAACACCTACAATACTCAACTTGAAAGCAGCGAGGCAAAAGGTTTCAAGTACTTAAAGTTAAGAGCGTTGAATTCAAGTAATTTGTGTAACAAGTTGCAGTGAAAAAGTTGTGTACAGGTAGCTTTAACCACGGCTACGGTAATAATGGAAGTTTTGTAACTTAACCCTTGTAGGTGCGTGACGGAAGTTTTTAGTTTTGACCTATTTTTTTAAATAGCGGATGGTTAAAACTTACTTAAGGTAACAGGTGTTTATATCGTGGTAATATAGGAACAATGATCTATAAAAAAGTTAGCAATATCTTCTTGACAGCGACAAATTGCAAATGCAAACGTCTATTCGTCTATAAAGTGTGATTGTAAAAATACAACTTTTGATTGTTTAATAGAAGGCAGCAGTAGACGCGTACGATTTGAAATATGATGACATTGTACTATACTGTGTGTGACTAAGCAGATCATAAATAGTAAACAGAAAGTAATGGCAATCCTAGTCAGACACAAGTACAAGCAAACTATTTGTTTACAAGGATTCTCCCCATTGTAACTAGAATAATTTATTTAAGATGATTTATTTATTCATTCAGCTACAACTGTAATTGGGTGTTGTGTGTTGTGACGATTTGAAATATGATGACATTGTACTATACTGTGTGTGACTAAGCAGATCATAAATAGTAAACAGAAAGTAATGGCAATCCTAGTCAGACACAAGTACAAGCAAACTATTTGTTTACAAGGATTCTCCCCATTGTAACTAGAATAATTTATTTAAGATGACTTATTTATTTATTAATTCAGCTACAACTGTAATTATAAAAAATATATATATATATATATATAAAAACAAAAGAGAAAATTATAAACCACATTAAAAAATACAACATAAAAAAATGAAAACATAAAAAAACAAAAAAAACATGAAAAAATAAATAAAATAAAAGAAGGTTAACAACACTGTCATAAATTCCTCTCGCAGTACTTCTGACATACCAATAAAATATTTTTCCAACCATCCGCAAACAGGTCGCCTGTTGGGTTAGAATCCAAGAGATCATTAAGCGCGGCCAGAGTGCGAGTGTGTGTGTGTATGATGCAATAAATGTTTTTTTTTTCACAGTAATTCACGCAGTCTGTGACCCAGTTTCCACAGAAGTAAACCTAAGCTAAGAAGCTTTCAATAAAATTACGAAGAATGCGATCACGAATAACAACCATCATCATAATATTTCTTTCTCAGTTCACCACAATAATTTCAACTGACTCCCTAACCTTAGCACCTCATAACCAGCCCATACACCACAAAAATCTTCCTGTTTCATAAACCCTGAACCTTCAACCTTCAAGACCATAACTCCTATCACGCTTATCACTGCCAAAAAAAATATAAACAAAACAAAATTTACGATTGCACGGCCGCGCCGACTCCACAAAAAGCTCAAACCTTTTGTTTCGTAGAAAACTTACCTGTGAAGAGCAGTAAATAAATGTAAATTGTTGGAAGCACTCTCTTGGACCCCTACTACCCCTGTACTGACACCCGACCGCCTTTCGGACCAGTAGGGCCGTTTGATTGCTCCTGTTAATGTTTTAGTATTCGGTACGAAGGTCGGGGCAATTTTGGGAGGTAATTAGGTTAGGTAGATGTAGTTTAGATACCTACTTTACACGATTTTTTTTCAGTAACTGGTAAAATATAAAACAGATGATTAGTGAATTGGTTGGTTGGTTAGTGAAGTATTGATTCTCTAATGTTTTTTTTTTAATATTGGTACCACGATAAAAGCAGTTTATCGTTATCGGATCGGTAGTACGATTATGATTATACTTAAGATGAATGAAGTTATAATAACCACAGATACTTCCTGTATTTCGTTTGGAAGACTTCGACCAGGAAAAAGCCGGCCAAGTGAGTGTTGGGCCACGTACAATGAAGGGTTCTGTATGAGGGATGAATTTATCCCAAAAACAAACTTAACATTATAGTTGAAAAACATATTCTCCCATACATCGATAAACGACACGGTCTTTTCGTCAACTGCAAATGTAAGTTTGAAATCGCAGAAAAATATTTTTTTATGTGTTAAAACTAGAAATTAACGGTTTTCGGTCTTTTTCCTTATCTTGTGTTACTTAACTTTACTTTGTACTTTACTTCTTGCCAAATATGATTCTAGGTCAAGGAGAAGTACCCTAAAGGTTTTGATTTATTTGCGATTACCAAAAAATTTCGTATAAATGGCCTTTTTGTTTTGTTTTTTTTTTGTAGTTGGATTTTATTTAGAGCTGCCAGACCGTAGACATTAATATTAATTTCAACTTAATACCTCCTCGTGTTCTTGGGAAAAACAGTCTTGACAAACTTACAGACAGACAGATGGACAACGAAGTGATCCTATAAGGGTTTCGGTTTTTACCATAATTTTCCTATAGGTACCTTCAACTTCCACCAAGCACGACTTTCGACTTTGCGAAAAAGCAACCACTTTATGAAAAAGTATTTTGAGAGGCTATTACAAAACATCTAGTAGTAGTAGTAGATTTTCTGATCATTTAATTTCTGACCCTACAAAAATCCCATTGAAAAAAGCACTTTCAGTCTGTTTTTCCTGAATTTTCTAATTTTTCAGGCAACTTGCACATTTTTTTTATCCCTTAAAACTTTATTAGGACTATTACGAACATTTAAAAATAATTAAACAAATATGTCCGAAACCGTTCTCAAGTGCTACATTTATCTACGAACAAGCATTTAATTTTTATTTATATGTACAGCTGATTTTCAAAACAAAATAGTTAAAAATCGAGGTCTATCCTTTGTTATGTAAATAACTTTTAGTGACAAACGAGGATTAATTGGTTCTATTCCTAGCAAGCTAGACAGACAAGTTTATTTCAATAATAATTTAATTTATGGCATACATTTGCAATATTCACTAACGAATATGAATTATTTATAGTTGACACTTTTTTAAGTGCTAACATTGAATAATTCTGGGTAAACTTTAAAACGTTTACTGATAAATTATTCACGAAAATGATCTTGTTTTAATGTACTAATTACAATGAAAACTAGTGAATTGATTGTTATTATTTTCGCATTAATACGGGTAAAATTATAAGTAAAAACAAATGACCAGCCGTGGTAGGAGCTTAGGTCAAGTTCGTATGGTCAAGTTTATCGTCAGCTACGGTCCAGCCGTAGATAGAATGCGTTCTTGACACCTGTCAGTTTCATACAAACGAATATGTGTTTTGCGAATTTGATCCTTATTACTACTAGAAATTGTCCAACTGACAGGTATCTGAAACGCATTCTTCCAACAGCTGGACTGTTTGAACCTTTCGATATTTGATTTTCTTGAACGAAAATTATCGTAAAATTTATGTGACAAATTTTCGTGCGCGCGTAAACTGCTGTGATTGAATGAATGATTTATCAACAACCAATCGCAGCATGACAATTTGTCACATTTATCTTGCAATAATTTTCGATTGAGGGACCGGCTCATAGCCAGACCGATAATAAAAAGAAAATGTTAACAAGGAAACCAAAAAGTGGTTATTCCAACTAAAAGGATTTATACCAGAGCCACGACATAGTGTGGTGCCTCTTGCGGCGCGGGGCGTCCTGCGACTGACTGCGCCATGCCACAAACCCACCAATAGCGGTGGCGACTGCGACCGCGTCGGACCTAATCAAAATGTCTTTATTAAAAGTCGCACTCGCTAGTCACACTGGGTTGTGGCATGCCCGCTGTGATCTAGTACTTTTGTTTTGATCACACGCCTCTTCGCTCCCCGCCGGTCGCAGTCACTTGAGTGTTTCCGCGCCGCAAGACGCACCGCAAGTCGCACTGTGGCGACTCATGGCACGCTCTAAATAACTTCTAATATTTGTTCGCAGGTGGCGCGAGCGGTAATGTCATGGGGTAATGACTCACTTTTTCATAGAGAAAAACTTTAAACCATAATTTTTCAACCCGAGAATTAAGCTCAGCATCTATTCTCTACCCAGCAACAACTACACAAAAAACTTCAACCCAATGTTCATCACTATCACTACATATTATAAAACAAAGTCCGCTGCCACGTCTGTCTGTCTGAACCCGATAAACTCAAAAACTACCGAACGGATTTCCATACGGATTTCACCAATATACGGTGTGATTCATGAGGAAGGTTTAAGTGTATAATTCATAGAGGTTTTGTGTAAATTGACTGAAATATGATGATGTAAAATACTCTACTAGAATGAATATCAGTTACATTTAAATTAACCCACATGCTCGACGCAACAGGCCGATACGAGACTTCGAAAGAAAAAAAAAATTGGCGTATACTGGTCTGCTAGAGCGGGTTGCTAGTCTACCTATATAACACATTCAATTTACTCACACATATACTAGTTCCAAACAGAGAGCGTTTCACTTAGAACGATTGGCGAGTTATTTTGTTTTTTGCCTTCGAAGCAATCAGTTGAATAGGTAGACCTAATGCGCTGACATTAGCAGGAGTGCGGTTAAAAGGGTGTTGAAGCTTGCTCGTAAATTCTGGCCAGCGCAATGGTGTGAGCAAAGTTTTGAAAGGCTTCGGGTAAAAATCTTGGACATGGTTTGTCGTTAGATATTGTGCGGTCATTGTAAACTCAGGGAAATTAATTGTAGCGCAAATGGACACCCCACGTCAATTTACGTGTCATAGCCATTTCATGCAACTGACAAAGAAACAAAGTCGTGATTGGAATATACGGACAATTTAAGTTGGTAGGTAGTCAATTTGCTCAGTGGTAATTTTAGAAAGAAAGAAAGAAAGAAAATACGTTTATTTGCGGTAAAAATGACTCAAAGAAAAAAAAAACACGAAAATAACAAATTGGGGGAAAATATGCGTCACATCCACGCAAAACGGCCATCGCTCAGCATAATGCTGCGACCCTATGCGAGACAGAGCACCAGCGCTGGTTTTCAGCGACAGCCGGCATTGACGTGATGACGTCAACTGGTGCAGCATATAGTGAAATAACAAAATCAGAAATAAAAATAAAATAAATAAAATAAAATAAATACAATACTTCCTAAATGATATAATATTTAAAATGGCAACATTTTTTTCCGTCAGCGACTCAAGCGCCGCAGATGCAATCTGCGCGCGGTGTGTTTTAAATATTCAGAACCACTAGGTACCGATTTCTACCTTCTACAGCGGATTCTGGACATGGAAGAAGAAACGCGACAAAAGAACATCAACACAACGACAGACATCGTAAACAACTTGTTCCTGCTTCGCATAGTTTTTAAGACTTGACAAAACATCGAGATTTCTTTATTAATGCAGTTTTATATGAACGTATTATACATGTCGTGGCCAGATCTTAAAATTGATAATTTCATTAAATGAACATCATCCACTGGTCACACACAAAGGGCTATACTTAAGGTCTCTCATAGATTAGGAATCCGATACCCCACTGATATGTTATATCGAGAAACGAGAGTGCTTACGGTGCGCCAACTGTACATTTTATCAGTGCTACTTAAGTTTCATAAAACAGCAGCTGCCACAGAGGTAACGGACCAGCGCACACGTAGAAAACCTAAGTGGAACAGAGCTTTCTGCAAGCTTAAATTTGGCAATAAGGCTTTCTCTCGTATTGGACCATACCTGTATGAGAAAATTAACAAAAAGCTTGATATCTACCCCTTGACAAAGTTTGGATGCAAAAAACAGGTTCAGGATTGGCTGCTTGGGTTTAATTATGCTGAAACGGAAAATCTTTTATCATTCAACTAATAAAGTATTCATCATCATATACACGCTAACACTCAACACTGCATACTTACACTCATCACGTTCACACTCACACTCATCACAAACATACACTCATCACACACACATACATTTGGTTACCTTTTAGTTCTAAGTTTATATTAATTAATTAATTATATCTAAGTACCTACTGAAACCGTTGCATTTGTTAAAATATATTAAATAATTCATTATGTGTCGAAAGAGACTGGATCCTGCGACACAGGGTATCCTAGTGCGGGATCCAGTGTCACACCTAAATATTGTAACACTTGTTTATGAATAAATAAACTTATTATTTATTTATATTTATTATTTACATCATGATGTGGCCTGGCCAGATCATTGAATACTCAACGTTTAATGATATAAACAGTCAAACGAACGACTACTTCATGATGTGGCCAAACATTAGTGATGATATCGTAAAATAGTTAGATTATCCACCGGTGGAGGCGTTGATGTCGCTGTGTTTTTGTTGTGCATCATGGCGGCGGCATACAACAAATCAAACAAAGTAGGGTGACCACGCAAAAAAAGTTGATGGAATTTTATTGGGTTTCCAAATATAATATTATGGAAAGCGATCAACTTGGAAATAGCGCTCGCCGACCGCTGCCGCGGCGTGAAATGCAACATAGCACTCAAAATATGTTTAAAAAAAAAAAAAATTACGTCGCTTAAGTGGCACCCCAACCAAATGGGTTAGGTTAGGTTAGAACTGTGACCAACCGCGTGCGAGACGAGCGAGCGGAGTGAGTGGTGCCGCGGCAGCGGCCGGCGAGCGCTACTTCCAAGTCAGTCGCAGTTACTTGACTATTTTTACTTCACCGTACACCATAGATACCCTACATTAATGATATGGCCAAAAGTCGACTGACATATTCATTAAACGTTGACGTTTAAACGATATGACCAATGTAAGCTGGCCATTTCATGAAATGGTCAATTCTAAGATCTGGTCACGACATATACATAAAACTTCCGGAATTCTCTAAACAATGGTGAAAACCGCATTAAAATGCGTGGCGTAGTTAACGCATAGAGCCATACAACACAAAGAGTAGAATATAATAACGTTTATTGTTTCCAGTATTACTGCTAGTAGTAAGTACTATCGAAAAAGCTCATGAGATATGTTCTTCGATAATACGAGTACATACACAAAACTATAATACCGGAAGCAAAAGGTTTAAGCATCAGCATTATGGTTAGGTCTCTTAACGGGTTGCTAAGCGCTAGTTTTCAGTTTAAACCCTAGCCGCCAGTTTACAAAAAAAAAAAAAAAAACGTTTTATGTCCACGCCATCACTGTCCATTCCAGGGTTGCTTGGAAGAGATCGCAGAAAGTTTTGTAATTATTTTGTTTTGTTTTTGCTATGTATTTTCTGGTGTAGGTACAATAAAGTATAAATAACAAATATACCTGACGCTGACATTCTGCTGAATCCCTGCAGTGAAATACGGACGTCGAGTAGATGAGATAAATATGCGAGTTATTGGTCAACTCCAATAACTCGCACATTTATCTCATCTACTCGAAAAAGTGGAATGTGCGAAGTGAAATGTAAGTATACCCGCAATTTAAATATTGTATTCTACAGTAAAGTTTAGCATAATGCTGAGCGATGGCCGTTTTGCGTGAATGTGACGCATATTTTCCCTAAACTTGTTTCCATTTTTTAATTTTGTGTTCTTTTTTTTGCGTCATGTTTACCGCAAATAAACGTATTTTCTTTCTTTTTTTCTTCTATTTGGAAACGTTCCTGTTCGATGACTTCAATTTATAATGTGTATAGATTTGCATAATAGACATTCAAATCTTCACTAAAGACTTCCTACATTCCTCTCTTACACCACAAAATGCCACTTACATATCACACGTATTTAATCAACCATTGACTATCCCCCTTTCATATCGCAGTGCATCTGACCGATTTAACTATTTTCAATACGTGGCCCCATTGCCCCCATTCAGACAGCAACCGCTTCCTATTAGTTTCCGACTACTATAGCCTCCAGGACTTTGCTGGCCTTTGAAACTTAGTATTCATGAATTTCCTTGATCTTGATGTATGTTTTGCGATAGTTTTAGTGGCTATGTTGCTTTTAATTTTGGAGTACAGATAGATATATTTATTGGTTTTCTGCATTGGTGAATCATGTGCATGTGTGAAGAGAAATTATTCAAGATGGTGTAACGGCTAGGGCTGCGCAGGGTAGGCTGCGCAGGCCGTTAACGGATAGGTAGGTAGATAGGTTAGAGAAAAGAAACAGTTATGATAAATTAATACATATATTAGTACACGGCTAGGTCCTTAACACTAGAGTTCTGTTCTAAGCACTCGCACACTTAGAGAAAGGTAGGGTACCACCCTTGGTAGCACGTGGTAGACGAGGGGTCCTGTCAGCAGACACGTGGCGGTAGGCCGCGGAGGCCTGTCAGCACAGGCTCCCGGCAGTAGCTGTCGGCGGTAGGCCGCGGAGCCAGTGCTGACAGGCCTCCGCGGCCTTACAATACAATAGCCGTTACAATGGCTGAACATGTAATATTTATAATGGTTCACATTAGTATTAAAGGGTTTCAGGAACGTATTTTCTCGATGGTCTGTACAGTCCCACAAGCCCTTTTGCTCTGGTGACGGTAACGATGTCCTAGAACAAAAATGACGGATAATGTCACTTTTCATAGACACCTCCTCATAATGCGAACCTTATCGAGGAGTGCTACTTAGTGTAATTATTTTTACTGTTTGCTTCCATTGTTAAGTCCAAACTTTATCCATACTCACCATAAACACAACTTGAACGTCGCATAGCTCCTATAGAGGGGAAACCACGTAATAGTTTGAGAAACTCTAAAAGTTAAAGAGAATGCGTCAAGTTGAGCTATCCCAAAGTTTTCTGCCCCCTTTTGGGGAATACCTCCGCAGATTGTTGGAAATCAAATGTGTTTACTGTCATTGTTGCTTAACTATTCTCTTTGATGAAGGAATTTTGATTATTATTTCATTATAATAATATTTTAGCAAATCTAACGCTGCTTAGATGTTCAGTTCTAGGCAACTTTTAGAGTGTAATTTGAGAGAGGGTTAGATGTTTCTAGGCTTATCCTATGACAGGGACACAGACCAGGCTTATCCGATGACAGAGACACAGAGTTATGCGGTGATCCTATGCAGTCACCCATCAAAATATGATGGGTCTACTTAAGACACTGACAAGAGCTAAAGCGCAGTCATTATCGCACTGCATAGAAAAGAAAGAGAAGCGCGATGACACAACGCTTGTAATTTATGACAAAATATGGAGCAATTTTACTCAAAAATAAGATGAGTAATCGAAAATAAAAACAACCAAGTTCTGCATTCAAATAAGTCATTCTTGTTGTTAATTAAGTATGTACCACGTACGTTGATATTTAATACAGATATTTTGGATTGGAACTCAAGGTTAGTTTACAGTTAATTCGATCGAGTTTTTATTTTAAAAACGTGTTTTAGTTACTTGCAAGTTCTGAGTAATATGTTCAAGATTAACATATGTGTTTTCCGCTACCACAAACTTTATAGATTTGTCAATATATTTTTTTAAGACTAGATCCCTAGATTCTTCTTAGATCCTTTGCCTCTTGTCAGTGCCTTAAAATCGTCACATATCTTTTGCTTTGACCCGGTATGATGCTGCCCAGAAAAATGCTATCCATGAAGATTTTCATACATAAAATAATAATTTTGTACAGTGATGCAGGTACCAAATATAATCCTATGGCTTTCATTCAATAAAATAGAAACTCCAAAAACCATAGCCAGAATTTCCGAATTAAGTGTCCTTATAAGCCATTTAGAAGCGAACTTAGTAACTAAACGTTATTCAGGTAAAAATGTCCAACACCCGGCTAAGCTAGGATAACAGAACAAAAAAAGGTTATCCGGGATTACAAGTTTCTTCGTTTTGTCGAGATATTTTTGTGGAAAGCATGGTAACGAGTTGTAAAAGTGCCCAGTTTTACGTTTTAGCGTGAATGAAAATTACTTTATTTTTGTTTCAGCAAAGTAGTCATAATTTGTTCAAATTGGAGTTACTCTGGTTGCTCTCGCAGATATTTCTCAGTAACCCCGGTTGATGGCAATAGGCTACCCTATTACATGGGACTTAAAACAACTGGCAAAATATGGGTGCACTACAGACACACCTCTGCCTAACCTTTCGGGGATTACAAGCTTGATGTTATATTATGTGGAGTTAACTGTTTGAAAGATAAAGGGTTGGTTAACACTAATAATCCATGTTATGAAGAATTTTACAGTCAACTAGCTGAATCGACAGACGTTGTCCTGTCAAAATTTAAATATGGTCTTGAGTTCATACAAAATTCCCATATAAAAAAGCATTTTAATTTTTCCCGAATTTTCCTATTTCCCGGGCAACTTTTCCAATTTTTCTTTAGACGATAACTACCTGTATTATTAATCTGTATTTATGTCTTTGACATTTCTCGGGACCCTAAGGTCCCGGACCTTTGGAAGGCGTGCGAGGGGCCGAAGCCAACTCGCAGAGGCCCGTTAGACGTGTTTAATGAAACGAGGCAACAACCGACGATTATCCCTGTACGCACTATGCTAGTGCACCCAAGGACAACCCCCGGTTTGTGCAGGACTATTGCAAGATATGGAAACAAGATATTGGATTATGGGTTTGGGTGCCTAAGTGATCTGGTTATCTAAAACTATGGAAAGACTATGGCCCCTGCCTGACCAATATTTTATATAAAATACACAGGTTAAATGGGGGGTAAAAGGGGGTGACTTGCACACTCAATAATGGGCCCCCGAAAACGGCCACTAGCTCAAAGTGTTGTAGCGACAAGGAGGCAACATGTCCTGAGGTGCTTATAAGGAGTGGAGCGGTATTCCACGGCTATTAGGACAATCCCGGAAACAAGTACGGTCAAGATCCCTACCAGCATCTTACTGGAAAACTTCCTTCCTCCGAGCTCGTTTGCTCTTGCGAATCTCCACTCAAGCCGGCCAATAAAGGCAAGAAAGAGGTGGGAGCTCTGTTCCTCATCAGTTTTCACTCCAGTCGGCCAATAAAGCCAAGCCAGAGGTGAGAAACAAGACTTCTCCCGGGAGATAGGGTCCGTGGGGTCGGTACTGTAATTATTATTATTCATTTATTTCGGACAGAATCCATTAATGTGTTAGTAACAATTTTCTTATGATCTATTTTAGTAGGTATAATCTTTAATATCACTCCTAATTAAGTAAATATTTGGTAATTCCTTTATTTCATTTAAATACTTACAACTTTTAAAAATGTTCTTTCAATTACAACTATCTGTATTAATTATCTGGTTTTTATTTATTTAATATCACTCCTCAATATGTAAATATTTATTATTATAATCTATATCTTACACAAATTTATTTTATTGACTCGTAAGTATGCATTAAACACATTAAAGTGTAAAACTGATTTACATCCGTCACCTCACACTTCAGGTCCACTTGAAAACCAGCGTCAGGCACTAGTTGTCTGGCATTTTTGCTGAACTGGGACTATTTGGCGCAGCCGTGAGGCACACATTCTTGCTACATTTTTGTTACATCGCACTTTATGCTTTTTATTTTATTTTGTTTATTTGCAGTAAACCGTTTGCAGGGACATAGACGCGCAACCTGGTACCATGGGTTCAGTAAATGATTCTGATGTGTTAAAAATTTTCATCGTTTAGGTATTTAAAAAAAAAACCTGTTCTAGCCTTCCTGTCCTTAGCCGGTCTAGAATCATGTGCTGTATTCATGTTTACAGTTTGCGCGTCAATGTCCATGCCTTGTATGTTGTGTGTCTTTTAGTCTGTGCTAAATAAATGTTCCTTCTTTTCTTTCAAATACCTAACCGCCTCTGTGGTTTAGTGGTTAGACCACCTGTCACAGACCTAGAACTCCCGGGTTCGATTCCCAGTGAGAGCAAAATTTTTTGCTTGGTTAGGTGGTTGGGCTTGTTCTAAGTCCGCCTGGCTAGCTACCACCCTCTTATCTAAGTCTGTCGCCATAACAATAATGTTAACAGCATTGTGGTGTTTCGGCAGTCAGAGGTAAGATAGCCAGTTCCTCTGTGGTTGAAGATTCCGGGTGAAGCTCGCTTCCACCTTCGGCCTGATTATCACTTACCATCAGGTGAGATGCAGGCCAAGAAAGTCCCCGTTGTGGATTTGAAAAAATACCTTTAATAATATGGTCTCATATCTTTTGTTATTAACTTTCTCTGAAACTTACCTTATTCCGTATCGTTTCCAACCGTTGAGGTTATGATCACTAATAATTTCCTAGCAAACGTAAAATATCTCGTCTAATAACAATAGCATTTTATTGGAATAGTTATCGGGTAAAACTTCACAGACAAAATGAAACATCCACAGCGAACATTTTCGAATATTTCCATTTATTTTCGTTTTCCAATAGTTTAGTGAAAACATTCCGACAGTTAGAAAGACTCCATTTTAAACTATTTACAATTATTTAACGTACAAACTTAATTGTTTTTTTTTATTTATAAAATTATTAACTAGCAACAGAACAGGATATTTTATATCCGCTAAAATTAAAAGTTGCAAAAATTTAAAATTTTAACTAATATCGTTAGTGTAATTGAGTATGTACCCATTGTTCGATGTTACCCGTCTTAGGGCGTCGTTTTTAAAACTGACTTTATGAAATCTGACTGTAAGTATTTATAGCATTATTTTTCATCTATTACTTGCAAAATGATGTACAAAAATTCAATGTTTTTTTTTTTTTCTCAAAACTAGCGAAAACTTTTATTTTTCTGCATTCGGAAACGCATACATTTTGCACGATATTTATTAAAAAGACTATATTTTTCGAAGTCCAAGTCTTATAAAGATAGAAAAAATAAAAACCACAGTGAAAAACAAACATGATTCACGATATTGGTATCAATGCAGCTTTCATTTTGTGTCTTGCAGCACCACTACCCAAAACACTTGTCTATTTTTTATATTCATACCAAACCCAGCCATTTGCTGACGGCCCCATTTCCATTTAGTTCCAATAGTTTATTCCCCAGCATAACAAAAAGGTTGACTCAAAGTCCCTCTAACTTTAAGCATTATAATTTAGCTCCATAACTTTGCAGACTATAATAATTCTCATAGCAATGTCTTCTGTCACTTCCAAACAATTGCTATGACATGTTATTAAGACAAATAGGTACACTCACAGGTATATTTCACAAAGTCATATTTCCATTAAGAACGTCGTTTACACCACTTTAAGACACAAATAGGATTATAACCGTTATAATACAAAACATATTTACATTGTTGCTGTATGTACAAAACCCTTAATGGACAAAGTAATATGAACTATATTGTTAATGGCTCAAGTCTCATGTTCATTTGATAGAGTTTGCTGGTTGATACGAAGTAAAACGTTTTATGTGATGTGTGTTTTCAACGATGTAAATGTCAAGGGTATAATTCAGACTAATGTAAACATTTATGTTCGTCACAAATTTCATTAAGACAAAGCTATTAAAATCGCAGATACATTTTTAACTGAATTCAAAAAAGTTTTTATTAAAAATAACATTACACAAAAAAATGATGCTTCATGAGAGTCCACTAAGATTTTAAAATATTAAGTAGAATTTAATAAAACTTAGATATTAAAAACTTTGCTGATTAAAAGCGCAGACATTCTTATTATTACTTTACCTATTAAAACCTTAGTACCTAGTACTAATTAAGTTTTAATGAAGGTAAGAAAATGGTGATCACGAATCTAGCTTATGAAACAGCAAAACGTATTTTTAAAGCTCTCTCTCACGTATTTCAGTGCATCCATCTTTAAAATTGTCTTCAATAAACAATGTTTGACAGTTTTATTGGACGATTTGACGTATCGCAGAAAAACAATTGATTTGTTATGAAAAATCTACAAATGGTGTCGGTATTATAATTTAAAAAATGAATGAAAAGCAAAGGCGTGCAGCTGAGATGAGAATACTAAGAGGGATATGTGGTGTTACGCGAATGGATAGAATAAGAAATGAAAACATAAGAGGAAGTCTGAAAGTGGCGCCGGTGACTGAAAATATGTGCGGAAATTAGTTGTCATGGTATTGATGGGCATGTGATGCGGAGGAATGAGGAAAATGTCGTCAGAAAAGTTTGAGTATGAATGTTGTTGGCTATAAGAGTAGGGGAAGACCATCGAAACGACGGATGGAATGTGTGACAGATGATATGGCTGGAAAGGGGGTGACTACCGAGATGACGACTGATAGAGAAGTATGGAAGAAAGAGACATGTTGCACCGACCACAAATAAATTGGGTTAAGGGCTGGAGAATGATGACGATACAGTCGAAACCGTTTAATAACGACTTCGCTTAAATCGACGTACCGGTTATAGCGACGAAATTTTGAGGTCCCGTTCTTTCTGTTTACTTAGCCATTAGTCTTTTGTTATAACAACTATTGGCTATAATAACTGTAATCCGACGGTCCTTTCGAAGTCGTTGTAAACGGTTTTACCGGCAATTTAAAAAAAAACGGAAATCAAAACAGGCACAAAAATAAATAAACAGTTAGCAAAAATCAACCGTAAATTCTAATATAAGTTATGAGTATAATCTTAAAATTTAACCAAGTAAACATTCTTGAAACTTCGCAGATATTATTCGTTCAGATATTTTATGAAAAAAACATTACTGCCTCTCGTAAAATTCACATTCGAATTTTGCTTACTCTTTACATACATCATTTTCAATCTGTTTGTACCTATGTAAGTGCACGGCACATAAAACGTTTGCGAAATCAAAAATGATTCGAATTTTCAGATTTTATTAAAATCCGTGAGCATGTGACCCGTTTCAGCAAACACTACAATGAACCAAAGAATCTAAGCTCACCCCTTATTCATAAAAATGTGAAAAACGCTCGAAAAATCTTTATCTGACATTTCAATATTACGAGTTTTTTTTCTATAGATTTCAAGAGCGTTTTTATCAAATATTATTCAGGAATAAGGGGTTAAATTATCACATTTTAGTGATTATGTTTATTAACTAGAATATCAGTGTTATACTAACTATAGTACAGTAGGAAATATTAGTCCAATCTTCAACACATTTTTTAATTCCAAACTTTAAATGGTATTTTCTATGGGCAATCAGGATCTGATGGAACCTTGTATTGTTGTAGGTAGCTATAGACTTGCTGAAAGAAAGGAAAATTAAGTGTCAAATGACGTTTAAGATACGTTTTAGCTCTGGAAGTAGTTTGCACGTACGTGATACGGGTTTATGGAAAGACAACTTGCATGCGAGTTTATTTCCAGTATTTTCTAAACAGATGCAAGTAGCGTGGAAACAAGCTCTGCCTCTGTCTGTCATGCTACGGCTACATTGTTGCGATAACGCGTACAATAGAGAGCGTGCGAAATATAGTTCGCTGGCTCTCTGTTGTACAGCGAGACGTCGAGCGGTGTACGAGAGAGCTAACAAAGTGTTATTCTCGATATCGCAAAAATGTAGCCGTCGCATTAGAACATACTTGCGTAATGCGAACGTATAATTTCACTAAGTACAAGCAAGTTTCGGTTACAACGCAAGTATAACGTGCAAGTTACTTGCAGCAAAAACTAAAAGTGTTTTAACTATCATCAAACTCTGACCGTCCACAGATTACATTATATTGATATTCATATAAACTAGTTTACAAACGTGGCTTGTTTATTTTCACAACCATTTATAAACGGAAAATGAAAACTTTAAAACAACGACAATCCGATTTACACTGTTTAACATTTTTTGAGTATAAATATTGTTTTTGAATGTATTTATAACTAGAGTTTATATTGTGTTATATTTACATTTTCTTGATTTACAGACGAATCGTAACAGAATTTTCAATTATTTTATCCTACCTAATCGGAATTCGACTAACAATAATATCAAGTACGTGCTTGAAGTGCTGCTATTTTTATTATTACTCGGTTTAAAAATAGACATTTACACGAATCCAGCCTTTAGTAGAATGCATGTAATTAGTCTGCAGTCTGATGGACCAGTGTTCGGCAAACCGCGGCTCGCGAGCCGACTTTGGCCTAGAGTGTGGCACGCAGGGGTCGGTGGTTCGGTCATTAAGCAAGATATCAAGTTTTATTCAAAATTCAAACTATATTTCAAAGATTATTAAGTTATTTTCACGAAAATACAGTTTGGACACACATAAATAATTGGCTCTGATAAGAAATCTTAGTCTTTATAGTATTGATATTTGGCTCTATTGACTAATGAGTTTGCCAACCGCTGGCGTAGACCAAGATTTAACACTCTCGGCGCCAACCCTTAAATGGACGTTCTTTAAATTTTTGACAAATTTGTGTCAGGCCCGGGCTTGTTGGAGTGACAAAATGGATAGGAAAAGCCAGAAAAAGGTTACGTTGGAGAAATATATTTGACGAGGCCCCGGCTGTAAAGCCTTAGATTTTGATGATGTAATTAGTCGCTGCAAGTAAACAGTCACTTGACTAACAACTAAATCAGTTGATCGTACCTCTATATTTAAGCAATCATGATCGACTTTCACCTCTACTAATGACGGGAAACATGTGAATGACCCCTAAACGAAGTTGCTAATTGCCCGCATAGAGGTTTGTGTTAACCAATCCAAAAGCTACATTCCAGCTGTTGGTGTGTGCTGCCAATCACACGTGTCTATATCACACCTCGGCACTTCAGATTGGCTGATGTAAACAAGTTTTGGCAGTAGGTATCTCAGCTAGTTTTTCCAGGGTGTCTAAAAGTTCGACTACTTTATCTGCTGTCAAGTTTCATAGCCATGACTGGGTGCTTCTATTTCGGTCCATGAATGAAAACAATGACGCATCATAGTGGAGTTAATTTTTTTGATGTATAATGTAGTGACAAAAATTAAAGGAGTACGCTTAGCTGGTTTGGTCATGTTGAGAGAATTAATGAAAGGCGACTGACAAAAGATATTTATAAGACAGGTGTGAGTGGAAACGCCGGGAGGGGACGCCCTAAGACGACATAATAGTGACCTTATTGCTGATGAGCTTCAAAAAGGTCAGCTGCGTAGTACTTGCAAACGGCGCGGCGTGTATGACCAGATGCATGAACGTACACGAAGCAAAAGTAGTATGTAAGGATCGTAGCAGGTGACGTTCTGTAGTTACTGCCTACCCCCATAGGCAGAAAGCGTGAGTTTATGTATCATTTTTAATTATTATTTTTAACCATTATTTTTAAAAGAGTAACCGTGGAGTTTCTTGCCGGCTCTTCTCTATAGGAAACAACCAATTGGAACCGTGCACCTAGCTTCTGACGTTTCATAAATGCCCTTGTAGGTTTATATGAAATAAAAATATTTTGAATTGAATTGAATTTAATTGTATGTGTTACGAGGTGACTATTTTTGGCAGTGGATATCTATACAAAGTTAAATTTAAAACTAATTACTGACCCTACGCTTTGGCAACTAGCTTCATATTTCTGACTGACTGACCCCTTGACATTTCAAAAGTGCCTGTAAATGGTTTAATTGAAATAAATGCTTTGAGTTTGAGTTTGAGTGCTTCGTTTGTCTAGTGGCCGTAAGCGCTACTGCTGAGGATGAGGTCCTGGGTTCGATTCCCGGGTCCGGTAAAATGTTATTGGGTTTTTCTATCTGGAATTTATCAGTAGCAGCTTGGAGTGTGGATTTGTGCCCGGTTGATGGCAATAGGCTCGCCCCTGTTACATGGGAATTTAACATAACTGGCGAAATGTTTGTGTACTAATAGGTGCACCTCTGCTTAGCTCTTCGGGGAATACGATTACGGGGTCTAGGCCGCTGGTGTAGTCACTTGAAAAATTATGAGTTTAAAAAATCATTTGGTTTTTGTTTTGTCGTCATTGGACATCGATACCTATCACGTCTATGAAGTAAGCCAAGTCAATTTAATTTCTATTTTTTGACATGATTGATATTTTGTGACATAGTTGATATTTTGTGACATGGTTGGTATTTTGTGACATGGTTGATATTTTGTGACATAGTTGATATTTTGTGACATGGTTGATATTTTGTGACATGGTTGATATTTTATCTACTCATATTTTAAATAAAACGGTGTTAAACGAGTCTTTAAATCTGAACTAATATTATAAATGCAAAAGTTAGTTTGTTTGTTTGTTACGCTTTCACGCTAAAGTGACTGAACAGATTTGCATGAAATTTAGCACAGGGTTTTTTTTTCTCCTTGAAGGACATAGGCTACTTTTCATCCTGGATCGTAGACGAAGGGGCGAGCAACATCTAGAAAATAATAAGTTCGAACATTGAATATCATGACAACTTCAATGTTGAAGAACTAGCTAGAACTTCAGTCTGTAGTTTCGTAATAAAGAGCTTTCTTCACGACGAAATCTTTTAGTTCCTGTTTTAATTTCAGTTTATGAAGTCATTGCAGTGAAGTTTACTACCTATTTGGTTTTATAGAGCTTTGGACGCTGAGCAAAACTATTTGGAAAACAATATTTTTCATAATGTCATAACAATTATTATGATGCATGAGATATAAATCAAATCAAGATTTTTTCAACCCTGTGAGTTATTATACAGATTCTGTTATTAATGAATTATGATCGTTATGTATATAATACAGATTTTGGTATCCCAAGGTTTTATTTCTTGTCAGCCTTTCTAACGAAGTCGACAGCTCATTTACAGCTTTTAAAGATCACTTTGAACAGCACTACAGCAAGTACTTGATATCAATAACAAAATCACTAATCACTCGATTTAAAAAAAGTTTTGAGCACTTGAATAACACAGTCGTATTTACATGTCCTATAGCTGCGTGGTCTGTCAGAGCGGAGTGTCGCGGGGGGGCAGGCGAGGGCCCGTCGCGGGGAGTCCTCCCCCGGGCCCCGGCGGCCCAGGCGGCCCCGCGGGCCCTGCCGGTCGCGGCAGCGTGCGCAGGTGCTGCATGGGGATGCCGCCCGCGGGGCCCAGCGTGGAGCCCCGCGGGAGGGTGCACGAGCCCGACGCGAACCGCGCGGGCGGCGGAATGCCCGATGACGGGTTCTGGACGAAGAGAACACCATAAGAATATCCTTCTTCGATCTGCTGGAGAGATTTTTGCTGGTATATTTTAAAGTTTTGAGGTTCATGCATTTTTTGTGACTTATAAAATGTCTATGGTAAGAAAAGTTTCACAATAATAAATTAGGTATTATGCATCCACTAACGGCCGAACCCAATAGCCTATCTATCACCAGTTTTGGCATACTGGAGGTAAAAAGTCCTATCTACGAGTATCTATGGTTTTAACGTCCCAATAATCTGTCAATGAATAAGGAATCTTAGGGAATTGTGGGACAATATACATTGACAGATGAATTATACTGTCTACCATCAACAGACAGATCTGTCTTTTACTGAAAATAGGTTATTCGGTTCAGCCGTCAGACATTCAAAGATAAACTATCCACGGTTGTAACAAAACGTCTTACGCCCGTGGATAGTTAGATATCCAAAACAAAATTTTCAAAACAACGTCATCTAATTCATTGCGCGCTGGAACATCGTAGGAATGCGGTAAATCGTAGTGGTTAAGCTCTTGTTACATATTTGTGTTAGATCTTTGTTTCCCAAAACTACACTGTCTACGTCTACTAGTTCAAATCAAACGAATAACTTTACCTATAGTTTGTTCCAAAGTATCTGATGAAAGTGTAAACAAAATAGTTCAGATCAAATTATTACGCAATCACTCACTGAAGTGAATTAGTAACACATTAATCTGTATTTAGGTTTTTTAAGTCTTATCACTTTTTCCAAAAATGTAATTGAAATATCATCGACGACAGTAAAATTGAGGTTATAAAATTAAATTGAATTGTCAAATGAAAATAATTTTAAATTCGAATTTCGGGTTTTTTAAGTATTTTAATAATCAAACAAAGTACATAATTTGTAAGTGGCATTATAAACTGACATCTACAAGTACCGGTTTTTGAATCAATTGTTTACATTTTCATCAGATACTTTTGGAACAGACCACAGCAGCAATACTCACCGTAGGTTGGTCATGCATGGTCCCGTGGTTGGGCGGCGGCGCAGTCCGGAGCGCGCAGTAGGCGGGCAGGCCGCCGCGCACGCCAGCCACCGAGCCGCGCGCGCCGCGCGAGCCCGGTGGCGGGGAGATTGTGGACACTTGCTGCTGGCGGTAGTAGTCCATCTGGATGAGCGGAAATTGCTGAAGATGGTTCGAAGAGACAAGGTAAAAATATCTGCCTAGCCTACTCCTACATATTTTGTGGTCAGCTTCCAGTTGACCAGATGCAGCTGAATACGAGTATTTTACATGGAGCGACTGCATAGCTGACTTCCACAACCCAATTACTGGGATACCCCCTGGTAAGACTGGTTGTCAAAGTTTTTATGCTTTTGACTACCCGTAACGACTGACAAAGATCTATGAATGACAGCCGGGACCAACGGCATAACGTGCTTTCCGAGGCACAGAGTGGTCTCGATATATAATGGATTGTCGTCACCCATCCACGAACCAACCGCGGTAAGCGTAGCTTAATCTACGATCGACTCATGCGGTTGTTATTATTTAGCCACGAGCCCGGAGACAGAGACAAGGTGGTAGTGTGAAAATTCTGAGAGCAAATTAAATGTTCTGCTGCTGACGACAAAGTCCATTTGGGAGACAGTCCGGACAGAATCCCCCTTTTTATAAAAGTTGCTTAAAGTTAAGAAATGTTTAAACGTCAGAAAAAAATTGCATTTCATTTCAAGCAACTTTTTTAATGGGCGTATGGTTTTTTCACTAGTCGTATTTCGTCACTGTTGGTCTTTTGAGAAAAGGAAATAATAATAATATATACTTTATTGATAAAAGTCCTTACAATATTATGCTTAATATCTAGCTAAATTTCACATTAATTAAAAGGCGCACAAAAGTTGGAACCCTGACTCCTAAACTCGGAATACCTGTGACTTAGGAGTCAGCAGTCAAATCAAGTTATTTAAAAAAAAACCAGCGTGCCTTGCAGTAGTCGCTTAGGATGTGTACATCTGACATCTCACCTTAGTAATAAGCAACATTAAAGGGGGGGGGGGGGGGCTCGTCAAGGCCGTTTGTGACGGAAAACTCAAGCACCGGTCGCGCTCTTTGATCAAATCAAATAGCGCGCGCTTCCGGTTCGGTTCCCTGTTACACACTTCCGTTGCTTTCACGAAATCACTCCCACAGATTTTATTATTTAGATTTTGATTTTGATTGCAGGAAAGCAAGAGGAAATAGCTTAGGCTCTAATTCTTTCAAGACAAATTAGTAGTTTCTAGGTAACTGTATATTTTTTGTAATAATTCTGTTGATGTTAATAGGGAGTAACTTTCGGTACTTAATTTAGCCATATTTAAAGTGGGCTACTTAAATGTGCGAATGGGTGTGATAATATGTAAGGTCAGACGCATCTAAAATACTACATAGTTTTCAAAATAGCATCGCTAAATAAACCTTATGAGCAATGACAATCCGTAATCAAGGTGACTTTCAGATTTTGTAGAAAATTTAAAATTGTCCATGCATAGTTAGAACAATTTCCTTACTAACAAACTACTTTACTCTGACATGTACCTGCATCTTTTTAAGGTTGTATGCTCACCTGCATCTGATCAGTATCCGACGGTATAATATCAGGGTTCCTGTCGTCACTCTCGCTGTCTTCCTTGTCCCGCAGCTTGTCGGGGCTGGCGGGCTGCGACGCGGCCGGCGGCGTGGCGCGCGGCTTGCGGCGCGCGCAGCGCTGGCGCAGCGCCACCAGCGACAGGACGAGCACCACCGTCAGGATGATGCCGCCGCCCACGGCCACGGACATCGGCCCGGTCATTTGGAAGGCTGTTCGCGGTAGATCTGTTGAGAATACGTTGGCTTTTAAAATGGATTTGCAATAAAGCCTTGCGTCTTGAATAAATTGCGACGAGTGATTTCAAGAAAGTTTTAAATGCTGGGCAAAAGTTTATTTATTTAAGTTTAAGTTTACTTATTTCTAAAGAAATCTCTTCCAGCATACCTGCGATAGGAAATTGGATAAAAAGGGATGTAGACAACGTGTGTAAGAGTAGAAGAGAAAATAAAATACATAAAATAAAAACATTTAACTATTCACTAATTTGACTTGAAAATATGACCAATATGAGAATATACTTACATACATACTTCTAAAATAAATATCTCTCAAGTTGTGTATTATTTATTATTTATTATTATGGCCTTTGGTTTAATTGACAACAGAATTTCCGTGTAATATAAAATATGTCATTGTTTTTTTTTTTAAATCACGATGTATCAATGACCTTGACTTTTTTTACGTTAGTTATCGCACACAATACTTACCTAAACTCTTATCATGAACATGATGTTTTTCTGGTGGCCTCAGCGTGCTGGCTCTCAACGGATAGGGATCCCCTCTGCCCTTCGCATTGTACGCGAGTACAGCCGCCGCGTACGTCCGGCCTGGGGCCAGACCCACCGCGGTGAAGCGAGGCACGGCACTCGACACGTTGGCTACGATCTCCTGTTTGGGAAAGATCGTAATCAAGTTGATAATTAATTAAAGTGGGTGTTACAAATGAGAGATAAATAGAGATGGTGAATATAACTGTAGGTAATTAGCGCTCTATTAGCTGAATTGCACTTTATTGTGTTGTAGCAAGCTTTTTATTTAAATGATTTTGCAGAGTGACCCATCTGTACTGTTTTAGATACACAGGGTAGGGTTTTGAAAAGTGGCTTTGCAGTGATACTGCAGGTGTACTTGCGGTCCGATCACTTTTGGGGATTATTTTTTTTGTAAATATTTTGTGCTGCGGCATCAATCAAAAGTGGTCAAGCAAATTTATTTTATTAATAATCAAAGTGCATTCAAGTTAAATTATAATTTTATACTGAAATATTTTTATTTATTAGTTTAATTAAACATAATTTGATTGTTTGTGAAGAGAAAATAAATTGAATAACTAGAGAAATACCTTGGTAGATATTTTAGGTAATTTACTTTTTTTTTAATTCTTACCTGCGTTACAATCTCCCGTACTTCTAGAAGAAAAGACTGGGGCATGCCACCGTTGAAGCCTTCTGAACACCGAACCCCAAACGATGTCAGTGATGCATTTACCAATGTGCAGTTGTGAACTTGATCGGGACGACCTGCGATCAAAAAAGATAATGTAAAAATGTCATTGAACGTTTAAAATATTCATGTTAAAATGACCTTGATTTTTTAAATTCTCCATTTTAAATTGACCTTGAACTTTTGAAAACGACAAAGTTAAATTGACCTTGACCTATAAAAATTACAATGTAAAATTTCACAGTAATATATCAAGTGGATACCTGAAACTCAACTTGGTTCTCAAGTGAGGATAAGTAAGTTAAGGCTTTGCATAGTAAACTTTAGGCGGCCGTGTTGATTTTGGAAATTAAAGAATAACTTATCGTTGGTTGCTTAAGGGGGATGCGCTAAGGTGGCTCGCGAAATTCAAACTTTTCTTACGTTTTTTTGCAATTTGCAGGTCGGTGTCAGGTTGAATGTTGATTATAATATGATTTGCGACTGTAACGAATATGGCTTTATAGAATTATAATCATTAGAATCAGCAATATAACTCCTTGTGTTAGAATTGGCTTCAAATGTCATGATCTCATGAAATATTCATTCAATAAGGTAATATAAACTTAGATATATGTATTGATGATTATAATGATTATAATTCTATAAATAAATATTTGATATGGCCGCGAATCATGTTTAAACAAACAAACAACCTGATACTGATCTGCAAATTGCAAAAAACGTAAGAAAATTTGAATTTCGCGAGCTAACCTGACGCTTTTGCCTTAAGGTAATAGTCTAATTCAGATAAAAATCACCATCTTTATCACTGCCAGTGTAATTCCAGGAATGATCATTTATCTCGATGTTTTAAACATATTATGAAAATAAACTCAAACGTTTTTAGTTTAAAATATCATCTTCATTTCGGACCTCATACTTACTAAATACTTTTCTTTACGTATGTTACAAAAATGGATCCACAAGACTTAAATAAAGTTGATTACGAAACTTGTCATAAAAACCTCACAAAATAATCATTGAATATAGAACGGTAACATTGAAAAATAACAAATAACCCTAAGGCTTTCCAAAGTCAAAGAAACAACACACAAGTACATAAACAAAGGCTCCAGCAATTCATTTTGTAATGATCTAGTCCCCAATGCCCCAAGCTCTAGTACAGTAAGCCGCATGTCAGTGGTAACAAAACTGATATAATCTGGCCTCTTATTTTACTGAAACTCACCACAGTATAAATATGAACAGTACAGAAACCACGTAATAAACGTTCGAAACGGCACATTCACACAGACGCGTTCATTGACGAGACCCTAAGTGATTGTCGCGGTGCTGTCAGAAGCCACCCGCATCCGTGTCGAGAGGAGTGGCCGCCGCGATCTTTTTAAAAATGGAGCGTAAGTAATTATTTCAACAAATAGGCCTAGTTTCCATATTGTCCATATTTATATTGTGGTACTACACTGGTCAAAATGTTAGTCGACGTGCGGGCGACTGTACAAGACTTTAAAAATCCTAAATTGAAAAAGATATAATATAATGTTATACGTCTGCCAAGGGATAACAAGACATATATGTAATGTTTTCCATCTAAAATTAGATTATTTTAGTGTACATTCAAGTAAATCCATCAGAAATTGTGAAGGTTTCACAGAAAATTTGGAGCCGCCCTCAGGCAAGATGAGGCATTTGCGGGATAAAATATAGACATACATATTTTGGAAAGGTATTACATGAAACTAGTACTGGCACAGATTTCTACAGATGGTTCACTCCGCAATATCATTTAAATAAAAAGCAATTCTTGCTACGACACAATAAAGTGCAATTCAGGTCTCACAGCGCTAATTACCTACAGTTATATTCACGTAGAAGTTGCCTCTCTTTCTATCGTGTAACTCTTATTATATCTTCTGATTACGTTACACTCACTGAATTGGCCAAACAAGTCGAGCCCGCCGCGTACTTGTAGCTTCATACCTAAACTGCTGAGTAGACCATCTGTATTAATCTATGGTAGTAGTAGATAATAATGTATACAAGTTTCAAATTATGACTCGTATCATTAATACATAAACCTTTTTAAATGCCGAAAATATTTATTACAAAAGTGTGTTCCAAAGAAATAACTAGGAACTTCTTTTTTAAATTTTGATGGTTGCACGATTATTTTGTTAGTTATGTTTATTAAAAACTATAATACATTATACATATCTATTTTGCTTGAATATGTTTTATAGCGAAAGTACTAAGACACTTTTTGATATATTTAAAATGATTTTGATTTTACAGAAATGAATAAAGATGGGTCAAATGACCTGTGGGTTTAAAACAACCACTGATTGGGTCCTATTAAATGCTAGACGACATAACAGCAGACCAAGATGAAAATGGAGGGACGGACTTGACTCTTGCCGAAGGGATTGCTTCGCAATGGCAGAGGACAGAGGAAAAAAAAGAAATTACGGGATAAATAGATTAGATAAAGGATAAATATCTACAAACTTACCAGCTGCAATAATATGGTAGACACACGGCACCCTCTGCTTCCCGATCCTATTATGTGCCCAACAGAGTAGCGTGCCATAGTCCATCTCTGTATGAGGAGTGTAGGTAACAGTGGAACTGGTACCAGCTCGGGAGACGTATGTGTCGCTGACCTCATTGCTGTTCGCTGTGTTGTTGAAGGTCCAGCGGAACTGTGGGAGAAATGCGTGGTTACTAAAGGGGGAAATGGAAATAGATCTCATATCATTTGGTTTAAACAGGTTTTTTTATTTTTTAAGTATCTATTACTTATTAACAGGCCTACAATGTCGTCCCATGTCTATTAACGCTGTAGTTTGAAACATTGTAAGAGCTAATACTTTTTAAAAGAGTAACCGTGGACTTTCTTGCTGGCTCTTCTACATAGGAGACGACCAATTGGAACCGTGCACCTAGCTTCTGACGTTTCATAAGTGCTCATGTAGGTTTATGTGAAATAAAATATTTTGTATTTGAATTTGATAGGTAAAATATTATTGATAGTAGATATACTTGATACATAAAGATTTAAAAAATATTAAATTAATAAAATAAAATATTATTTATTGAAATGTATATTATTAAAAAAGTTAAAAATGTATAGGACTGCTATGCTAGTCCCTAGGCTAGGCTAGCGAAAAGCTTATGTCCGTCCCGTTGAAAAGCGCTTTAGAAAATCAAAATGCTTTCAAAGCGATTGCCACTTGTACAGACCTTCTGGTCTTAGGATTTCTTCGCATATGGCGTTGTTTTATTATGCGTAGATGCTGAGCAAGCGTTGTGTAAACTCGACTGTAACGAAGCTAATATCGTATTGATGCAGCTTTAGCGTAGGGTAAACATTCGACAAATTTATCAATTTATCAGAAAATTGATACCAGCCATCTAATTACGCAACACATTTTCGTAAACGATTACGACAAATTTGTTTCATTTTGACAGATCAACACCATTCATTGCGTTATTTACGTTGTTGAGCAGATATTTTTTTCGAACTTATGAAGCAATGGATTAGAAATTTGTTTCAAAACGATTCAAATTCCGATTGATCGTGTAATTAGGATACAGCTTAAGTTATAAAGGAATGACGTATTATAAAGGGCATTTGACAAAGTGTAGGTATTTTAGTATTGCTTAGCTTATATATTCTATTCCATATTAAAGAAATAAAGGAATTTATAAATGAATATTGATGCGGTCACTATAAAATGTTGGTAATTAGCTAAGTATGTAGGTTACAATTTTTGAAAAAAAAATTGGATAGATGCTCCAATATTTAGGTAATGAATAAATGAACCGACTTGGTTTTACATTAGATGTCACAACTTTTTACGGTAGCAGCTTTTTTAAGCTGTTTGTATATGTGTGTTAGAAATATTTAATAAGATACCGAGTGACCTAAAAATTCTTCCCAGAGGGTCATGGCCACCCGGCTGGTCCGGGGATACCGCACGATCTCCGGTGAGGCGGCGAGCCTCCTTGCCGGATTACCGCCATGGGATCTGGAGGCAAAAGTCCTCGCGCACATTTGGGAGTGGCGCGAGGAGGCGAAACGCCGGGACGTAACTCCGCTGCCGCGAGAAATCGCGGCACAGCGGACAGAGCTCCGGCGGGATCTCATGGCGTCATGGAGAGTGCGATTGTTGCAACCCAGTGCTGGGCACGCCACTATTGCGGCGATAAGTCCCCTCTTTGAGGAGTGGCTAGAGAGGCGCCACGGCATCCTCACCTTCCGCCTGACGCAGGTCCTCACCGGACATGGTTGTTTCGGGAGGTCCCTGTTTCGTATCAGGCGGGAGGAAACGCCCGGGTGTCATCACTGCGTGGATCGCCCGGAGGACACGGTTGAGCATACGGTGGAGGTCTGTCCGGCTTGGGCAGAGCATCGCCGTGTCCTCGCGGAGGCGATCGGCGGCGGGGATCTCTCGCGTCCGGCCCTAATCCAGGCCATGGTACGGAGCGAGAGGGCATGGGAGGCCGTCACCTCCTTCTGCGAAGCAGTAATGCTCGCAAAGGAGGAGGCAGAACGCGTGAGGGAGAGGCAAATTTCGCGCCCTCACGCCCCTAGCCGCCGCAGGAGACGCCCTGGGCGTCGGGAATCACAGGCCGATTCCCGGCCACCGTAGGCGCGGGCTTGCGGACGGTGAGCAATGGGTAGCTCGCCGTCCGATAAGGACCAGGCCCGGGTCGACGGCGCGTTGTGTTCCACGCGCGCCTCAAAGAGATGTCAGCAAGTGAAGGGGTCCGACAGGACCGATGCCTGCCGGGGTTGCGGGAAAGTCCGAAAGGGATACCGTGGCCCCTGGCAACGTACAGGCAACGGAAGGAACACGGGTGGGTTTTAGTCAGTAAGAGTCTGACACGCCCTCCCGCTCCACCCAGAGTGGGAGAAGTTATTTGATAATTTCCCACCCAAAAAAAAAAAAAAACCTGAAAATTCTAAATACCAGATTATTTAAACGTAAATTGTATGATTGGCTGTCCACTAATAGTTTTTAAAGTGTAAAAGAGTTTTTTGACAAAAAATGTAAATAATTTAATTGTATGCACGAAAAATTTGTACGCTTAGAATGTTAAACAAAAACATGTATGCTCTGTATGTAATTCTTTTACCATCTTCTATACCATGTTTTTATGCAAATTAATGTTATTATATTCTAATCTATTCTAAAACAACTGCGTTGCGAGACATGCGTTTTTGTACATGTTCTGTTTTTTATGGTATATTAATATGCTGTAGGTGCGCTAAAAGTGCGAGACACTTTTGATTTCAAGCAACATCAAAACGGATCAAAATCCAATTACTTACTTTTTCTTTTAGACAAAACAGAGTTTTATTTAAGACCTTACACGTGTTTGTTATACGAATCCTATCCTTACCAGGATTTTGTAAATAATAATATTCTGGGCAAAGAGGCTCTATTTAATTTCCCTGACTTATAAAATCACAACGGTAATATTTCCCATCATTTGTCTTATTTGTGCTTATATTTATAAATAATTAGGTGTATTTATTATATTTATAGTTTTTAATAAGTATATATGTATATATTTATATTTAAATATAAAAAAATCCTCAATTTTCGCTATTGCACCTACCACTCTTTGTCTCTGCATCACCCAAATGTTGACTGGTAGAAAATGCCTATGGCATTAAGTCCGCTTCTGTACATTTGTGTGCTTGAAGTATTAAATAAATAAATAATTGGAATTTAAGCAAGTATATTACAAAATATATTTTTAGGATACACAACAAAATAAATATTAAAATTGTTTTGGTTTCCACATACAACGTGTAGTAGATATTGTTGTAAGCTAAAACTCTTAAGTCATACTGTAGGAACACAACCTCATCTACGTTTATTACGAGACTAGCTGTTGCCCGCGACTTTGTGTGTGATCCAGGATCAGAAGCCTATGTCCTTCTCCAGGTCATGGTCTACCCATTTGCCAAATTTCATCCAAATCTGTTCAGCTGTTTTAGCGTGAAAGCGTTTGGTACGCTTTACAAACTCTTTCGAAACTTTCGCATTTATAATATAAGTTAGGATAAAATATTGAAACAGGCCAGCTAACATTACAGGATATTTGAAGAGAAAACTTCTTTAGGCGCGTTGAGCACTTTTAGGGTGAACAAAAATCATGGAACTCGCGTCATCGTCACCGAACGCTTTTCATTAGCTATATGTATACTGTGTATATATGTGTACTTTTTGGGTGAACAAAAAGCGTGAAACTCGCGTCATCGTCACCGCACGCTTAGTTTTCACTTCTATCGGCAGTCCCCAAAGACTGCCCCTAATGTTTTTTTTTTTTGTTTTGTTTGTTGAAGGTCAGATTGACAGTCGCTTCATGTAAGTGAAAACTAATTTAGGGTGCTAAATTCGATAGTGAGGTCAAAATTTAATGTTGGGAAAAGGCTCTGCAGAGTGATTTATCTCTGAAAGGAAAATATTTTAGACTTGCTTAAGCTTCGATCGACCCGTTCAGATGTTAATTAGATACGAGCCTCTCACAATAATGTATTACTTAGGTCCTTACATATGAAATTGGCGTTTTATATGGAAAAGCAAAATGCAAAACCCCATTTTTTTTAGCTTTTTCACTTTTGTTTGCGATGGATCCGCTTCCACGATCACTTTTAATTCTTCATTATCAACTAGGGTCTGTGGTCGTCCACGGGGTATGTTCTGTAGGTCAAAATATCCGGAACAAAAACGTTGGAACCAAAAACCTACAGTATTTTCTTTTACAGTAACTTTCCCATACACATCATTAATCTTTCGAGCTGTTTCTGCAGCGCTGAAACAGCTCAAAATGACGCTTTATTTTAAGTTTTCCAAGATGTGAACAGAACGATGTCAAAGAAAATTGAAACAACGCGAAAACAAATGAATTACTAAATTCGAAACACAAATACACAAGCCTAAATTTGAAATAAATTTGAATTCGGAATTCGTAACCAAACGCCAGATATTTCAGTTTAAAGTGGCCAGTTAGATAAAGCGCCAATTTATATATCGTACATATATACTTAAAATTGTACGAGTAGATTATGTAAGTGCCAACATTCAAAATCAGTGAATAAATATGAAAGAAAAAATACTCGCTCAGATTACTTTATGGGTGACTTAACTGGTTGTAAGGTAGCTAAGTACCAATTACTCGAAGTGATCATATTTAACAAAACGATCTCAACAAATATTTCAGGAATATTACTCTATTATTATCATTAGCACAATGGTTAATCCGAAAACAATAAAATATTATCTATTGAGACCGAGACATAGACTAAATAATACCATTTCCTCCGTATAAATAAATAACAGTATTATATCTTCATAGAAAACGGCCGAAACAACGCGATTCGAAATCTCAATATATTATGTATCAGTACAAAATAATATCGAGTGTGCGGCAGTTACGCATGAACGTGGTTTATCTACCGAGTGGCCGTGGGTAATTATTTCAAGGTCGATGCCGAGATATAATACTGTTACTTATTTATACTGTGCCATTTCTATCAGCTTTTTGCAATGAATTCCATCTTGATAATAAGTTCATATTACTTAAACATGGTTGCTTTTAGTCAGAGCTTGAAACTAGTTGATTTTGATCAACTTCGCACTTAAAACTTTTTGAGTGTTCTAATTTAAATTATCTATTTTCGACGGATGCGTTAATTATTGAAGAAAGATGGGGTGAAATCTTTTAAAGTGGGAAATCAGGGCAAATAGGTACTGGTAACTTTGTGATAATTAAAAATTAAAGCTAAGATTTTGTAGTTTTCTTAGTTTATATAGTCCTCCAGACAGTATTTCGGTCACGGCGGTCAATCCCAAAGGAGACTAGCCTTCGGCGCGGGAGATATTATAGTGCACAAGTGTGTGTGTGACTCTTATTGACTAAAACCCACCCGTTTTCCTTCAGTTGCCTGTACGCTGCCAGGGGCCACGGTAAAATGGAACACCCTTACAGTCTGATTCTAATCAAGATTGGGGTATTATTTTCCAACAAAAAACCTCTTGCTTGTAAATTTGCATCTTCCATCCATTACAAGCCTTGGTACGTCAAATTCTACATGATTAGTTTATAAGCATTTGGGCCCCTGCCAAAAAAATATGTAAGTAAGTAAAGTAAAGAATCAACTAAGTAAACTGGTATTTTTTTTTCGTTCGTCTGTTATATTATTGGTAGTATGGTAGGCTGCACGTCAGAGTAAAACCAGTATAAGCTGGGTTCTTATTCTATTGAAAGTCCGTACTACGCTAGGTTAGTAAAGGTCAAAGTGTTATCCCTGACCTGCGACGTACTGTACGTATATTTTAAATCTCGGAACGTGTCAGCCTGTTTTACCATTTCCTACCACAGGAGTTTTTGCAGAAAAAAATTAAGAAAAAGAAGAAATGTTACAATTGAATTGTTATAATTGAGCCAATGTTTTAGGCAGCGACAAAAGGAAGGGGGGAGGCTTATAAGGAAAACCGCATTGTGATTCCCTCTTGGTTGGCAAATTTACCCTCAACCTATAGATATTTACGTAAAGACCGGGTTTCGTATAATTTCTGACTAAATTAACAAACCATAAATGAACTGAGCTAGCGTCTTCCAATTATGTAGATTGTAAGGTGGAATACTAAATTGATTTACTTACACCTTTCTTGTATTGGTTTTGGTAGGAATTACAAGATCCTTCTATTTAATGAGACTTTGATTGCTATTCAGAACAAAATTTTCTTGCGGCAAGTGGCGTCCTTTCAATATGCCTCAGTTACAGCCAATCAGTTTCTATTTCAGCGTGACCATTTGGCGCTTTATACAATGATTCAAACTCAAACCATTTATTTCAATTAAGCCACTTACAGGCACTTTTGTTTGTCATTTGTCAAGGAGTCGGTCAGTCAGAAATATTCACAAGTTGTGGAGCGGTTTTTGAGTTTTTAACATGACTTACGGTCTATTCGCGGTCACTGTTCAGTCGTCACGTAGTTAGCGTGTATTTAAACATACAGCGTACGTACGAACTCTAATAGATTATATGAACGTATGTCAAACAGCGGCCTGGTTATGACGACCTGGGTGCCTATCGTGTAATGGATTGCTGGGAGGTTAGAAAATAGTGGGATGACACAAAACAAGGAAAACAATTAATACGACTATCACAAAATTTTTCAATATATCAACAATTTCCAAATTCTACGTTTATCAGTATTATCGACATTTTCGTCGGCATCTCTAAATATTTTTTAAATTTTTGTACTTCGTTAGATAGCTGATTAAATGAAGATGTCTTCCCTGTAATTTGTATGCTTAATGCTATAGTAAAATTTTGAGATAACTGGTGTCAAAGTTCAAGTACGTAGATGATTTTTTTAAATGGTTAATTACCGTCTTCCTTTATTTAATTATTGTGTGATGTTTTAGAAAATTTGGTTACATCGAAAGGTTTATTAAAATATAAGGTACCCAATGGAATCGCAATGAAGGCCATTCAATTTGAGAGTTCAGAGAAAAGTGATTATTAGTGAAACATTTTGGGAAATTTTCAAAAATACTTAAAAATTGTGTTGTCTCGAATGCCATCAATTTTTGCCTAGCGTTTATGAGTTGCTTAATTGTTGCAAATGTGTCACACTGTCACGTTCTAGAACGAATACGTCAAATTACAAGTCAACCTGTATAATACCCGGTAATTAGTAGCTCTATAGTACACAGTATTCACACCTGTGCTATGGAATTATATACACAGTTACAGAACTGCCCCTGGTAGGTCATGGGTTCTGATTCGCAAAAAATAAACACTCACGTCATGAGCTCAAAACTGGAGTGTTTTTCACATAAAACAGCTACTTAATAGATTTACAATCATTTTCAATTCTAGGCGGCTCCATGTTATACTCTACGAAATTGTTTGCCAAATGCTTGACACATTATTATGTTATGGTGTACACTCACCACAACTTCAGGAGGGTTAGCATCTACATGGCAGGTGATGTGAGCGCGCTCTTGTTTAGCCACGCCGTGTACCCTCTGCTGGGAACTCCTGCAGGTTGGTGCATCTGTTTTTCAAAATAATTGGATTAGTGAGTTATGATATCAAAGAATGAAATGAATGAATGAATGAGGAGTGAATGATAGCGGGACGGTTGACAGGAGAGAATGGAGGTAGAAAAAGTGTTGCGCCAACCCCACGTATCAAGGGACAAGGTCAGAAAGATGATGGCTAGTTATACGAGGTTCCAACTGTATTTTTGGTGTTGGATTTGTCCAAATTGTTCAGAAAATCTGAAGAATTTCATATCAAATACAACGAGACACACAGCATAACTGTTCAATCTAAAAATGCAAGCGAGTTATAGAGTAAACTGAACGGATATAAAAGATATAACAATCAATGCCGATATAAACAGCACCATACTGCTGGTCCTCTGAATTTATTAATACGACTAGCTGCTCCACGCGGCCTCGCCCACGTAGCCTTAATTACTCTTTATAACATTAGCTATATGCCAGTGAAAGTCCCATCAAAATCGATGTCGCCGTTTCGGAGATTAGCCGGAACGAACAGACAGACAAAAATGTTAAGTTTTTTTTTTTTTTGTAGAAGTATCGTATATACCTTCTCTCTTATGCATTTAGTAATAAGCTGTTATTTTTACATTACAAAAAAACTCTTAATTTTTTGAGTAATTTTACTCAATTTTGACTTTCACGGAAAAAAAATCACTTAAATATCCAAAGTTAGCCAACAGTGCTATCTCTTACGTATGACCGATTTACTCTCTTCAAAGTATTTAAAACTATTAATTCGAAGAAGTTGGTAAGCTCTCATATCATAAGTGAGACTATGAGTTATCTAATTGCCTCTTCAAAGTCCTTGCAAATTACAAAGTGAACTTGAGACATCTTAGACAGACAAGTGGCCACAAAGGCATTCCAACACATGCGTTCTACATGAAACAATAAATTTATTCAAGAATCACTCATATAATATTCTGATGTGAAGTTAGTCTGAACATATTATTTTATCTCTGTCAAACAAGATATTTTTTAATACTAGTTTTAGATTGCTTAAGGTATAAATAAGTTAATACTAGTTTTCTTCTTTAAATACGTCATAATAAACTATTACAATGACAAATTATTTTAGAGCTATTGTATAATATAAATTTATTGAAAGCTTTTTGGCAAATACTCACACTGACATTGTAAATGTTACTTTAAAGTTGTAGCCACGCTGCTTAAGAAAGTGTAAAAGATTGTTTTTCTTTGTCTTATTATAATTTAAATTTATTTTCAATTGTTACATTTTAGCTCAATTTTATTTTAATTTATTTTCAATTATTTATTTCAATTTTATTTTATTTTAATTCATTTTCAATTATTTATTTTGACTTTTGTTTAATTTTAATTCATTGTCAATTATTTTATTTTATTATATTGTAATTTATTTTTAGTTATATTATATTACCTAAATGTAATAATTGATCTCGTCAGTACTAACATAGTTTTAAGATAATGTAATAGTTTCTAACAAAATATGGACAAAAATTGTCTGAATTAAATGAATTTTATTTTATTATTTATTATAAAATCAACACAATTTAGTAACCTTAAAACAAAGCAAAACTTACACAAAACATTCAAAGAGAAGGGTTTACTCTCCCCATCTCCCTCTGCGTTGAACCCCACACACGTGTAGTTGCCGGCCGTCCTCCTGCCCACCCCCTGCAGGACCAGAGACTGGTTGCTGATGATGACGCCTTGACCCACGTTGTGGAGAAGAGTCTTACCCTGGTAGAGGAAAAAATAGTTTGTTAATGTCGCATTATATGAAAGATGTTTTAGTAGTTTACAAAAAAAAAAAACTGGAATAATAGAGGGCAAAAGACATAGAGGCCGAAGCCCAAAAAGGTGGTCGGATAAAATATCCGAGCAATTGACGATACCTATCAGCGCTGAACTCCACCAGGCCACTGATCGTAACAGATGGAAAAAGACCGTTGACAATTTGACATGGAGTCAAGATTCTCAGCAGTGAGGGAGCGATTGAAAACAAGAGATACTAAAAAAATCTGCTGTTTCATACAAAATGTCCAGTACCTCCATGGTCAAAATGTAAGTAGCATCAGATTTTTATTAGTAATCGACAAAAAAATTCATTGCTGGCGTGTCTAGAATTAGTACTGAAATTATTACAGATACATTGTATAGTGTTCTAGTAAAATTTTATTTTTTTAACAATTAACTATTTGGGCTCTAAGGACAGTTTTTTTCAATGTACCAAAGCCACAACAATTTTTTTTTTAAACAAAAATGACTTGGTTTTCGTAGCAACCTGTGCTACGACGTAGGTCAGTGCAAGCTACGCCGTAGCTCATCGCGTAGCATTGCAAATAGGTCGCGGCAGCAAACGCTACGGGTCTTTCAAGTTTTGTATTAGGTTCTAAAATTACTGTTTATTTTAATTTTTTATAATAAGTCATTGATTTGGGATCAAACCTTCCGATCTTACCCAAAGAAAAGATCTTCTTTTCCCAATTCAAAAAGATGGTAGGTACATAATATAAGGCACGCATCTGTACATGATGTTATGGCAAAACTAAAGTTAGTTTCAGAGTTAAGTCGCTGTTTCAACCCTTTCATGGGCCCCATGGGGTTGAAACTTAGTGTTATGTCTCTTCGCTATAAGATACATAGCTTGAATATAAGTTTGACCTTTTCGAAGGGACATTGTTGAAGAGTTTATCCTGTTACGATGGTTGATTGAAAAATGTCGCAAAAAGTTTGTTTGTTGTATGTAATTGCATGGTACAAAAATGCAATGTTGTTTATAAATAACTAGGTGCGTCTCGCGGTTTCACCCGCATAAGTCTCGATCCCGTAGGAATATCGGGATGAAAGGTATTCTATGTCCTTTTCCAGGTCATGGTCTAGCCATGGGCCAAATTAATTCCAAATCCATTCAGCCGTTTTAGCGTGAAAGTGAGTTTGTTTATGTTTGTTACACAAATAAACAAACTCACTTTTACATTTATAATATTTATTATTATATATTATATAGTTAGGTAGGATAGTTGCTTGCTCTGTTAACTATTACAATAAGTTAAAATAATAACAAAATGTTGTCTTTATCAATTTTGTTGCCATAACATAAGAAAACAATTACGTCATAAATATTAAATAGAAATTCTATTTAATATTTATGACGTAATTGTTTTCATTCCCGAAAAACAACATCATTCAAAACATCAGTTAACCTAGTTTATTCCACTAAAGAATTCAGGTATTAGCAGAGATAAGGGCATTGATATACAGCATATTTAATCTAATAATATAAATTAATTTAACCTGAAAATTTTATAAGTTTTTCCAGAGATTTCTAAAACAGCATTTGTTGTGAAAATGTGACAATTATATAATTTTTTGACAAATTGTCGCATTGTCATAAAATTCAAAATATTTTATTTCACATAAACCTACAAGGGCACTTATGAAACGTCAGAAGCTAGGTGCACGGTTCTAATTGGTCGTTTCCTATGGAGAAGAGCCGGCAAGAAACTCCACGGTTACTCTTTTAAAAGTGAATGGTATCATATTAAACAGGACCTGTTCTAAGCAGGGAAATATATGGATTTATAGATCCTTGTTCTTATTGATAAATCGATCGTTTTGTTTATATTATTGTTAAAGTTTTACAATGATATACTCACATTGTGCCTCCACTCGACTTTATAAACATAGGGATGTGCTCTGATGATGCAATCGAAGTAGACATCAGTGCCTTCTCTGATGTTTGAGGGGTCCAGGTTCGTTCCTAACCGGACTGTCGTTTCGGGAACATCTGTATGAAAGCAAAAGAGAAATTAGTTTCGTAAGTTGATATCAGATGCTTTTGTGATTTTAATGAAGGTTTTTTGCAAGAAAGTTTAGAGGTATAAGGAACAGGGTATAAACTTCACTCATCCAACATAGAAAAGGGAGGATCCTCCGACCAGACGGGTTTCGTGTCTGGCGGGCAACTGCCCAATGGTTCCTCCGACCAGACGGGTTTCATGTCTGGCGGGCAACTGCCCAATGGTTGGAGAAGGGAGCTTGTATATATGTCGTTCGCGCGGTAAACTCTCATTGCGCGATGCAGGATTTGTGTGACGTCAGGTCTTTTTAATGTGTAGTTCACATGGGGCGATGTTGATAACGTCACAAAGGTATTCAGCAGACGAGTGAAAGATGCCGAGCGCCGAAATCCAACAGCGTTGGATCGGTTCAATAAATTCACTGTTCTCTTTTGACAAATTTTGTGTTCGGACATTTCACTCCCAGTGAAAAATGTCGAATGAAAGGTAAAAATGCACAAAAAGTGAAGCGATATCAGCTTCAGCACGTGCTTTGGCTAAGTATTATTCCTGTCACTTTCGCACAACTGTCAAATTAGAAATGCTAGAGAGAGACGGGCATTTCTAAGCCAAAATAAGTGCTTAGTAATGTTTATTAATCTCGTTCTTAATGTGCATAAACTAACTCGTTTTTTCCATAGTGGTAGTAAGAAAGTACGATCCTTAGGCCGTGCGAACACATACGAACACGCACGAACGATCCCGACCTTCCAAGTACTAAGGGAGCGCGCTGACTGAGTGCGAGTTAGTCGTACGTATACGTACGTATAGTACCAAAGTCCGAAAACAATCCGAACTTGTTGGATTTTTCGTGCGTTCAATGCGATACCACCGGAACACTACCTACGTACGACCACGATCATAAATTTACGTACAATACAAATTCGTGTGCAAAATGCGCGCGACCTTATATACTCCTTTTTCTTCGTCCATATTCATGTATTTAGTCCTACACGAGTAAGGTCTGTGGTTGTCCTATGTTATATGTGCGTAAAGTAGCCTTTCTTTAAACATAAATATTACATCAGAAATTACTAAAGAATTGATGTTAAAATGAGCCTTTTAATGTGCTTTTACCTACACCTACAAACAAGGACTACCTATTTGAAAACCCGATTCATAAATATTTAATAATCGTTAACCAAGCGTACCAAGTTGTTCACTAACAATATAATAAGCAGGCTGTTATTTCAGTCTTCAATATCAAGAAGTTTTTGTACTTTCGCAAAATTTTCATTCTCGGCCATAAAATCTAGAATTCAAGAAAAACAAAGTTGTGTAAAGTTTCAAGGCTTGCTCGTAATAAAATTCGGGAAATTTCGGATAAGCTTAATTTTTCTTTGCCATTTTTTACTTCCTCGTGGGACTTAAGATTAAGATGTTCAACGTACTTTAGAAAAGCTTACAATCTTGTGATGGAACACTGCGATAAAATAAAACCTTCAATTACCTATGCTTTGAAGAGTCTTCTCGAAGTCAAAATCGTTTGTTTCAAATTGGACCTTATAAGGCACTTTTGAACAGCAAAATTAACAAAAAATTGAATTGATTCTAGTCGCCCGTTCCATAAGGTAGTTTTCGTATGGAGAAGAATGAACAAGAAACTCCACCGTTACTCTTTAATTTTTTTTTACAATATTTTGTATAGATACATTAATTATCTAATTATATACCTAAAATCTTCTTTAGTATTAAAGCAGTGATAGCCTACTGGTGTGACCGTCGGACTGCCAAGTCATGGGTCTCGAGTTCGAACCCAAGAGTTAGAAACCGAAAAGTCAGAGGTGCGTGCCTTTGAGTTTTCGGTGACTTTTTGGATTCATGCGCGTATTGCATAATTATCACTTGCTTCAACAACGTTAAAGGAAAACATCGTGAGAAAACACATATCTGAGAGATATTTCTCGACGGTATGTGAAGCTAAGTCAGAAGCCCAAGGGCGGGTCAAAACTCTGTCAGTTAGTTACTAACCACACGAAAAAAAAGTAAATCTTACATGTCAAGTCTTCTTAGCATATGTCACGAGGAATGGTTACGGTTTATCCTCGTAGGACCAATCATATTTCAGAAAAGCCGTCTGCAAAGACCAAGAAAACTTGAAGTCGTAATAGAATCTCACTTACACTGTATATCTAAAGTCCAGTCATCTTCTAAGGCTGGCACTAAAGACATCTGAGGGTTGGATGCTCTGCACGCCAATTTAGCTCCAGCATCAGACTTCGTCAGCTGTAGGGATACTGTTGATGTTGTCGTGTTGCCATCTGTTGATAGCTGTGAAAAAGAATCAGATAAATCTCTGGTTTTAAAATACTACTTATATATTTTGTAGCGTATTTTTTTAAATTTTTATTATGTATTTTTGTGGCGTACAATAAAGTATATATAAATATAAATTCTCGTCAAGGTAAGAACTTTGTTTGTATCTAATAGGCACGATAAAAAGGAATTGTCATATCTTTTTGCTTTATTTAAATATCGGAGTATAATTTACTAAGTATAGTCCTCCAGACCGTATTTCGGCCACGGCGGCCAATCTCAAAGGAGACTAGCCTTCGGCGCGGGAGATATTATAGTGCACAAGTGTGTGCGCAGACACAGGTGCACTCTCTTTTCCTTCACTCTCATAGTCCAATGGGACGACAATCAGACACGAACGGACAGAGATTAGGCGCAGGGCCAATGGCTTAACGTGCGCACCGAGGCACGGGGGTATCACACCGCCAACTTCCAAACTCCGGGCTATTACTGAGAAACTCCTAATGGAAAAACCCAATAACACTTTGCCCGACCCGGGAATCGAACCGAGGACCCCACGCTCAGCAGTCGCGCTTGCGACCACGAGATCAACGGGGCAGTTGTACCTATCTACTTAATAATTGAAACTATCTCAACACTATAATTCGTTTACTAACTTTGTTTCTTGCATTATTAACTATTTCATTTACGTCGAACAGAAACAAATCAATTCAATTAGACACGTACCCACAACTTTCCTCGCTCAACATAAATAAATAATTACCCAACTTAAATATTCCGTATCGATTAGTTGAAAATAACTTTGAAATACAAATCCTTAATAAATCTATTAATAACTTTTAGCTATTAAATTTTACTCGAGGAAGATAATAATCGAGTACCATATAACAGATTTGAAATTACACTCAAAATCCTTTGAAATCGAGCTTAAAATCAAAATTGGCTTTAATTAATATCATTTTGAAATTATAAATCAAAATTCACAATGAAAAGGTCATCTGATTAATGGGGACTTTAAAAGGTCATAATCATTGTACTTGGCAGGTAAATTGGTCTTTTGTGGCACGATTCTATCAGTTAGAAGCAAATGCTGCTGCCGGTCTACTTAATATAATCCTTTTCGAGACACGAATAGAAGGGTGACTTATTTACCTTGAATTTCAAACAATAGAATGTTTAAGCCGTTCAAATTTCGAGTCAAAGACTTTTCATAAAAGAATATAAACGTTCGTAAATAAAGAATCTGTAAACTACAATTCTGCGAACAATGTGTTGTGAACAAAGTCTGGAATAACGCCCAAATATTAGCTCCTAAACGCGCAAATGAAAAAAAAAAAACTAACAATTTAATAAAACCATCAGGTCCAAGGTCAAAGACCTAAATCAAAATCCAGACGCATAAATTGAAATCAAAAACACCAATCGCAAGCCTCGAAATTCTACGTCGAATAATTCAGCCAATCACAGGGCTTACCCTTCGAATCTGTATTCAGAATTGATTTTAATTAAGTGTTGTTAATATTAATTTCTAGTTGGCATGTTGGCTGGTTTAATTAAATTACGTAGGACAATCAAACCGGTTTGAATAGCGTGTGTGAAACTTGATTGACGTTCCCGCGTTGTGTTGTAATCAAGAAGCTTGAGTTCCAACTGATATTTCGGCTTTGCCAATGTAATCTAGTTAGATCGTCACTTTTGTTTAAGGAAGCGTGGATGCACGGAATTAAATTTTAGTGACGCGTTCGTTGTCCTGATGAGTTGGATGAAAGAGAAATATTGGGCTTAACTTTGTATTAAACTTGGTACTGTGACTTCGTTCTCCAATATTTGCTCTTTGGTGTGGAAATTTAAACAATTTTCTCTTAACGAATACATCGTATCAAATCTTAGGCACGCTAACTCCATACATTTTAATATCTTATTGCGTTTATCGCTAAACATATTATTTAAAAGATCATTCTGTCATCTTGGAATGATTGACAGAAACATACTAATGTTACTTTAAGTGGTATATTTCTGGAGATTACGAACAGAATTATTTTATCAGTCAGAGAAGGAGCCGAACACCGGCTAAGTCTGATGAATTATTATGTTACTTTTGAGCAAATAACACAGTTGTGTATAATAATACGTCTTGTGTGCTATTTACATTGAAAACAAAATGGGCAACTACGATGACTTAAAAACCAACTAACAGCCATTCAATTTTTAATATTTCAATGGTGAAAACCGTAGGTATTCGGACAGGTACAACAATAAGGCCACCAGGCCATAGCATAGAGTAGATTAAGCAATAAAAATCAGTTAGTAGTTTAATCTGAGGAATCAAAAGCAGAATTAATTGGCATCACCGCTGGCCCAGATTTGATGACTGATTGGACAGTGCTGCATATGATCCGTAAAGAAAAACTAACGTAAAATATAACTTCAAAGGATTTTTTGTTAAAGCGAGCCATGTGTTAGCTTCGTTAGAGATTGGGGAATTTCGCTGAAAAAGTTTCCTATGAAATACTGTTTGTAACAAGAATTCATGGAGCATGATAGGGATGTGTGTTGATATTCGGTTATATTTTGCAAGGCCTTATACAGGGTGACTGGTAATTAGTGACCGATACTTAAACACGTGACTTTACTCATCATTATAAACAACTTTTACTACGGGACCAAACCAGAAATCGCGAAAAAAAAAAATGCTGTTCCCTACAATTTATGTTCGCATAACTCGTCAAAATTTAGGGATCAGCTGTTTGTTTCGCGATTTCACGTTTGTTCCCCTAATAAAAGTTGTTCATATTGATGAGTAAAGTCACGTGTTTAGGTATCGGCCACTAATTACCAGTCACCCGGTATAGGTATCCACTTTCGGGCACCATTCTTGGATAATTTCTGAGAATTTTCGATTTCATTTACCCTCTTTCATCTACTGCTTGCACATCACTAAGTCGATGAAAGAATTAGAAACTAAGGCAAATAAAACAATAATATAATTAGAGACGAGATCAATGAATATCCGTTACGGGTGTTCAAAATTGGAAGCAGTTTCGAAGAATACTGTTTAATTAAATATAATTTTAAAAGCATTGCTCATGTTTCATAAATAATGTTATATTGATTTTATTTGATCCGTAAATCTGATAATTATGGACTTAATTAAACTCCAGGAAGTGAAAAAAAAAATTGATGGTGTTTTATGGTGTAAAGAGTATTCTATCTATCTTTCTATCTATGAATTTACATTTTTGCGTTTAAATGTGTTTGCGCAGTAAAAATATAAATTATGCTGTCAATGCTACAGTTTATACTTTTGCAGCTATCATCGTTTTACTTGAAAAAAAAAGAGCAATGAAGTTTTTTTTTTTTTTTTAAACTAACTTAATAAGTTTTTTTTCAGAACAATAATACAAGACTAAGTACAAGTACAACGATGATAGCTGCAAAAGTATAAACTAAAGCATTGATAGCATAATTTATGGATTACTTTAAAAAAAGTTCTGAACTTTTTCCGTATCAATTATACATAAATCATATTTTAATATCATTATTTTTATAATACCATTGTTAATACCGTTAACAAGAATGCACAAAAAAAATGTAGAAGTCAAACTGTTGAGTGGGGTCGCACCAAATCCTTTTAAGATGTCGTCAGGGATACTAATAGTAGTATCATCAAAAGTATTTAGTGACCTCACAAAAAAAGAAAATGAGGGCTTTAAAATTAAGCGAGATATCGCTCAAGATTTCATTCCTCCAGAAAAAGTCCAAAACTTAAGAAATAAACTTCCTAGGACCAAATTTTTCAAGGCCCAGCTAATCACGGTACCGAAGGACCAACTGACAAATTTGCCTGAACGTAACTTAGCGTAACTTTCACTTGGTACATTCACAACAGGAACCCTGTTGGTCTCTTACGAGCGATTTGTGCACGCCATAAGCAGTCTCTGTCCCATTCAATCTACATTTATTACTTTTACGTGCCCCTATTTCAAGTTGCTACACTGACGCCGTATAAGATGGCCACTTTGATTAAATTTCTATGCAAAATTAGCTTTTCCCTCGAAAAGTTTGGGAATTGATGAGTTAGTTGGTCTTATCTGTTTTTGAGTTCGTTTGTTGTCAATCTCGATAACTCCGCTACTTGATGGAATTTTCTTTTGATCGTAGAAAATGAATCGTTAAGTTATTATAATCGAAATCATATGAAATAGGTTATTATTTATTATTCTCATATCGTTTCTTTGAAGGGATATGAGGTATTTAAATTAATGTTATGCTGCACGACAAAGCAATGCGTACCGAAGCTTCGTATGTTTTGCTCGCTAAAAAGTTATCGCGCTAATGCGGTGGTCACATTAGCGGCTTCGTCACTTTTACTATGTACCGTCACCCGGGCGATAAGTGGTACGCAATCTGAACTATCGCGATGATAACCGATAATGGTTGGTCACATCTGCGTGTTTCATATCACTATGCGAAGCTTCGTCACGATACACACAGATGCGGCCGCAGCATTATGGTTACAACTTTACAGGAGTCAAAAATAAGTTTCGGAAACAAAGGAAGGTTATTGATGTACTTAATATTAAAGTTCTCGAAGTGTCTTAGTCAATTATAAGATGTTTGTATACAAATAGGTAAACTAGTATAACTTGGGATTAAATTAGTGGTTACCAAGTTAAATAGTCATTTGTACCAATACTAGTTTGGACCAAAATTTTAACTTATAATCAAAATGAAAATACGTGTTTCGGTCTTAACTAACATTGGTACTTTATGGTACAAATGTACTAATGTGTTTTTTACTTAGACTTTTTTTTATCTCGTAGACTAATTTGACATTGCAAGTGATTGCTGTTTGTTTCTTCAATTTGGAGTTTGACATTTGCACCTGTCAAATTAGTCTACGAGATTTTAACCAGATGGCCCGGTGAACTTCGTACCACGTGAGAATGACCAAAAAACCTTTTGTTTTTTTTTTTGGCTGTTTATTTGTGTTTTTCATAATTTCTTATTTCCTACACTGTCCAAGAGCAGAGCCGAACAAAAAAGTATTCAAATCAGTTGAGCCATTTTCGAGTTTTTGCGAGACAAACGCACGTCAATTGATTTTTATAACATAAATAAAGAAGATAATCTATATATCTTAGGTAGATGATGGTTCTTACCGTTTCCTTAGCATTGTTTATCCTATGTCCATTCTTCCACCACGTGATGGAGGCTGGAGGTCTTGACCCTGAACTTTGACAGAGCAGGTCGTATCTTCTGCTTGCTGACAATGGCTGGTTGGACCCGAGGATGTGGACTGTCAGTGGTGGAACTGCGAAGAAAGTTGGTTTTAGTAATTAAACTAAGAGGAGCCTAGGTGACCTTTGGTCCTTCCCTCTCCTGTGAGAGGGAGGGACCGTCGGTCACTCAGACTCAGGTATCATACCTGTGTATAATACCTGAGCCTGAGTCCCAGTAGTACTCGTAGATAGATTAGGTTGTAGCTGATAATGCTTTATGACTTATGAACCTAAACGAACTAAAAAATATATTAAAACGATAATAAAGCTATTTTAGTGTTAGCTCGTATATTGTAATTAGGGTTTATATCTGAGTAAATAAACGAAATGTTTGGCACATAAATAAAAATATTAAAAAGACGAACTAAAACCTGTGGTATGAATAAAGTACTTATCCAATAATTGTAACATTAATATTTGTAGCCAATCATTTTACGAAAACTTAAGTATAGACTCCCGCATTTTCTTGGTAATGGAAGAGAAGATTGATATTCGTTTATTGAAATTTAAGGATAATCTTAATGTCATACAAATAATTAAATCTGCTATAACGGTTAAATCCATTTAGAAGGGTCAGCAGAGGGCAACGTAACAGTTGTCATGTGAATGTTTTGTTGTTAATCGGTTTGACTTGTTGACAGTTTCTTTTGACCGTTTCGACAGGATAAGTAGCACACCCTTTAAATTCTAAACCAAATGTAAATACTTCTATGTACTGTAAAAAGGCAATTTTTATAAGTAGGTACTTAGGTAAGTAAATTACTAATTATAATATGCATAACAAAGCCCTTGATCATACGTTCTATCTATTAATAATTAATAGATACAACGTTTGATCGAGGGCTTCTGTATCTATTAATTATTATTAGATACAACGTTCGAGGGCTTTGTTATGCATATTATAATTATTCAATTACCTTTTTATTATCTTTCAGAGCTAAACTTAATTACATTAATATCGTAGACCCATGTTCAGACTATTCAATTATTATTTATTATATTATAATTATTTAATTAATATTAATAAAGTCAAACAGCTAAAGGAATTTATTAAAACTTCCGTGTTCACAAAAGAAAATATTATTAAGACCTCCAAATAAATAATGTATTTCTGTTATAACGTAAGACATTATTTCTGGGTAATAACATGACTTTATCATTTAAGTAATCACGCAATATTTCGTGAGTAAGCTTTTATATCAAGTGTGGTCGACTTGGTCAGTAGGAAAAAATATTACATAATAAATATGATAAAACCTCTTACGGTATGAATGTATTGTATGACCTCGCCTGTCATTCGTTGTGAGATAGGTAGAGAAACCCGTTTACGAAATATATCCCTTCTCTTTTCTTACAAGCAAAAGAACATTCACAGGGAAACGTTTATCATTCAGAAGACCAAGTGGCGGTTCAGAAGGTCATGGCGGGATGAACTATAAAAAAATTAAATAAAGAGTCAATAGTCCAAAACGTTCATAGGCATGGGCCTATGAACGTTTTGGACTATTGACTAAAAATATAAACAAAAAAAATATAAACAAAATATAAACTTAAAATACTGATATTCGGCTGTATCCGGTTAGACTGAAAGCTGACCTCAACATAGTTGGGAAAAGACTAGGTAGATGAGGAGTTCTATACGGTTAAGACTCAGACTGGTAGTGACTCGTGAGTTTGAAGCTCACCTGTTGCACTATTAATGTCGGTTAACGATCATCGTTTACTCCTATTAGAACTTCACTTCTTCCTATTGGTTTCAGAAGAAAACAATGGAATATCACAGACTGACACATCTTTTATTGAATACTAACTGAACCATATTAACTGGAGCTTATTCATAAATTAAATACATGAAATTAATAATAAAATTAAACTTCTTCAGCGACCAAACAGAAGTCAAGATTGTTCCATTACCTACTTTTTCATTTCCTTGTTGCTAAATATACATAATAAAGTACCCAATACTTACAATTCATATCCAAAGTGAGTGTGGTCTCAATAGGGTGCGCTCGCGGATGATTAGACGCCCTGCAAGTGAATGCGGCCCTCACATCCGCGCGCGTCAGTGGTCCAATATGTAGCACCCCTCTAACGCCATTCGCGGATAGCGGGGTCGCTGGCGTGTCGGTTTCTACCTCGTCTCTAAACCATTTCACCCATGGTCTGGGACGACCTGTAAAGGAAATATGGATTAAAAGGTGTTTAGTCGTAGATTTTTAAATTTATTTTATGGTAAAGGCGATATCCAGTGTAAATGGTTTCTGGAATTTTTTAATTTCTGTAAATAGCTATAGAAGATGGAAAAATAAACACGATAAAGAAAAATAGCAGTTAGGATCACCTACAGCTCTGATAATACGATATTATTATTAATCATTTTATTGCAAAATAAATTTCCATTCCATACATTTTTAGTAAAACTTACACTTAAACATACATTTTTATAAATAATTAATCATTTTAGTAACAGGTTATGTTATTCAAATTGTTAATTATTTATTCATTATTATTATTTACGAATTGCACTATTTAATATTATTAAATATTAAATAAAATTTATTTTTTAACGACACGGTTGGCACAGTGGTTAAGTGATTGACTGCTGCGCTGCGTGTCGCGGGTTCGATTCCCGCACGGAACAAATATTTTTATGACCTACAATTAGTTGTTCCGGGTCTGGCTGTTTGTGTATGTGAGTTTGAATGTTTGTAAACGCACCCACGACACAGGAGAAAAAAAAAAAAAAAAAAAATTATTCTTTCTTAAATTTCGGTAAAGTTCGAGTTGTTAACATTCGTTTCATATGGGAGATAACAGGCTGCTATAATTATTACTTAAGTTACTACTATACTTAATACTATATTGAAAGAAAATATTGTTACCAACTTCTAGATGAACTTACCCCCACTGACGTCACACTTCAACGTAAAGGTATCTCCTTCGATGTAAGGCCCAACGATGGCTTGCTTCACGTCTCCTTTGTCATCTGTGATCACCATCTTATTTGGTGGCACTGTTGACAAAGATTATTACGATATTATTAAACCTTTCTAATATTAAAAATGTTAAAGTGTGTTTGTTTGTTTGGTACACTTTCACGCTAAAATAGCTTAACAGATTTGGATGAAATTTGGCACATAGGTATACTATGACCTGGATTAGGGCATAGAATACTTTTTACCCCGATATTCTTACGGGATCGAGACTAATGTGGATGAAACCGCGGGGGTCAGCTAGTTTATCATAAACTTACAGACAATGGCTTGAGACCATAAGGCTCTAAGCAATATAATCCTGCTGGCAATCATAGACATGAAAGATTAAAAAAGAAAAAAAATTGATCTAAATGACAGCTAGTCTTACCGAGAGGTCTGCAGTGGCTTACACGGAAAGCTTTCAATCGATTTCGTACCCAAGTAGGCCGCTGCAGACAACAATTTGTCGAAGTAGGGGATAACTGACCCACCCAACACCCAGTGCTTCTTATCAGACCATGCCTCACTTGCTGGAGTGTCCTAAGTTCCCATTCACCTGCACCTTGGATGACCTAAAGAATGCCACTGATGCCGCAATCAACGTGGCCACCTACTGGGCTCATACAATATAAAATAAACAATGAAGGAGAGTATAGTAGTAGAGTGACACGAAAAAAAGAAGAGCAAGAGGAATCATGTTACCCAGTTAGAGGGTTGTAAAAGTCACTTATGTAGTTGGTCCATGTAAAATTCAGTAAAATTGAAAAATAAAGTTAGATGGTATTTAGCGGCACCTGTACTTGCGTAATACACGATCAATCACAATCGGAATCGTTTTAAAACAGATTGCTATCCATTGCTCCATAAATTCGAAAAAAAAATCTGCTCAACAACGTAAATAACGCAATGAATGTTGTTGAACTGTCAAAATGAAACAGGTTAGTTTTAATAATTTACGAACATGTGTTACGCAAGTAGATGTCTGGTTAGTTTGGATGCTGATCACAACAAAGTTGGGAAAAGGGTAGGCAGATAATAATGAGTAATTCTAACTTAATATTATAAATGCGAAAGTGAGTTTGTTTATTACGCTTTCACGCTAAAATGACTGAACAGATTTGGATGAGAATTGGCACAAAGGTAGACCATGAACTGGGTTAGGACATAGGGTGAACTTTTTATCCCGATATTCTCACAGGATTGAGACTTATCCGGGTGAAACTGTGGGTCACAGCTAATTGATTATAAATAAATAATGTTATTTGTTATCATCATCTTATTCGGCACTGACAATAGATTATAATAATATGAAAATATTTTGGTATATAAAAAAATAATAGGATAATAAAAAATATATAATTTTGCCTTGAGCGGGCAACTAAAGCGAAATTGAGGAGGGAAAAAAAGAGCCTCCTAATTCCTTCCGAGAGTCTTTAGAGTCTTAAGAGATTATATCTGACGGACAAGCAGCAAATCTACCTGTATACTGATTACAAAAAAAGCGTTTCCGTCTCCAGGTGCCCTTGACACAATTGTTAAAATAAAGCGTCTTCACGAGTTGGTCAAGGCTTTGGATAAGAACAGAGACTGACAAAGACTATGTGTTCAATGAACCATAGCTATCCCCGCAACCCCCACACTACGTGTGCTAATAATTGAATTATCTTTTCTTCTCTGCTAGAAATTCTCGTCTGATCGGTAATTTTTTCAATTTATTCAGTGATGTTTTCGTATATCGAATTATAATACTACTAAAATGATTTGCTGGCTACTCTTTAACACTTATTATTTGCAAAATCGATCTAAATTTAATGTTACTGAACCTTTTTGAGAACTGAGCAACTTATATGAAATGTAGAGCAAGTAAGTTGCTACTTTTAAATCTACAAGCTTCAATAATGCAAAATTATATAATATTAATCAAAATAATAATCCAAAACCCGATGAAAAAGCTGAAATAAACTGAATAAAACATAATTAAGTTGACGTAATAAAATCAGAGCACAAATCTAGCCGTAATTATAATTACAAAGTTCATTAATTGCTGTCAATTGGAGCTAAAGTAATTGGTTTCCATTGTTCGTTACATTTGACCGAAGTTAACAGTAACTGAATGAAATCCAGTCTGTTCTTCGTCACAGTTTATTGCAGTACTTTAATTCAACGTTTTTGGTAATCTCTTGCAGTTTATTTAAAGGAGGAAATGTGGAAAGAATCTTGATAAATGGTGCATTTATTTATTTGTGTTTGTTTTGAAGTAAGTATTTACATGAAAACACGTCTTTTTTGGGCAGTAGTGTCAAAAAAACAAACGTGTTCTTTTGATTACTTGAATATAATGATAAGTTTGGTTTTTAAGTTAATTTTTGTAATCAATACTACCTATAAACGAAGAACCCAAAAAATATATATAAAAAAAAATATATATATAGGTATATACCCAAAAAAGAATATATTCTGAAGATGAACAAATATAGAACAACAGACGTTACCGAATTATTTTGTCTTTTATTTTTTTTGCAGGGTTTATTCGCATTACAAACAATATTATATTTATATTTATACCTTACCAGATAATTATTACGTACCTATAACTGATCTCAATATAAATAAATATTATAGTTTTGTTAAATAATATTAATAACATATTAATTAAAAATTGTTATTTGATTTCTAATTTTTTTTTTTTAAACTAGTCTTTTAGCTGTGCCCTACTGGCGCCATAATTGTCACTTAGTTTTAAGTCATTGTAAGATCTTTTAACATTATGGAATGCAAATAAAATTATGAATAAGAATTATATTTATCATTTAAACGGGTTCCAAAAAAAATATCTTGCTTACCAGCATCTACTGCACTACTGCACAAGTTTTGTTAACACTCATTTTCATTTTTGTTTAATTCCAAACATGTATGACTTTTTATACAAAATCGTTGAACGTCCTTTTTGCCAAACTAGCAGGCTTACAGCAAAAAGTATTGGGTGTTCTAACAAAAAATAAAATTAAATGGGCCAAAGCCGTTCGGCTTTTACTCTGCTAACATTCTGCTGATCGGTCTCAAAGCATAAAATCTCGACTAAGAATATCGATAATAGCCTTAATATAATTTTCATAGCCCTATTCCTTTACTTTTTATTATTCATTTAGCATTAATTCCATTTTTATTGGACAACTTTTATGTCCAATTATTTTATAATGCTTCCCGTTGATTTGTTTAAGTGAATTTCGTAATTTTTTTGAGGGAGGATTGAAACTGAATGTGCTTCTCATATTTTTTATGTGTTTTTCTGCCATGTATTATTTGTTAATTCTTCAGTTTATCAGGATGTAAGTTAAGTAAATATTAATACTACAAGTATCAACGATTACGTTGATAAAAAAAAATGCTTTTCATGCGTTTCCGTGTCACCCGATGAAACGTAATATTTATAACATCACAACAATAACGAAGTACTTCGAGATTAATCTTAACTTGTTCAAGGAAAAGTTCCCCAATTATTTCCTCATCTACCATGATATTGATTGACATTGATTAACATAGTAATTAATTATATTTCCACAACCTTAAACAACATAATAATTAAACGAGGGAAATTTTACAAAATATTTATCAGAAAATATTCCCAAATTAAAACGGATAACATGAAGATACTCTGTGATATTCCTTATATTAATAATTTACTGAACATCTAAGATTTTAAGATGTTTTTGATAAAGGAAGAGATGGGATCAAAGAAATATTTCGAGTTCAAAGTCGGCTATCGGCTCCTAGAAATTCGTTTATATCGAAGCGGAAGGCGGAATGAAATAAAAACAGAACTGTTTACTCGACGACTTGTGATTGGAAGAAATGGATCAAGATGGCGGTTCGCAAGTGGTTTAAAATTGTTCTTTTTCTAAAAGAATGAAGCAGACAGTAGTGAGGTTATATTTAAAATGGATTTAGCTGTTTTCTTAGAAGATGGGGGCAGTTTTATACCTATTTGTAAACATCCACTGACAATTCCATATTTTCTTTTAAATGTTTTTTAAATGAAAGTATACCTTGTGTATCTATGCTTTGGTGAAAAGACCATTCAGCAAGGTTGGTAAAACACCTGACTACGAAGAAAAAATAAATCAGTTTCCAAACAGAACTAAAGCAGATACTACGATATTAAAGTTCGTAGCATTTTAGACTAGACCTCATTAATAATTCCGCGTACTTTTGTAGCAACGTAAGTAATAACAGAAAGTTATGCACAAAACTTAAAACAAGATCAAAAATTAATTTAAACTAGCAGAACTTTGTAGCTCTTCAAGACAATAAAAGATTCAGGTGAATTTACAGCCCGTTACGGGGACGACACGAATTGGAAATAAAACGAGAGGTATAAAAGCAATGCGAGGAAATGCAGAAAAGCTACTCCTTCCCATTACGAGTTATACTCATAAAACAGCGTGGTTATCTTCGCGTGAAAATCCTTATAGTATACAAATTACGTATGCGCCTTATATGCCATATACATACCTTATACAATATATTTTAAAAAAACCTGTCCGATCCAAAAGGGGCACATAGTTACTGCAATAACATTATTTTTTATTATTATTGAAAATAAAAACGTCACATTTTTAGCACCATAATTACCCCAAATCCATTAAAAATTTTGAAAACTTTCAACAGGGGTCATTAGTTATGATTTGTACACACCCGCTAAACGACTGCTGCTGTTATGTAATAACCCGGTAAAATACCCTGTTAAAAAGAATGTGGGGATTTTTTTTTCTTATATCTTGATCCACATAAATAGACTCTCGGTAAAGAAAAGAAAGAAAAATAGGTTTATTTGTCACAGAGACACGTGCATACAAATAACAAAAATATAAACAACAGAAATATTCGGCAGCTGCACGTCATGACTGTGACAAGAAGGCTTCCACTCAGCATAATTCTGTGCTATGAGGGACCCACAGCACAGCGCTGATTTTCAGAGGTCATCCGAAAAATACGTACGGACATCAAGTCAGTAACTAAATATAATAAAAAATAATAATAAAATATACACTTAAATTTGCAACCAGTTTGATTTTGTCTTGATTCTAAATTATCCTATGGAGCAGGACCAGCATGTTTCCAAGCATTCTTATCTTGGATATAATTTGTAATATGCTTGTTTACAAAGTGTACTTTTAATATGAGTTTTAAATTTTCTTTCATTTAATTGCAAAATATCACAAGGTATTTTGTTGTAACATTTAACACCATACCCCATAAAAGATGTATGTACTTTAGATAATCTGAAAAATGGTTGATCTATTTTATCTTTATTTCTAGTATTAAAATGATATCTTTCACTTATTTTATTAAAAAGATGTCGATTTTTTCTAACATACATAATATTTTCATAAATGAACTGGCAAGGTACCGTCATAATATTAATCCTTTTAAATAGTTCCCTGAGAGATTCGCGGTGACGTAGATTATAAATGTAAGACTATACCCACGACACTAACCACGTGTCAGGTAAGGCCTTTTTTTTTTTTTTTTTTTTTTTTTTTTTATTTTTTATTTTTTATTTTTTTTTTTTTTTTTTTTTTTGGTGGCCGGGAATCGGCCTGCGATTCCCGACGCCCAGGGCGTCTCCTGCGGCGGCTAGGGGCGTGAGGGCGCGAAATTTGCCTCTCCCTCACGCGTTCTGCCTCCTCCTTCGCAAGCATTACTGCTTCGCAGAAGGAGGTGACGGCCTCCCATGCCCTCTCGCTCCGTACCATGGCCTGGACTAGGGCCGGACGCGAGAGATCCCCGCCGCCGATCGCCTCCACGAGGACGTCAGGTAAGGCCTTAAGTATGTATGTTTCAGAATTGCTATTTTGAAATAAACGTCATTTGCTTCCAGCTACAAAGTCAATTCAATTTTTAATCGAAAACACAGACAGACTTGATTTGGATAGTCCAAAAACTGGATTTGTTTCTCAAACTGATGCTAAATTCAGTATGCAATTTTGATGTTCACACATAATAATACTCATAGGGACCCGGAATGGAACAGTCTCGAACTACAGTCACAAAATTGCACTCGTCTGATATATTAACATTTTGTTCCTTTGTATCGTGTATGTCATGCACAGTAAAATGAACCTTCTGAAGATAATATCTTGAATAAAAAACATCGTGGCACTTGCCATAAATACACATGAACGTGTTTTCTTTGTCTTTTGTCTGCAGTTGCAAAGGTAACATAAAGTTTTTAGTATCAATTTGCATTTCAGTATTTTTGTGAATTATTTTTGGTAAGAGAACAGGGCTGTTGTAACTTGAAGTGCATATTTTTGTAAGAGCGCTTAGTTTTAGATTTAAAGAATTTTTTTATTTCTCAAAAGAACATACATAGTTCACTTAAATATGAGAAACTTAAAAAAAAATATCTTAAGTATATATACACAGTCGTTCGATCTATCGAGTACATACAGTAAGTAATTAATTTATTGTTGGTTAGCCAAATACAACTTTACCCTATTTAAAAAAATGCTTAATGATGAAGAATCTCTTATTTCTTTTGGTAACTTATTATAAAGCCGTGCTCCCTCAAACTGGATAGTTCGTCTTCCGTACAAAGTCCTTACTGAGGGCAGTTCTATACTATCCCTATTCCTAGTGTAGTAGTGGTGAATTTTATGCTTGAAAGTGATTTGTGAGTGTATTTTATTCGTTAACATTTTCTTTATTAATATGCATGTGTGAAAAGTATACAGATTTTGCAGGTTAAATAGTTTAGTTTTAGCATAAATTTCTTTTGTAGGTGTTAGGTAATTATAATTAAATAAAACCTTGATTGCTTTGTTTTGTGTTACTTGCAGAAAGAAAATAACACTATCATCATTGATATAATTGTGTTGGCTATTGCGATAATCTAAAGAGCGCGTAATCGCTTTCTAATGGATATGGTTCAGAACTTTTCTTCCCATAAACCTAAATTAATATTTATAGGAATTTTATGTTCCTAACAAATCTCTTGAAATTATTTACATAATAGTTTGCATACAACATCATTACTAGCTGTGCCCCGCAGTTTCACTCACATAAGTCTCGATCCCATGGGAATATCGGGATAGAAAGGCGAAATTTCATCTAAATCTGTTCAGCCGTTTTAGCGTGAAAGCGTAACAAACAAACAAACTCACTTTCACATTTATAGTTAGGATAGTTAAGATTACAATGTAGACGCAGAAATAACAATCACACTCACATTATACAAAAAAAAACAGCATAAAAAAACAATATAACCTTCCCAAAAACACGTTTCTAATTTCAAAACAACGTACCAAAGAGACATTTTAATAATATCAATTTGTATACTCCATGGTCCCAAGAGTATTGCAATAACGGGGTCTTTGTGCTCGGTCCAAGAGGTGTACTTTGTGCAACAACCTACAAATAATCATATTCTGGCTGAGCTTGCCTCTTGAGATGTGAGACGTTGCTATGGTAACGATGGCCTGTTTGTAGTCGGAAGTGTTCGTTAGTTTTCGGCTAATTGCATTAGTGAAACGATTTATAGAAAAGAGTTTGAAATGAACAAGTAAGAGTAAAATATTATTGGTTTTTAGAATTGAGTAGTCTTTTCTGGCCACATTTTGATTTGGCAGAAAAATGTATTATAATATTATTATAGATAAATGCGAGTAGTAATGAAATTTCTAAGTTTATCTTGGACATTACTGATATCAGTGAAGGAAAAAATCGTGTTTTTTTTAAATAAAAGTTTACGCGTATTATCATAGTACCTTCGGTACATACATTTCGCTGGTTATGTTTAAGTCCCATGTAATAGGGGGCGAGCCTATTGCCATAAACCGGGCACAAAACCAAACTCCGGGCTGCTACTGAGAAATTTCAGATAGAAAAACCCAATAACATTTGGCCCGACCTGGGAGTTGAACCCAGGACCTCGTGCTCTGCAATAGCGCTTGCGACCACTAGACCAACGAGTAACGTAGGAAAATATTTACGTAGCAGTCATTCTTAGGTCTTCATGAATATGGATGAAGTTATGGGTCTATGGTAGGGATCGTTAAGCCGTGGCGTTACGTAGCCTTCGCCGTGAGAATGATATGTATTTATGTGGTTACGAGCCTTTCCCGGGATCCGCCTACGCCATAAGTTTGCTTTTCTTGAACGATATCCTTGTTAAATGCCAATTTTCTTCTTAGGTAAGTACCTAAATTGGTTACAAGACCGAGAAGATATGAGAGAGTCATCATGAGAGACTTGATTAACCACGCCAGAAATAAACCAAGACAAAAGAAGATGCTCGAAATATTAGACGGAAAAACATTAACCAAACGCATCAAGAACCACAGGATGTGCTAACTCGCACACGTTCACAGGCGCGGCAAACCACACCTGTTACACGCAACAATGCAGTACAAGGCCAAATCTAAGAAGGTAGGCCGTCCTATTTACACATGGAACGACAACCGAGGACTCGGCCTACTTCGACAAGAAATTCAACTTTTGGGTGGACACGGCTACAGACCGATACAAGATTGTGAAGGCTGCCAGCGAGATCTACAAGAAACCAGAAACGGATAGCAGCGAGGCTTCTGACGAAGACATAGAAACGGCTAAGTGTAACACAGCACAGCTGCGATATAGAAAAGAGCCGAGAAAGCAACGTAACCTCGTCTCAAGATCCACCGGTGAAGATCGACTTGAACCAACATAACGGCGACGTCTCAAAAAGATGCCCATCCATAGATAAATAACGCCCGTCTCTCCACTATTCCAATGCCTACTCTAGGATGGATATCCGGTACGGCTCGCAAATCATCCTTCCTTATCCTGAGGGCACGTCTTCCCTACTATTACCGCGCCCCCCGGTCTACTCCTTGATATGCAATGGCCTCTGTAGCCCCATGAAACATGAGGCTTCATGGGCTAGTGCAAATCTTGGGGTTCATTCGATTTATCGAGTCTGGTTAAACCACGCTAGGACTGAGGGCACGTCTTCCCTACTATTACCGCGCCCCCCGGTCTACTCCTTGATATGCAATGGCCTCTGTAGCACCATGAAACATGAGGCTTCATGGGCTAGTGCAAATCTTGGGGTTCATTCGATTTATCGAGTCTGGTTAAACCACGCTAGGATCGGTGCAATTCATTCATTCATTCATAGGTAAGCACCTAAATTGGTTAGGTATGCTTACAACGGGAATTAGAGATCACGGGCACTCAGAGTGGGGACTCTGTCCGCCCACTGAGTGATCTCAGTGAAGACGGCGCACAGTGGTCACGTGCTGCCTTGCACATTTGCACAGTTGGGTTTCGGGGAGATCCCTTTACAGTCTCCCCAGAGATGTGCCCTGACAGGCGCTGCACAGAGGGGGTTCCGGATTGGTCTTTTAAGAGGTAACGGTACCCCTTCCATGTGCAGATGGTGACCACCGGGGTGGTTTTAGTGAGGTAAGAATTCCACACTCCCCGGTTTTATCCCCAAAGACCGGGCGCCTTTTGAAGGTTTCCACCCGAAAACAAAAAAAAAAAAAAAAAAAAGGTATGCTTACAAGTAAGGATTTGTAATTGATTTTTATTATTCTTGTGTTACTTTAATTCAGCGATTTGATAGGTACTGATAGATATCCCTATTTATATATTTATCACAAACATCCACATAATTATACACATCCTCAGGTATAACATTCAGACACTCTCAACACCAACACAACTATATTAATTCATACACTCACAGAAACACACCATATCAAACATACACACACACTATCACAATCACACACAACATACTTAAATACTTGGTTATCTACTGTTTTCTTTGTGTGTTCGTTTTTAATGTATATTCCTTTTCTAGTAGATTACGAGTAGATTATATAAAATTAGAAATTTATTGTAACCTATATATTATATAAATAAATATATAAAAACATATAAATAAACTATTGCATGTATAAAAATAAATGTAAGCGGAACGAAGAAGCCTGAATCTCACGACACAGGTCATCCCAGTGTGAGTTCCAGGAATCATAACACACTTGCACTAACATGCTTGTGACTTCGATGTCTTATCTTAGATATGGATTTAATTTTATTCAATTTTATTGTGTTCTTGGGTGGCAAACAAACAAGTGGGCCCTTTAAAGGATCGTCAGTACTCGCGTTTTGGACAATCAAGCCGAGAGTGTAATCAGTGAAAAAAGATTCAAATGAAAGAGATCCAATACTCATAAAGAGGCCGGAAATAAACGCATTGATTTGTTCTGCATTCGCCTCATAAAGTTCGCCCCACATTTGAAATTCCTTGTTCGCCCTACATTATTTTCCTTATTCGCTGTTATTTTTTTTACGAAATGAAAGCTTATAAAATAAAAATATATCGTTGTTCAAATCTATTTACCCGAATGCAAACAAGAGTAATGTAGAGATATCTTCCTCGCGTTATACTAGACATTGTAAATAGGTACATGGAAAATGATTTCGTGGAAACTAAATAAAAAGCAGGGATAGAACTGTATTACTAAGTCAGCTGAATACCAGTATTTTACATGGAGCGACTGCCTATCTGACCTCCACAACCCAGTAACTGAGTAATACGATAGCCCTTGGTAAGACTGGTTGTCAGACTTTCGGGTTTCTGACGACCCGTAACGACTGTCAAAGATGTGCGTCTTTCACAGTCGTTACGGGCATGACATCCGGGACCAACGACTTAACGTGATTTCCGAGGCACGGAGGAGTCTCGATATGTAAAGATGGTCACCCATCCACAGACCAACCCCGGCAAGCGTAGCTTAACCTGATGGATCGACGCGTGCGGCAGTTATTACTTAGCCACGAGCTCCTCTCACTAGCGCGTAATGTTATGTTGTTTTATGTTTAATTTGTCTAATTTTAGAAAATAGACCTCAATATTTTACATCAAAGTACCTAAATTGTTTTTGAATGTTTTTCCCAAGGCACGTGTAAGTTAAGTATTTTACTAACTATGACGATTTCTAAGGTTACCTTTTACCAGCGGCTTCACCTGCGTGATAACTTTATATATTATAGCCTCTGTTACTCTTAGTGATAATACAGCATTATACTGTTGAAAGAATTTTTCAAATCAGTCCAGTTTTTTTTGAGTTTATTCATTACAAACAAAAATATTTTTTTCGCCTTTATAATTTAGTGTAGATAAAGATTTTCTAGGAACCAGTATCTAAATACAAGTCAATTTTTTTTGTAAAGTATGTTCCAATGAAAATGTTGTCATTCTATTACGAAATTTATTCCTTTGAAGATAAGATTTACTTTCGTAATTTTGTGCCTTGTAAATAGAGCTAATAATTAGGTAGTTATATTTCCAAGAACCTTTGGGGTTTTTAAAGAGCTTTTAGAATTCATATATTTCTCGGAAAAATGTTTTGATGAAAATGTCGATGGAAGCTGATGTGAGAGCAGAAAGAAGTTGTTAGCTCAGCAGCTAAAGCTTATTTTTGGTACAAACATGACTACTTATAGACGGTTTTAAGCATTTACACTAAAAAGTAATCTAGAAAAAATATTCTAATTATTCCTTTTGTGTGTAGAAATAAAGCAATTCTTGTTATTATGACAAAGTTTATTGAGACACTATGTAGGTATCTATTGTTGCGAGACTTCTGGGAGTCTAACGTTGTTTTACGTCATGTCATCGAGATTTACCAATAACAGCCAAATTGACTCTTCAAAATGCTCTCGACGCGAAGACGCTCTTGTCTGACCAGCTTTTTGCGATGCCGAAGTCTTTTTAGGATACAGCGGTAGACGCCCTGATCTGATACCTTCACCCGGTCTACTCCGAGCTCGGCTGGTCTTCTCTCGGGAAGGAAGCAGGCTCTCGACGCGAAGCTCTCGTCTTACCAGCGTTCTGCGACGCCGAAGTCTCTTAAGACTCTCAGGAGTCTTACGTCACTTTATGACTTAAATGAGAAAATTACTTACCAATGACTGTCAAATTGACTCTTGAGTTTCTCGTCTGGGCTTGTTTGAAATCCACCCTACAGCGGTAGACGCCCTGGTCTGATGCCTTCACCCGGTCTACTCCGAGCTCGGCTGGTCTTCTCTCAGGCAGGAAGTAGGCTCTCGACGCAAAGACACTCTCGTCTGACCAGCGTTCTGCGACGCCGAAGTCTCTTTCCCGGGCGTCGACGCTAGAAGAAAACGTATGTTATATAAATATCTATAAGACACGTAGGACACAATGGCACTATCAACATAACATATCATCACGCCAATATTCTCAGAAGGGTTAGGCAGATGTGTACCTTTAGTACACCCACATTTCGACAGTTATGTTTAAGTCCCAGTTCATGGTCGACCGAGCTCTGATCTGGTGAAAATAGAGAATGCTCATTTAATAGTATAGGATAGTACATACTAATTCCATGCTGCCATGATAGTAGGTACTTACTAATTCCATGTTGCCATGACATTATTCTAAGGTAGCCATCTTGTTCTAAACTTTGAGCGGCCAAGCTCTGCTCGGGTGGAAATACGGAGAAAACGATTTTTCCCTGATATGAGACCTAGCTAGATCGATTTTTCGCCCCCGTAAACCCCTATATTTCAGCTTTCATCGAAATCGTTAGAGCCGTTTTCGAGAACGTGATTACAAATACATATAAAATACAAATATTTCTCATTTAATAGTATAGGATCTAATAAAAAATAAAATAAAATAAAATAAAATAAAATAAAATAACTTTATTTCAGACCTTGATCCATATGATGTTAGTAATACACACTACTTATATGCTATGTTAGTAACAAACGAAAAAAAGAAAAAGATTTAATTCATATATCTGCTGCACTCACCAGACGCACCGGGTGTATGTACATGTACACGTACCCAATGCACCATAATGGTGAATGTCATTGCCGCTCCCACGCACTCTGCGCATCATAGATGCAGTCTTCTTAGGGGGCGAGCCTATTGCCATCACCCGGGCACAAATCCAGACTCTGGGCTGCTACTGAGCAATTCCAGATGAAAAAATTCAATAACACATAGGACTATCGTCTAATCAAATCATTGTGCCCAAATGGTTTTACTTTTGAAAAACCATAAATGTTTTTGAAGTTGTAGCGCAATCTGAACTTTAAGTGTGGGAATTTAAGTACTTTTTCCAAAAAATCTAAGTTGCTAACGCAGATTATGATTATAGTCTACCCTATCCATGAAATAAAATCTGTCAAGTGCGAGTCGGACTCGCACACGAAGGGTTCAGTACCACCAAAACTATTATTGTTTACTTTTTGTTTACTTTTTATGATGGAGGTCACAGTAATACCTTATCTGTGAACTACTAGCTACCGATTAATTGCGGTTAAAAATGTACAGCCCTGTGACATACATACAGACAGACTCTGGGTACGGTACTCTAAAGAAATACGAGTAAGCTTTTTTTTTATCACAAGCTAATTGCTCAACAATAAATACTTCTACAAGGTTCACTGAGCTAACAAGAGACCCAATAAACTAAATTGTCTTACAATTATCAAAAAAGCTTTACTTCCATTGGCTTTAAGCCAAAAAACTTGAATCAGATACAATTTTTACACCAAGGAAAGAAAACAGATCTGTTCTCTCACAAAAGCGTCTAATCAAAATTATACATATTCTAATAATAACTGAAAATCAAATTAACTGATTAAACCCAATCCCTTGCCAAGTTTCAAGTTGTTCTTGTTCGAGTTCGAGTTTGAGAAGGAAGCCTACCCGGTTTAGCTAAGAACTTGCGTCTATAGTTCGAGTTACAGAAATCTTCATCTTTTATTTATTTAACTTATGGTGGTATATTCATCTTATGACTGGTTTTTGAAAGCCTTCGACACATTCTCAATAGCTGTTGATTGTATAAAGTTACATATTTCAGAAAAAAATAATAATTATGTACATATATTTTTGAAGTGTGTTTTTTTTTAAATTTAGAGTCGTGTAGAAAAAGGAGAGGCAGGTTTTACGCTCCTGTATTTTGAAGTTTTTAGGAAAGTGGTTTGCAGATTGTTGATATAGAGAAAATACGTAATTAAGTAGTTCTATAAGATATGTAAGTCATTTGATTTAAGGAAAGAAATTTCATTTATTCACTTTCCATACATACGTATTTACAAGATAGGATAATATTGTTTGATACTTTATAAGTGCAATAAGTGGAAATTAAGGGTTCGCACTAATAAACCTTATTTGTAATGTTTGTTGTGTTCCCACAGACAAACCGTAAAGCGGTTAAGTAGTAGTTCTTAAGTTAAGATTTTTATAAACTTTGTTCATGATAAATAAATTACGTTAAATAAATAATAATAATAATGCAGTAGGTATAAGTACTACTTTGTTTTCCAAATTTTCTTTCTTTGGTATTGTTCGTCGAGTTGAGCTCCTTAAGTTCTGAGTTGAGCTCCACTATTACTGACAAATGCTTGCACTGACTGGACAGGTCCACTGAAATCTGTGTGGGTCTTTCCTCAAAAGACCATTTCAGGCACTAATCTACATGGTCCTCATATGGCCTGACCAAGATTATGTCTGGACTTTAAAAGAGACTGTGACCTCTGAGTTTGTTTCGGTCTTTCTTCTCAGAGAAGTCAATGAAACGCCGAACTCATATAGTTTTTTTTTAATATAACTTGTAGAAGTGATAACAATATCCTATTTACAGAATAAACAATTTCACTTACTTCAAACGAAATAATCACTTAACATATTTCAAGTTTCTTTTTACCTACAAATCAAAATAGCATACTGTGAGTTCCTCAATTCTGCTTTGCAACAAAAATGCATAGCGTGAATATTTGAAAATCTCTGGGAACATTCCCGCCGTTTCCTTGTGAAAGTTTAAAAGGCGATATTTGTTTTAAATTCTTTTACCTTCAAGTTTTCCTTGTTCTTTGTCTAAGTGAATGCACATTTATTGTTTTTCTTTTCATCTATTTTTTGAGGTATTTTACTTGTGAAAACATTATTTACCATGAAAATAAAAGATGTTTTCAATAATAGAACAAAAAGCAATTTCAACTTAAAAAAGAATCATTACAATCTTATTATTTAATTTTTTATAAACCATCACAGATAAAGATTTTAGATTTAATCATATGAAAAGGGAAATTATGTTGATATAGCCGTAAAATAGACGTGACACAAAAAAAAACAAATTAATCAACAAAATGTTTTATTCAGCACACAATTTACGATAAGCCGGTCAAAAAGCAATGATATACCAAAACTATGTCTTTTCCTTTTACTCAAAAGGCACCTTTAATCTACAAATAGGGTTCAACGAAGCGTGTTTGAGTCACGACCCTTTTAAGGCATCTCATCCATAGTGGAAACAGGGACTAGAGAAATTTGCTTTCGAGGAGTAGTGTAAGCTAAGTTGATCTTGTATATCATATTGAAAAGACGGTTCGTGATTTTAGGAGGACGTTGGAATAAATGCTGGTGCATACTTTCTCTTTAAATCCGTATTAGTATGGCTTTAACACGTCTTTTCGTAGTATGCAGAGTAGATATTATTAATTATACGGCTTCGCACACTTCAGTACAGTACAACTATTTTCTTAATGTCCCTCGGTAAACTTCGTGTTTCGTCAGTCGTCAGATTTCTACCGATTTCTATCTACTTCAAAATTAACAACAATCTTTTACTGTCGGATAACAGGGTGGCGCTGTTGGCAAACATTATTTTCTGAAATATATTCAAATAACAAGATGGCGGTATTAGTTCCGAATTTGGCCACGCCCCAATAGATCCTTATACCGCTAAACATGTGTGTTTACGCGTGGTAGCCGTATCAAGCTGTCATTCAAATGACGACAAGCCATAGCTAAATGAAAAGTAGGTATTCCACATAAAGACAGCATGACAGCATGAAGCTGTATTATGACAGTTACAGCCGCTTAATGTTTCAGTTTTATAAAGAGTTGGAGCTATAAAGGTCGAACAGCACCAACGTTTGATGGCTAACTAACACTTCGTGAGGGCTCTACTTTGTTGTGAAAACACAGAGGACCAACACTCTGTGTTTTTCACCCTCAGTAGAAGCAAGGGCGATGAAGCGAAGCTTTTCTTATATGTACAGTGCTAAAACGATAAATGTGTGCCAACCTTAAGCAAGTAAGTTCAGTTCTACCGTTAGCTTGGAACGTCAAAGGCCACATTTGATACTTTTTGCAGCGATATACACTGTCGATGCACTCAAAACTTTTTCGTATGCATGGGGCGAAGCAAAAAGTAAGCTCAAAGGATAAAAATACTTTCTCAAAGCTTTTTATCAACTGTAGTTCAGAAATATGTGAAATGATTACAGATTTCAAGTTGTCAAGGGTGTTTTTTTTATAGGATTCGGTAGTTATTAATGAAATACACTTTACGTTTCACCCGAGGCGCGGTTATTAAGGTGAACTTTTGCAGGTTTATATTTTGTAAATTATAATAAAGTGTGACGAAACACTGATTTATAGTGGTTTTATATCTAAATCGTTGCATGTTGACACTTTATTTTAGTGCAACAGAAGCATCTGCTAAAATAAACGGGGTCGATTTCATTGTGTCTTAGTTAAAGTAATCGTTGGATCTCGTTATTTGATTGGTGAAGATTCTTTGTAAAATAAAAACAAATGTTTCCATAAACATTTGTTTCCCTTAGTGGCTTGGCAAAATTAACCCACACCATTTCTCTTTCTGTGGGTTTCGGTAAAAGAAGACAAAAGGCGAATTTCACAAACGAAACTGAACGCGACCAGTACCTCTAAGCCACGTTCAAGAGCTGTTACTGTCATCATTGTTAGATAGATCATTTATTTGTCCAAAACATAAGTACACACACACATGGCATACAAGATGTTACATAAAATTATAGTACAGACGGCGTACAAATACAAAGTGGTAGGTTATTTTTAATAGGGTTATCCATTATTCAAAGCACATTCATATGTTAAATATCAAATGAAAACTGAATCAATTAAATTAATAAATATACTACAGAATAGTGTCATCAAAATAAAATTAGCGAGTCAAAAGTCAAAGTAATTAGGAATAAAAACGTACAATATTATTTCACACAAGTCAGATTAATTTACTATTATACATAAAATGAATAATGAACAACAAAAAATATAAAAAAATAACAAAAATATGAATTGTTGTAGAATATGACAGGTCTTGTACGCGGTTAAGGTGTGCTGATAGCATTTAGATTATTGACGAAATTCGCCCTAAGATACTATGCCAGAATATTCAAATTTTTAAAGATATTATTAAAAATATAGTCTATCGGTGACTACGATTGCAAAAGTTTAAGCAAAACGAGTGTTTGCAAAATTAAAATGGTTATTGAAATTACTTGGAACTGACTTTAAGATGAACTTTGGCAAGTTTAGACCCTCTTCACAGGGTTCATACAAAATTAGTATTAAAATTTAGATGTTCGGCAAACTGTTCCAAAGTTAGATTTTGTTAAAATATTATGGCGTACATAGAGATTGGTTTGTAATAATATTAGATCAAAGTTTGTTATTTGGGATCATTTATTATTATAACGCGACTTCGTCTTGGTACCATTATACTTCGTGATACCATCTTTACACAATATTGCAAAATGGTCAAGAAAAGAAGATTGACATATTCCATTGTGCTCTAAATATCCATGCGTTTGGTATTTCGGATTAGGCGTCTGTGTATCTACAACGCCACATGCAAACTACGCATCAAAGATCTGACGTTAAACAAATCCTGCATCGCGCAAGCAGCGCACTTTACCGCACGATCAACATAACTTCCCGACATCAATCGTCAGGCAGGCTCACCAGACACAGCACCCGTCTGTTCGGAGGATCCTCCCTTTTCTATAGAGGATGAGTGAACCTTACACCCTGTTTCTCACACCTCTATAGGAGGCTAAGTGTTTATTACCTAATGGTTTTCGTACATGGGTAGCAGTACTAGTCTGGATCTATACTTGGGTAAATAGCACTAGGCTCAAACTTGTGTCATAGGACTTGCAATATTCATAACTTATTCAGCCTATAATGTGCCCACTGCTGGGACACAGACCTTCTCTCTTCGAGTGAGAGTGGGCTGTAATCTACCACGCGGGCCGAGTGCGGGTTGGCAGATGTCACATATCTTTGATTTTTTGGTTCTAGGACATCGGGTTTCCTCACAATGTTTTTGTTCAACGTTTTGAGAGCAGTGGTGATGAAATTATTTACACAAAGTAAAGCGCCAGCCTGGGTTCGAACCCACGACCTACAACTCGTAAATCGGAGCCGATACCACTGGGCCACCACTGCTCGGACTTGAAACATAAGTATCTAATTGACAAAATGTGAGTTTCTTGTCTAAAGTCAGATACAATCTAACATTATAACTATAATAACCGAGGTAGGCAGAAATGTATTCTACCATGTTAAATCAAGAAGATGTTTTGTTTATCAAATTGACACAGTACGCCAATTGGCCGCGTTATAGCCACCTTATACAACTGTCAAAGAATGACGACTGTGTTGGTATTCAATTTGATTTGATTTTACAAAGTAAATAAAATACTCCTCTTCCGACCTCGATAATATTACGTTACTCAAAGTGACTCCTGCGCTGCCGCCGACGACGTCGAGTGGCGACATTTTAAATACTGTCCTGCCTATAAAGACAAAGTAGAAGAAGAATGTAACGTTAATTAAACCAGCTTATGCTTACCTGTAGATAGGCGTGCCAAGATCTTCCCTGTACCACAGCACCAGTAAGACGGCATCATCTTCATCCTGTGTCGCGATGTCGCACGGCAGGTACACAGGCTCGCCGGCCACGGCTACCACTTGTGTCATCGGCACTGCGGACAAGGAAAGAAATGTTATTCATATTTTATTAGTACAAGCAGTGAGCAGTATCGGCACACATTTGGCGTTTCCATGGTATTTTGCGATTCACAATCGAACATTAAATTGTAATGAAATAAAATATGTAGAAATGCTTGATTACAAATAAATGATTACTAAACATTTATGAGAACTGCGGTACGACAACATTTTATTTAGCAATGTTATTTTAGTCTTTAGATCTCGAGCTTTTGCTTTTCATTCTCAAGGTATTGTAAAATTCAGATAATTTCTTTATTCTTCTGAAATACATTCCTAAAAATATATTATTATTTGTGTTTTCATCATATTATGACGGCACGGTTGGCGCAGTGGTTAAGCGATTGACTGCTGCGTTGCGTGTCGCGGGTTCGATTCCCGCACGACACAAATATTTGTCTAACCTACAATTAGTTGTTCCGGGTCTGGCTGTTTGTGTATGTGAGTTTAAATGTTTGTAAACGCACCCACGACACAGGAGAAATTCCTAGTGTGGGTAACGTTTTAAAAAAAAAAAATGAATTTGGAAAACGGGATATAAAAGTTAACAGCCGTGATGCATGGTCAAGTTATCCCGTCAGTGAGCATAATAAATCAATGCATAATTTTTAAAACATTAATTTCGTTTTGCAGCATTTATTTATTTATTTGTGATTGGAACACGGGAAATCAAAATCCGCAGCCATATTTTAATTTTTATTTTAAAGTTAGAACTGAAACTCAATACATTTATTTCAATTAAATCATTTACAGGCGCTTTTGAATTGTCAAGGAGTCAGTCAGTCAGAAATATGAAGCTAGTTGGCCATTTCAAAGCGTAGTATGTACCTATGGAGAAGAACGGGCAAGAAACTCCACGGACACTCTTTTTAATAAAAAAAATGTTACAAACTATTGGTTACATCATTCATGTTGAAATTATACATGTAAGAACAATGTAGAAATACGTGCACGTCAAAAGCGTCTGTAATAAACAGATAAAAACAAAGAATCATTCAAAAATTAAAATAAGCCATGGCAGCTAAGAGATGACCAGTCCCAACTGACGGCGCCCGTTAACGAACATGACACATGAATCAACATCATTCAGCTCAATCATTTTGAAGGGTGCTAAATGATCCAACACAAGCGCCACCATCAGCGACACATCTGAGTGAGCATGACATACTCACAGCCGCCAGGGCACATTCAAATCAATAAAAGACTGTCATATTGCTATTACCCGGTAAATGGTAGCTCTATAGTACATAGTACTTACACCTGTGCTATGCAATTATATAATACAAAGCAGATGGAGTTTATACAATAAAATAAAATGTTAATCAATTAGTTGTGGAGCAGGACCAGCAATGAGCCAAGCATTTTTATCAGCGATGTAATCCACCAACTTATAATATGCCTGCTGGCATAGTGTGGGTTTTATACAAGATTTGAAATTCGTCTCATTCAGTTGAAGTATTTGGGGAGGAATTTTATAGTAACATTTTGAACAGTATCCCATAAAAGATGAGTCTACTTTAGCCAGTCTGAAACCTAGTTGAAGTAATATCCTTATTTGTACTATAATTATGTCTCTTTTACTAAAAAGACGTATTTTTTTCTTACTTACATGATGTTTTCATAGATATATTGACAAGGTACTGTCATGGTGTTAATATCCTTAAACAGTTCCCTTAGAGAGTCGGGCCCGCGGAGATAATATATGGCTCTGATCGGTCTTTTCTGCAGAATTAAAATAGACTCGATGTCTGCAGCCCGTCCCCATAGTAGAATACCGTAAGACATGATACTATGAAAATAACGGAAATAGACTAGCCTCGCGGTATCTACATCAGTAAATTGGCAGATTTTTCTGACAGCATATGCTGCTGAACTTAGCCGTCCTGCAAGAGATGTTAAATGAGGACCCCATTGTAGCCTTGAGTCGAGCGTGATCCCCAGGAAAACAGTTTTATCGACAAATTCTAGTTTCTCTTGATTTAATACTATCTCATGATTACTAGGTACTTTTGACATTTGGTAAAAAAAAGTTTATGTACTTAGTTTTTTTTCCATTTAATACTAAATTATTAGCAGTGAACCAATTTTCGACGTATTTACGTCGTCAAGATTTTTAGCACGTCTATCTACTGTAAAAATTAAGGAAGTATCGTCAGCACATAACATCATCTGTGGTTGATTTTTTTAATAAATGAAGTAGATAGTAGAACTATATAGTACTTTGTCTTTCGTACAATAAGTTCAATAGTTTATTTCTTAGAACTTGTAGTTGCTATAGTTGTCTTGCAAAGTTTAAGAACTTTTGTAGTAAAGAGAGTTCTTCGTCTACTTTAACCTATTAAATTGTCGTTTGACGTTAAACCATAATTTTACATTGTACAGTATACGCCGTTTTACTGCACATAAAAGTGCAATGAATATAATAATTTAATTCTATTATAAGAATAATGTTTTTAAAATAGAATAATTTTACTTAAAAATTATGAGGAAACCTTCTCTTTTTGACGTCGTATGTGTATTCATTCATTCATATGAAAATCAGATTTTCTAGGAGACGCTTGTTAAATACAAGCCAAATTTTAACAAAATAACCATTAAATTCTAAAGAGAAAAAAAAAACTAACATAAAAGGATCTACTATGGACTACACAGAATATCACAAAACACCCAAAATCATGGGGCGGAAACATTGCATTATACATTTCCGTGAATAAGAATCGTTGGCCGCACTCCCTCACGTCGCCAGAGTGGACATGAGTGCTTTTTGCGCTCAACTGAGCAAAAGACTTGCAACTAGCACAAGCACATGTCAAGAAACTTACAAGTCCTTTGGACTTTCTCTGAGGAGGTCTTAGAAAAGGATCCAGCGTTGAGAAATAAAAAATAAGTGGATGGCACGACTCTTAGTCTTTTATTCTTTTTATTTTGTTCGTAGACGCTTAGAAACGATTATTTTCAGCCAGGCATTTTATTTCCCCTATCACCAGATAAGATGCTGTGTATATATTAGTATTCAGAATTATACGAGTTATGCTAATGCTGTGGCCGCATCTGCGTCTATCGTGACCAAGCAATGCGTGCCGAATTTTCGTATGTTTGGCTCCCTAAAAGTTATCGCGCTAATGCGGTGGTCACATTAGCGACTTCGTCACTTTTATTATGATCCGCCACCCGGGTGATAAGTGGTACGAGCCCGAACTATCGCGACGATAACCGATAATTTAGATTACATACATATAGAAAGTCACGCCTTCCCACGGGGTAGGCAGTAACTACAGAACGCTACCTGCTACGATTCTAACATACTCCTTTTGCTCCGTTTACGTTTATACATCTGGTCATACACGCACACCGGTTGCGAGTTATCCTTCACAATATATCCTTGCAAATCAATCGATATACACAGTTAAGTGAGACGCTGGTCGCCCCATGTACAGTTTTGATATTTTAACCATATCTATTGAAACTGGATACTGACTAAAGCTGTGCGGTTGTATTTCGAAAATCGTGCTGAAAAAGAAATCGAATCGAATCTGAATCGTGAAAGTACGAAACAAGAAAATATTTCAGACTGAAATCAAGACATAGGTACAGAAATGGTCGCATGCCTGTATAGCACGTGGGTGCCAGGAACACCTACAAAATTATAATTGCATGCGACGAAGGCTTTACCCTGACCATTTTTGTACCTATGTCTTGATTTCTGTCTGAAATATTTTCTTGTTTCGATCACTTTTATTTTTCCCTAGTCGTGTTACAGTTTTTTAAACTTAATTTCTTATTCCATTTTAATACATCTCTAGAGTAGGCGTTAGGCGTGCTACACACTTGGCACTTCGGTATCGACTGTGCCGAATCATGCAGACTCGAACAAGTGAGTAGCCCTGCACGTACTTGCGCACCTAAAAATAAATCAAATTAATCGCCAAACTTCTTTTTCCAATAAAAACATAGTGAAGAGCTCCAATTTCCTTACATTTTGGGCCTTGTATTTTTAGGCCCGACCAACGGTATTTTCTAAAGGCAGATTTATCTCTGTTTTTGTTTCGCATCTGCGAGGATTTCGTCGATCGCGAGGATTTGAATTTGAATATTATTGAAACAGCCATTCATATTTTTAGCCGTTCAGCTGAATTAAAGGGAGCGGAAGACGTTTTTGTTGCTGTAGGCTCCGAGATCTGTATCTGTCAAGTTAATGAAAAGTGTTTTTATTTTTGAATGTGAAATATGTATTATATTTTTTGTATGGCTTGCCTGGGAAAAAAAAAATGGTTTAAGATTATGTTGTAGAAACGTGATGTCTGCTGCTCAGAAATAATAGAAAAGTATCAGACATCAAAATCGTGACTATCACAGTTTTTCGTACACCTATCGATAGCTTTTTAAGTTGCACGTATTTGTGAAAGTTCGGAGTCAATCCAAAAAAAAAAAGGTGTTGTTAGGTTCTCCACTTGACCGAAGACTATAATAGTTATTTATGCTACGAGTGCGGAAAGTAGGTGGTTTCCGACGAGTGGCATTTTTATACGTCGACGCGAGTCGGAAATCATCTTACGCACTAGTATCATACAAAGTTTTAGTATGCATTGTGCGAGGAAATAAAAAAAAAGAAAGAGCCTAACATACAGTAGTCGCATGTCACATCTGACATATATAAATGATTTAAATTACATTCATACTTTGAGTGACTTTGACTTTGATCATCCTCATCGCTATCGCCATTGCCATCGCCATAGCCATCGTCATTGCCATTGCCATCGTCAACGTTATCGTCATCACCATGGCTATCGCCATCGCCATCCCCATTGCCATGGCCATTGCCATCGTCATCGTCATTATCATCATCATTATCTAATTTGTAAAACGTTTTTCAAATAATAAAAACTCTTTGCGACGACGGGCGACGACGCAGTTAAAAAATAAAAAAAAACAGAAAAGTAAAAAGCACTAGTGAAAAAAAGTTACACTCCGTACGAATTGACTGCTTGAAAAACGCTCTTTTCGAGCAAATGCATTGTAAAATAATAATCACCAGTACCCTTATAATATATCTAGACAAACAAAAGACCATCAACCACTGAAAAACGCTCCTAATATCGCAAGAAGTTCAAACAATAAATCGGGCGATGTAACGGCGGGAATAAGTGACGTCTTCGCCACCCGGACATCCGTACGTCCGGACGTTCTTACCCCTGTCCGGATGCAATGAGACAATGTACCGAGAAAAGCGTACTGTATTTGTGTTAGTCCGGACACAGTTTATCCGTAGTTCTCTAACAAGTCCCTGTTCTTTTAAGTGATTTAAAATGTTCTTAAGTCTGAATAAAATATGGAAGAGCTCGCTACTTGTTTTAAAAATTGTTTGTAAAGGAGTATGTAATTAATCTACGACGGTAAAGTGAATTAGATTTTGTAGAAATGCATTTCAAATGTATTCTACTAGTAGCAAGCGTAGGTCAGTAAATGAATTTGAGGGATTAGGTGACATAACCATTGGTGACATATCTGGATGGGTGACTAATCTTCATAATCCAGTTTAACGTTTAGTCGTTGTTGCTTTTCAAAATTCTGACTGTTGGAACCTTTGCATGAAAATGTTATTTTTAGACGGTTACCTTTTTTTTTTTTTTTTTTTTTGGGTGGGAAATTATCAAATAACTTCTCCCGCTCTGGGCGGAGCAGGAGGGCGTGTCAGACTCTTACTGACTAAAACCCACCCGTGTTCCTTCCGTTGCCTGTACATTGCCAGGGGCCACGGTATCCCTTTCGGACTTTCCCGCAACCCCGGCAGGCATCGGTCCTATCGGACCCCTTCACTTGCTGACATCTCTTTGAGGCGCGCGTGGAACACAACGCGCCGTCGACCCGGGCCTGGTCCTTATCCGTCCGCAATCCGCAATGTCCGCAAGCCCGCGCCTACGGTGGCGGCTACCTTAGACGGTTACCTTAGAGGCCAATCCTCCGGATTCAAGCACTATCCAACATAGTAGACCACACAATGCACCGATAAAAACCATAAAGTCTACAAAGAAAAACCAAAACTTGACCAGAAACACCTCTTCCAAATAACAAGTCAGTTTACTTTTCACAGAATTTCCGCCATTTCCATCTGAGATCATGAAACATGCATGCAGCAACTAAACGTCTATGAGCCACCATTATTGAATATCCTCGCTATTGGATATGGTTGCAATGGAAATCGGTTCTCGAAGCGTTGCGTCGGCGTCGCGGAAACGTTATTAATTTCCGAATGTCGACTCGTGTCAGTTTTGCGTGCGGTACGAGATAGTTTCGGTTATATTTAGAATGTCGAATGATGTTGGTGTTCGGTTCAGGTAAAAATCTGACGAGGAGTTAATATTGAGTTTGGAATTTGGGGTGTAATAAAGTTCGAGATTCATTAGTTTGGTATTGTTATTTTAACTTCGTGATTGCGACATTTTGGTATGAACAATGTAATAAGTGAAAACTTTAAATTTTTTATCAATGTTATCTGTTACAATCTTTTATAAAATAGTTTAACATGGTGTTATAAAGTGCTTTTGTGTCTAATCATCGCGCTGTACAGTACAATATTTATTTAACGTAACTAATATGATTACTCTGATTCATAATAACTAAGAAATTTTTTACATTACATAATTTATGTATACATAAATGTTTTCCCAACTTTGCTTTTAGAATGAGATCTGAATGTCATTTATCTGTTTTGTTTGTGTTAAAATAAAGCAAATTTAAAATCAAATCAATCAATAAGTGTAAAAGTAAAACTGCACTGCGCAGTTGATACAACCAAGACAACAAGGTTTATAATAATGAACTTTAGGTTATAGATTGAGGTTAAAGAGGGTAAAATATTCAAAACTTGAAATATTGTAATTTTATAATGATGAGGTGCTGTGCGATGACACGCCTAAATCTTGCAATAACACTTTCATATTTTTGTACCTATGAACTATGGCACACTATAGGCCGTAGCGACCTTTTTTTATAGAAATGCGATATTCTGCGGACCAATGCAACTGTAATGTGCATAATCAGCCTATAATGTTTCTACTTCTGTGACACAAGCCTCTCTGTGAGAGGGAGTGGGCTGTAATCTACCACACGGGCCCAGTTCGGGTTGGTAGAAGTTACATGTCTGCGAATTTTTGGTTCTAGGACATGCCGGTTTCCTCACGATGTTTTCCTTCACCGTTTTGAGAGCAGTGGTGATGAAATTATTTACTCAAAGCAAAGTGCCTGCCTGGGTTCGAACCAATGCCCTGCAACTCGTAAGTCACGGCCGTTATCACTGAGCCACCACTACGTTATAATTTGCGCTTGCCTTGAAACGCCAATCAGGCATAAACACAATGAATGATTACGATTACAACAATATTTTAACCGCTCTTTATTCTAGAAAATATCAAAGTCAAAGACAAAATTATCGCCCGTAAAGTCACGGAGTCAGTTCAGTTGAATCCAATAATCTTATTTGGGAACCTTCCCAGCCAACGTGTTCGAATAAATCCTATTTCGTAGCTGTGACGTCGGCATCCCTGAAAATACCCAAAATTTGACTATTCAGAGTATTCAGTGCAGACGTACAGGAAATCGAGTTAAGCTCTTCTAATTTGGCTTTGATGTTTAGACATCGTTCGTGTTGATGTTATTTTGAAGGGACGAAGGACGTAGTTAGTTGGAGATTGTTATGAAGCGATTCGATACACTATATATGTCCAGTACCCTAATTACGTAATATACGATCAGTCAAAATTTGTTTTGAAACAAATTGCTAATCCATTGCTTCATAAGTTCGAAAAAAAATCTGCTCAACAACGTAAATAACGCAATGAGTGAACTGTCAAAATGAAACAAATTTGTCGTAATCGTTTACGAAAATGTGTTGCGTAATTAGATAGCTGGTTGTTGGTCAAGTCAGATTGTTCTACGGTAAGTAATATGTTGACGTTCAAAAGTGCGATATGTGCCTATTTGAAATAAATGATTTGACTTTGTATTTTCAAATACGAATACACGATTTTGCGTTGAAGTAAAAGTTGTCAAGTCGACCTCGTAATTGCATTAACATTTTAAACAACAATTTCCCGGAAATTGAAACGTCACTAAGGTTGAAACTATCTTACTGTCACATAAAAAATTGACCTTGTCGTACAAGTGACATTCAACCATAGGGTGATAAAGCAAAGGGTGATAAAGCAATTACGAGGTCACAAGGACTATGTTGAAGATCATCTTCGTTCTGGTATCTTTTTTTTCTTTGTTTTATGCTAAGAGTATATAAACTAAAAATATACGCTAAACTTTATTTTACTTGCTTTCCATACTGACCTAAGAAATCCATATTTCAACTTTATGCCGAAGATTTTACGGGCCTGATGTACTCGGGTAGCATAACTAATATCGATCTATATCCGCTGTGAATTTAATACTATTCAAAGTTCCATTAATTCGAAATTAATGGAGTAATGGCAATGGCCCGAAGATAACATCTAACTGAATCCTAAAATTACGCCAACTTCTCGAATTGCTTTTTATTATACAGGAACATTATAGAAACAGTTTTCAAAATAGCTCTAAAATTCTGTATCACCACCTTATTATACCTTGCCTATTTTACTAACGACACTATGTAAATGAAGTAATCAACACACCTAATCCAATCTTTCTGTCGTCGTACCAAATTGCTCAAAAACGATATTAGGTACTCCCAAACTGCAAGCACAAACTGGCAAAAAGCTTAATAAAGTACCGATATCGCAAAAGGAAATGGCTCCACTTCTATTCAAAAACGTTGCTAACCCAAATTGAACTTTGACAATTGTATTATAAAGTCCAATTTGCTTCGCCATTTATTATCATCCAAAGTTGGGATTCGAGGACGCTAGTGGGACATCATTTGAATAATTAAAAAGCGGCTTTATCTATTTATTCAGTTTCTCCCAAAAGTTGTTGAATTGCATTGTGTCCAATCTATAGGCGAATTTGAGGGTGCTTTAGCTCGCTACAGCGCTGGTTTTCTCTGGAGTGCTTTTGACAAGAGTGGGCTTTGCTGCCGTCAAAATAGATTCCACTGTATTTGAGAACGTAAAAATGTTTTTAAATTTTATTTGCTGTGCATTATTATGCGCGTTTCTTTTTCTCGAAAAGGTGAAAAATTGAATGCAATGCTGACTTCCAATTAAAAACAATTATACGTCTTTTTTTTTTTGTTTGTTGCCAACTAACTATGAGCTTGCTTCTGCGTTGTCCTTATGTTGTCGTACTAAGAGTAAATACAAATGTAAATGTTATTTTATTCCTAGACATAGAATTACATTTTCTATTGTTGCTTTTAGCTTTTATTTACTATTGTGTGTTCTATTTGTGAGGACAAGGACCCTATTGACCCTTGAGATGTGGACCTCGATAATCAATACGTTTCTTGATAAACAACAATCTTGAAAGTTTTCATCCAAAAACGGCTGTACAAATATTTTAAATTTTATTATTTTATTATTCCAGTAAATATAAAAACAAATGACAGGAGAGATGGTCTCTTATGGCCTTCGGTTATGGTTTAATTTCAAGTAGCAACTTATGTGTCCAAAAGTAACCGTATTTCATTGTGAAGTGTCATGTATCTGTCGCAGAACAAACTTTATTAGTTTGTCAGTTAACAGCCTAGCCTTTTTAATAAACGGCCCCGTTAAGCTAGCGGCCTGAATGATATTCATTATAGGTAACGTTGAAACTGTGACTAATCACGCGCGAGCCGAATTGGTCGCAGTAACACCCCGACCAAACGGGTTAGGTTAAAAAAAAAAAAAAAAAAAAAAAAAAAAAAAAAAAAAAAAAAAAAAAAAAAAAAAGGTCAGAACTATGACGAATCGCGCGATAGCCGAGCGAGCGAAGCGAGCGGTTCTGCAGCAGCGGCCGGCGAGCGCTAAAGTTAATGAAGCTGCGACATATCGGTCGAAAGATTTAACTCGCTACTTATCTAAAATAAGGTCGTTATAAGAATAATTATAGATACGTATCTAGAGTTCTGTCTGTGGTAACATTTTCTTAGGTTTTATCCTTGAACGGATTGTATAGTTCGAATTTTTGAGCATGCACTTCATGAGTGTTTTTCAATCCGTTAAAAGGCAAATAAATTAAAAAATATTTCAAATTAGTAGAAAACTTCAAAGAACGAGCAATTACCCAGTATTCAACAAGTACAGGTAAAATTGAAAGCAGAGAAAGAAAGCCAACAAAAAATAGAGAAGTCACAACAGCCAGCAACAATTTCAAATCCATATACCACATTTGAAAATCTCGGCAACAATTCAAGATAATCAAAACTTGAAACAAAGCGTGTCCAAGACTAAGATAGCTTAAGTATCTCGTTCGTGTAACAGTTGCGGGTGGAATATAAAACGGGTGCACGTACAACAAACATTGGTTCGCAAACACTTCGTTTGAACATGTACAGCAAACAATTGGTCATGGTACTGCTTGGACGCTGGCCTTGTTTGGTGATTGGTGATCGGTTGGTTAAGAATTTGCTGTTTGTTAGTGTTTATGTTTACAGAGGAAGGAGGAATTCCTTTGGTGGGAATTGTAAAGAAGAATTTAAGCTGGATGCACTGTTTTGGAATTCAGAATTGTCTGTAAGGCTTATGTAATAGCTAGGCTGCGAAATGCTTTTTATTTCAAAAGGATAATGACGAATTAGTACACGTAAAGAATATCAGAAACGAGTCTTTTCAAAATTTTCTAACACTATAAATAGTCATAAATAAGAGTGGTCACAAATACGCGAGACGAAAATAATAATAATGATAAGCCTTTATTTCAGACCACAGAGAATCCATACAGTGTTATTAAAGAAAACTCAAGCAAAATATTTTTTTGTCCAAAAACATCTCTCTTGATTTTAACTCAAGATTCTTCTACAGTTCTCTTCAGTGTTCTCAAAGCTGTAGCAAAAAATATCCACCACAATTCGTCTCAGATCATAACTAAATCCACCTGATCATAATCTTATCCAAAATTTCCATAAATGACCTTGTGGTGTCCTGAGGGAAATCTCCCCATGTCCCGGCTTGTCACGCCTGAGATATGAAAGGCTGACTGTGAGTAATGCTGGTTTCGTCTGGATGAGGCAAAGGATTTCTCGGATTAAGCCAGACGTGTTATTATTGCGTGTGTGAGAGTTACACGCTTAATTTGGCTTTGAATTTTTAAAAGCACGTTTAGTGATGTCTTGGTGAGATTTGGGACGGGATTAGTCAATGATTTAGTTGGTGTAGTAGGAAACAACAAGCGTTTTATGAAAAATGAACATACAAAAAGCACTTTTTATTTTAAATCTCTATTTATTTAGAGGCTTTTACCTTACAAAGGTACGTCATTACACTATTTGTGTATGTTCATTGTGTTCATGTTATTTATTTGAGGAACAAAATGTGAAACGCCAATAGTCAAGAAGAATCATAAAGAATGACGATAAAATACCAAGAAGTACTCTTGTTTCACATGTACATAAAGGACATCATTCTCATACCCAATTCCTATTTTTGCTAGTCTGAGACAAATAAAATACAGTAGATGTCCAGTATTTTTGATCAAAATATTTTTACAAATTCAAGAAGAAAATTCCTAGAGCCTTAGATCCTAAGACGTATCAATCAGTAGCGTACCAGTTGGCATCCGTAAATAAGTTAGGAGCTACTCATGTTTACTACGACCCACACGCAGACAGACATTGAAAAACAACGGTACAGCTACGTCAGAGGCAGAATTACAGTCGGTAATAATAAATGTAGGCTTTCGAGTATTCGAACAGTTGCTATCTAGGAGTCCCGACAGGAATAACGGGACAAGGAAGCAAGGAAAGTAATACACGACGTAGTCGGAATATTTTTACTGAATTCCGAAGACATTTTAGTAGGAATGTAAATAATAATGTCTAGGAATCATATATGAAAGTATTGTGACTAGAATGGAATCTCGTGAGTGTTTGTTTATTGTGACATCAAACACATAATTTGTGAGAAATAAAAGGTAACAAAGAAGGACTTTAATGACTATCAGAATAGTTTACGACAACATATACTACTTTTTTGTGTACGCACAATGAAAGGGATCCCAAAACGTTTTGTTATTATTTTATCACCCTTCATCTCGCCTCTAACCTTAGCCGAAAATATTGTCGTGATATAAATTCCACCTAAATCTTCCCCTCGCCTACTGTTACGTACGTTCTATAATCACATTATTGGCTTTCACATCCAATACCCAGCTACAGCCTCCGAATCTTTTCCATTCATCACCTCACAAACATAAATAACAGCTCCCATCCTAATCAACAGGACATCACATAAAATCCAGAGTACATACTATAGATACAGCAAATATTTTTCCACCATTTACCCTGCCGGGCAAACATGGCCGTCCCCAGTGTAATTCCATTATAGATGGACCCGCCCGTCCTGTATTATTCAACGTCTCACGAATCTTTGTGTAAAGATTCTTGTGTTTCTGTTTTAATATTAGCCTGTTTACTAAGGAAATTGCCTGCTATATCTTAGTTGGATCTGTCTCTGTCCTTATCTGCTTGTCACTTTGTGTTTTTGAAATTTTTATGCCGTCGCTCCGTCCGGACGAAATTATGCCGGTTGATAGATGTCAAATATAAGCGGTGGTAGAATTTAACTGAGTCCGGACGGCTCTCAAGTGTTTTTTGGTGGTCTTATTAAGAATGTAGGTGGCTTATTTTATTTGGTAGGGAGTTGTAGAAGTCTTTTTTATTGTTTCAGTTATAGCTTCGACATTGTTTTTCCTGTTGAGTTAATTTACGTAACAATAGTAGTTACAGTGCAGTCCAGCATGTTACCTAACGTAACGTTTGTACAGAGATACTGAAATTGATGCACTGGGAACAAAAGTTACTTCGTCATTTATAAATTTTTGAGTTTGGTTATATCAATCGGATGTAAATAATTCTGTGACTAAACATAATAATATGCTGCTTATGTCTAACTTATTTAACCCAGTTAATTCAAAACACTCCAGACAATCCCCGCGATTAGCATAATAAGATTAAACACAATTGTTGTATTACAATCAAACCATTGATTATCGTTTGAAGCAATCATGTGTAAGGTGCCTTAACTAGTCTATGACTAATTACAGGACTGAATATATTATATTATTAAACGGGAATGCATTAAACGTGTTTGATTGGCGCGGTGAAGCGGCTGACCGCGAGGTTGGTTTCCGGATGGGAGAGTAATGTAGTAATAATACCTAGTACTCTGGAGAAAATAATGTAGTCCATTTAATCGTATTATTGAGCTTCAAATGTAGCTTTGTTTGATTATGTACAAACGATAAATTGCAGGTGACTGGACGTAATTCATGGAATTGAGTAGGACTACGCCATAGATGAATTCAGATAGTTCACTCCACCTTTTAGGTATGAAGCTACAAGTACGCGGCGGGCTTATCTTGTCGGGCCAATTCAGTGAGCGTAACGTAGTCAGGAGATCTATGAGTTACGCGATAGAAAGAGAGGCAAATTCTGGGTGAATATAACTGTAGGTAATTATCGCTGTGCGATCTGAATTGCACTTTATTGTGTCGTAGCAAGAGTCGCTTTTTATTTAAATTATTATTCGATCTGTGTTCCTCTGTGACTACGCACAGAATTGTGACTAGTTACTCTTTTTAAAATTATGTCTCTCAATCGATCAAAATAACATAGCACACACATAACATAACATAACGCATAAATAAAACTGCTATAGACATATAGGTAGATAAATATACATGTCAGAAATACCTTTCTGATTTGACTAACCGGGACGCCAGCGCCGCCTAGCGGCGCTCGACAGAGTCTACAACATAACGCTCGGACCGGCCGGAGCTAAACAGTGAACACGTTTAGAAACTGTCGCGTGTTTAGAATAGTTGTGTCGTATACCTACTACAGTGTGTGAATTGCTAATGTGATTAATTTTATCGTAAGTTATAATTTGACCTGAACTACAAACGGTTTTTCTATTGCGCAATAACCGACACTGTCCACAGTACGCCCACAGTAGTTAAAATATAACTGATAATAACGAGAGAGACACCTACCCTCCTCCGTTATATAAATTTAGGTAATAAGGTTTTAAATTGCAGAAAAAGTAATTAGGCGTGATAATTTGTTTGTTTTCATAGTAAAATACTTTGTGTTGCCGCTTGAATTGTATTCAGGTCGTTTCAACCGCTTTTGTTTTCTTGATATTCAAGGTCGTTCCAGCGTTGATTTATTAGAACTCTAAAATTGGGTTAACTCACCGCTTTATTTGCTTCAGGAAACTTTCAAATGGAAAAGAAGTTCAGCGTAAAAAGCGAATTACGCAATAAGATTCGCGAGAGAAAAAAAAACAGCGGCCAACGAATTCACTTAATTCAAAATAATAGGAAGTTTCTGGGCACAGTTGCTCACAGATTTCCCAATCGGCGTCCAAACGTGGAGCATTTTGTTTTGAAGATATGCAAAGAAAATTTACGCCCGGAGGCCGCGAGTGGCTCGGATTGCTCGCAAAAGACCCGAAGTTAAATCGACTTCGGAATTGTTACTCCCTTCGGATGTGAGCTCCGATAGGGGCCTATAGACGGAAAATTTTAGGCACCAAAAGCTTTTTTCGACGAGAAAGGTGGAATAATAGTTATAATCAGTTTTAGGGTATAAGTACTTTGAGTTTGGGTGTTCACTTTGAAACGTGTGATAGGCTTTAAGTTTGATTTGGGTAAAGGAATGTGATTGACTGGCCCGTGATTAAAGTCGGGTAAGGTTCAGATGGGTCGAATAAGGAACTGGCATTTATATTCCACCGTGTTTTTGGGTCGGCGTTTCGTTATTGATTCTGATAGATTGGAAATATTTATGAGTGAAGTTTTCTGTACAGGCCCTGAACTTTTAAATGACGTAGCTGTATATATATTATTTACATAAAATTGAGCTTAATTACTACCTAATTAATTAATTATAAGACAAAGCTCGTTATCAGAAATAATATTTTTTTTGTATTGACTGCCAAATATGTATAAGGATCTGAAGGCCAATTCTCGTACTTAAAACAACGTTCACATTCAAGTGATGAAGTGCAATCTGTCAAACTTGTCAAAAATGTTGGTTAATAGATTGTATTTTTGACAGATAGCGAATGAGATGCGACTGCGAACGTTCTTAAAAATTACGGGAATTGCCCCTCAGATTGGCGGCTATATTTTCCCCCTCTATTACACTTTTAAACCTCAATCCAAAATAAAACCCGAAACTTCCTAAATAAATAACCATCGAACTCCGACCCTATATCACGGATAGCCATTAAAATTTAAAGGTATTTTGGCTCGAAACAGTAACGAATGTTTCAATATATCTTATGTAGGAACAAAATAGAAAACGTAGTGCTTCACCCCCCATTAGCTTTATAGCTGGTACATCGTGCTGGCAAACTATTGTGCGTCGAGATGTATGGAGCTACGTGGGCGTTGGTCCAAGAGTGAGTCGCCAATGAGCCAGTGAACGGGATGGCAACGTCAGGGGTGAAATGTGGAGTTGGTGATTGATTCGTGAGAGATTTTGGGGTGATATGAAGTCATAATCATAATCATTTATTAATTTGTGAATATGGGTACAAAAGAAAAGGTCTTATACAAACAATAGTGTCCATTAGCCATATCCTACCATAAGGCATGCAAAATTACAAATACACAGGTATCTAGGAAGTTGTTTTGTGAAGAACCCAATTAAAATTGATAGGCAATTCACCCACATTTCGCAAGTTGTCCTACGTTCTAGAGGGCCTTGGCAATAGTAAGGGATAATCTTTGGCAACCTCTTTAGTTTAAAATAAAAAAATAGAAAACATTTATTCGACACTGACAAATGCACAACAGCAACAATCACAAAGTGATCACAGCACGATTTTAATTTCGTGATATGATGGCCAGTGAGGTAATGTATTGAGTGTAAACTAGAATCTTTTGTAATTAAATTGGCAATTTTAATAACTTTTTATAGTAAACATTTTCGTGATAATGGAAACATTTTGTAATGCATGCTAATTTTATTATAATATCTTAAAGAAACAGTAACATGCTCAGATACTTGAAACTATTCCAAATCTCTACACTTTTCCGTATCTTGTGGGTGTTATTGATACCATAGCTACGTACAAAATCCTCCCATCCCTACTAATTGTTAAGAATAATTGTTTGTCTGAAGATGCCAAAGCTCGTGGCCAAATTCTTATAAATTGCCATCGACACGCTAAGAAGAGAAGAATTGTTGAGTATCGAATCCTACGTTGCATTTCTAGAGCTATCACACAGAATGTAGGTATTGATATTGGTTTGATAACGAAAATTGGGTAGGTACTTATCTACTTTCCGAAGAAGTTCGTGCTTGACACTGGCACAGTATAAATAAGTAACAGTATTACGTCTTCATAGAAAACGGTCGAAATTACAGTGTATACCAGTATGCAACAGTCTCGAGTTACGCACAGTACGTGGAAGGTTTATTGACCAAGCGGACGTAGGTAATTATTTCAAGGTCACTACTGAGACGTAATACTGATACTTTGCTATACTGTGGCACTGGTCAATATAAGTGTTAGTAATTAATGCTTCTTTATGTATATAGCCCCTGCGAGTGTCTTTATACTGCACGTCAATAGCTGTTACTATTACTACTCAGAAACCGTCGCTGATACCTACTATTCAAATAAGAACACAGTCAAAATCGAATATCGTTGTAAAATCCATTGATTTTTGATTGCCTGTATGTAGTTTACATCCGGCGCACCGTAGGCAGTCAGCTTCACTGCTAACTTGCCGACCAGTCAATATATTTCTCCACGATATAGGCTATTCCCGTCATAGTTTGGGCCCAAACGATTAAATTGAAGTAAACTGATTGTTCGAAAGCATCCATAGCAAAGTGAACTCAGCCATCTTGCGTTTAGGCACAAACTATATCTAAGAGAGGGATCAGATAGGAAATGGCGACTCCTTTTAGATTATTTTTGATGTGCTACATTTTCCTCTCGCTTTCCTGCAATGCGTGGGAATGATTTCCTGAAAAGCGACGGAAGTGTGTAACAGGAAGCCGCTCGCGGTGCTAAAGTTGGCCGTCAGAAAAGGCCTTGACGAGACCCTCGCCCCTTTAATGTTGCTTATGGTGAGATGACACATGTTGCACTTAATATGTGACTACTGTAAGGCTCGCTCGTTTTTTAATTCCGATATCCTATTTACAGAACAAACAATTTCATTTCACTTCAATAACCTTGAAGCCTGATAACCTTGAAAATCACGGACAAAGAACAGCCTCTTCATAGATGTAAGACAAAAAATATGATGACACAAACATATAATATAAAAGTACAGTTACACTCTCCCCTCAATCTACATTTACGACTCACTGGGGCAGCAAGTTGATAAATTTTATGTTTTTCCTCCAGTTTTAGAGCCGTATGCAAATGTGTAGTGACGAGTAATCATTTCCAGACTGATGTAGGGCAGAAAGAAGTTCAGAAATAGGATTTTTGTTTGGAGAGTTTGAAGTTTACTCTTTTTAATGTTCTAGGTTTGAAAGCAGGGTGTAGGCACTTCTTGGTAGGGGAGCAGGATGCACCCAGTCGATAGTGACCGAAGGCATTATAGTTGTACACATATACTCGTAGTATTGGATCCGCTCTAGAACGACCTTCACCCATCTGTTAATGGATGAAAAGTATTTTAAATCAAATTTAGTATGTTAGAAATTATATCGCGAGTGAGCCAGAATGTGATTAATAAAAAAATAAAAATGTATTTAAGAATTGTAAGATATACTTACAATTCTTAAATACATTTTTTTTTTATGGAAAGAGCTTTATAAGGAGAATCTTTGCTACTAACTCGACCTTTGCCAATTGTTAGTCAATTCGGAGTTAATGACCTAAATAGTTGACTACTTGGCCAACTTGGCTAACTTGGCCACCTAAGTTTAAGATATCAATGGATAATGCTTTTTAAGAGAAACATTTGTTACTAAAACGAATGAGTGCTATTTTTGAAAAAAGTCATTTTTATTTTTTTTATTGTTCTCGTCAGGATTTTTTTAATCAACCTCGCGATATATTTTTTAACATAGTAAACTTGATAAAAATACTTTTCATCACTCAAACAGATGGGTGAAGGGTCGCTTTTTAGGCTAGTTTTTAGATCAGATTCTATAGCAAAGACAAACTTCAAGTTCTACATACATTCAAATTTTTTTTTTTTTTTTTTTCATTTTATGAGTTTATTTACATATAATATCTTATATCTAATTAATTAATAAAAATTGTAAAATAGTTTTATTTCTAAATAATCATAACGGCACGTTTGAGTAATAAGTCTATTGCCACACCACCAGTGCCCAAAAACGTCAATGCACTTCCCATCAAATCTATTTCACCATCTATATCAATGCATTTCAGCCGCACTGCTAGCAAAAATAAACAAAAAAAGTTTGCACCAACATTTGGCCAACCCCCAAAACCTGTGCATACAATATACAAAGCTAAATTTCGTTCCACTTATTAAATAAAACAGGCCAGTGACCTAACAGGGATTGATGGCTATATCCTCACGTTGTTGGCAAACATTGTGGTCATATGGAGCCAAAACGGTCACATTTTTATGGCCTCCTTGACCCGATAATATGGTTTACTTTGTCATTAATTTATGGCCCATGTATGGGAACTAACGAAACTAGGAGCTAACTGGTAATTTTTGCTGGTGTCAAAGTTTGTTTGATAGGGTGAGGGATGTATAAGTATTTTCCCGAGTAAATGTCGTGGGAATTGGGTTAATGTGGTTTGGTGATCAAGAGGTTGGCAGTCTGTTTGTCAATGTTGTTGCTATCACTGAGATGTTATTCCTGGAATAAGGAATGGTTTCTTACTTGACAATCAATTTATTTTATTTTAATTTATTGTTGACATAATCTACTCATTACAATGTTTTTTTTATGAGTTGTATTGCAATATGTGGTTAGCTAGCGACCTCGATATTTTTTTATTTTACGTCGATGGTCCTAGTTTATCAACTATAACTTCTAGTTACAGCTATATGTAAGTGGGCACGCCCGCTATGCCTGGAGGCTTTTATTTAGATATTGTTTTCGTTTAGTTACTTTTATTTCTGCTTGAGTATAGTTCTCGATGTTTTTGGTTGGTATATTGGCGTGTGCTAGCTGTCATATGGCTATTAATTTAATAATTTAAATTATGTTTTGTGTTGCGTAATGTAAATATCATTTTGCATATAGAATCATTTTTTTCTAACTGAAGAGACAGCTGTGCAGCTGGGGAGTTTGTTGCGCCACTTCTTCTTCCCAGCTAAAGCACTAGGAAGAGGTGAAGGGTGGGCGTTTTGGGGGACCGTCTTATGTAATTTTGACGTTCGAAAAGTGCTGATTCTCAGCCTAGTTTGAATAAATGACTTTTGAATTTTTGACATGTGTTATTTGAGGATTAAATAAATCTGTAGGTAGGTTTCGGAAACTGTTAGAGATCTTGATTGTTACCGCATTTTTGTATACCCACAAAGAAAAATTCGTTACCGTCCCTCTATTCAAGAGTTAAAAAAATACTGACCACCCTACACCGTCGACAAAAAAAGTTGTCAAACCTTTTTTCGCGTCAGTCAACGGTACGAAAATGAAAAATCCCTTGCGTTGGGCCATCGATCTAAACCGGCCGTACATTGTGATGTACGAACCTTTCACGGTATTTATTACCGTTCCCGATTCGGGTAAGCGGTCAATGTCGGTTGATAGATGGTATTATGCAAATGTGTGATGTGTTATATTTGCTGTTGTATTAAGGCGGCTGTCCCACCGCCGACGAAGAGCGACTATATAGCTATCAACGACTTTCTCGCTCAAGTAACGTACAAAAGATTGTTGGTGCCGCGTATGTAAAAATAAAAGTTATAAAAACTAAAACCCTACTACGACTAAAAAGTATAAACAAGACATCACAGACATACAAATTAAAAATCCAGAGTCACACGTGTTAGGGCTCAAATCGAACAGATTACGTTCTTTTCTTTTTAGTTCATGACTTTATGTCCTGTAGAGGGGGCCAGATTCAATTTAATGTGACGTCACATAGCCTATAACCAGCGGAAGATCAAAACTCTTCCAACGATACCTTATTTTTCAAATTATGATGAGTACTTTAGAAGTTACGAGGGAACAGATGAACATACATACAGACATACCGGTCAAAATCATAACCCTCCCTTTTGCTTCGCCGTATTCAAGTAAAAAGTGATACATATTTTAATAGTTGATCGATGATTGTTCACACAGCTAGTACTCGTTTGTCGCAGCGATAAGAGGTATCAAATAAAGTATTCGCTTAGCGACGCTCGCTTGGCGGGCAGAACAGTCGCTGAGAGATTCACGCCTGGTACATACGCATATCAGCGAGTAATCGCTTGTCGCCGCGGCGAACTCGCTGCTATCTGATCTACTCATAACATAACATCACGCCTTATTTCCCCAAAGGGTTAGGCATAGGTGTACTTACCTATAGGAAACACACATTTTGCCAGTTAAGTTAAAGTACCATGTAATAGGGGACGAGCCTATTGCCATCAACCGGGCATAAATCCAGACTCCGGGCTGCTGCTGAGAAATTTCAGATGGGAAAACCCAAAAACACTTTGCCTGACCTAGGGAGCGAACTCAAGACCTCACATTCAGCAGCAGCGTTTACAGCGCGACCACTAAACTATCGAGGCAGTCAAGGCTGGCTCTACTCGCTTCTCGATAAGAGCGTTTATACTGAAAGTGGGCAACGTCGCAAATAGCTGTCAAATATTTCGCTGTTTTGAGTAATTTGGCAATTTAAATGTATGGAAATAAGACATTATGGCTAACCATCATGGCTAATATCTAATATTATAAATTTTTTATCTTAATTGTAATCTTAATATTTTATTTATTTATTGCATAATTTAAGTGAATGAAATTGTTTTTGATCTGATTTGGTTTTGTAGCTATAGCTAGCCTTATAGTACTTAATTTATTTATTTGTTTCAAAATATGTGATAATTTTGGTAATGCTCGTCTAGTGGCAACCTCTGATCCTTTAATATGTTTTATCTGCGGATAATACAGTGGACTGCAACATTACTACCGAAAATTTTGTTAACCTTATGTATTATATATGTTGTAGTTGTTTATTATCCCTTAATAAATAAAATAAAATAAAATAAAACCAGTGAACTAAAATATTGATTATGAAATACAATAATCAATATCGTAACACCAAATATTTAGTTTTAGATGTAAAAAAACCGGCCAATTGCGTGTTGGACCACGCATAATGAAGGGTTCCGTAGTTGGAATGAATTTATCCCAAGAACAAACTTAACATTGTATTTGAAAACCATGTTCTCCCATACATTCCAACTGCAAATGTAAGTTTGTTTGCACAATATTGAGAGATTTATCATTTTATTTTAAGACCACAGACTTCTTATAAAAAGTATTTGAAATTTTCTAAATTCCTTTTTTTTACAGCTAAAAAGGTTACAACATCAAATTCAGTGTTATAATTGCAATACATTATTAATATTCTAGTTCAGTAGTTAGCCATAGTTCGTATTTCCATACAGTAATATTTCCAAATCAGATTCCATGTTTGTCAAAACAGCAAAATATTTGATATCTATTTGCGACGTTGCCTAATTTCGGAAGAACGGTCTTAACTATTGGCGGTGGGACAGGTAGCTAAGGTCATAATGAATGAGAGTATAGGGCGTGGCTGGTGAGGTGGCTACGGCTATAACCGGGCCGGTTACGGCTAGTCTCGCCTCGTGGGTGTCGTAAAAGTTGATTTATGAGAAGATAATTTTAATAGGCGCCCTTTGTGGTTCTCTCTTAGTAGAACTATGGTTCTCTCTTACTACACTATAATAATAATATTATAAAGATAAATGATTTGATTTTTTGTATGTTATGCTGGGGCCGCATCTGCGTCGAAGCTACGGACAGTGATACGATACACGCAGATGTGTCCAACCATTATCGGTTATCGTCGCGATAGTTCGGGCTGCGTAGCACTTATTGCCCGGGTGTCGGTACATAATAAGCGTGGCGCGTGGTGGGACTAGCGTTGGTCATTTCGACTATTGTTTCCGGACTGCATCTCTGTTGAAATAATGGAGAGCCATGTTGGATTATTGTACGATAACTCATTAAAATTATGAAGCTGCTAATGTGACCACCGCATTAGTGCAATAACTTTTTAGCGAGCAAAGCATACGAAGCATCGGCACGCCTTGCTTTGTCACGATAGACGCAGATGCGGCCGAGGCAATACGCTTTCACGCTAAAACGGCAGGACTGATTTGGGTGAAATTTGGTAGATGGGTAGACTATGACCTGGGTTAGAACATAAAATACTTTTTATCTCGATATTCTTACGGGATCAACACTTAAACGGGTGAAATCGCGGGGTGCAGCTAGTGATAATGACAAAATATATGTATTTTTGTTTGTATTGAATACACTCAAAAACGAATGACTAATTAAAAAAAAAAATCACTAGTAGAATACTATACTTTCGCTGAGTAACATAGGCTATAATTTATAAAGATATCACGCGGGCGGAGCCGCTGGCGGAACCTAGTGTAAATATAAACTGTTTAAATTATTGTTAGTAGGTAATTTAAGATCTATAGTCTTCATTAAGACCAAAGGCCAACAATACTAAAACGCTAAGGAAAAAGGAAAGAAATGAGCAACATAATCCCAAATATTTTAGTTCTCAAATATAAAGCTAGGAGTATACGAGCGTGCGTCGCCTAGCGGCTCATAGTATGTAGGGGCTTTGATGACGTATAAATTTGCGCGCCTCGCAAGGGATTTGCTGTGGCCAGCCAACCGCAAATAGCGCATTATTGGTAGAATTCTGTGTTTGTGAAATATGTGCTGTGGCGAACTATTTTGTAATGTTAACATGTTCATAGATATGTTGGTTCGTGTAATTTTGTTCAGTTACCCGTGAATTGATTATAGTTTGTGCAGGTGTTTCGATTTTAGTGTTCTAATTTGCAGTGGTAATCCTTTTTTTTTTTGTAAAACTCTTCATACATTGTTTGTTAATTAAGTTAGCTTGCGTAAACTCAATGACAGTATAAATACAAGGCAGAGTTTTTGTATCTCTTACACCAATTAAGTTTTAGCTTGCAATATGTTTCACACTATTCATAAAACAAATAACAAATAAGTTCTGCTAAGTATATTTCATTCCATTAAAAAAAAAAAACACAAAAACCATTAACATAAATTTCAACTGCAACTTCCATTATAAGTACCTAAAATACCTACCCTTTCTACAAAATTAAAACAACTCCAGCGTAAAATACATAACATTATCTTTTAAAACACTTTGAACTACATCTTCGTATCGAAAGGAGCTTTTAACTACGAAGGGTGTGGTATTAAACAGGCTTTGCCTTGTCACCGTGCTCGAAGCACTAGCCGACGGTGGAACCTAAGCTTTATTTATGTTCCTACTTTTATATTAACGGTCTTTTCGTTTCTTGTAGACTTGAAAATTGTTTAATTATAGACTGCGTTCAGGGGCGTGATTTTTGTTAAGGAAAGTTCTTTTACTAACCTTTTAATTACATTACATCGCGTCTGTATTCCTCGAAGGGTTAGGTAGAGGTGTACCTATAGTGTACGAGGGTACACTAACAGTTAAACATAACTGAAGCATGAGGATGCTTCAGTTATGTTTAACTCCAATGTAATACAGGGCGAGCCTATTGCACACAAATGGGCAAGATTCCAGACTCCGGGCTGCTACTAAAAATCTAATAAAATTCCAGATGGAAACACCCATATCACAGCCCAACCCAGGAATCGAATCCAGGACCTCGTGCTCAGCACTATCGCTTGCGAATACTAGACAAATGAGGCAGTCCTAGGTGAAAACTAAGCTGTATTTATGTTCCTACTTTTTATATTAACGGTCTTTTCGTTTCTTGTAGACTTGAAAATTGATTAAATATAAGACAGTGTTCAAGGGGCGTGATATTTTTTGTTAAAGAAAGTGCTTTCAGTGCCCACTTCATAATTACCTTTTTTAGGACCTGAAAAGGTAAATGAAAATATCTGTACGTGTTTATAAGAATTTTGACTTGGTTTCGGTTTTAAATGTTAAAAGATTTTTTGAAGAAGTTTGTATAGCCACTTTATTTTTGGTTCAATTGATAAAACGTTGTTTTCCGCCGTGTGTGACCGTAAACGCAGTAAAAGAAATGAGGTATGCAGGCCTTCTTATTCTTTTCGTGTGGTTAGTGACAACCTAGTGTCAGAAAGCCGCCCATGGGCCTCTGACTTGGCTTCACATGACGTCGAGAAATATCTCTCAGACAAGCCAGTTTCCTCACGATGTTCTGTTCTGAAGAAAGCGAGGGAGTATGTAAAAGTTTGTTGATTTAAAGCTTCCATAATCGATGATAATTTAATACTTCCAGTGTACGATACCAACTGATACTGCCAAGCAGAAGCCTCTGGTACTATTATGCTGCGATGATATAGAATTACATAACCAGTTACACAATAAACAAGATATAATGTACAAATGTACAGTACATAGTTACTCGTCGATGTCAGAACCATCCGTTTTGTTTACCGACAGATTTACTGTTCAATACTGTTACATAAGAACGTTTGAAAATAAAACAACATCTCAGACTGTTTCATATAACATTGTTTGCGTGTACTATGACTCATACGAGAATAACATTCTCATACAGATTTGGTAATAAATCATATGAATGAATGAAGGATTAAAAGTACCATTCCGTACCCGACCGCAGGCAGCAACTGCACGCGACGTGTCGCGGCGTCATCAACCGAACGCGGCAGCAGCCCGTATTCCAGTCGGTAAATAGAAGATAGAAAAACGAGTTATCGCTCGAGCGTTGGCGGCACTACTGGTTTGCGGTCGGACTGCACATGTCGCCTGTCACTCACCCGTAGCTGCCAACGACATGTCACTGCGACGCGTCGCCTGCAGTTGCCTTCTGCGGTCGGATACGGGATGGTATCTTAACAAGGCAGAATATTTTTGTCTGGTACTAGTTTTTGCCCGCGGCCACGTGAATGACGGAACATATCCCACGAGGACGTACTACCGGGATAAAACCCTATGTGTGAATACGGATAAAGAATGTATTAATTCCGTAATACATTGTTTTCATATTACTCTATTGGTTTACGCGGCGCACGCCAGTAAAGCTCCCAGTCGGCATGATTTTTTCCGGTATCTTCTACAATCATCGTCATATTTCAGCCAATTTACACAAAACCTTAATAAATTATACACTTAAACCTTTCTCATGAACCACTCCGTACATCGGTGAAAACCGTATGAAAATCTGTTCGGTAGTTTTTGAGTTTATCGCGTTCAAACAGACAGACAGACGCGGTGGGGGACTTTGTTTTATAATATGTAAGGATAATCCTAACTATAATTATTATAAATGCGAAAGTTAGTCTGTTTATTTGTTTGTTACGCTTTCACGTTAAAATGGCTGAACGGATTTAGATTAAATTTGGCACATACATTTCAGCAGAATATCAGCGTCAGGTATATTTGCCTGGCACATGCTGAGCTGGACTCCCATTTGGTGCAACCTTGAGACGCACACCGCACTTTTTTATGTTCGTTGTCAATCTATTATTTTAAAGTGTGTCATAGCCAATAGTGTCATCACAATGTCTTGTTTTCTTCCTTTTTTATTTGTTTTTATATTGGCACCTTGCAGCTATTTCCTAATAGCTAATTAGTAATTATTTAATCGTGTTTTTGTATGTTGTGCTGTTTTTTTGTGTGCACTAAATAAACGATTTATCTATCTATCTATCTATCTACATGGGTAGACCATAACCTGAGTTAGCACATAGGATACTTTTTATCCCGATGTTACATTTCCTTGGGATAATTTTTCCGCTGCGATTATGTGGTGATAGTGAAGTGATATTATGTGTTAAGTAGGTAATTGATTTTGATATAATTTAGGATTGAAATTGGGATAATTCGCTGATGAATCTCTGAAATTGTTTCAGTGTTTCTACTCAGAGTAATCGGTTAGAAAACATCGACCTTGTCAAGTTTTAAAATATCATTATAACTTGCTGACGTGTAAAAATGTTTTTGAAGCTAATTTATAGAAATAAAATATAATAATTTATTATTTAAACCTGGTTTGGTCTTTGATTATGTTCGCTATAGCGATTGATTGACAAAAATAAATTAAAACGTTTGATTGTAAAATGTTTATTAAAAAACCGGAGACGATTTCTCAGAACCGATTATTATTCTTATTTAACACTTCAAGCACAGAAATGTAAACACTAAATGCCTTAGGCATTTTCTCCCAGTCAACCTTTGGGTGATGCAGAGACAAACAGTGGTAGATGCAATTATGAGAAATTGAGGAATACCGGCAGACAGATCATACCTATGATCAACTCATCATCATCATTTCAGACGAATGGTCTCCACCAGTTCTAGTATCTAGCAGATTCCTGCGGTCTTCACAAGGTCATCGGTACGCCTTCCAAAGCTACATTTTCCGGTACGCGGTCTACTCCAGTACCTTTCGGCCCCATCGGCCCCATCTGTTCTGTGAGAAATGTGCCCTGCCCACTGCTACTTAAGTTCAACACTTAAGATCAACTCATAATAGGCCATAAATCAAGATAAAGCTTGGACCAGACTGCTCAACATACCAAAGACTACGAGCATCCCTCCGAAATCGGAACACGTCCTAATTTGATATCGGTACCCTTTCTGTCTGTCAGTCATAACGGAATTGAATTGTGCCCTATCATGGCACATAATACCGGCTCGTATACACGTAAAATTTTATTCATTTATTCAGTGGCCTTAATATCTTTGAGTTACGTTTTGTTCAGATAGGGAGATGGTGTGGCAACTATATAGTTGCATCTCATCTCACCGATGTAAGTGATGTAAAAAGGTAAGTAAATGTCGTGATCTTAAAATGTTTCAGGATTGAGTCCTTTTGGGTTTCATTAAGCCCTGAACTTTAAGGCATTTTTCTTTTTCAATTATTACGTAAAATTTATTCCAGACTCTATGTTTGGAATAAATGTTACCTTATAATTGATATCAGTTACTTCTTTGTCAAAGAACACATAACAGAGAAGTTGGTTAAATATTACTAATATTTTGTTGTGTTCTCCGAAGAATCTTTATAATCAAATTAATAACTTTACCCAATATTGCTCGCTGTATACCTTGAAATTAAAACGAAAATTTGAGAAGCACGCTTTACTTGAAATATTCATAAACATAGTGACTTTGTGTTTCGATACTGTCAAAATAACTTTCAGCGAAGCGCTTGCAAAAAATAATAAAACTGGATCAAGCAGAAAAAGCAATTAACGCACATTCTGTACAGTGTCAAATTGCCCGTCCGGTGCGGGACGTATCGCCGTGTGGACCTGCCTTTATAACTCGTTTACCGAACAAAGGATACGTACAAAATAACCGAAAAGAGACGAAAATGATAGAACACGGTAAATCGTCTATTTTTTACGATTTACTGATATGTGGGGCGTACTGGAATAAATATTATGCATAACATAATAAAATGGGAGACTGTTCTCAAATGGACGTGGACAGACCACAATACTCTTTAATTCTTTTTTTTTGAGAATTCGTGGACAATGGTGTGGGTTACATGTGTAGTAACATAAATATGGAATAGATTATATTTAGATGTATTTCTAAGTACTTTGCTAATTTAAGAATCTTTAGTTAAGCTTGGCATGTAACTGTTTTTTGTCCCTAACAAATAAAATAAAATAAAATACTGGAAGAGATAATCGTCAAGGAAATGAGAGAGGGGAAATAGGTCACTCTATAGCAAAATGACTTGAAAATACTATCAAACATGCCTGTGTGCAGCTAAAGGAGTATTTAAAACCTGATTTATACGGTGTGATCTGTGGAAAGCAACAATAAGTTGCACCGTGTAATCAGTGTTTAGACGATGCAAGTCATTTGTTGCTAAAATTGCATCTTAATGGGGTTTTAGAACTGCGTTCTATAGTTTTGTCTATGCCCATAGAAAAAAGGCGTAATGTATGTGGATACCTTTATGCAGCTATGACGTAGTAAATATCAAGCTCATGGCTAAGTAAGAGGGGCTTGTGGCTAAATAATAATAGCCGCACGGGTCGATCGAAGGTTAAGTGATGCTTGCCGCGTCCGGTGCGTGGATGGGTTATCAATGACATATCGAGACCGCTCCGTGCCTCGGAAAGCACGTTAAGCCGTTGTCATTCGAAGATCTTTGACAGTTGTAACGCGTAGTCAGAAGTCCAAAAGTCTGACAACCACTCCTACCAAAGGGGTCGATGTTACCGAGTAACTAGGTAGTAGAGGTCAGATAGGTTGTCGCTCCATGTAAAATACTTAAAATACTCCATGTAAATTCAGTTTAGAGTATTCCGGTTAGAGTGGAAGCCAACCAAAACATAGTTGTGAAAAGGTTAGGCAAAATTATCAAGCAAATGAGATTACCTAAGCCTACTTGAATTCTAAATCCGAAATATGATAATGAATTCATTGCCGAAATAGATCGTTAACATAGGCTCTCTAAAACCGCACTAGTTTAGAGTTATATTTTGTTTAGGCCCCTAGTCCTCCCTAGAGGGATATTAAGTGAATTTTGCGCTGTACTGTAATTTATATGTACGTGTATATAAGTTTTAAGCTCCGAGAAATTTGGCAGCCATGTTGCTTGTATTTATGCTCAGTACGTGAGGGTCGTAGACGTTATTTTTAATCAATTAGTGACTTTTTTTGCTAATATTCTTCTGGTCTTCAATTACAAAGAGATTTTTACACAATATTCGAGCATTATTTTGGTCATAATGCCGCCGATATTTTTTTCATTTATCCTGGCGAAACGATGTAGAAATATAGAGATACATATTAGGGAAAGCAAATAAAATACATCGCCTAAAATAAACTCATTCCAGTTACAAAGAAATCCATTCCTAAGAACAAACCGATTCTAATAAAAACAAACAGAAAGAAAAACTATTAAATATAAAAGAAAAGAAAACAAAATTCTTTCTAAGATATCAACGGTCTTGTAGCAGTCGTTCCTCCATTCCTTCAATTCTCCGTTCCTTCGATTCCTCAGTTTCTCCATCCCTCGATTTCTCCATTCCTAGTGCATCCGAGATTAATTTTCCGAATCATTGGTCACTTTCACACTACACTGGACTTCAAGAAGATGTTTCCATTACTCCGCTATAACTTTGCAATTCTAATTTGCCTGCATCGGTATCTGTCTATAAAAATGTATTCGTTTCTTTTGAGAGAGAGGTATTTAAGACTTCATTGCGTTTGAAGTACGGAATTACAGTTTTGAAGATGTTTGAAAGTATTGCAAAATGTTATGTATTTCCTATTTTACTCGCGACTTTGTCCGCGTGGTATTTCTTGTTTTAAGATAAAACATATCCATACTCGCAGTGTGGTTTTCAATCAATTAATCAATAATTTATTTTGTTAAACATAGATATGCTTACAGATAGTATATGGTCTAAAATATGTGCACTATGTTTTGCCAATATATGGCGTACAAAATTAACATAAACAATAAATACAATTTAAAAAAAAAACTAATTTAAAATATGTCAGTTAGGTAAACAGGTCATTACAATTTTATATAAATAAACACATTCATACTTAATTAATAAATAAAAACGTAAGTGTTTAATTATCAAGTCCGAATCGTCATACCTCTGTTCATCAGTAGTAAACTCAGTGATGGAGTAGTAACATCAATCTAAAAGGAATCTAAACAAGGACCTCTTAAAGGATCCCATACACTCTTTATTTCTAATAGCTGCTGGTATACTATTATATATTTTTGGGGCCATACCTAGCACATTTTTGCCGACATCAGTGAATTATTTTTGTAATCAGATCAGTACTTCCAATATAGCAGTCATAGGCTAGTTGTGTGACCGTCGGACTGCAAAGTCATAGGTCTTGAGTTCGAACCCAAGGCACGCACCTCTGACTTTTCGGATTCATGTGCGTATTATATAATTATCACTTGCTTCAAAAATAGTGAAGGAAAATATTGTGATGAAACCGGCACGGCATGCCTGAGAGATATTTCTCGACGGTATGTGAGGCCCATCGGTAGCTTTAAAACTCTGAAACCAGTCAGAAAAGAAGTACTTGTCTTTTAAACATGTAATTGTATATGTTTGTAGAAGGTAATCTCTGCAAGGTAATCTCTTACCTTCTACAAACAATTTTACCTCTTCATAATATTATTTTGATGACACAACGTCATCAAAATCATCTTGCAGGGTACAAGAGGCGGCCGTATATTTATAGATATGTCAAGAAAATGGTCAAAAACATCTGTTTATGATCGCATAGCAACATTCTACGACCACCTTATATCATTGTGTTTGTCAACTGTAAACAAAATGAAATGTGATGAGATGGACTCCGATACTGATAAGACTAGGAAGGAAGTTAACACTAAATTAAGATAAGAACAGCTGATAAAGACATATGAAACAAAAAGACGTACGGTACTGACCCCAAATAAATTGGGATATGATTTATGAAAGAAAAATACCTTCTAGTACCTAAAAAAGGCCTATTTATAAACTCGATAATCTGAAAAAATCATCACTATAAAATAGATCGCTTTTAGGCCCGCTTGCACCACAATTCACAAAGGGTGAATTTCAATAATGAAACTGAACGCGATCAGCACATCTAAACCGCGATTAAGAGCTGTCGGTGTCAATATTTCACAACAATAATGACACTGTAAGTTTTTGGGTGGCCGGGAATCGCAGGCCGATTCCCGGCCACCATAGGCGCGGGCTTACACCCAGAGCGGGCGAAGTTATTTGATAATTTACCACCCCAAAAAAAAAAAAAAAGGGCTGTCAGTGTCAATATTCCGCAACAATTATGACACTCACACTTGAACGCGGTTTAGATATGCTGATCGTGTTCAGTTTCGTTGGTGAAATCTGCCTTAAGTTAAAACGATCAAACAAAAAATTTTTTTCTTTCCAAAAAATAGCTCAAAAGTAATACAATAGCCCAGAAAACAATATTTTCATCTAAAAGCTACAAACACTTAGTACCAATGTGATGTAAATTTGGAATTGCTTAAGCCGCGCCTCAACGTAATGTATTCCGAATAATTTACGTAATCAGATGTAAGTCTGGGTCGGAATATTGCCTCAAAGATGGTTATTGACTGTGGTAGAAAGAATGTCAAAAACAAGTTGATATTGAGCATATTATAATATCGGCCTGTAACTGTGTGAACAAAAAACTGTGCGGTAAACATATAACGCAAAGAAGAAGAACACAATAAAAAAATAACAAGTTTAGGAGAAATATGCGTCACATCCTCGCAAAACGGCCATGGCTCTGTGGTGTCACTTTTATTGCAGGTTAAAGGTATTTTTATACAGAAAAACTAGCTGACCCGGCAAACGTTGTTTTGCCATATAAATAATTTTTAAGTAATTTCTAGAAATAAAACAGATGTTGGCCGATTCTCAGACCTACTCAATATGCTCACAAAATTTCATGAGAATCGGTCAAGCCGTTTCGGAGGAGTACGGGAACGAACTTTGTGACACGAGAATTTTATATATAAGATAACGAATGTTTATTATCACGCATGCTGACTTCCTACTTCCACTTCTACTTGCACCTTCCGTGGTCCAAACACAAAGTCAAATAATTTATTTCATAAAGGCACTTTTGAACGTCAAAATATACAAAAAACTTGAATTGATTCTTCTCACCCCTTCCAAAAAGTAGTTTTCATATGTAGAAGAATTGGCAAGAAATCCACCGTTACTCTTTTAAAATGTTTTACAATATTTTTTATATATTATAATTATATGTGAAGACGGTGCACCTAGAATAAAATGACTATATCACAAAAAGTAAAAAGATTAGTTTAGATATTCTAGCATTTTAACAAGTAATACTATTAAGTCAGCGTGAGAGTTAATTACATAATGTAAAATCAATGTCATAAAAATAATACCACTTGGAAGTCCCTGAACTGTCTCCGAACCCAACTGGGAAAGTATAAAACGAACCTCGTAAAGTGGGCTACCTCGACAGCACAGCAGCAGAGAGTGGATGTGAAACTGTGTCACAAACTATGCTCCACCTCATAACATGCCCTCTGTGCCCCAAAACATGCAGCCAAAGTGACCTCTGCGCTGCCACCGATAACGCCGTGGAAGTGGCAAAGTTTTGGGACAAAAATATGAATAACTGTCGTGCCAGCTACACCTAATAACTTCAAGTTTAGTTTAATCCATTTTTTTTCTGGTATGGTCTTGGCTTGCATCTCACCTGATAGTAAGTGATGATCAGGCCGAAGGTGGAAGCGAGCTACGCCCGGAATCCTCAACCACAGAGAAACTGGCTATCATACCACTAACTGCCAAAACACAACAATGCTGTTAACTTTGTTGTTATGGCGACAGACTTAGATAAGATAGTGGTAGCTAGCCAGGCGGCCTTAGAACAAACACGTCTTACCACCAAACCGAGCACAAAATTTTGCCCCTACTGAAAATCGAACCCGGCGACCTCTGGGTCTGAGACAGGTGGTCAAATCACTAGACCACAGAGGCGGTTAAACTAAAACATGAATTCCAGTAGCTATCTATGAACAATAATTTAGATTGCCAAAAACTGTGAAAATTCTAAAAGCACAAGTCTTTAAATAGCTACGTACAACCATCGTGAATTATAAAATAAATCTTTAATAAAACTTTCAAATCATACAAAAAGCAAATTAATATTTTACCTCAAAAACTCACCCTACATTTTCCATTCACCCTCCATAACCTCAAAATGAAAATTAAGCCATAATCCAGTAATTTTTTTCACTACCGTATAAATTGGCTATTTAATTTGAAATTCACATATCATATTATTTCTCGTAACGGTGGATCCCAGCCTGTATTAATTTTCAGGGAACACAGTGTATTATGCGGGGTCTGTGCTTAACGATTACATACATATTTATGTAGCTTTATAAATATTTATACAGAGGTGTCGCTCGTGATCAGTTTCATGTGGTTTTAGTTTTGTTATAATCGGTATTATTATAGGCTTTCGAGGGTTGAAATATTTGGTGATAGTTGCTCAATTTGTTGGGTTAATTTTGTTTGTACGGGGCACTCATTAAAAAATAAATTATGGTATTTATCAAGCGTTGGTCCGACTCGGACGGATTTCTGATCGTAGATTGTTGTAATAAGCAAATGGAATGATACTGCTGTGAGTTTGTAAAATAATAAGGTACTTACAGAAGTTTTATAGAGTATAATTGGCTTTAACAGTTTTATTTCAATGGTTATACAATACACGCGACTGGTAGACACTGTTACAAATGTTACAATAAAATACCACCCCACATACTCCAATCAAATGTAACGAAATTTAAATCTTGTATAAAACGCACACTATGCTGCGAAGCATATTATAAGCTGGGGGATTATATCGCTGACAAAAATGCTTGGCTCAACGCTGGTCAAGCTCCACAAGGGCGCATAAACTAGTTGATTAGCATTCGAAAATATTGTTGGAGGTGCTGAAGATTGCAAAAATTTTCTTTGAATTGTATAAGTTCAATCTCTTAGTATTGTATAATTGCATAGCACTGTGACCATGTACCTTCTATAAAGCTACCATTTACTGGGTACGTCTTTCATTGACTTGAACGTGCCCTGGCGGCTGAGAGTATGTCATGCTCACTCAAATGTCTCGCTGGTGGTGGCGTGTGTGTTGTATCGTTAAGTTCCCTTCAAAATGGTTGAGCTAAACGGTGCTGATCCATGCGTCATGTTCGAGAACGGGTACCGTCAGTAGGACTGATCATCTCTTAGCTGCCATGGCTTATTTTAATTTATTTAAATTGTTGACTTTTATCTTTTTATTACGGACGCTTTTTACGTGCACGTCTTTCTACATTGTTCTCACATGTAAAATTTCAACATGAATGATGTAACCAATATTTAGTAACAATATTATGATTAAAAAGAGTGTCCGTGGAGTTTCTTGCCCATTCTTCTCCATAGGAACCTACGCTTTGGAATGGGCAACTAGCTTCATATTTCTGACTGACTGACCCCTTGACAATTCAAAAGTGCCTGTAAATGGTTTAATTGAAATAAATGCTTTGAGTTTGAGTTTGACACTTTTTGCAACGTTCCGTTTTCAGCCCGGCTGACTAAAATGTATATAATAGGTACCTATTGAAAGGATGACAAAACTGAAATAATCACTTAAGTATTGATGTAATCGAATCATTTCAGTTTTATTTAACTAAAGGTTGTATACTATCAGTGTTATTGTAATAACAACCCCACGGGTCGATCGATCAGGTTAAACTAGGCTTTCTGCGGTTGGTCCGTGGATGGGTGACCATATTTACATACCAAGACCCCTCCGTGCCTCGGCTGTCATTTGTAGATCTTTGACAGTTGCCCCGTAAGGTAGTTAGAAGAACGAAAATATGACTACGTACTACCCAGTAACTGGGTTTTGGAGGTCAGATAGGCAGTCGCTCCATGTAAAATACTGGTATTTAGCTGCATCCGGTTAGACTGGAAGCCGACCCCAACATAGTTGGGAAAAGGCTAGGCAGATGATGAATATCAGTGTTATTGATTATTTGATTTTGGAATGGAAGACCACACAAAAGAAAAAAAAAGTGATATCTTTCCATTATATCTACATAAAGGAAGGTTCACCATAAAGGTACCCTCACACGGTATAAAGACTAGCCCTTTTGTCGATGTACCCTCAGCTTTGCTTTTTAGTAACGTGATTGTAATAGAAGCGTACGTGAGGGACTAACACATAAAGTGTCAAGTTTGTGGTCGTGTGGCCGACACTAAGTGGAGTCAGAATGGTGTGTTTTTGTTCGGAAGTATTTTATCTAACAACGCTAAAATAGTGCGCCATGGTCTGGGGAAATATCGTTCGGTTGATGAGGAAATAGTTATGTTATCTTAATGGGAAAAGTGAAAAGAAAAGAGTAAATGGATGCAATAAGGGTGGCCTTTGTCCAGCAGTGGTACAGTATGTGCTAGTATATAAAGGTATGCTTTCAGCAGCCTATTTTTAATTTAGTGCATACTGTAGTATACTCTGTTTCTGGGGAGTTTGTTGCGCCACTTCTTCTTCCCAGCTAAAGCATTAGGAAGTGGTGAAGGGCGGGCGTTTTTGGGGGACTGTCTTATGTAATTTTGACGTTCGAAAAGTGCTGATTTTCAGCCTAGTTTGAATAAATGACTTTTGAATTTACTTACTTTTACACAAGAATGTAGGTATCGATCTTGGTTTAGATTGTTTTGCAATACAGTCTTAATATTATTATTTTTCAATAAGCAATCAGGCATGAATCACTGAAATAAATTTCCAGTGTCTGTATCAAGATGTCTTTCCAATCATTTTGAACAATATGTAACCACTGGAATCTGTAATCAACCCTTTGTTCTCAATAAAGCATCATACTCCACTATCTATGCAATGCCGCCCATGGGCATGTGACCGCTCGTATTTTTCTGAATATTCATGAAAAATTCTCGAAAATTGCCTTAAAAGATTTGTTTAGTATTTTTCTTGTAATTTTTTTATTTAAAAAAATGTCTTTACCTCCATTTTTTTTCATAGTCGATAAATTTTAATTATTTTTTTTAATTGATCCGATAAAATAACTCATAAGCTTTTAGAAATAATAAACAGAATCCAAAACGAGCCAACAACGTCGGAGATATCATAACGCTACTCAAAAAATTAAAAATTGCATCAAAGGCCTTTTCCCAATTATATTGGGGTCGGCTTCGTTAATATTAAAATTAAATAACATGAAAAATATTACTTCGATAATTTTTCATGAATATTCAGAAAAATACGGGCGGTTATATGCCCATGGGTTGATGGGTTGCATTGTATTATGTCAACTTGTTTAAAGAGTTTGTAGGTACATATTATTATGTATGTGTCTGTTCTTGTTGTGGTTGTATCTTCTCTCTATGTATAGAACATGCAGTCTGTCACCTGTACACATATGTCCATATTTCTGAGTTTTTAATTTTTGAATTGTTCTTTGTTTTTTATATTTTTATTACGGACGCTTTTAACGTGCACGTCTTTCTACATTGTCCTCACATGTATAATTTCAAAATTAATGATGTAACCAATATTTTGTAACAATTTTTTTATTTAAAAGAGTGTCCGTGGAGTTTCTTGCCCGTTCTTCTCCATAGGTACCTACTACGCTTTGGAATGGGCAACTAGCTTCATATTTCTGACTGACCGACTTCTTGACAATTCAAAAGTGCCTGTAAATGGTTTAATTGAAATAAATGCTTTGAGTTTGAGTTTGAGCTGTATCCCAAGTCGCATCACCGATGATAAGACATGGCTCTCTAGCACCAATCCAGGGGACCGACTACCCTAGGTTTGTGTAACAAAGATTTTGCGAAATATACTTGGTATTCAGATTTCAGGTACCTACGAATTTTGGCATTTGGGTTATGTATTTGATAAATGATAATGATAGAAAATTATGTTTATTTTTTTACTAGGTTTACTAACATTTTGACACGTCAAAAATATTTTAAAATCAAAATATCAATTTTAATTTTGTCTGTGTGTTTTTGCATGTAGGTATTAAGAGGTCTATTGTTTGTTAGTTTATAATTAAAGGACAGGTTTCGTTTTAATAGTAAATATTATAATTACTGCCAAATAATTTCACACCGCAATCGTAGTAAAAATTTATTATTTTCAGCCTTGTGTGAATAACTTCAATTGTTTTAAGAAAAGTTGCGATTAATGAGAAAAAAATACAATTTTGCTCAATTAACTAGACCTAAGCAGGCAACTTCCCTCAAAACATATAAACCACGAACAAAACAAAATAAACGAAAAATATCTCTGTATTTACAAAAATATTTCATCACAAGCTATACGTTTGTTCAAGCTCAAACAGATCTACCACTAAGCATACTAAGTCACGTACCAAAGATATTTACAAGGAATATCGAGGCAAGTTCTTAGTTTTAGTGCTGTAACTTGTGTGCTAACTTGCGATAACTTCTAAACTGATATAGGAAGAAAGATAAGTTATGTTTTAAGTTTTTTTGTAACTTGGAAGAATTAACTGTCAGTTGAATATAATGAAAAATTTCCAGGGCATAAGCATCAAAGTATAAGCGGCCGACTGACGGGGTCCGCTAGGGCCGATGCCTGACGGGGTCACGGGAAAGTCCGAAAGGGATACCGTGGCCCCTGACAACATACAGGCAACCGAAGGAACACGGGTGGGTTTTAGTCAGTAAGAGCGCGAGCATATTTGATCATTTCCCACCCAAAAAAATAACTGTGTCTCGTCTATACCAAAATTATAAAAAGGTAAAAATTGGGAATTTAATAATTGAATATCATTGGGAACTACTGATCCGATTACGAAGATTCGTTCACTTATGAGAAGCTTCATATTCCTGAGTGTCATAGGATATATATTATGGTAAGACGAGAAATTTCGGGCAGAAGCTAGTCTGTAAATTCGAAAAAACTCAGGTTCCGCAAAGTGAACCGAGTGATAGATAGGTGTCGTTACGGAAAAAAAAGTAAGCCGATTGTATGAATACTTAATTATTACAATTTAATAAGCCTATCGGATCTGCCCATTACTGAGTAAAAACGGAAAGTTCTACTATAGGAAAGAGAGGAGTATAGATAATTGAGTTCGCAATTTCTTTATGTTTTATTCCCGTTTAAAGTTAAAGAGAAAAATCAAAAACAACAGAATAATAAATAAGAGTAGGTACCGAATCCTTCCCCATATTATTTCAGATCTCACTTAGAAACAGACAGTTTGAACCTAATTATTCCTCATAGTATATTCAGTATTAGTCCGCTCTTAGGTAAAGGGACCTCTTTGTGATACAACTAAATCATATTTATTCTCATCATATAACCGTCAAGTGAACACACAGCCTAAAACTTTAATCACAGTATAAATATAAAGCAGAAACACAACTATGTGCAGTCCTTTACAGTTGTTTTACCTCTCACAGCAACCCAACAGCAACTTTATTACAAAGAAAATAAATATCACTGTGATTTTGGTAATGATGCAAAATCGGAGGGAAAATAAAGGTTTAAGGACTGTGGGCTATTTTGTTGTGATAACCAAAGTAACCGTATATTGTAATCGTATATTGTGTATTGTAACGGAGAGTTATGGTTATTAACCATATTCTAAAAAGATCTGGATAGACGCAGTACTTCTTATAAAAACGAGGTAACCCGCTGTTTTGATGCGACAGCCACAAAATAGCTGCATTAACAATTTTGTCCAGTTCTGTAAACCAGCTTTGTTAGAACGTTTTAACTATGTGACAGTTTTATTGTAGTGTGTGTGCCATCATTGTTTTTATAGAGTCTGTCTATCAGACAGTCTTAACTCAGTCTGAGTACAGCCTCAATTCATTGCAAAACTCGTGAGCATGTCTGTGTGAGTTCGAAAATTCGGACGTTTGTTTGCAGTTGTCATACTGGTTATTATACGCACTGTGCTGTAGGCCTGAGGCAGTTCTAAGAACATCGATCCCGCGTATCCCGACCCTATTTCATACTATCCGAGGGTATGTACTTATGTTTTGACATTTTATCTAGAATTCCAATGCTATCTCTCGGTTTTATGTTAGATTATGTGAATGTTGTAACTTTCTTTTTTTGGTAGAATCCTGGAGGGTAAAGTTTTAGTACGAAGATTTGATTTAGTTTGTAGGACTGTAGGTATCTTGTTTTATTTCTTTAAAACCAAAATAATTACAACAATATTAAGTAAACATCTACAATTGACACTTATAAGCCTCTTACAAGGTGGACCGAAGACCTTGCGAAGGCCGCAGGAATCCGCTGGATGCGGGAAGCACAGAACCGGTAGTAAGTAGTGGTGCTTGGGGGAAGCCTATGTTCAGCAGTGGACGTCTTTTGTCTTTTAGCGTTTTACTTTAGTATGGCCTGCATTACTTTATTATTAAGAATTTGAATAAATGAGCAGTAATTATTGTTACACATTCAATTAATTTTGCAGCCATTGTATAATCAATCTAGTTTCAGCTGAAAAAGAGATCGACTAACCTACAATACAACTATTACAAATCTTCTCCTACGACCTAAACTATTAGATTAGCCCTCAGTTGTATCAGTTTAGCACAAATAATTAGCATAATCAGCCTATAATGTGCTGCTGGCACACAGGCCTCCTCTAGGTAAGAGGGAGTGGGCCGTAATCCACCACGCGAGCCCAGTGCGGGTTGGTAGATGTCACATGTTTTTTTTTTTTTGGACAAGCCGGTTTCCTCACAAAGTTTTCCTTCACCGTTTTGAAAGCAGTGGTGATGAAATAATTTACACGAAGTAAAGCACATGTCTGGATTCGAAATACGAGCTTTAACTCGTAAGTCGCGGCCGTTACCACTGGGCCACCACTGCTCTGCTACCAGTTAAGGTCAAGTCAATCGATAATTTATTCATATGGCAGGTATATGAATAAATTATCGATTGAACATTATTAACCCATCTTAGTACCTAGGTACAACAAACCCACCCTATAAATTTCTCAAGTGACTACATCACGAAAGCCTACACTTAGCAAGAAATTATTCTAGATCTAATAGTCTAAGTCTATACCTATAGGTTATCAAGTAACAAATCGTTATCCATTTGTCTTTGGACCCTACATTATTCAATTTCAATTGAATTTCTCGATGTAGGTACTCTAGGGGTTTGCCTAGTACATAGGGTTAATATGTACCTACCCTTTTACCTTCATGTATTGTTTATCCTCTCTAGCTTACACATCCTCTTTGTTCACTTTAATCTATACGATAAACCTATGCTGAAATATTTAATCTACATGTGTACGATATAGTGAAAATATTGAGTGCGTATATAGAATTATATAAGTGTTACTTTCCACGTTTCAAGTTCTTTAAAATTAGTATAATTGAATTTAATGTTTACGACTTTGATTCAGTTTCTTTTTGGGGTGATGACGAAATGTCTATCGGTAAAAATCGACGAAAATATAAAATAGCGTAATACATAATGGAGTGGTAGACTAAAAAATTAGATGAGTCTGTCCACCCTGTGCAGTGGAAACATTATAGACTTATTTTGTAGGGTTGATTGAGAAAAAAAAAGAATTTAAACAAAAAATAAGGTTCATCTCAAAACACATCTAACCCACATGTCACAAAACAAATTAATGTTACAAAATAAAGCATACCAAAATTAATACTCGTCAGCAGGCCCGCTGCACACGTAACCTCGATACGTCGCGCGTTTACATAATTATTAACGTATTACTCCGGCTCGTTTGTCACCCGCCTAATCCTACCTTAGCCGCACCTGTGTTCAGACAGCTCGGATAAGTCAAAAACAATTTTGTTTTAATGCCAACGTCATGAGGGGATCGATGGTTTCTACAGAATAATAATTATGTGAGATGTATGTAGACTTGGGTATCATTGGGTCATTTTTACCCGACTATGGCAAAGCCAAAGGGGGCTTATGATTTTAACAGGTTTTGAAGCCAGTTAGCCAAGTGTCTCGACTCTTAAAACCGGATATTCTTTACTTTTTATGCTATTTTCAACTTTATTGACAAGATACCGAATCTCCACAGACATGCGAACTACGCATCAAAGACCTGACGTCACACAACATCCTGACGTCACACAACATCCTGACGTCACACAAATCCTGCATCGCGCAATTAGAGTTTACCGCGCGAACGACATACATATATAAGAAGACAACATATGGCAACATATTTAAGGTCTACAGAACATCGTTATGTCTTGGAGGGTCGGCAAAGGAGCGCGGTGATTTTCATTGGATTGTTTGACCAGATTTTTACCAGGTAAGCTATGAAACATTCGATGTTGATGCGTGTACGCTTGTCTAGAATAGTAACATAATACACCTGCATTTGAAGACTCCCAGGAAAAAAAAATCTATCTATAAGACGTTGAACGTGCACTCCTACAGAAGAAAAAAAAATTAAAAATTTCCCATGAAAACAGATTAAACACTACCATTCTTTATCATTTACCCATTTTATATCAAAACACGTCACGACTCTCCCTTCACAATTATAACTCAGTCGGTTACATAACCACGTGAAACGGTTAACCATGATACGTGTATATGAAATTGATATGAAATAGGATATATATGTATACTGATGTAGTTTGTATATGTTGTTGCTGGGAAATGGCAATCCTGTATTATTAATGTATGGTTTGAGAAGTATGAAAGGCTACATGTGTTTATTGCATACTGACAAATATGCACGATTTAATTTGGAGAAAACAGCTGGTAGCTATTTAGCTCCGGGCAAAGTATAAATATATAAGTATAGTATAATATTCCATATGTGTCACGAAATAATCTGATCAGGGAGTTATCGCTCTGGCCGTCGTAGGCGCGAAGGTCTTTGTAGCCTTGAGCGTGCTGAATGGGCGGATTTTAATGAGATCAGGTGGATCTGAAGGTAGAACTGACTAGTTTGGAAGCCTTAAAGCTTAAGCCTTCATGAGAATGGGCGGTAGCATTCTCTTGTCTGCTAATTATAACAGAAGAATAATGTCAAGTTTACCTATGAAAGATAAAGTTGAACTTTGAGGAGGATTAAGGTCACGTTTTGAAGTTTTACGAACTAATTCAATGCTACATGTAGAGAGCTTTAATAAAAATACACATTATCAGATGAACACTCAATCAGTATTGAGTCATAATTTATCATCAAATACGGTTCTTCATCAACTAACAATCACATTCAAGATTCTTACTTATTTCTAACTTAATTAATCCAACAAATGCAGCAATGAACGTTAACGAACACCGATATGTTAGGGATAAGTTAAGGATCTATTACGGCTTAAGTAAGTAATCTTAACTTAACTAAGTTTCACAATCAGAGTTTCGTTCGAGAACTATTTATCACGTGGATTTCATTAACTATCCAAGTAAACATTTTAGGAGTCAACATGGCATTGACGTGACATGTCCCGACATGCCACGAAATGAAATTGTCATGAAATTTTTGTAAATATGTGATCACCATATAACACATAATTCATTTATCTGTCATTGCTGCATTTTTCATTATTTTTACCTATCGTGGTATAGTAATCTTATTCTAGGTGCATCGTCTTCACATATAATTATAGTATAGAAGATATTGTGAAAATTTTAAAAGAGTAACGGTGGAGTTTCTTGCCCATTCTTCTCCATACGAAAACTACTTTTTGGAAGCGGCGACTACAATCAATTTTTTTTTTTTTGTAAATGTTAACATTAAAAAGCCTAATTGAAATAAATTATTTACTTTGACCACAAATTTACACCCAAAAACGACGTACAAAACCAAGTCAGGTTTAAAGATTTGTACTGATTAAACAAATAGGTAATTAAGTAAAATAAAATAAACAGTAGGCACTTAGAATACCTACAAAGCAGTTATACAACCAATATGATTCCAAATTCCAAATTATGCAGTTTTCGTCTAGCTATTCCGTAGAAGGTTTTCAACAATGTTTTAAAATCTTAGTCTAACGAGTGATGATATACTTATGTAAGCAGATATACGTCTACAGCATTCTAGAGCTGTCAGCCACAAACCCTGACACTGACAGGTTAACCTTTTCAAACCTGCATTAAACATTCTCGAGCAATTTGTGCTGCCATGAAAATAGTAGCTTGAAAACCCACTTACATAGGTCATAATACGAGTAAGTACGTACATACCTATATTAAAGTAGGTATGAACAGAAAAGCCTCTTAGATACTTCTTCCTTCCAAAGGCATAAATTGAATATGACTGATGTGTGTGTGTGTACATTGAGGATACCATATACAATTTTATTTTCATGGAATTGTAACATAACAATGGAGCAACCGAATTAAAATCAAAATAACAATAAAGACATTTCACACCAAATCGGCATCAGGAAATTCTGAATTTTATACAAAAAAGGGCTTGCACGAGTGAGTCCGATTTCCCAAATCTATTGAACAATCCGATATTTTAATCGGACAGTACCAACTCGATCGTTTATTGGATACCGTTCAAATCGCATCGCGGTTCGAAAATAAAATGAACAAAATTTACTGACTACATCCGATTGAAATTAAAATTCCATTTTAGGGTTTTGTTATCCGATTAAATGCAGTTTGTTTGTCAATAAAACTATGTAATGTGTAGTTTGTTATTTGGTGCTGAATAATTGGATGGCACAAGTAAATTACTGGATACCTACAGCTCATTTAAAAGAAGAGGGTATGTCGTTAGTCAGAGCGTTAACAGGATTTTTTCATGCTTGAGAATTGGAGCAATGACCGCACAGCCAGCAGTCTGAAGTCGTTGTTGAATAGCCAGAGTCCTTACTAGAAGATTTCAACTATTTCAAAAACACACTGTGTGCTAAGGGCGATTTTGTTAACATGCATTGAACAGGTTAAGTGTTTATCCCTCAAGATTTTTCCGTGTCATTTTACATATTTTGTACTATCCTTCGATATCGTTATCGGTGTATATACGGGGACCACTTATTTTGTTAATACAGTTATGTTGAAAAGAGCGTATAGCGAGCAGAGAACATAAAGGTAATACTTGAATAAAAACATATATGCTCGCTGAAAACCACTGAACATTTAATATCTACGAGTTATTTACTAAATGAGGAGAATGCAAACGCTTTCATAATTTCGTAAGTCAACACTAAAAACACATAATACTTAAATTTTCATACCAATTAAATGGGCCCGAGGTTCCGTACAAAATGAAATTTGGCAAAACGCTCCGCGTGTTGGAACGAGATCGACCTGCCGTGTAAATTTATGAGATAAGTTTGGATTTTGTGACCCCTTTCAACCGCCCCCTCCTCGCCCGTTGCCATGACAACCCCTCCAGGGAACCCACCAGTTTTACGCCGATTGGATTGTCCTCCCCGAAATATGATACCAAACTTTTTTCACATTTCCTATCCATCTCTCGTACTATTTATTACAGAATATATCTCTAAAATTCAATTTGACCAAAAAATTCTGCGGTAAATTACAATTTTTATTATGGTATTATACCCGAAACAAAGTAGCTACCATAATTTAGGCAAAAAATGAGCTTTAATATTAATCTTACAGCCGTAGTTCTTACAGACCGTAATAAAGGCTAGCTCATATCGTGAGTGACACTTAAGCCAGAGCCCAAGATTTTATTAAAACTCCTTACGGGGCCCACCTTTATTCATCCAGAATTCCTTAAAAAAAGTGAAGCGGAAGGAACGTTATAAACGTCTGCTTATTGGCGTTACTTGTGAGAATGAAAATGGCGGACCAAATTCGGAATTCAAAATAAAATTCTTGCCAGTCAGTCTTTTTATATAATTTCGTTCATGGAAATGGAACGCAAATAATTTAAACATTTCGAATTTTGAATGTAATCTACGGAATTCTAAATGTATTTGAGTTCCAAGGAACCGTTGTTTTCTCAAAGAAAAAATAATGCACTGCGTTGTAGGTTTGTATGATTAAAATATATTTATTTAAAACTTTATTTTCCTGTTGATCCAATCTATAAATAAGTTTAACGTGACAACATGTTGTTACAGCTTTAAGTAAAAGACACATAACAATCATGGCGGGAGTCTCGTAGCAAGTTTCGTAGCCCCGTAGCAAGTTCGTAGCCTCGTAGAGTTGAGTTGGTAAGCGCATTCCTGACTTGTAAGCGTTGGTATAAGTTTGCTTATTATCATAATTATAACTTGATGATCAGCTGATGTTCCTTCCTGGAATAATTTTATTTCGTTTCGGGTTTTAATTTCATTGTTAAGTTGAAAACCCAACGCAATATGAATATGCAAGTAATTCAAAACATTTTCATTATTTAAATATATACATTGTGTTACATTTTTTAATCCGTTTTTTTGTTAGAACGCAATGCAAACTTAAAACGCGTCGTCTTCGACTTACTGGAAGTGACATAAAAATCCACGAGAATAAATATTTATTCTTAGCAAACTGCTTGAAATCACAGTAGGATAAGTAAGTACGATTTCTGTTTGAATTAAACACAATTTTTTTTAATATATTAATGATTTGGGGCAAAAAAAAGAGATGCAAACAGAGAAGTAACATGGATAATAACGTCACATCATTTCTGCTATAGTAACTGAAGTTTGAAATGTTGCAGAAAATAAAAGTGAGGATAATAAAAAAAAAATGTAACAATTAGTACTTATTGAATTTGAATTTTCTTGGATTTATATTACTGTCTTACATTGATTAAGTGAAACAAAAATACATGCAAAAATAAAACCTTGAAGACACCTACCTATCACGCCCACACTTCGCTAGTTATGTTTAAGTCCCATGTAATAGGGGGCAAGCCCATTGCCACCAACCTGGCAGAAATGTAAACTCCGTGCTGCTGCTGATAAATTTCTGATCCGAAAACCCAATAACACTTTTTGCAACAAATAAATGATAATAATATAAATGATCAGGAAAAAATTGGTCTCCTGTAGTTAATAATATTTGTTCCACGTCTTCAAAATCAGCTTATCAATAAAGCCTACACATACAAATGAATTCACAAAAACCAGTGGTCTCAAAGAATATCAAAGAAAGTGGATAAAAACATCCACCACAAGCGGGTAGTCTGCAAATGCACCGCATTATTACTGAGAATGGATTAGAATGGAAAGAAATGCAAATATCCATCCGTTTGGAAAATATCTGTTAATGTACGAACATTTTATATGAAAAAGTATTTCAATTTCTCTTTTATGTCGTCTGCAGTGTTTAAACGGTTTGTTGGCAGCGTTGGAATAAGTTTATTTATTTTTGCTAGAATGTTTAGATAAATTATTTTTGTTGGTACATTATAATAATGTGGAGTCGATAATACGACAATAAATGAAAACAATGACAATACAAATGTATAGGAGTTTTTAAAATAAATCAGCATTAAATTAAAAATAAAATATTTTTTTATAACAGACTTTATTGAGTTTCGGTTTTTATCTTTACATATAAATCTTATATAAAATATTCAATCTAACACTAAATTAAATGACTAAATTACTAACTATACAAATAAATACGAAAAAAAAGGATACTTAGGCGTCGAAGTACTCGTCCGCATCGCTGTGATCCAGAAACGTGCCCAGAAGACTGGCAGCATTGTCACGTTGAATGAAAATGCTTATTCTTTGGCCAAAAAACGAGCCAGCCCGCAGCCAGAAGCCAGCCAGCCACTGTTCACGTGAAGTGTCGATCAGTCCGCGAGAAATGTCCTTGAAAAGGAGACGCGCTCTCGGGCTCCACGACCCGAGCGTTTCAACCCCAAGCGGCTCAAAACTATAGTATAACAAACTAAATAGTATTGATGGGCCGACCATGAGTTTTGCAAATTTGTAACTAAACTGTTGGATATCATTATTTGGTTGAAATTTTGTATGCAGACCGGGAATGTTAATAGATACATACGTTTTTGATGTATCTCCACCTTGTTTTAAGTCGCATGCGTAAATTGAGGCAAGTTTCAGCTTATAAGGACCGGTTCTGTGCTTCTCGCATCTAGCGGTTTATTAGCATTAATACAAACAAAACATCTTAAAAATCTTATGCCAAAGGGCAAAAGGGCCTCAGCTCAGCATAAAGTCAGATGGTAACACCGTCTGACGCAGATTTTCAGCTGTAGCCCATGAGTGCGAGTGTTCTTTCAATATTTACTTTGAGCGTGTACCATAATTCCAGCTTTATTCACACTTTGTACAAATATTATCCTCTTGAGAATTTTACATTCTTCATCTTCTTCCTGCTCTTGTACCATTTTATTTGGGCCACTCTCCCCTATCAACTATCAAGTTATCATTCACTCCCTTTTCATTCCATGGGTCACCATTCCTATTTATTCGTCAAACTTCTACGGAGAGAATTAGAATTTCGGTTTTCTTCGAATTTTTCCTCATAAATTTCTCGAAGGTTTTTAATTACGAGATGTCTAACATCTGTATTAGTAATTAACTTTTTTTACGTCGTTTATGTTACGGGATCATTTTGCGTTGCAGCGACTTTAAAAAGGAATAATAAATTTATATTCATTTTCTCAGGGGATTTTTAAAGATGGCGTCGTTGGGCCTCGGGAGAATAAGAAATGAGAAAGTCTGAAAGTGGCACCGCTAACTGAAAAGTTGTGAAATCGGTTGTCATGGTATGGTAAAAATGTCGTGAGGAAAGTTTTGAGTATGATTGTAGATGGCAATAAGAGTAGGGGGAGATCAAAGAAACGATGAATGAACTGTGTGAAAGATGATATGGTTGGAAAGGAAGTGACTACCGAGATGACGAGTAATAGAAAAATATGGAAGAAAAAGACATGACAAGAGAATGGTGATGATGTCTTTTTTTGATCTTGATGTCTGTCTGGGTGAGGGTCGTGTGCAATAATGAGAATCAATTACTTTTATGCTTTTTGTTAGTCGGATAGATACGTTATTTTGATGTGCAAATTATGTATTTTGAATGGGTGGTTAAACAAAAAACTACATCCTAACTAATATTATAAATGTGAAAGTGAGTCTGTTTGTTTGTTACGCTTTCACGCTAAAACGGCTGAATGGATTTTGATGCAATTTGGCACATGGGTTAGGACATAGGATACTTTTTATCGTTTCCGTCCGATCATCATTTACGGGCAGGAAAAGCCAGAAGTTCCGTCCTCCGTGCTGACCAAAATCTTGCACATGCAACATCTAAACAATATTTTTATTTTATAAATTAATTACTATGTACCTACTTAGATTCACATTGCCAATCTACCGCCCTTACTATGTAGTTAGGTTAGGTACATCTGCATTATGATGATAAGAATGAATGATAGGTATAACTGGACGAGTGATATATATATCATTCGTTCAGTTAGTGAAAAATTTAATATATTGTCATAAATTCAAAACTCCTATTTATTTCTATAGCTGAAACTCTCCACTTTGTCCGAACTGCGGCCCCCACATTCCGATAATGTGAACTGAAGTCAACTCAAGTGTCTTAAGTAAGGCCAGGCCCAAATGCCAGGAGTGTCAAGTGCCAATTACAGAAAACGTTTATACCGTCACGGTGAATTTGTTTTTATCTTTATTCCGACTTCACCAATTTGGACGGAATTAGAATGCCGGGTTGTTTTTTACAGTTGAGTTTTGAGTAAAAAGGAAGTGCGAAATTGGTTTGAAGTGCTGAATTATGGGAAGGAGTAAATAACGTAAGGGAATTACCATGTTTTGTCCATTAAATGTTGATTGATTTGACGCATTTCAATAGCTTATCTTAGAACGAATTATGCTTGATCTTGCTTTAACGTTGCACACAAAATATGAGAAATATTGTTATATATTAGGTCTTTACCTATGAAATTGCCGGTCTGCAGTACTGGCCATTTCAAATCAAAATAATTTATGTTTGGCTAATAATTCTAATTTCAAATTAATTTTATTTTAAAAACATGGATTTCCATAAGTAGTCATTTGTTTATTGATTAGTGTAACATTTTCATCGCATTTCAATCTTTTTCGTCATCATGGATACGTTAAAAATTCGAGTAATTATGGAATATGAGTACCGTCGTGGCAGCAACGCGGCACAAGCGGCACGCAACATCAACGACGTTTACGGAGCTAACACTACAAACCAACGCACCACCTGTTATTGGTTTGCTCGCTTCCGTTCTGGAAATTTCGACCTGAAAAATGAACCTCGCGGTCGTCCGAAGACTTTGGTCGACAATGACGAATTAAAGGCGATTGTGGAAGCTGATGATACACAATCTACGGCTGAATTAGCAGCAGCTTTCGACGTTAGCGTCAAAACAATATTGGTCCATTTGCGTCAAATTGGCAAGGTAAAAAAGCTTGACAAATGGGTGCCCCACGAACTCAATGATCGCCAGCGCGAAGTACGCGTCGAGACGTGCCTTGCACTGCTCAACAGACACACAAATGAAGGAATTTTGAAGCGCATTGTTACCTGCGATGAAAAATGGATTCTGTTTGATAACCGCAAGCGCTCAGCAAGTTGGTTGGATCCTAGTTCAGCACCTAAACAATGCCCTAAACGAAAACTTACCCTATGCCCTAAACTTTAACTTACTAGAAAAGTGATGGTCACTGTTTGGTGGTCTAGCGCCGGTGTGATTCATCACAGCTTCTTACCAAACGGGGTGAGCATTACTGCAGATGAGTACTGTGAAGAACTGAACACAATGATGGAGAAGCTGGCACATCTCCAACCAGCATTGGTCAATCGCTCGTCTCCGCTGCTCCTGCACGACAACGCGCGACCTCATACTGCACAGCAGACGGTCTCCAAGTTACAAGAACTGGGGTTGGAAGCTCTCCGTCATCCGCCCTACTCACTAGACCTTGCGCCTACAGACTACTACTTTTTCCAGAATTTGGATAACTTCTTGGCGGGAAAAAAATTCAATACCCGAGAGGCAGTCCAAAATGCCTTTGAAGAATTTGTTGCCTCCCATCCAGCTGATTTCTTTAAGAAGGGCATCAATAAACTGCCACTACGTTGACAAAGATGCATTGATTGCATGGGTGATTACGTCGATTAATACAAATAAAAAATACATGAAAAAAATTCGATTAAATTTTTTTCATACAAAACGGCAATTTCATAGTTAAAGACCATAGTTATTAGATGGTGTATAGGATATCAGCTGTTGGGAAGATGCGCTCATTTTTGTAAATGGAATTATTATTCATTGAGACTTGGACATTTGTAAAATAAACAAATGTAAAATACACATTATTATCTTAAAATCATGGTACGCTATACTCTACAAGAAGAGAACATCGTAAAAGAAGTGGCAAATCAGTTAATTGAGAATTCCTTCAGTTTAAATTAAAATGATGTAATTGTATACCAAAAATTTGCATATCATTATTTTATGATTAAATATGTTAAGCTACTATTATACTACAATTTTAAGAACTTTTGTAACCATATTTATCTGCAAATAAATCTTTGAATTTGACTTTGAAAACAAATCTATCGCCAGAAATACTTAGAAAAGTAATACAAAATGCTCTAAAACGCGGCCACGTGTGCATCAGTTCTGGCAGCGACCACTTAACAGTTTTTTTTTTTACATAAACAAAACAGTTTTGTAAGTCCGAATATACAATATAACACTTACCGAAAAAAAAACTTATTTACAAAAAAAATATAGCCTTGGGAAACCAGGTGATTACTTTTGCGCCACCTAGCATAAATGTAACTATGAAAATATACTAAAAGAACGGTTCTAACAAAGCATAAGTTCAACAAGATTTCCAAGATTAACACAGAAATGAATACTGTTTAAAACTCTAATTACCTTTGCAAATCATACAAGAATCTTCACAGCGTAAGACTTAAATCCAGTCATAAAACGCTCACTTGGAACCGCCGTAAACCGGTTTCGTACCGGTATAAACTGGATCCGGTATTCTGCCCGCAAACGCGACAATATTAAGGTGGCGGTAGGAATATGAACGCCTACGTCACAGCTTGAGTGGGTAAATGTTTGATGACAGAGATATTGCTATTTTGGTAAGTGCAAAACAGTGAATTTCAAAAGACTTGAATAATAACAAATTATTTGATATATGAATAATATAAAAAAACAAGAATAATAACTAGTGCCATTACGTATTGAAGCTTTGAATTCGGTATCAAACAAAAATATTAATGTATCCTCCGTGATTTATTTCGTAGAAATAACAGAAATATGATCACATACAGGTAGAAAAGAAAGAAAATCTCCAATTCTTCGTAAACGACCTAATGTAACAAAAATATTACCAGCACAACTCTTTCAAATTACAGAAGGCTAGGCTAGCCTAAAAAAACTAAAAATTAAAGTGCAGTTATATACCCAGCCGCAGAGGGCCAACGTTCCCGGCAAATAGATACCCACGATTGCGTACCACCCAGTAAATGGAACAAAAATATTTTTGTTACGTTTTCCACTCCGAGGTCGCCTCTAGAAATTTGATTCGTAGATGGCACTAGAATAGGTATAGAATTTCCTTTGAACAAGTTACATTTTTTGCTAAGGAAAAACGGTTTTAAAATTAACGTCGAGAATACGAGATAGTCTTGTTCTTTTTTTTTTCTTTTTTTGTTGTTCGTTTTTCGAATAGACTGCGCCGGTAACTGCGATTTTCTTTTTTTTTTGGTTTAGACTTTTATCAGTGTTGCAAATATATTTTTGAAAGTTTTGTTTTTATCTGCGCTAGAGTAGTTAGTGGTTGTCACCTGTGATTATAAAGTTAGTTTGTTGTTCTTTACTTCGCGGAATTTTTCTTCATTTATCTTTTTAGACCAAAATGGTGATAAATCAAGTCTATTTTATGCGAAGCCGTCGGTCACCTAACGTTTTCAGTAAGCATAATTATATTTGAAAACCTTTTTATATTCAGATATTCGGCCTAAATCTAAGTTGCCAGCTCATTGCTTACGACTCAACCCATTCATCCCTTTAAGTTATGAAAGATAAGCAGACTACACAAGTAAAATATTTAAGCGAAAACATAGTTATTGGTAAGTCATCCCATTTTACGATCCAACCCTTAAATGGCGCGTAAGGATAAAACCGTGCGATCGTAAAATAGTGTTTAAAGATTGCCTTTTATTGTGTTTGTGTAGTGTACATAATAGCCTAGGTATAAGTTCTAGGTAATACGTGACTTTTTTACTTGAACTTCGCTGAATCGAGCGTCTTAAAGTCATAAAAAGTTAGTTTTATGCTGTCAAGAGAGTGTCACCGAGAGCATTCAAGAACGGGCGGGGGTCGCGTATTTATAAAGTAGTTTGAGAAGCTGAACGAAATAATTATATCATCACTAATATTATAAATGCGAAAGTGAGTTTGTTGTTATGCTTTCACGCTAAAACGGCTGAACAGATTTGCATAAAATTTGGCACATGGGTAGACCATGACCTGGATTAGGACTTTTTATCCTGATATTCCCAAAGGATCGCGACTGATGCGGGTGAATTCGTGAGGCAAAGCTAGTTCAACATATATTTTAATCAATCATGTCAAGCACGATATACTGCTGACACATTGTATCAATCGGTTCATACAGATTCATGTATACATACCTACTTATGCATATGTACCTACTTATTTTATTCAGAAAAGTTACTATAGTGAATATTATGAAAGTTATTCTTATTGATCCCTCCACAAAGCTTGTGCAAAGAAATAATGCAACAAGAAAGGTAAGAGATGCCATTAGATATTTTCCATGAATAATAAACTACAAAAACAATTGAAGTCAATTAATAAAACACACATTCTGATTTTAAATTCCACAATTTAAAAACTCGTAATAGAGAACTGAATTCTTAAACAAACATAAACAAAAACCATGTAAATATGAAAACACGGACAAAAAAATAATTTAGCTTCAGTATTGCGGTCCCTTGGGCTAAGGAAACATAGCCATGGTGCCAAAGTATAATTTTATTATCATTTTATGCTAAAATGCACGGCTGCTCTCAGATGGTGTAGGATTTTATAGGATATTCCTTTTCCACAAAATTATTTCGCTGACTTCTGATAGCATTTTGTAATATAAATGGTCGATACGCATGGTGGTTTTATTACTGCTCTTGAAGGCTACAAATGTAGGGCATATGGTGGGTACTGAGAAAAACATATTTTTGTATCAAAAAGAGTATGAATTTTTAAATATTTATTTATGTATCATTGCGTGGCGCAACTTTCATGCATAATCAGCTGTCTTATTGTATAGCAAATCAACATAGTCTAGTCATTTTTGTAATGACTTACAGTAATACTAACTGCATTTTATCGGTTAATCTAATAAAATAGTAACGAAGTCAAAACTGTACATTGAATATTTTTGAAAAAAAGGTAACTGCTACGAGGTGTGGGAACGAGTCTAATGCCGAAAATATAGTTTTTAGAATTTTTGTCCATTTGTTCCGGATTGTTGCAAAAACGGCTGAACGGATTTGGATTAAATTTGGCACACATATAGTTTCAATCAATCTGCCTAGCCTTTTCCCAACTATGTTGGAGTCGGCTTCCAGTCTAACCGGATACAGCTGAATACCAGTATTTTATATGGAGCACAACCCAGTAACTGAGTAATACGATACGCCTTGGTAAGACTGGTTGTCAGACTTTCGGGCATCTGGGCACGACCCATAACGACTGTCAAAGATCCACGAATGACAGTCGGGACCAATGGTTTAACGTGCATTCCGAAGCATCGGGGGAGGAATCTCGATATGTAAAGATGGTCACCATCCACGGACCGACCCCGGCAAGCGAGCAAAGCAAGTAACCTGATGAATCGATCCGTGCGGCTGTTATTACTTAGCCACGAGCTCAGGCACACAGATAGTTTATAACAAGGATTAACACAGGGTAGTTTTTATCCTAGTAGCACGTTTCTGTGGGATATTTTTCGAACCCGTCGGAAGTTAGTCGGTAATAAATCATACCTGGACATGAAAATAAGAAATATGTCGGCTAGTAGAGTCTGTCACCTAGCTCAGAGAAACCCGAATAAGGGTCCAACAATGTGTTTCGTGACTTTATCAGTGACTTCACCCGCGTGAGATCTTCATAAATTATAGCCTATGTTACTCAGTGATAATATAGCATTCAATTGGTAAATTAAAAAAAAATCGGTCTGTTTTTTTTTGAGTTTATTCATTACAAACAAAAATCTATTATTTTCTCTTTATAATGTTATTAGAGTAGATAAAAAAAACTAGTGAATAGTGAGGCTACACGTCTCTTATTTTTCTTCAAATATCTAACTAACAAAAGGATCTAGATAAGTGGCAATCTCGCTTCATATTTCTCCAACGGCTTTACTGACTAACAGGATTAAAAAAGCTTTTCGGTAGCTTATTTCAATCCATCTTTGAACTTTTCATCTTTATTATCACTGATAAAATTTCACTTTGTCTAGGTTCTAAGGACATAAAAACAGACATTTTCATTGCAAATGATACCCAATAGGCACTTAAAACATAAATTCTGAACTAAGTTTTTTATCTGAAGGGTCCATAATCGTCTCACATTAAGAGACTGACAACACCTAAAGCGTGGTCACTCAAAATTCAAAAGTCATTTATTCAAACTAGGCTTAGAATCAGCACTTTTCGAACGTCAAAATTACATAAGACAGTCCCCCAAAACGCCCACCCTTCACCACTTCCTAGTGCTTTAGCTGGGAAGAAGAAGTGGCGCAACAAACTCCCCAGCAGCACAGCTGTCTGTTCAGTCACTGTCGGACTGCTTAGAATAGAAAGAGAAGTGCGATGACACGACGCTGGTAACTTATTGTAAAATATAAAGTTATTATCTATTTACAAAAAAATATATTTATTGGACTAAAAAATTAAAACACTATTACGTTAATATTTTGCTTGTACAATAATCTGCCAAAAAATCAAAATGATTGCATATATGTCAATTTTTAATCGTTAAAAGAATTTTTTAGAAGTGTCGTCATTTTTTTAAAATCATATTTTATTAGTTGTATTATGTTTTTAACACTCTATCTAATTAGCATATATCCTGAAAAATATAATATATTTTTCTGATTTTGTTTACTGAAGTGGATCATATACTTTTAAGCATTATAAATTTGCGCTTAGCTCCTGTAGGCCCCTTAAGAAGAATCAAGTATCTAACACGTCGCTGATAGACAACGGGCTCAATCAAGTACACTCCATTCTAAGTGCCATTTACCCTTTAAGAGCACAAATACTATGGACTTTTATATTGTAGGATTAATTTTTCTACGTAATATTAATATTACACCTACCTATTGATTTTTAAAGATTAAGTACGAATAGTCGATCTCGTAATTGCTTTACCAGTTTTGGCAACATAATAAGCATAATAGCATAATCAGCCTATAATTTTCCCATTGCTGGGACACAGCACTCACACAACAGCTCCTCTTGGTGAGAGGGAGCGGGCCGTAATCCACCACGCGGACCCAGTGCGGGTTGGTAAATGTCAGATGTCTTCGAATTTTTGGTTCTAGGACATGACGGTTTCCTCACGATGTTTCCCTTAACCGTTTGTGAGAGCAGTGGTGATGAAATAATTTATTCAAAGTAAAGCGCCTGCCTGGGTTCGAACCTACAACTCTACTACTGGGCCACCACTGCACTTTTGGCAACAATTCCCAGCAAATTTAAACTTCACTAAGATCAAACTATCTAACTGTCAAATACGCAAATAGATCTTGTCGTTTTGTGAAGTGCTAGTGTTTTTCAACCTGAGGGTGATAAAGTTATTACGAGGTTGACCATACATTTATTTGGGTCTATGGCTTTCGTGAAACCACGAGTTGTAACAGAATAAATAATGTTTTGGTAAAAAAAATCTGTACCTATGCTTGTTTATTGTCATCAAATGCGTCTTTGCGTCCCCACAAATAATCTGGTGTTCAGACAGCTGCTGTCTTAATAATTTTAATACCTTGCATCGCGATTTTAGCAATTTCTATGCTACAGAAACTGCTCTAAAACCGGAAAAGTATTTGTCCTGAACTGGACATTATAAAACTGAAAACTTTCCAACAGAAGTTTATCAAAATCACATCGAACTACCACGACATCGTCTTCAAAAATATCTACTTACCTATGATCGTTTCTTTTGATATCTCCATCCTTTTTTTACCCTCTGACATACCAGAAACGGAAGATATTTTAACTTAAGATAACTCTATCGACCTGCATCTAATAATATACCTTTACAAAAGTGTGTCACCACGATTCAGATCGAAGCGAGGAAGCTCAGGCTTCCTCGCTTCTCGACCTTTTTCGGGGCATTTCATGTCATTTACTCGCTTTGATCAGAATACACTTGATTTACTTCTGAATATTATATTATATCAGGGCTTACATTTAGATTTTCGGTTTCTTAGGAAAGTGATTTTTCGTGGCTGTGTTTAGTAGTTGTGGAATAATAGTACAAGAACTTTTTCAAGAGCATTACTACAGCAGGTGATGAGTAAAAAAATTATCTGAGAAACTATTAACACCAAACATATTTTCGACCCCTAAATAACATTTTAGCCAGACTGGATGCGGAAGGCGGAGGACAGATTCTTGTGGCGCAGTTAGGGAGAGGCCTATGTCCAGCAGTGAACGGGGATAGGCTGAGTTGAGTGCAATAACATTTCAGCTTGGGATCAAATTGCAAGCACATATAAGATCCCGTACACATCAATCTCGATCGTGATCAGTGAGATTGACAGTCAGTGTAAGTGTACGGGCTGCCTTTCTTTTTTTTTTTGGGTGGGAAATTATCAAATAACTTCTCCCGCTCTGGGTGGAGCGGGAGGGCGTGTCAGACTCTTACTGACTAAAACCCACCCGTATTCCTTCCGTTGCCTGTACGTTGCCAGGGGCCACGGTATCCCTTTCGGACTTTCCCGCAACCCCGGCAGGCATCGGTCCTATCGGACCCCTTCACTTGCTGACATCTCTTTGAGGTGCGCGTGGAACACAACGCGCCGTCGACCCGGGCCTGGTCCTTATCGGACGGCGAGCTACTCATTGCTCACCGTCCGCAAGCCCGCGCCTACGGTGGCCTTGCTGCGTTTCCCGACGCCCAGGGCGTCTCCTGCGGCGGCTAGGGGCGTGAGGGCGCGAAATTTGCCTCTCCCTCACGCGTTCTGCCTCCTCCTGTACGGGCTGCCTAAAAGCTGTATTGTTCAAAAGTTGCAGAACGCAGCAATACTTACAAAAACAATAGCATTGACAACAATGTCATATTCATACAAATATTCTTCTTCTTTTCGTGTGGTTATTGACTAACCTGGTGTCAGAGTTTTAAAACCGTCCATGGGCCTCTGACTGGGCAAACAGCAAAATCAAACAAATACAATATCAATTTAAGAAAGTAATAACTATGTAGGTAATAACTGCCGCAAGGGTTGATTTACCAGGTTAAGCTAGCTACGCTTGCAGGGGTTTTTCCGTGGATGGGTGACCATCTTAACATACCGAGTCTCTTCCAGCTTTAGAAAGTACGTTAAGCCGTTGGTCCCGACTGTCATTCGTGGATCATTGACAGTCGTGACGCGATGTCAGAAGCCCTAAAGTCTGACAACCAGTCTTACTAAGGGGTATCGTATTACCCAGTTACTGGGTTATGGAGGTCAGGTAGGCAGTCGCTCCATTCCATGTAAATACTGGTATTCAGCTGCATCCGGTTAAACTGGAAGTCGATCCCAACATAGTTGGGAAAAGGCTAGGCAGACTTATAGACTGATTTTAATTTAATTAGTCCTCAAATAGATTATTACAGTTCCCCCTACAAAGTTTACCTGAATAGAACGTGTACAATTTTTAGCAAGTACATAAAAATATAATTGCATGGTAGGATCAAGCTATTAGGCCACGCTCCAAACTGCGGGTGAAATGTTATTACCGTTTATGCACACCCAGCCTTATTTTGAAGCGCTACGCTGTAGCCAAAGTGGTAAAAGGCAAAAATAAGCTCGACGTTTTCTTATAAAATTCAAATTTTTTCACGAAAAAAGGCATGTTAGTGAATGTTAGATCATTAATTTAAATTTTTACTTGTAAACAATTAAGTTAAGAGGAAATTACAACAGGTTTCAAAACTACTTTTTTATCCTTTTAAATGTAACGAATTCTATGAGAAGCTTCCTAAATATTTATTTTTGATTTAAAAAAACAATATACTGGGCTAACTTCTGTTTAACACTGGACTGGTATAGTCAGGGATATTAATTGCTAAGCAAATTGACTACCATGTTAAATTTTCCGTATATTCAAATCACAATAATTGTAAGCCCACGTTTGCACGGACGTAAAAATATCGCAGCGGTATTTTATCGCGCACTGTATTTTTAACTGTCGGTGTTGAGCCGAGCGTTGAGAATCCAACAGTGTGCATCTTACCGCGTCGAATAGACACACTGTTGGAATTTCAACGCTCAGCGCTAAGCAGAGCGTTTAAAATGTCGTGCGAAAAAAAATTGCAGCGGGACAAAAAAAAAAACAATAAAAAAAAAATTAAAAAATCTTCTATCGCAGGTCTGCTTATAATTTCTTAAGAAATAAGCAGTACCTTAGTACTCATAATTATGATTATGTCTTATCTGTATCTATTTTTCTATGTGTACATAAATAATAAAATAAATAAATAGATAAATAAAATCACCCGGGCGAACCTAGAATATTCTTATGTATGAAATGGCTATATTATAGCACGAAATAAAATTACGTAGGGTGTTAATTTCCTTTACAATTAATTTATCTGACGGCACCATAAACTGCTCAACTATTTTGTTTCAGTAATTGGTATAAAATAATTACTTACAAACAAAAATACATCTACTCCTAACAAAACATTAAATATCCCCAAAGATAACCAATACCAAAATAATGAATCAGAAGATTGATATCTCTTAGATTACGAGCACTGCACTCAATCCTAGTCACGCAATACCAACATTACACACACGCTTCGGAAAGCATCGAAAAACCTCGGCAGTACTCGGCGAGCTTCGGCAATTTTCGGCAGCTGCTGATCGAATAACGTTCGACGATATAGGAACCGTAATAAGCTTTGACCGGTTTTTTAATTACACTTCTTACTGAACTTTGAAGGCTTGATTTACTTGCTCATTTCTATTTTGGTATATTTTGTAAAGTAATTTTTTTGTACAAGTAAGAAACTGCAATGTTTACTTTGTCGTTTATACAGCGTGTATTGGAAATGTGTGGTCTTTGGTCTATGGCCTTGACATCAACCGATGAACAACATTTTAGTTAGCGTTTATTTGTTGGCTGAATACGAGGCTTTTGGCTACTTTTGTATTTGTGTATTTTGTGTTTTTATTTAAATGTGTGTTTTGTTTGTGCAGAATAGACATATTTATTTTCTTTTTTTCTTTTAATTACGATGTTGGTCCCATGGAGATAATTATTCAGTTTGATTGCCTATGCCACACCCTTAATGACCACAGATTTAAGATATACGCTGTACAGTGCGTTTATTATAACTTGACCCGTGATGCGATCGGTAGCACTGAACTTTGCAGTCTTGGTTGCAAGGCTAATAGGGTTGAAAATGGCGACTGACAGAACAGTACTACCAATCACATGAATGCAAAATTCAGTGCTATTGTGGGCGGAAATTTAAAAGCGTCTTAAATTTATATGTATTTCCGTATATTTTACTTCCCTTTGTGATCGTAATAACGTGACGTGGACGTGGACGTCCTCGATAATATCATCATAGAGATTACAAAAGCGCACATTAGGACGAGATATCAGTTGTGGTTCAAAACTACCTAAGTACTAAAGCAGACCACGCTGACCATATGTTTGAGATTTTATTTCGAGCCATAACAAAACCCGTTTGAAGTATTCATTAAATTCTCTTTTAACTAAAGTGGGCCAACATGGGCTATTGTGTACGGAACTTGTTTTGCTCAAACACGTTTTTACTTATGACCCCGTGCACGAAAAATACCCTTTTTCGTCAATTACTTATCTAATTGTAAGAAAGCTTGAAATAATTGAAACATTAAGTCTGTGTAAGTATAAAAGTACAGTTTTCGTAGTGCTAAACCATTCGTGTCAGTTGATAGTTGCATCACTTTTGCGTACTCGAAAAAAAGGTTTATTTCGTATTTGATTCACATAATGACGATATTGTATAAACATCAAATAAAATTTTGATTTTATTTCGAGGATAGCTGAAGACTAATCTGTGATTTTAATATATTTCTTTAGCAAACCATATTTGCTAAATAATAGGAAAAAATACATTACTGACAGGGTCTAAAAAACCTTTTTCTGCTATAGTTTGTATCGAAGTTGAAAAAAGTGCTTCAGCCACATGCAAGTAGACCATATAACGATGTTGATGATATTTATTTAAATGTTCAAAATCATAAGTAGTTTCTTGTAAAAAAGTGATCAAACATCAGTCTCGCGTAATTTTTCGGAAAACTTGTTGCGAATATTTGTGATTTTCCATGAATACTTAACTTATTTGAAAAATCTTTTTCAGCCACATGCAAAATAAAGAACTCGACCTTTTCAAATCACAAATAGTTTTGTTTAAATTATTTTTCCCTTTGAAAGAAAGAAAATACGTTTATTTGCGGTAAACATGACGCAAAAAAAGAACACAAAATTTAAAAAATGGAAACAAGTTTAGGGAAAATATGCGTCACATTCACGCAAATCCAGCCATCGCTCAGCATGATGCTGCCTTTCTCACAACTAATGAACAAAATTGATCAAATTCAGTCGACTTCCTCCATTTTCATGAGTAAAGTTAAAAACTTACACAATTCCCAGTTTAGACCATGGAAAAAGAACAAAAGCGGGGCGCCATACAATAAAACATGCCTATACGCCATCATGAACATCACCATTAGCAGCTTTGTTCCACACACATTGGTGGAAATGGGTATTAGGCCTCCTCCCATTTGTGCCATGCTTAGGCCAACAAGCCTTAAATATTATAGATACTACTAGCTTTGGATGTCTAGGTTGGAATCTAGGTTATAAAATATCTGTGTGTCAAATTTCATCTAAATCCGTTCAGCCGTTTTAGCGTAAAAACGTAACAAACAAACCAACTTACTTTCGCATTTATAATAATAAATATATTAGTTAGGATAGTAGGATTTTATGGACCAAAATACTCTATATTCAGATCCACGATCCCTTTGAAATTCAAATTTGAATCATTCCATTCAAAATTAGTGTCGACATATAAATCTCGCATACTCGTACATTCATAATGTAGTTTGATTAATATAATTAATACATTCATAGTTGGAATATGGAGAGAATTTAATTTAAAATTAGAATTTACAATTATTTTTTTTTGGGCGTCCCTGCCCTACCTACAGGTACTTACCTACCTACCTACCTACCCTACCTACACCTACCTACCTACTTACCCCTAGCTACACCTACCTAACTACCTACCTAACTACCCTAGCTACATACCCACCTACCTACCCTGCCTACCCTACCTACATACCTACCTACCCTACCTACATACCTACCTACCTACCTACCCTACCTACATACCTACTTACATACCTACCTACCTACCTATATACCTTCCTACTTACATACCTACCTTCACCTACACCTAGCTGACCCGACAGACGTCTTTTGTTTGTTTAAGTTTTTAGAAGTTTGTATAGGAAAAATAAAAGTGGGGTTTTTACGTTTTTCCGTGCGATTTTTCCAAATTTTCTCTTCATAAGAACCTTCCTCGAACTTCAAAGAGAATTTAAAAAAATACCTAAATTGGTAATTCAAGTTTTTTGCGCTTAGCAACACATTTAGCGATTATTTTTTATTTATATAGATAGTTATATAGATTGTTTCAGAGGATGACATTGATGATGATGGTTTCAACTTAAATTATGATCAGAATTTAAAATTAAGTTTAAAAAAATATGTGGCTCTGTTGCTAAACAACACAAAACTCTAAGCATATACTTCAATTGAACCAATTACATGAACTTTTGAATTGACAAGTGGTCGGTCAGCGCCGCAGGAGACGCCCTGGGCGTCGGGAATCGCAGGCCGATTCCCGGCCACCGTAGGCGCGGGCTTGCGGACGGTGAGCAATGGGTAGCTTGCCGTCCGATAAGGACCAGGCCCACGTCGACGGCGCGTTGTGATCCACGCGCGCCTCAAAGAGATGTCAGCACACGGTCGCGGGAAAGTCCGAAAGGGTTACCGTGGCCCCTGAAGCCCACACAGGCAACTGAAGGAACACGGGTGGGTTTTAGTCAGTAAGAGTCGACACGCCCTCCCGCTCCGCCCACAAAGAGAAGTTATTTGATAATTCCCTAAAAAAAAAAAAAAAAAAAAAATAGGGGTCAGTCAATTAGAAAGTTGAAGCTAGTTGCCCATTCCAAAGCCACCTAAAACAGGTTCCTATGAAGAAGAACGGGCAAGAAAATTCACAGACACTCTTATAAATCAAAATATTATTACCAACTATTGGTTACATCATTCATGTGAGAACGACATAGAATTACGTGCACGTTGGTTTTAACACATTAACGTACAGGCCTACGGCAATGAATCTAAGTTATTTAGGAACAACCGTGTTTAGTTAAAAAATCACAATTCAAACTTCATTACACCTAAAAATAGGATTATCTAACCCAAAAAAAATAACTTTTTTAATCACACAAAATGAGAGGGAATATAAAAGTCGCTCACGCAAACGTAACATCGTTAGAGGCTTTTGCGAACTTTAGATTTTTTAATTAAAACTCCAAGCTTTCATTATTAAAATGCTTACTTTTAGGTCTTTGATTCGAGTATTCGAATTATATTGTTTCGTAATATGTGGGCATTTTTTCTCGACATTTTTTACCAGCTTTTTCGGGCTCGTGTTACAGTTGGGTATTGTGTTCAGTATCCTGAAAGATTTATTTATTGGCATTACCGACCATTTTTGCGTCCCCCGTGTACATAATTTTATATTATTTGAAATATTATGTTTATAAAACAGTGTGTCGCCGTATGGTAATCAAACAAGATGCTAAAAATAGCTTATTTTGGCTTAGTGGGACTCGGGCAATAATCCAAAACATTGCAATGACTTTATTGAAGCTTTATATATACACAGTTCCTGAGTATAATGCAAAGTAAGACGCTCTAGGCTAGGTGGATCAACAGTCATAGCCAGGTGGCTAGCAATGAATGAAATTAAATAAAAATTAATTAAAACCTGCAAATTTTTTTTTTTTTTTAGCAATATTTAGCAGTGTGTATATTTTGTTCCACAGTATTTTTATACCAGGCAAGCTCTAGACGTGAAGACCTGTAATTGGCTGTCAGATTATCATACTGCTATTTATCACCATTGTATTTACCCGTAGTCTTCCAAAGTCTTTAAATAAATAAATAAATGAGATTGACCAAAAATTGTGTCACTGTAGTCGAATAAAGACAGTAAAGCAAAGTCTGCTTCTACTTCTTTTTCGTGTAATTAATGACTAACCTGGTGTCAGAGATTTTATGCCGCCCATGGGCCTCTGACTTGGCTTTACATGCCGTCGAGAAATATCTCTCAGGCATGCTGGTTTCCTCACGATGTTTTCCTTCCCCGTTTTTGAAGCAAGTGATAATTATTAAATACGCACATGAATCCAAAGTCAGAGGTGCGTGTTTTGGGTTCGAACTCGAGACTTATGACTTGGCAGTCCGACGATCACGCCACTAGGCTATCACTGCTTAGTAAATCTGCTAAAGGCTAATGATACTACTGCAAGTTTAACTAATATTTTTAGCATTATAGTAATCCCATTTCTGAACAAAATACCAAAGTCTTACATCGTTACACCAGACCATTTGTCACAGCAATTATAACAAACGATTGCTTATGACCGAAGTGATATAAATTTATAACGCTCAGTGATTAATCGAGAGGAAACTGTTTTAATTAAAAATAACTGCGATATCCAATCCCGGGGTTTTCATTAAAAGGAATGGAATTAATCTTCAAAAGTCGTGTTTCCTAAGTCGGATTTAGATGCTGTCTCTTTCGCACATCCATTTTGGGGGTTGATATAAATGATCGGCCGAAATTGGGATCATCTTATGTGTATCTGAAGCGAGGATATCGGTGCTGTAATTGGGTTGTGGAGGTCAGATGGTTGTCGCTGTAATGTAAATACTAATATTTGGCTGTTTTTGGTTAGATGGAACTTGACCTCAATATGATTGGGGGCAGTTTGGAGTGTTCAAAGGCTAAGTTAAACCATTTGTATAAAAATGCTTTTGTTTGAAAGTTCACGCACTTGTATTTTCGATGAGGCCTTCGTATTCCAGTTACATCTCAATACTCAAACTTATAATTAGACCATATGGACCCTGTCGGGCACAGCAAAATAAGTGAGTTATGTTTGTGCAGAAAAACGTATTTCTTTCTTTTCTTCTTTCTTTCTTTCTTTCTTTCAGTTAGGAGAGAGGAAGCATTTGTTAATTATATAACATTACTTAATCCCCTTTATATCCAAAGACTCTAAATATCTTAGATCCTAGCTAAATACAAAAAAAAAACTTAATAGGAAATAATTTTAATAGTCACCGCACATATTACCCTAACCCACACCACGTCCTTGCAACAGACATAACATGGCTACATAAGCAGAAAAAGCAAAAAAAAAAAAACCGTCCAATAGCGGACTTAATTCCGGCCACCGCAACACTAATTACGGTAAAAGGGCGAATCTCTAAGGTAAGGATAATCCTTCCTTGTACGTACTTCGTTTTAATAAATGCTGCGTATTTTACGTATATTTTAATTAAACATTCTCACGTCGTACCCCTGGGTGTTCGCACCTCGGGCACGGAATGATAAATTATTGTGAAGACGCACTTCTATATTAAGTTTTTTTAGGCGTATTTTTTTTTTCGTTTGTGTTGAGTTAGGGATTCCGTTTGGGGAATTAATTGAGTTGTGTTTTTAGTCGAGAAAATGTAAGGATTAACAGTGAATTTGTGTATTTTAGGGGTAAATGAGTAGGTTATTTTAGTTAAGGTTTTGTATTGAACTGTTTTCGTAAGTCGCTCATTAATTAAGGGTCCTAACCAGGAAATTGTGTTATGGGTTGGAAATTTTCTGAATTTTCACCGGCAACTTAATGTTAAACTTTTGCGGCCGTGAAAATTCAGAACATTTTACGCAAAACAGAAGTACGTGTTATGGAAAACCGAAAAAATCAGGAGGTTCACTGTTCATTGTTGTCTTTATTTAAGTTAAGGTGACTTTTTAAAGTTGCGCTGTGCTTTTTGCACGTTTTTAGTTATATTCGATTTTTGTTCGTGGCTACTACTTAAAGCTATATAAACTTATCCAAAACCCATAACACGATTTTCTGGTAAGTTATTTGAATAATTATATTCGAACGCCTTAGCATAATTGAGTAATAGCCGATATTATAAATATTTTGTGTTAAAAATGATTTGACGTTTTCCTGTTTCATTATTAACATTTTTTTATTTATATATTACATTTCTGAATATTAAAATTATGCATGTACGTTCTTTTTATTACAAGCTTTAATTAACTTGCAATGTTTGTTAGTTAGTTTGTTTTGGTCGAATCTTGCAAGCTGAATTAAAACCATTTCCTCTTATCCTACGGACTTGAAATTTTACACGTTGGTTCAATTCCGAAGACAATGCATTTTTTTCTTGTAAATCCATGGAACTATTTAAATATTTTTCACTGTTCTATAGAATTCGCACTGGTTGCAAGTGACCTAATTAAGTCTGCTTCCTGAGGTTTCTTAGTACCAAGTGCGAGCGCAATAAATGTTGATTTGCTTGCCTTAGTATATGCGATTTGATTACGTGGGACGGTATTATCCCTCAGGTTATTAACTTTATAGGCAAACTATGTCGTAATAATGTGATTAACACTAACATGTCTACTTACAGAAATGTATTTGTCTTAAGTTGTAATTTGGCAAACTAATTCCTACCTATCTAAACTGTACTAATATTTAGATTTTGAGAAAATAACAATCATTTCAACTGGCAATCAGTTACGGAAAATCGAGTTGAGTGGCGTGCAATAGAAGAGGTCTTTGTCCAGCTGTGGACTGCTGTAGGCTGGTGATGTATAGTGTAGCTATGGTATGGTAGTATTATTGTGATTTATATAGGTTATGATGTGTTTCTACCAAAGAGTAAGACATTATTCATCTTCATCATCAGCGTAGCCATTGCCTAACTATGTTGGCAGTCTCCAGTCTAACCGGATCCAGCTGAATACCAGTATTTTGCATGGAGCATCTGAGAGACAGACAGACAAAGAGAGAGAGAGAGAGAGAGAGAGAGTAAGACATTATTATCTAACCTAAATATTGTGTGATTTTTTCGATAACTCGTGATTTTCGCACCCCGTTTCGTCACCAAATAAGCGATGTAAAAGAAAATTACCAGTAGATATCTTCTCGTCCTCTCTTTAGCATTGTGCTGAAAAGGCATAGTCATGGTTTTAGACTATTAGAGAATAATAGTCCTTACGCCATTGGCAGACGGTATCTTTATGGATTAGCAACCAATCATTCAATTTGCCTAGCCTTTTTCCAAATATGTAGGGGTCGGCTTTTAGTCTAACCAGATGTAGCTGATACCAGGTTTTTACATGGAGCGATTGCCTATCCGGCCACCACAGCCTAGTTACTGGAAAACACAATCCCTTTGGTAAGAAGACTGGTTGTCAGACTTTTGGGCTTCTGACTACCCGTAACGGCTGGCTGCCGGGACCAACAGCGTAGCTTAATCTTCAATCAACCTGTGCGGCTGTTATCATTAAGCCACGAGGCCGTATCGATTACCAACCCTATGAAAAAGAGTATATTGGTATTATACTGAAAAGACACCGTTAGATCACCAATCCCTTGCCCACGTTTTTCTATCCACTACATCACATGAACCTACAAACACAGCTCAGGCACAGATTAATGTTCACTCCATAGAAAAAGATAGATACCTAACGCTACAAATACCTACAAAAATATTACAGGCGTTCGTGCGCGCTAAAATGTACCTTACGCGAACGCCCGAGAGTCTCTACTACGTCTGCCGTGTTGTCGGGAGATCACGTGCGTCATTGACCGCAACGCTAGGGCTGTCTATGCTAAGAAATGTTTACACAAAAGAATGGGCATGACTAAAAAACAGTTTTTTTTTACATTGAAATAAATATGTTTATTTTCTGAAAATCACAAATGCCTCACTTTAATATAATGGTCAATGAACTTTTAACCCTCCCGTAAATTTCGATTATTAAGTCTAATTATATACACGTACATACAAATCTTTGAAATTCTCGGCTTTTCTCTACTATAATATGCATGTATTATATACATATAAACCTTCTGGAAGAAATTTTCAAATGATAATGAAACCCGTATCAAAATCCGTTGCTTTTAGAAGAAGTAAGCGGAGAAACAGACAGACGAAAACAACGACTTTGCTTTACCTATACTATTTAGATATACATAATAACAAAAAATAACTAACAAAGAAAACACAAATAATATTTATATGACGACATGGTTGGCGCAGTGGTTAAGCGATTGACTGCTGCGCCCACGCAGCGCAGCAGTCAATCGCTTAACCACTGCGCCAAATCGCGGGTTCGATTCCTGCACGGAACAAATATTTATATGACCTACAAGTAGTTGTTCCGGGTTTGGCTGTTCGTGTATGTGAGTTTAAATGTTTGTAAACGCACCCACGGTACAGGAGAAATTCTTAGTGTGGGTCGTTTTAAAAAAAAATACCTTTCCTCCTCTTTAGGTAATTTAAGAGATCAAGGTTTGTTGGTCGTTTTATTCTGACAGCTGTCTACACTGGAATATGCACGAGATTATATAGATACGTACACTCAAGCGGGTGCGTGGCAACCGGCTGGATTTTGTTGCCCCAGGGAAACGCGAGCCCTAAGTACGTTAGCACGTGACCTCGAACGAGTAAGGGACGCCTGGCCCAGGGCGGAATTTATTCCATATTTTTAGGGTTCTGTACCCAAATGGTGCCAATGGGACCATATTACTAAGGCTCCACTGTCCGTCCGCCTGTCACAAGATTGTATCTTTTGATCCGTAATAGGTAGACACTTGACATTTTCACAGAGTGTGTACTAGTATAGTCGCTATAACAAAAAATAAAATAAAAAAAGTTATCCCCATTCAAGAAACGTGATTACTTCGGCATTTTTTGTTCGATCTTAAAACGGTACGGACCCCTTCTTGCTTTTGTATACCGCTTGCCTTTCTGCTGATCCCGCTTTATATATTAAGATTTATCAGGACCGGAGAAAATTGAATGACACTCAAATCCACCCACGCCTCGCCCCTTTACCGAAGTAACCTTTAAACTTTAGCAGAAATAACAAACTAATAAAACGTTCTGTTTTGGTTTCAAAGATTTTCAGTAAATTCTACAATTCCCTTTAATTTTGGCATGTATTTAATTTCTAATAATTCGTATTTTGCGGTTTTAAAAATATTATTGAACACTTTATAATGATTGCGCCTCTTTTTGTGAATTTCAAATGATTCCCGTCTTGGGGTCCTAAAAATACTAAAAAAACAACGGGTTGCACTCCAGGAGTGCCGGCAGAAGTGAAAACTTGAATATTAACGTTGTGCATTTTTGATATTTTGGTACTACTCACCGAGTTAACATTCGACAGTATGCGAGTTTAACATTTTTACCCATCACAAAAAAGTGCACAAGGCCGCTAAAGAAGTTTTCACTTCAATAAAGAAAAAGAAAGAAAATATGTTTATTTCCGGTAAACATGACGCAAAGAAAGAACAAAACATGAAAAAGCCGAGTAACTGCGATCAACATGGATGTAGCGCGGTTGGTCACAATTCTAACCTCACCTAACCCATTTGGTTGGGGCACCCTAGCTTCGCTACTGCGACCAACTGCAACTGTGAGAAAAGGACAAAAAGATAAAAAGAGGCTTAATTATTAATAAAAGTGTGCATCATTACAAAGTCAGCTTTTAGAGGATTCGTTAAATATTTTCCTTTAATTTTTTTGTAATATTGAAATGCGAGAAATGATTAGACAAAAGTTGGCTAGTAAAGGACGTTTTGCCGACACACAAATGTAAGTAAACCGGGTTTTGTGTAAACATTAACATTTTAATTAATGTGTAAAACTAAACTGTTTATGGAGCAGAGTTACAGTGTTTATGGGCGTACACTCGGAAGCAAAACTGTGTATGAATATAAATACTTTATTAAAAGGAAACGTGTTTTAAAGACATTGACTATCGTATTTTTAAAAACATGTGTTTTTTACTGAAGAATACTTTTTTTACAGATCATTTTAAAATTTAAAATCAAAATAAAAATCATTTGAATCCTTGAAAATGACTGCACATACAGATAGTTCCAGAACGGAAGCGAGCAAACCAATAACAGGTGGTGCGTTGGTTTGTAGTGTTAGCTCCGTAAACGTCGTTGATGTTGCGTGCCACTTGTGCCGCGTTGCTGCCACGACGGTACTCATATTCCATAATTATTCGAATTTTTAACGTATCCATGATGACGAAAAAGATTGAAATGCGATGAAAATGTAACACTAATCAATAAACAAATGACTACTTTTGGAAAAAAAAAACATGTTTTTTTTACATGTAGGTAGTTTCTGAAGCTCAAATGAAGTGTTGTTAAATGTTTTTATAAAAAAGCTATTTAAAAATCTCAAACTCAAACTAAGAGCTGCCTCGTTGGTCTCTCTCATAACTTCTCCCGCTCTGGGTGGAGCGGTAGGGCGTGTCAGACTCTTACTGACTAAAACCCACCCGTGTTCCCTCAGTTGCCTGTACGTTGCCAGCGGCCACGGTATCCCTTTCGGACTTTCCCGCACTCAGTAATAGCCTTGAGTATAGATTTGTGCCCGGTTAAATATAACTGGCGAAATGTTGGTGTACTATATATACCGCTCTGCCTAACCTTTGGAGGAAAACAGGCGCGAAGTAAACTAAACGCATAACACGTTTTTCTTGAATAAACTTCTTCCATCCATTCCTGGGTTCAATTACTGTGGAATGAAAGTCATGGCTTAGTAATTTAAGTATATATTATTAGACCGTGACTCAGTACGGCCATTACTCAGTAGGTACCCCTAAGTATGGGTCGGTCTTTCACTGGTTTCGGAAGTCTGAAGGATATTGTCTTATTGGTTTGTTTCAAACTTGAAAAGTGAACTGGTAAAAAAATACCTAAACATTTTTGTGGGTGCTATTAGAGCTGGCTTTAACACCTCATTGAGAACTTAATTTCAACTTTTTAGATCATAATAACGAATTATATTTACTAAAATACTTACTAAAATATAATTACCAAACAAACAAATAATTACCTATCAAGATTCGTTTTTTTTTACGAAAAGAAAACGAATAACACACGCGTCAAAAACAAAACCAAAAGTCATTACTAGTTACAGTTAATAGTTATAAGCGTGGTGTGACTGTGGTCGTGGGGTCGGTTCACAGGTCGGACAAAGTGTTATTGAGTTATCCCATTAGGAATTTCTTAGTAACAGCCCGAAGTTTGGAAGTTGACGGTGTGATACCCCCGTGCCTCGGAAAGCACGTTAAACTGTTGCGCCTGATCTCTCTCCGGTCGTGTCGGATTGCCGTCCCTTCGGACTATGAGAGTGAGGGAAGAGAGAGTGCACCTGTGTCTGCGCACACACTTGTGCAATATCTCCTGCGCCTAAGGCTTGTCTCCGGTTAGATTGGTTGTCATGGCCGTAATTTAGTCTGGAGGACTATTATTATTACCTAAATTACAAAATAAATGTATTTCGAATGTGGATATAACAATACGAAATTAAATTAAACTGTGTATATCCAATGACGTTCTTAGTCTGCATAATGAAAATTCAATCAAAGATATCCAATAGTGCAGTCACTATGGCTGGTCAAATATTGGCAAAACCTATAGACTGATCTCTTATCCCGACTTTTTAGTTTGTTAGAAAAAAAATCACTTTTTAGGGTTCCGTACTCGAAGGGTACCAAACGGAACCCTATTACTAAGCCTCCGCTGTCCGTCCGTCTGTCCATCCGTCAACAGGCTGTATCTCAAGAGCCATAATTATTATTTTTTTTTTTTAAAACGTTGCCCCACACTAGGATTTTCTCCTGTATCGTGGGTGCGTTTACAAACATTTATACTCACATACACAAACAGCCAGACCCGGAACAACTACTTGTAGGTCATACAAATATTTGTCCCGTGCGGGAATCGAACCCGCGACACGCAGCGCAGCAGTCAATCGCATAACCACTGCGCCAACCATGCCGTCACCGAATTAGGTAGACAGCTGAAATTTTCCCAAATTGTGCATTTATATAGCCGCTGTAACAATAAATAATAAAAATAAAGTTAATAATTAAAGGGGTCCCCTACAAGAAACGTGTTATTTCGATTTTTTTGCTCCTTTTTAATACGGTACGGAATCCTTAGCCGGTTTTTTAATTTCATTGTTAGGATTATTTGATAGTTCCTAAATGCTAATATATATTAGAAATAATACAAGGTAATTCACTGGCTATGTCAAATTTCTTATACGTCCAAAACACTTTTCCGCCCGACTGTACATTGCAACCAGTAGTTTACGTGCTAAGGCATTTACCGTAAAACTCGCTCATAAGGTTACAAGGCAACGGTTAATGTGCGGGTTAATGGAAATTAACCACTTTCGAGCTGGCTGTAAATTATATGAGCTATATGTCATTGAAGTTAATAGTTCTGGAGTTAAGTGTTTGTTTTAACTTGATTTGGAGTTAAAGAAAACTTTAAATATATATTTTTTTAATTAAAACTTACTAGGAATGTGTAAAAAAAGGTTAAGGTTTACGTCAATTCTGTTACGGGTGAAGTTCTCACACAAAAACTCACAAATCATTTATTTAACTTACACGTTGTTCTTAAAATGTACAAGTATAGCTTGTCCACTCTGGTATGACGCGCCCCACTACCGCATTTACGCACACGGTAATGCAGATTTCTATGGGTAATGCGGTTGTCGGACGCGTCATTTCAGAGTGGACAAGCTATAACATGACATGAAATTCTTACTAACAGAAGGCTTTTTGACAAATTTATCAGTGGCTCCCAAACTAGGCCAAGTCAAAGTCAAAGTCAAAGTCAAATCATTTATTTATAAGGCACTTTTAAACGTGAAAATTTACAAAAAAATTGAATTAATTCTAGTCGCCCCTTCCAAAAGGTAGTAAGTAGTAGAGGCATCGCCTGTATCTGGAGACCCAAACAAATAAAAATGCGAATAAATGCAAGAGTTTTTTTAACCTCTCGCTTCATAGCATTGAACTTTATATAAATACAGGGCTAAATAAAGCACTGTATAGTTTTTATTGGGGTGATAATTAAGAAACTTATCATAGTTTCTGCATGGCAAAAGCCGTCGTGACAATGATTAAAAATAAAGGAGCGAGCCTTAAAGTAGTCGCATATGATGTACAGCATCTGACATCTTGGCTGACGATATCTGATATAAACAATATTCATCTTCATCATCCTGTTTACAACCTCTCGGAAAATGGGTTGGTACCATCTGACGGCCAACTTTAGCACCGTACGCGCTCATTGTTCAAACCAAATAGCGCGCGCTACCCCGGCTTCCTGTTACACACTTCCGTCCCTTTTCACGAAATCACTCCCACAGATTGCAGGAAAGGAAAAATGTTAAACATCAATAACTTAAATACATGGACAAACCTATAGAAATACCATTGCCTCAAAATTGGTCCCGACGTTAGTGGTGCCGATTCTCTTGTACACCGAACTAAACTGTCACTAAAATTCCTTACTTTTTACTATGAGAATCTTAACGCTATTCTGCAATAAAAAGTCTCTAAACTTAAAAAATATTTTGACACAACTTTGACAATCGCGACTCCACGTGGTACACACTTGTTTTCCCTACCCCGTGAATTTTTTTAGAGCCGGAGGTGCGCAGGGAGGGTTGCCTCGACGTGTTTTATATGGAATTTTTCACGTTTTGCATGGAAAATAAGAAAAAATATTACCTACCTGTTGATAATTAGGGGTATAAGGGTTTCATATAGGGGGTCGAAATTTTCACTATTTTTGCGATAGGACACACCATTTTCGAGATATAAGCCAAAGAAAAGAAAAAAATATATATCAGTACTGTTTTTGCATCTGAAGTCGAGGTGTTCGTGTGAATTTTAGTTCATGACAACTAATAGTATTCCACACCATATTTTATCGCGATTAAAAATGGTCAGATTTAGGTAGACAATTAAAATTTTAGGTGAAAAACGTCAAATTCAGAATAGCAAAATTGTCATTTTCACTAAATTAAAATCTCAGTGCCATCTTAGTGCTGTCAAACTAAAATATAGTTAAGTTGTGTCACTTTAGTCTATTTCAGAATGGGAAATCATCGCTTGACAGGAATAAACTAAATTTTGGTGATTTTTAGTCTAGTTTAGAGGCATTTGTGACAAGAGAATCGGCACCAGTGTGTAACTAAACAACATCAAATAGAACCTCCTTGTGATCGCTGCGCAAGATACTCAATAAAAGGAAATATTTTACATGCTCACGAGCTTTGTAATAAATCTATTGGAGCGAAAGCATCCCGGTAGTGAACCGATAGTGTTAATAGAGTGTGAATTGACACGCACACTCCATTTAACATTCATAGTAAATTTTCTATAGCCCAAAACACTATTCGTGTACAAAGTATATCGATATTACCTTATAAATGTATTAGCTGCGACCCGCTGTTTCACCGTTAAGTCTCGATCCCGTGGGAATATCAAGATAAAAAGTATCTAATGTCCTAATCCTGGTTATGGTCTACCCATGTGCCAAATTTGATACAAATCTGTCCAGTCGTTTTACCGTGAAAGCGTAACAAACAAACAAACTCACTTTAGATAGGATTCCACTGCAAAACAAAGGCGTTTTCTCAAGCCGATGCCACGCTTTCCCTAGGGCAAAGACCTCTATACAAATGAGGAACAATGTTCTTCGCCACTCTTCCCTACGCATGGAAAATATTTCAGACCATTTAGATGTCCACGAATTCTTACGATGTGACCAAGATTTTAGAAAGCTCAATAAATTACTTATGACATCTTAAAATTGGATTCCCTCTATCTGGCATAAACTTATTGCTCCGAAATTGATTTGGCATAAGTGTGTTATGCCAAATCATATTTATTATTTTCAATTAACATAATCTTGGTTAAACGAATATTTTAAAGGCATAAAAATTATTTAATATAATTAATGTTTAGCCGAATGTTTATGTGCCCGAATTTCCAATGGCATACTTTTAAGATGGCAGACTTTTATTAGGAATAATTTTATTAGACATATTGCCATTTATACGCCGGCCAGCAAGCCGAAGCTATGGTGGTGAGCGTTAAAACCATCTGCGACCATAAGCTCGCGTGGGACCGCCGGAGCCCCGCAGCGCCGGAGTCGTGACAGAAACCATGCCTGCTGCATGTTGCATGCTCGCTTTCATGCTGCATACTTGCTGCATGCATGGTGTATGCTTGTTTGCATGTTTGCATGTTTGTGTGAGCTTTCTGCGATATGATTTTTAATTATTATGAATATGAAATTTATGCCTAAAGATGATTCTGACTAACAAAATTATGAGTTTTGAATGTATAGGCCAAACGATTTTATGCGAAATGAAGTTTATACGCTGTTATGCAAAATAATATTATGACATAAAAGTTCTGCTATAAAGGGTAGATAGACCCCTTAAAATTAAATCCACAATTGTACAGTTTCAAATCCCTAAGCGATTTCGTGCCTGCTCTTGTGTATGTGTCATGTCATGTTAGTATGAAAGTTACAAATAATCACCAACTGTATCATGTGATACCACACTGAAAGCACTAACTGTATATTAACTACTAGCTTCGTTGAAATTTCTTGTTCCCCCGACCCACTCCGACGCATCGTATTGCCGCGCTATTACTTCGTTTTCGCTTAGCGTTCTTTTTTAGCGGTCCTAAGGGTCCTAGCGTGATGTTAAATAGCCTAAAGCCTTTCTCAAGAATCGGGCTATGAAATGCAAAAATATTTTTTCAACTCCGATTGGCAGTTCCACAGATTAGCGCGTTCAAAAAACCAAATGAAAAATCAAACTTCTTCTTTATTATTAGGAAGTATAGATAAATGCTGAATAGAGATCTAATTAGAGCGTTTATCCTTTTTTTTTTTTTTTTTTTTGGATGGTAAATTATCAAATAACTTCTCCCGCTCTGGGTGGAGCAGGAGGGCGTGTCAGACTCTTACTGACTAAAACCCACCCGTGTTCCTTCTGTTGCCTGTACGTTGCCAGGGGCCAGAGCAACGTCGCAAATAGCTATCAAATATTTACATGTTTTGAATAATTTGGCAATATTATATATTTGATTTGATTGACATGTGTATGTATTTTAATTGTATCTGATTTGAATGAATTGAATGTTTGAATATTATTTAATAAAGTATGTGCTTTAATATTTTAATTTTATGAAATGAAATGTTATGGACTTTGTCCGAATTAAATTAATTAATAATAATTATAATTACTGTATGGAAATGAAATGTGACTAACTGGTGAACTAAAATATTGATTATGAAATGCAATAATTAATATCGACTACTTAGTTTTAGATGTAAAAAAGGTTTTGGAAACTTTCCAAATGCCTTTCTTACACCTAAAACGGTTACAACATGAAATTCAATGTTATAACAGCAATTCATTATCAATATTCTAGTTTGCTAGTTAACCACATTTCTTATTTCCATACAGTATATTGCTAAGTTAATCAAAATAGCGAAATATTTGACATCTATTTGCGACGTTGCCCATTTTCAGAACAAACGCTCTTAAATAGTATAATATATGAGGATACCTAGAAAATACCAGTAGGAAAGGTTAACAAAACAAACAAAATGTAGGTACGCAAAGTTTCATCTTATTTTAGAAATAGGGAACATATTTCACTCTATTTTGACGAAGCAATTTCAATACCTTGTTATCACAGGTAAAAAGAAATTAATCTTATGAATAGGTTCTATAAAAAAGTCCCGAAATAAAGTAGGTAAACTTAGGAAGATATCTATTTTAACTGGAATAGGCTTTTGAAGGTGGAAAAAATAGTCTTTCATACTGCTATATATATAGTTTATTAAAATAAGATAGTATTGGGAGCTTATACAAAAGGAAATTGCAGTATAATATACTATAATTTGACAATAAAAGGCGCTATTAACAATCTCAGTATTGATACAGGATGCATGAAATCGTGATGTGGTAAACAATGTATTTAACTCTAGTAACTCGTGACGGCACGGTTGGCGCAGTGGTTAAGCGATTGACTGTTGCGCTGTGTATCGCGGGTTCGATTCCCGCACGGAATAAACATTTGTATGACCTACAAGTAGTTGTTCCGGGTCTGGCTGTTTGTGTATGTGAGTTTAAGTAAACGCACCCAAAATACAGGAGAAATTCCTAGTGTGGAAACGTTTTAAAAAATAAAATAATTCAGTCTAAAGTATTTGGAAAAAAAAAATAGTACAATTTTTAAACCACTTATTCGATACACATTTTTTGTAAAATTAACACGATGAATGCAATCAATGCACATTGCATGACATTTAATATCAATGTGCAGAACGGTTACTTTATTTTAAAAAATCGGCACGAACTAGAGTACAGGTCATGGCAAATGTGTGTGTTTATTAAAAGCAAGGCCGGTTGCAACTACTTTAACAAAGATTGGTCCTTGCCAGCATCTATCACATAGTTAATCTATCTGTCATTGCTTCATTTTTACCTATCGTGGTATAGTAATCGTATTCTAGGTGCATTGTCTTCACATATAATTAATGTATACAAGATATTGTGAAAGCATTTTAAAAGAGTAACGGTGGAGTTTCTTGCCCGTTCTTCTCCATACGAAAACTAACTTTTGGTAAATGTTGACGTTCAAAAGTGCCTTTTATGTGTCTAATTGAAATAAATTATTTGACTTTGACTTTGCTGCTCTGGTCAGAGAGAGGTTGAAGAAGAGTAGAAAGGCTTTTTCTTAGCAGTGAGACAAAACGGGCTAGTAAACAGGGCTGATTAGCCAGACAACCCCGAGTATCACCCTCGTGGAAGATATTTAAATTCGTCTAAAACAGAGCTAAGATAGAGGAAAAAGAAAAGAAAGAAAGAAAAATATACAAACGAAAACGCAAAAACCTTTCCTGACTTTGACAACACACAACATCTAATCTCTCTAATACTGCTTAGTAGACAAAGTAAGTATAACAGATAATACAAAACAATACACCAAAGCATTTTTCCTCTACAAAATAATTGCTGGCAAAAGATGAAGCACTCACAGTAGGCTATTTTGCGAGGGCAACCATAATCGTTTCCACTTCCCGCTGTCATTATCTTCTGAGTAAATTGATGCCTAATGTCTATCATTTTGTGGCGATGTTAGGCTTGAATATAACTGTAAGTACCTGGAAATTGATCTGTTTAATATGATGGCCTTGAGGAAATATGTAGAAATTGGAAAGCTGTATTGGAAAACTGAGCCATATTTTTGCGATTGGATTGTGTGATTAGCGTGACCGTTGACAGGGGAGAATGAACAAAGAAAAAGTATTACGCCAACCTCAAATAACATGGGACAAGGGCAGGAAGATTATGATGATTTTTCCGTTAACTTGGCCACACTGACGGTTCAGACCTTAGATATTTAGTTGCAACATCTTTCTTCTAAAACCCGTAGCGGTATCCACATTTTACTGTAGTTTGGGTACTATGAAACCTGCTACTACTGAAATCGTCTACTGTTTATCAGTTAGAAATGTTTCCTTTATCTCATTTCAAGTTAAGCATAGTTATAACAATATTAATTAATTGAGATACCGCTAACAAACAAAATATTTCACCCATTTCATTTAGGGTCATCGCATTCAAATGCGTAAGCTTCAAAGGCTTTTGTAGCCGTAATTTAGGAGTAACTACAAAATAGTGGTTTAATTGCTGGCCTTCCCCTGAATAGCGGAAGGAGGGGCAAATGCTGGTGTTGAGTTTTGAATTAAACCTAATAGTGCATAATGTTTTAGACGCTTCCGCAAAGAATGAAAGCCGTGACGGGTTTATAGGCCAGGGGTGGAAAATTGCGGTAATAAGTTTCGTTATTGTGAGTTAAGACAATGCTTTTGGTTGCTTGTACTTTTTCATTTATTTAATTAAATGAAAAATATTTGAGTGCTTTTACTTCATCACTTATACCGCGCTTACTTACGTATATGTTATTAGATTAGCTCATATCGATTTTATATTTATGGGTTCGCGTTACATTATTATTATAGTACATTTATCTTTCCTAATGTCTGCTACACCTGACAGTAGCTTTGTACTGGACTATCATTCAAATTCAAATTCAAAATATTTTATTTCACATAAACCTACAAAGGCACTTATGAAACGTCAGAAGCTAGGTGCACGGTTCCGATTGGTCGTTTCCTATGGAGAAGAGCCGGCAAGAAACTCCATGGTTACTCTTTTAAAAGTAAATGGTATTTACAATTTTTTCAAATTACAGAGTTAATAGGTATGAGAGGACAGTGTAGGCCTATCAACAAGTACCAGGTACTTAGCAAGATAGAAAATGGTCGACAGATCTACAGTCTGTTAAGCCCACAACGTTCTCACATTCACAAAATCTAAAAGAAAAGAATCTAAATAAAAGCAAAAACAAATAATAAAAAGCTATTTAGACCAAATGACATGATTGATGATTGATTCATTCATCATTCACCTGCCCTTATCCCAATTTATTTGGGGTCGGCGTAACATGTCCCCTTCTTCCATACTTCTTATCAGTCGTCATCTCGGGAGTCACCTTCTTTCTAGCCATATCATCTTTCACACAGTCCATCCATCGTCTCTTTGGTCTTCCCCTACTCTTATAGTCATTCACATTCATATTCAAAACTTTCGTCATGACATTTTCTCATTCCTCCGGATCATATGCCCATACCATGACAACCGATTTCCGCACAACTTTTCAGTCAGCGGTGTCACTTTCACACTTTCTCTTTTGTACTCATTTCTTATCTTATATCCATTCGTGTAACACCATACATCCTGTCACACTCCACATCGGTACTGGACTATCATTATTACTATCAATACTATGTTTATTCAATTACTGCTAAATCCTCCAAATAATATTCCCGTTACAATTCTCCAAGCCACAAAAACCCATTAATATCTCCGACCAATCGACGAAAAATTGTATTTCCTGCTCCGGATCGAAGCCAGTCAAATTGACATTAGGAAAAGCCGGTTCTGTTCCAAATGTAATAAATAATAAAGGAACATTCTCTCTAATTACACCAACAGAGCTACCCTTGAAAGTTTACTAAAACACCAATTATTTATAAGTTAGCTTTGTGTAATAATACCCTTTTCGACTCACACATAGATCGATCTTTAAAAATGTATGGTAATTTGATAATTTTTTTATGGTATCGAAAGTTTGAATACCATTGAATTATTTATGGGCATTGAACAAGTAGTAAATTTGTTATTTTTTATCGAAATATTATAAATAATTGGTTTGTATTGGGTTTCCTTGTTGGCGCCCAGATGGGACAGTAGTGTCTACTTTTGTTTAACTACCCTCAATTATGGCTTTTTCTAATTATACGTTCAAAACGTGTCATCAATACTTCAAGGTCGTTTGTTATTGATAGTAGTCGTAGTCTAATTATATAGGAAGTGATATTGAAGGACTACAGAGTAATTACCATAATTTCTTTTGAAACACGTGTTTTGATTTTTCTACACTTAGGTCAAATTGCTCTTGTACAGCCTACTGTACAAGAGCAATTTGACCAGTTTCTAACCTTTTATTTTTTCAATCAATCTGACTAGATTATCAGTTATTAGATAAGCTTCTTACTTAAAACCACATAGAAGTCACATACGTGAACAATATTATTTGATGAGTAAACACCATAAATAAATACACATAAGTAGAGTCAATAAAATGTAACTATCAATTAGCGATATAATGTTGTGTTAACATGTCGGTTGATATTTACACAATGTTAGGTTTATTAATTATTTTGTTGGCTTATGAAAGGAATTTTGTTGATAGTATGTAAACAATGTGGTACTGTCACAATGTTTCTGAATTATCAATCTGTTTGATGTAATAATAGCGATCATATTATTTAGATATACAAAGAACAAGGATTTCGGATTTCAAGCGGTCGCGAGAGCCCGCTGGATGCGGGAAGTGCAAGACGGGCCGTTGTGGCAACGCATGGTGAAGGCCTATGTCCTGCAATGGACGTTTCTCTGCTAAAATCATGATAATGACACAATATTTAACTTTTTAACATAGACGGAAAGAAAGGAAAATGTTTTATTGATAAAGAAACACGCGCGTATAAAAGAGGCAAGTTAGCTCGAATACTTTGTAACGGCAACGACGTTTATGACAATGAATGCTTGTCATTTTACAACGCCACACCACTCGAGACATTTCTAAAAAGGGTCGATGGCCGAAATTCTAGCCAAGACCTATCAATTAAGCGTATTGCTAATAATACAAGGTCAAATTGAATTAGCTGGCAAAACCCCGCAGATGTGATGCGTATCAATATTTGAACACGATAAAACAAAAAAAAAAATAATGTTCTATTTTTTTGGGGTTAACGACTTCTGGTAATGGAGTTACTTGAAGTATGAGTTGAGAAAATCTGTTTTTTTATTATATAATCGTGTTTCGATATCGATACCCATCATTTCTGTGAAATTTACACAAAAAAACTGATATTTCAAGTAATTACGGTCGGTGACCTAAAAAAAAACCAGCTAAGAGCGTGTCGGACCACGCACAACGAAGGGTTCCGTAGAATTTATCTCAAAAACAAACTTAACATTGTAGTTTAAAAAACATGTTCTCCTACACATATAATTATATACGTCACGGTTAATTCTCCAACTGCAAATATTAGTTTGTAATCGCAAAAAGACTTTTTTTATGTGATAAAACTATAATTAACGACTTTTGGACTTTTCGTTTTATTTGTGTTGTGAGACCATGCTTCTTGCCAAACTTCATGATTCTAGGTCAACGGGACCGGGTACCCTATAGGTTTTGATTTATTTGCGAGTATCAAAATATGTAATGTCTCGCTGGCGGTGGCGCGTGTGTTGGATCATTTAGCTCCCTTCAAAATGGTTGAGCTGAATGGTGCTAATCCATGCGTCATGTTCGTGAACGGGCGCCGTCAGTAGAGACTGGTCATCTCTTAGCTGCCATGGCTTATTTTAATTTTTGAATTGTTCTTTGATTTTTATATTTTTATTACGGACGCTTTTAACGTGCACGTCTTTCTACATTGTTCTCACATGTATAATTTCAACAGTAATGATGTAACCAATATTTTGTAACATTTTTTTATTTAAAAGAGTGTCCGTTGAGTTTCTTGCCCGTTCTTCTCTATAGGTACCTACTACGCTTTGGAATGGGCAACTAGCTTCATATTTCTGACTGACCGACTTCTTAACAATCCAAAAGTGCCTGTAAATGGTTTAATTGAAATAAATGCTTTGAGTTTGAGTTTGAGTTTGTCGCATGCATTTTATAGAGCTCCAAGGGACTGTAGACTTTCGTATTTGATATAAATTTCAACTTGATACCTCCACGCGTTCTTTATAAAAATTTTCGTTGTCCGTCTGCAACAACGAAACGATCCTTTATGGGTTCTGTTTTTTCCTTTAAAAATCATCATTTTTTTTATTTATTTTTTGTTTAATCGTGTTTCGATTCGATAGCCATCACGTGTGCGAAGTTTCGTTACCTATTTTAATTTGACCCTGTATGTAAATTTTTGCCTGCGTATAAATTAAAAATGATCCTTCATTGGTTGACAGAAACTACAAAACGCCACGTGCTACAGTCAGAAAGAAGAAAGAAAGAAAAAAAGGTTTATTTGTCACAGAGACACGTGCATACAAATAACAAAAATATAAAAAACATAAATATTTGGCAGCTGCACGTCATGACTGTGAGTGACAAGAAGGCTTCCACTCAGCATAATTATGTGCTATGAGCGACCCACAGCACAGCGCTGATTTTCAGTGGTCACCGTGAGTCCCTATTAAATTATTTATACTACACATAAACAAGAATTAATTCCACCCTAGATCACATTTATGTGACTTATAATACGATAGGACGGGTACAAAGAGAATACTTAATAGGGTTTGTCATAGTTATAAGTTTTAAGGTATGTACGGCTCTTACCCTTTGGCGACGAGCTACATGCTCACGCGACACGAGTCTTGCGACAGTGACTGCACAGAAAACAAATGAAAGAAGTTGTTCAGAGCAGACGACGGTTTCGCGCGTATGACTTGCGCGACGAAAACAGGTGACGAGCGATTTGACGCGCTAGTGAATCAAATGTAGTAGCTAACAGATTAGCAGCCGATTGCAAAGCGGGTGAGACTGGCGATCGTGGTGAGTCAAGTTGCCGTCGCAACCGACGGGACGATGGCGTCGCACGCACGTGTCGCTTGACGTAAATCGCGTCGCAAGTCGTATCTCCCGAGGTCGTGAAAGCCCTTAGGGAATTGTAGGACCTACTTAAAACTTAGAAGTTGTTATTCTATGTTTTAGTCTTGTCAGGACGTTATTAAACAAGTTTAAATTACTTAGATAGGCCACTTTGGAGTACCTAGAATAATAATGTTGGTAGAAGTGCTCTTTGTGAAAGTGGCTCTCATGAAACATTGAAGCCTGTCTGTTTCTGTCCCAATTTGTTATATTCCAGTATGAAAATGGACTCAGATAAAATATCTGACAACCGGCTTGGTGTTATTTGTAATCTACAAAAAAATGCAGGGATTACCACTTAACACCAAGCCGGTTGTCAGTTTTTATTTTGATCGGTTACTGGCATTGGGTTCACCCGAAATACCAGGCATTAATATTACAAGGGGCTTACAGCCAAACTCACTAAGCATCTGCTTATCCCTTCGGGATATACAGTGTGAGAAAAGACCTCTTCCATGATTTTAAGTGGTTGCGAATGTGGACCACTGTTCGTTTGTTTTATCCAGCTCGTCCCGTTCTACGTGGTCTTATGCAAACCTTTATCAAATATTGACTGAAATATCAGATTAAAAAAAATACATTTTATGACTAATCCAACCCCTCTTATTAAACTAACTGCACACATGCCTAAACATACATTTTAATTATTAATACGAAATATACTAAGGTGCTTCGCGAAGCTAAGGTAAGATGCTTGCTTTAATTTCCGGGCTGCGTCCTGGCGCACTTTAATCTCGGCGCCATCTTGTATATTTCGTCTGTTTGTATTCGCTACAGTGTATTTACTGCTTTAGTTTTGTTTATTTTTCTTGTTTGCTGATTGGAAAGTTTTTAATTCAAGCTTAGTGTCCAATAAGGCTGAGAGCTGTTGATGTAGTGCAATTAGCGGGAAAGTAAGGCTATTTGACTATTTTAGTAAATGGACCAGCCACTCTGTGTTTGGGGTGTCGTAAAAATAGACTAAATTATTATGTCTGGAGAACGGGCATTGATCAAAAGCACTTTCCTGAGGCACAATAAATAATTGATTGTATTTATACATATGTATATATATAGTCCTCCAGACCGTATTTCGGCCACGGCGGCCAATCTCAACGAAGACTAGCCTTCGGCGCGGGAGATATTATAGTGCACAAGTGTGGGCGCAGTCACAGGTGCACTCTCTCTTCCATCTCTCTCATAGTCCGATGGGACGGCAATCCGACAAGACCGGAGAGAGATCAGGCGCAGGATCAACGGCTTAACGTGTGCACCGAGGCACGGTTGTATCACATCGCCGACTTCCAAACTCCGGGCTGTTACTAAGAAATTCCTAATGGAAAAACCCAATAACACTTTGCCCGACCCGGGAATCGAACCCACGACCCCACGCTCAGCAGTCGCGCTTTCGACCACGAGACCAACGGGGCAGTATTTATAGATAGATAGATAGATAGGAAAGTGCTTTTGATCAATGCCCGTTCAAAGCATAATAGCTTTATAAGGACAATAAAAAAAAAAAAAACAAGCACTTTGATGATACCGAATTGTTCAATGTAGTTTTAAGTGTATACTGTAAGTAATGATGGAGCTAATGCCATTTGTTTATTTTAATGATAACAAAAAGAGTAAAATAATACTGTGACATCTGGCTACGGTTGAAGGATACTCTTACTTCTTAAACCTTACTTCTTTTAAACTCGTATAATGAATCTTCCAATTTAAAAACTTCAAGTGCATCCACAGCCCCTACACAGTTGTAACAGCAAATAATCGCCTCGATAGCTGAAACTCAAAGGCTGTACGACAAATAAGCAACTCACAAAGGTAAATCTCAATCAAACGTAACAAAACAAGCTTAAAACACAGACAAAGGAGGACTTGTTAAAAATGAGCGTAAAAAACATGAGCCCCGCAGGCGTTTCATTTGTGCCTTTTGTTTGCACAGCCAGCTTCTTCATTAAACGTTAGGGGTGACAATATTAGCTGGTGCACTATAGAGCTCGATATTACTAACATTTTCATAGGGGTTTCTGATACGTTGATAATGTGACAGGTTTTTGATTATATGAGTTATATTATATAATATTAGTCGTAAATGATGTGTAAAATCTTTCCTCTCACTTTCCTGCAGTCTATGCAAAGAACATAATATACTCAAAAAATCTGTGGCAGTGATTTCGTTAAAAGAAACGGAAGTGTGTAACAGGAAGGTAGCGCGCGATGTTTGATTTGACCAATGAGCGCGCGTGGTGCTAGAGTTTGCCGTCAGAAACGACCTAGACGAGGCCGCGCCCCTTGAATGTTGTTTATTACCTTTATTTTGCTTATTAACAAAGTGAGATGTCAGATTTTACACATCATATACGACTACTGTATGCTCACTCGTTTTTTTTTTGTGAGAATTATGTAACTTTATAAAGTTCTTACTAATATTAAATAGCCTTAGTTTTGTCAATAATAATTATGGTAACCAATGGACAGCCTGCTTCTTCATTAAACGTTAGGGGTGACAATATCGAGGAGTCGAAACGCCGGGGCGTAACACCGTTTCCGCGAGAAATCGCGGCACAGCGGACAGAGCTCCGGCGGGATCTCATGGCGTCATGGAGACTGCGATTGTCGCAACCCAGTGCTGGGCACGCCACTATTGCGGCGATAAGTCCCCTCTTTGAGGAGTGGCTGGAGAGGCGCCACGGCGTCTTCACCTTCCGCCTGACGCAGTGTCCTCGTGGAGGCGCGTCCGGCCCTGGTCCAGGTCGTGGTACGGAGCGAGAGGGCACGGGAGGCCGTCACCTCCTTCTGCGAAGCAATAATGCTCGCGAAGGAGGAGGCAGAACGCGTGAGGGAGAGGCAAATTTCGCGCCCTCCTGCTCCACCCAGAGCGAAAGACGTAATTTGATAAATTCCCACCCCAAAAAAAAAAAAAAAAAAGGGGTTGACAATATTAGCTGGTGTACTACATTGCTCGATATAACTAACATTTTCAAAGGGGTTTTTGATACGTTAAGAATGTGAGTGGTTGATTGCAGGAATTACAATGTCACTTTTTATAGTGTTAAGATACAAATAAATAGCTCTGGTTTTGTTTATCCTTATTACATATTAAATAACAAAGTCCCCCACCGCGTCTGTCTGTCTGTCTGAACGCGATAAACTCAAAAACTACCGAACGGTTTTCACCAATGGACGGAGTGATTCATGAGAAAGGTTTAAGTGTATAATTCATTAAGGTTTTGTGTTTACCGGCTGAAATATGACGATTATAGTTGAAGATGTCGGAAAAAATCATGCTGACTGGGAGATTTACGGGCGTGCATCGCGAAAACCGTGAGAGATAAATACAATTTATGTTCTACTAGATTGTATATCTTAGAAAATCCAACAAAAAGTCTGCAACGGCATATGTCTATCTTCTAAGGATGACCCACAATAACTATTTTTATTTTTCAGCTTTTGATACAAATTTCATTGTTATTTCCGAAGCTATTTTGTCCGGTATTATGTTAATCCTTATCCCAAAATAATTTATTTTAATTAAAATTAAAATATGCCGTGACATCGTATCATTTAAATGAATAGTTTAAAAGATATCACAGATTCAAAATTACGAGTAACAAAATAATCATGGTTGACGGCAATACAGGTGCAGCGGTAGCGCTCCTGCACACGATGCCGCCACCGCGCCGTCGCCGCGCCGACGCCGCACAACTACAATGTACATACGAGTCGCGCGAAGACCGCCACCGCGCCGCCGCCGCGCCGCCACCGCGCGCGGTCCTCGTCTCGCCACCGCGCATCTATTTGATTCATTCCATTACCGGCCACGGTCACGTGCATGTTCATACGCGGCCGGCAATGGAATGAATCAGGATAATGAAATAACTGGGAACGCGCGCGGTGGCGGCGCGGCGGCGGCGCGGTGGCGGTCTTCGCGCGACTCGTATGTACAGTGTAGTTGTGCGGCGTCGGCGCGGCGACGGCGCGGTGGCGGCATCGTGTGCAGGAGCGCGTAAGAGTCAATGACCTTTTTAGCTATTAGGTGTGAAATCTCAGTAGTACGTTCGTTCCCATGGGATATTTGCCGAAGCCGTGGGCAAAAGCTAGTAATAAATAAAAAAGGTAGATGCTATCACTTCATGCAAATGTTTGGGGTGACAATATTAGCTGGTGTACTACGGTGCTCGATATTACTAATACTTGCTGTAATTTTGATTTGCAAGAATTATATATTGGGAATGTAAATGGTTATTGTGGGAGTTATGGCTGATCATGATGCGAAAACGGTGAAGGAAAACATCGTGAGGAAACTGGCATGCCTGGGAGATATTACTCGACGGCATGTGACGCTAAGTTAGAGGCCCATGGGTGGCTTTAAAACTCTGACACACACTCACAAACTCTTCCATAAAAAAAACTAGTTTAGAATCAATATTATTATTATTTTGTAAATTTCGACTTTCTAAAGTGCTATTTGAAATAAATGATTTGACTTTGACTGACACCAGGTCAGTCACTAACCTCTCGAAAAGAAGATGATGCGATAGAGTATCTACTAAATATTAATTGAGAAATTACGAATATATGATATTCTATGATTTAAGATACCTAATAAAAAATATTCTGGTATTATAATTTACTGTTTAAAAAAAGCATGTGATTGTGTTGCGAAGTGAATAACTTAGAGGTTTTGGATTAGGTAATACCTAGAGGAACTCGTGGCTAAATAATAACAACCGCACGGGTCGATCCATCAAGTTAAGCTACGCTTGCCGGGGGTTGGTTCGTGGATGGGTTACCATCTTTACATACCGAGAGTCCTCCTTGCCTCGAAAAGCACGTTTTAAGCCGTTGGTCCTGGCTGTCATTCGTGGATCTTTGACAGTCGTTACGGGTTGCCAGAAGCCCGTCTTACCACGGGGTATCGTATTACCCAGTTACTGGGTTGTGGAGGTCAGATAGGCGGTCGCTCCAGTTTCAGTGAAAAATAATACTTACCCGATTTATTATGTCACACAGGGGGACGTCAATATGTCTTTCCATAGGCGATTGTTGAAAACCAGCGCTGTTGACGTTAGGTTCTTCTGAAGTCACAGCATTTCGCTGAGCAATGACCTGTTCTTGAACAGATGTGACGCACAGCTTAATTTTTCTTATTATTTGTTACAAAAATAGTTAACTTTGCAATCGGCATTTTGTTTTCATTACCTGTTTGTTGTCATTTGCCAATGTCGCAACAGTAATTACATAATATTGTCTTTGGTCCATGGCCTTGACATCAACCAATGAACAACATTATCGAATTATTTATTGGTTGAATACGAGGCTTTTGGCTACTTTTGTATGTGTGTATTTTATGCCTTTTTTTCTTTATTTTTTTATTTTCTTTCTCTATGTAAAATACTGGTATTCAGCTGCATCCGGTTAGACTGGCAGCTGACCCCAACATAGTTGAAAAAAGGCTATGCAAATTGAAATTAGTTAATACCTACTTCACTTCAAATTTTGACTCACAATTATTTATAAACTTAAAGTGTGAACTTACTTTAACCCGTAAAAGAAAACATAGTATAACAATATTTGTTTAAGACCTCATAACTCAGCATAACACTTCACGTGTAACACTTCAAAAAGAGCTGCAGAACTAGGCCCAAAATTCTAATTTACACCTCAAACGTATAACATAAAACAAAACAAGCGCGACAATTCAGGAATACGCACCTAATTACCCTTCTTACTTGGCAAAGAAACCTCAAAGATTTAACCCGACACAGGTAAACCACCAACACGTTTTAAGGGTTGTTACTCGACAAAATTGGAATTGAAACTGAGCAGCGGCCCAACCGAGTGTGTCTGAGCGTAGCGCAGCATTGAAACGTAGAAATTATTTCGACATCGCCCTTTAATTTCGCCGACAAAAGGTGTCATTATTTTTTAATTAAATTAGTCGAGGTTTGGTGTGGTAATGGTGTACTCCTTTTAAGAGTAGGATATTTAGGTTTAGTACAAACGTATTTAGATACGGTAATTTGTAAATAGCTGTTGCTAAACACGGATATAAGCCAACGGGAGGAAATTGTAGTGCTGGCCGTGAATCTGAATTTAGCCCAAACGAGGTTGCTTTTAAATACTTGGAGCAGATACATACTAAGTTGACGTCTTAGTGTAATCGTTATTTTATTACTAGCTGTGCCCGCGGCATAGGTACATAGGTACATCATTATAAATTAAAGTAGCATATCCTTTTTGTCTGTGTGACCGCGTTGTTCTTAAACTACGCAAAAGATTTTAATGTGGTTTTCACTATCATTTAGAGAATATATTTCGGAAGATTTATACGTCTAAATACATTAACATTGAACTTAAATATAATAAAGAAATCTAATTATTTTGTCAAGTCGTAAAAATCATGTGAAACATGGGCGGTTCGCTAGTTAGATGTAAATCAATGGAAATGGTAGTGATGATTATATTTTTGCAATATTAGTATTAAGTATCATGTCATTTTATTTTATTACGTTTTGGTAGGATTTTCCGCACGTATTTTGTTGTCCGATTGGAATTGACATCATAAACCTTTGCTCATTAGCTTGTTATACTGTGAGATCGCGAGTAGAATAAATGTCGAGTGGTCTCACAGAAAAGAGTTTTGGAATACTACCCACGTATAGAATCTTCATACATTTTACACGTTTTCTATGAACAAAGGCCGAATCAAAGGTCACCTATATTTTTGTAGGCCAGTTTTTATGTTAAGAATTTGGACGGTAACAACATATCGATTGTCGATTATTATCTTTGTTCTATTTTGCTCTATTAAAACTACCTATCATAGTGTAGTGTATGTGTGTAGTGTACAGCTCCTGATTGCTTCATCACTTTTGACAACGATTACCACTAAATTGAAACGCCATTAAGGTTTAAACTATCTAACTATCACGACGTGCAAATGACATTCAACCTTAGGGTTATAATGCCTAATCCGTAAAAACAAATTCCGACGTTTCGGCCAAAGTTACGTGCGTTTCCTACTTCATATCACATACGGACGTAAGATTAGTTCAGGGTCCCAACTAAGAATGAATGACAACACGAATTGACAGTCGTTCCTACTGCCGGTGTGTTTAACCCGTCCGAAATTTTTTATTTGACACTTGTTTTGAAGGTACAACTACTATTGGACGGTCCCGTATCTTCGTTGATGGAGAGTTACGAGATCGACGATACCTACATCGCCCTTATGAAAACTATGATTTCTTAACACAATATTAGCAATACAGGATGTTACCCATACGGCGGATATGACATTAGCTGCCTTTACCCTTTGATACAGGATGCTTTTATTTAAACAAACTCCCCACGTATGTACACGTAGAGAGGAGCGGAGTGGTTGTTAGTCATATTCTCTAACTCTAAGAACCTCTTGGTGCTCTGTAAAGGTAATGTCAATGTTGTGATTTACATAAATTATTATTTATTTATTTCAGATATGCACGGATTTTGTTATGTAGATTATGACTAAATTATGTACCTATGGATTGAACCACACTGCAATTAGCTTCAGCAATGTCTACCACTGTATATGTATAAGAATTAAGAAACCAACTGATGGAAACTAAAGCAGTAAAATTTACGAAATTCATCTCCAGTTTTCCACTAAAAAAACCTCAGTAAATACAGGCAGTTATCACCACGCCGCAGTAAATTCTCTAATTAATGTTAAAATATTTTCAGCTTCATCAGAGCAAGCCTGTTTAATACCGTCGAATTTACGGTGGAACCTGCATTTGAATTGTGCAATTACGTGGAATATTTTATGTGGTACAAGTATCGGCGATTTTAGTGGACAATAAACGGAATTTAAAATTGTGCTATCTACTTAATTTCGATTTTCGTGGCAGGTATTTGATTGGTGAATAGAATAATGATGAAGCTTTAAATTGTTATTGAGCGTAATCGTTTTAGAAAAACAATCAATAATATTATATTACCAGCTTTTAATAATAAGTAGGGCAAAGAAGGGCTCGTGGGCTAAATAATTACAGCTACACGTGTCAATCGAAGGATAAGGACGCTTAAAGAGGTCGGTCCGTGGATGGGTGACCATTCTTAACATAATTATAATCGAGACCCCGCCGTGACTCGGAAAACACGTTAAGCCGTCTCGCTGGCTAGTACGTCAAACTGCAGGTATGGGTATAATGACGTTCGGTGATGCCAAGGTTTTGAATAAAAGTCGAAACAATAAACTCTTTTTCGCAGGAGACCCCCTTTTTTTTGTTTTTTTTGTCGCTGAGAAATGCTTTATGCATTGCCGCTCGTGGGGGACGAGACGGGGTATGTGGGACTCATGTCGGAATGACAGTATACCCACTAAAACTCAGCGGTGTTCCCACATCGCCGTGATGGGAGGGCCATGGGAAACCGGCTCAGCCTTTACATCCACAACCCTCCCGGCGCATGCCCGCCTAGCTGGCGGGCCCCGCATGCCCCCCAAGTTGGGGGGCTACGGGAATGGCCGGGAACACCTGGACATTCCCGTCCGACACTGGTAGGGGCCTGTGCAATACAGGCAAGGGTGCCCCCGCATCCGTTGCCTGCTGGCCTCCACCTGGGAGGAGTCGGAGATGACTATCAAACTGACGTCTTCTTCGGCCCCTCCTCCGCCTTCGGAGCGGCGCCGCGTGAGGATCGTCCTCACGCGCGCGCTCCGCCCGCAGGAGACCCCCTGGGCGTCGGGAATCGCAGGCTGATTCCCTGCCACCGTAGACGCGATCTTGCGGACGGTGAGCAATGGGTAGCTCGCCATCCGATAAGGACCAGGCTCGGGTCGACGGCGCGTTGTGATCCACGCGCGCCATTAAGATAATATATGTCAGCACAACTGACGGGGTCCGCTATGACCGATGCCTGCCGGGGTCACGGGAAAGTCCAAAAGGGATACCGTGGCCCTCGGCAACGTACAGGCAACTGGAGAAACACGGGTGGGTTTTAGTCAGTGAGAGTCTGACACGCCCTCCCGCTCCGCCCAGAGCGGGAGAATTTACGGGTAGTCAGAATCCCGAAAGTGTGACAACCCAGTCTTGCCAAGAGGTATCCTGTTCCCCGGTAACCGAGTTGTGGAAGTCAGACAGGCAGTCACTTCATATAAAATACTGGTATTCAGCTGCATCTGGAAGTCGACACCAACAGAGTTGGGAAAAGGCTAGGCAGATTGATTAATTGAATAACAAGCTGGACAAAGACTTTTTTCTTTACTAAAGAAAATTTTATATCGCTGGCTGTGTTAGCGCATTCCGCTTAACTGGGAAGCAACATGCTTACCCCGCATTAACACAAAGGTATACACTGTATATAACTTTGTATTATACATGTCGAGCCTACTCTTTTCGTTTATTATTTACACTAAAAACAAGTTGTGAAGACTAATTGAAGTCAAAAACTTTTAGCAAACCTTTCAAACATGTTAAAAATGTAAACAAAGTAGTTAACAAAACATTTATATGAGACAATGTGAATACTAGTGTTTTTGACCAGGGACCGTGCAACCCCGGTTAAGAGTTAAGCTTTTCGAAAGGGTAAGCCGTTTATGAGGTTACCTTTATCTGATGTAACCCCTTGAATGGGTTCTGTGCTCAAAACCCATTAAAAGGGTTATCTCTTCAATATGGATAACCCATTGAATGGGTTCTATACCTAAAACCCAGTGAAAGGGTTACATGATAACCCATTGAATGGGTTCTATACTTGAAACCCAGTGAAAGGGTTACATGATAACCCATCGAATGGGTTCTATACTCGAACCGCAGTGAAAGGGTTACCCCTTCATTATGATAACCCATATAATATAAGGGTTTTGTTCGGGTTATCATATGGTTTTTCAATAAAATTGTGCTAAATAGGTGATGGTGGGGTGGGGCGAGCACCACGCGCATTGCTTTTATTTCACTAGATATCGTAGGCTTGTAGACGAAACATACGGAGTAAGGTGATGTGTCCTACAAAGGGTGACATTACAATTTTTTTTTTAAGTCTTTTCTTTAAGTTTCTATGGTATAGTTACTTAGGTAATTTAACAATCTAAACTCTTAAGGACGCGTTTGCAAATTTGATAGGTATAGAATCGAACTACTACATTGACAAAGGTCACACACACAAGTGTACGCACGGTTAGTTGCGGGAATAGTAGTCAAGTGAACTAATTTTGGTACTTTGAAAGTTTTTTTTTCTCTATATTCTTTATAATACATAGGCATCTACAAAAAATATTTCGTATTGTTGTTTGTATTTTTACTAAATAATACTTAGATACAAATACCTACTTCAGTTATTGCTAGGAGGCACTGGAAGCCCTCTTCTGGTAGAAAGATGTGGGCTGTGGACTTTGGGCTAGTTTTGTTAGTTTTGATGTGACTTTACCTCCAGACTTGATGGAGTGACCTGAAGGTGTACTTCGGTGACTGCTACTGGTACTCCTCGACGAGTAGAATTAGATGTGCCGAGTTTGGGCTCGTTTTGTTAGTTATGACGAGACCTTACCTCCGGAATTGATGGAGTGACCAGAAGGTGTACTTCGGTGACTGCTACTGGTACTCTACGACGAGTAGAACTAGGTGTGCAGAGTTTGGGCTCGTTTCGTTAGTTATGATGAGACCTTACCTACGGACTGAAAGGAGTGACCTGAAGATGTACTTCGTTGACTGCTACGGGTACTCTACGATGAGTAGAACTGGGTGTGCCGAGTTTGGGCTCGTTTTGTTAGTTGTGATGAGACCTCACCACCGGACTTGAAGGACTGACCTGAAGGTGTACTTTGGTGACTGCTACTGGTACTCTACGACGAGTAGAACTAGGTGTGCCGAGTTTGGACTCGTTTTGTTAGTTATGATGAGACCTTACCTCCGGACTTGATGGAGTGACCAGAAGGTGTACTTCGGTGACTGCTACTGGTACTCTACGACGAGTAGAACTAGGTGTGCCGAGTTTGGGCTCGTTTTGTTAGTTATGATGAGACCTTACCTCCGGACTTGATGGAGTGACCAGAAGGTGTACTTCGGTGACTGCTACTGGTACTCTACGACGAGTAGAACTAGGTGTTACCTCCGGACTTGATGGAGTGACCAGAAGGTGTACTTTGGTGACTGCTACTGGTACTCTTCGACTAGTAGAACTAGGTGTGCCGAGTTTGGGCTCGTTTTGTTAGTTATGATGAGACCTTACCTCCGGACTTGATGGAGTGACCAGAAGGTGTACTTCGGTGACTGCTACTGGTACTCTACGACGAGTAGAACTAGGTGTGCCGAGTTTGGGCTCGTTTTGTTAGTTATGTTGAGACCTTACCTACGGACTGAAAGGAGTGACCTGAAGATGTACTTCGGTGACTGCTACTGGTACTCCTCGACTAGTAGAACTAGGTGTGCCGAGTTTGGGCTCGTTTTGTTAGTTATGATGAGACCTTACCTACGGACTGAAAGGAGTGACCTGAAGATGTACTTCGGTGACTGCTACGGGTACTCTACGATGAGTAGAACTGGGTGTGCCGAGTTTGGGCTCGTTTTGTTAGTTGTGATGAGACCTCACCAACGGACTTGATGGACTGACCTGAAGGTGTACTTTGGTGACTGCTACTGGTACTCTACGACGAGTAGAACTAGGTGTGCCGAGTTTGGATTCGTTTTGTTAGTTAAGATGAGACCTTACCTCCGGACAGCCCAAACTCGGCACACCCAGTTCTACTCATCGTAGAGTACCAGTAGCAGTCACCGAAGTACACCTTCTGGTCACTCCATCAAGTCCGGAGGTAAGGTCTCATCATAACTAACAAAACGAGCCCAAACTCGGCACACCTAGTTCTACTAGTCGAGGAGTACCAGTAGCAGTCACCGAAGTAAAATAAGGAACCAAAATAAAATAACCCTTAATGCAATGCTTTAAGATTCATCCGTAATAGCAAAATATGTGATAAAGTTAGTTTTGGTTTTTATTTTTTTTTGCGACTATTTTTGACATTTTGAAAAATTTTTTTTACTAAGTTTTAGAAATGAGTATGTTTGCCTACTTATAGTATTTTTAGAAATCTCAAAATATGTTGATAATAGAATAAAAACTGTACTGAAACTCAACCCAGTATCGTTAATTTGTGGAAAATGGCAACGGAAGATCGTTATTACAATATAAAAAACTATAATTTTGAACACAAAATTTCCAATAATTTGAAGATGAAGAACCAATCTATATGTGCTAGTTATTATTAGTTATATAAAATTCGATTTAGTTTTGTCACAAAATGAACCGAAAAACAGCAGAATTTTGTCCGATTTGCAAACGCGCCCTTAATCTATCTAACTATTGTAAGGTTTTACAGTAAAAGCAAATTATAACAAATAATTAAGTAGATATCACCTCGGCTGTACAATTTTAAAACCTAGCAACTGACATTTCTAAAAAAATCGGTGTTTTACAATATTTTACTTGCTAGATATTTTCCGATATATTGTGCTTCTCAAAACATCTAAAAATCATTCGCAAACGAAGTTGTAAATAATCAAAAACCTAGCAACTACACTACAATTTTAAAACAAGTATAAAAAAAACTTATCTATAACCTAGCATCTTACACCAACCAATTGGTAACCTAGCAAGTGACTGCAGTTGCTAGGTTTTTAAAATGGTAACATTCACTTTAAAAAAACCCGCGGATTGACGCGCCACCCTAGTATGCGTTGAGCGACCACCGTGCGCGCTGTGGCTTTGTTTGTTTAATCGATAATTTGCCATTTGAGATGAATAACCGACAATTTTATAGATCTAAGTTAATAATGAGTGCTTTGAAGGATCAAGACGTTGAATTGTAAGTATATTTGAGTGAATATTAAAACGTTCTCCCTGTCTTCGGTAGAGTTTCCTACGTCTATAATTGCCCCTTCAGGTGCTAACATCTCTTTGAGGTGCGCGTGGAACACAACGCACCGTCGACCCGGGCCTGGTCCTTATCGGACGGCGAGCTACCCATTGCTCACCGTCCGCAAGCCCGCGCCTACGGTGGTCGGGAATCTGCCTGCGATTCTCGTCGCCCAGGGCGTCTCCTGCGGCGGCTAGGGGCGTGAGGGCGCGAAGTTTGCCTCTCCCTCACGCGTCATTACTGCTTCGCAGAAGGAGGTGACGGCCTCCCATGCTCTCTCGCTCCGTACCATGGCCTGGACCAGGGCCGGACGCGAGAGATCCCCGCCGCCTGATACGAAACAGGAACCTCCCGAAACAACCGTGTCCCGTGAGGACCTGCGTCAGGCGCAAGGTGAGGACGCCGTGGCGTCTCTCTAGCCACTCCTCAAAGAGGGGACTTATCGCCGCAATTGAGGCGTGCCCAGCACTGGGTTGCGACAATCGCACTCTCCATGACGCCATGAGATCCCGCCGGAGATTAATTTTTTTTTTTTGTAGATTATTGAAATTTTATTATAAATATACATTATTATTATTATTCTGATGGTTTGTTTTATTTCAAATAACTCTTACTAGGTTTATGAAATTGTAGTATTATTTATTTTATCACTCATTGAGATTATGTAGAAACCTAGTAAAGTACGTTGCTAGGATTTTAAATTGCTTCAATAACATACTTTGACTTCATAAAACAATTTATTCTTAAGTAATTGCACTCTTACACACAATTAACAGTACAGACACAATATTAATACTGTTTCTCATAGCCAACCATATACTGCAAACTTTTGAGTTACTCCCAACAAGCTAAGATAAAATGGCATGCCCTTAAAGTAGACAAGTCGTGTTTTTGCTCTATTGTAAAATTTGCCTTGAAGCACTTGCTAGGTTTTGATTTTTCACAGCAGACCTTTAAGAAATTTCCACATAAATTACATTTACTTGTGTTATTTGATGCATCATATAAATAATAGCGATGTACAGCATCTCGTCTTGGTTTTGGCATTATAGCGATTGTTCAAAATTCACAAATACGCACTGACTAATAAATACCTAATAATATCGCAAAAGACGCCCGGGTTCAAAAAATCAAACAGCAAGAATGACAATTGTACGGTCCCAGCAAATGCCTGCAATAAAGTAAGTAACAAGTCCAGACATGAAAAAATCATAATATTATGTAATTTCGATATCCAGGCAGCAAAGCTAAAATAAACACTATATTACATACAATAATGATCATAGATCCCTGTTTAGAAGCCGCTCGGTAAGTAGGCACAAAGGCGCCGCCGCGGCCGCTTAACGCGTGCTATTCCATTTTGCAACCTATGCCCATCATAGAGAGATCATATTAAATTGCTCCGTCAGTCGGAATGTTACGCTGTTATCGTTTTAGGAGAGTTGAAAGTGTAACCCTTTTGAATGGCTTAAATTAAGCCGTTCAAATGGGTTACCCACATCGTATGGGTTTTTAAATAACGGCTTAGAAAAACCCTATCGAAAACCCTTTCAATGGGTAACGGAAATTTGAATGGCTTAAATTAAGCCGTTCAAATGGGTTACCCACATCGTATGGGTTTTTAAATAACGGCTTAGAAAAACCCTATCGGCTTAAATTAAGCCGTTCAAATGGGTTACCCACATCGTATGGGTTTTTAAATAACTGCTTAGAAAAACCCAATCGAAAACCCTTTCAATGGGTAACCCAAATGGTCCCTGTTTTTGACAAGTCTTTTAAAAGATTAGTTGAAAACAAGTTCCACAACTTGTACATAAGTGGGTGTAAACGTGTGGAAGAATCCATATTTGTCGACATAAGTACAAAACTTACATCTATTTATTTATGATCAAATTCCGAAACCAATTAACGTCTTGACCTTGTTCATGTATAATATATATTTGTCCAATAAACATAATCATATAATGTTCCAACTGCTGGGAACTCTCGGTGAGAGGGAGTGGCCCGTAATCCACCTCGCGGGCCCAGTGCGGGTTGGTAGATGTCACATGTGTTCGATATTTTTTGGTTCTAGGACATACCAGTCACGATGTTTTCCTTCACCGTTTTGAGAGCAGTGGTGATGAAATAATTTACCTGTCTGGCCTACAACTCGTAAGTCGCGGCCGCTACCACTGAACAACCAGTGTCTATTTGAATAATACAAAGTCTTAATACCGATGTCCTTCGCTCAATAATTAAAATGACTCACCAAAAACCTTCCAGAATAGAGGTCGATACAATTACCTTTAGCTTTTGAATGTTTGAAATATTTACTTAAATAATTGTACCGTGTCAAATAAGGAAATATTAAGCAGGGACTTCTGTTGGTAGTAAATAAGTAAAATATTTGTCAATAATATTCAATGGTGTGCCGTGAGAAATGGGTCAGTGTTAAGTGTTTTTACCCGACTTCGGTGTAAGGAAGGATTAATTTCTGATGAATTGCTGACTATCGTTTGATATTGATATTCCACTGGTATTATGTACAACTAGATACATACATATTATTCTATTGTGATTACGTAATATTCTACTAAGAGCGAATTTCAACAATGAAACTGAACGCGATCAGCACATCTAAACCACGTTCTGTTCTAACGCACGAGCTGTCAGTGTCATCACTGTTGCGGAATAATGACACTGACAGTTCTTGAACGCGCTTAGTTGGTGAAATTCGCTCTTACTTCTTCTAATTTATAATCATGATTTAAAGAGACCCATTGATTGAGTTATTTATTTAGTAACATTTGGTGCCCAACCAGCCGAGTAGGCAATAGTACGCATAGCGTTTAAGTTTCAGCGTTACTGGTCGTGGAATCGATTCCCATGGCGGCGCGGCGGCGCGGTGTTCTTAGAGTGTTTGATGTGCATGCATGACATGTGTTTAATCGTTCTTTTAATAAAGTGAAAGTCAAAGTCAAATCATTTATTTCAAATAGGCCCATATAAGGCACTTTTAAATGTAATAATTTACAAAAACCATTAATTGATTCTAGTCGCCCCTTCTAAAAGGTAGTTTTCGCATGGAGAAGAATGGGCAAGAAACTCCACTGTTACTCTTTTAAAATGTTTTAGATTAGTTTGTATGTATAGGTACATTAGTAGTTATATAATTATATGTGAAGACGATGCATCTAAAATACAGTTACTATACCACAATAGGTAAAAAGATTTAAAAATGAAGCAACAACAGATAAATTAATTATATATGTGATAAATACATGGTGCTCACATATTTAAAAACATTGTAAATGTAGACGATTCTCCTAAATTTTTTTAATTAATATTAGGTCTTTACCTATGAAATTGCCGTTCTGCAGTACTGGCCAATTCAAATCAAAATAATTTTTGTTTGGCTAAGAATTCTAATTTCAAATTTATTTTATTTTAAAAACATGGGTTTTTTTTTCCAAAAAATGTCATTTGTTTATTGATTAGTGTTACATTTTCATCGCATTTCAATCTTTTTCGTCATCATGGATACGTTAAAAATTCGAGTAATTATGGAATATGAGTACCGTCGTGGCAGCAAAGCGGGACAAGCGGCACGCAACATCAACGGCGTTTACGGAGCTAACACTACAAACCAACGCACCACCTGTTATTGGTTTGCTCGCTTCCGTTCTGGAAATTTTGACCTGAAAAATGAACCTTGCGGTCGTCCGAAGACTTTGGTCGACAATGACGAATTAAAGGCGATTGTGGAAGCTGATGATGCACAATCTACGGCTGAATTAGCAGCAGCTTTCGACGTTAGCGTCAAAACAATATTGGTCCATTTGCGTCAAATTGGCAAGGTAAAAAAGCTTGACAAATGGGTGCCCCACGAACTCAATGATCGCCAGCGCGAAGTACGCGTCGAGACGTGCCTTGCACTGCTCAACAGACACACAAATGAAGGAATTTTGAACCGCATTGTTACCTGCGATGAAAAATGGATTCTGTTTGATAACCGCAAGCGCTCAGCAAGTTGGTTGGATCCTGGTTCAGCACCTAAACAATGCCCTAAACGAAAACTTACCCCTAGAAAAGTGATGGTCACTGTTTGGTGGTCTAGCGCCGGTGTGATTCATCACAGCTTCTTACCAAACGGGGTGAGCATTACTGCAAATGTGTACTGTGAAGAACTGAACACAATGATGGACAAGCTGGCACATCTCCAACCAGCATTGGTCAATCGCTCGTCTCCGCTGCTCCTGCACGACAACGCACGACCTCATACTGCACAGCGGACCGTCTCCAAGTTGCAAGAACTGGGGTTGGAAGCTCTCCGTCATTCGCCCTACTCACCAGACTACTACTTTTTCCAGAATTTGGATAACTTCTTGGCGGGAAAAAAATTCAATACCCGAGAGGCAGTACAAATTTCTGCCTTTAAAGAATTTGTTGCCTCCAGCTGATTTCTTTAAGAAGGGCATCAATAAACTGCCACTGCGTTGGCAAAGATGCATTGATTGCATGGGTGATTACTTCGATTAATACAAATAAAAAATACATGAAAAAATACGTTTAAATTTTTTCATACAAAACGGCAATTTCATAGGTAAAGACCTATTAAGTCAGTGAGTGAGGAAGTAACCACAAAATGTATAAACAATGTAATATATTTAAATAAAATATATATATTATCATTATATATAAATTATACAATTGAATTAGCAACCACTTTGATTTTGTCTAGATTCTAAATTATCCTATGGAGCAGGACCAACATGTTTCCTAGCTTTCTTATCTTGGATATAATCCTATAATTTGTAATATGCTTGTTTACAAAGTTTACTTTTAATATGAGTTTTAAATTTTCTTTCATTTGATGGCAATGTATCACAAGGTATTTTGTTGCAACATTTAACACAGTATCCCATAAAAGATGTATTTACTTTAGATAATCTGAAAAATGGTTAATCTATTTTATTTTTATTTCTAATATTAAAATTATGTCTATCACTTATTTTGTTAAAAAGATGTAGATTAGTAATGTAGAATATTAGTAATGTATGTAGAAAGCAATTCATTTAAATAGATACATTTAATTTTCAATAAACTTAATAATACCTACTCGTGTGTTTCATTAAACAATTAGTTACATATAACTGTCTGTCAAATAACATTTGATTGATAAATTAATTAATATAATTGCCGTCTAATATAATGAACAAATAACTAATTTATTGTTCGCCCCATTAGGTACGCGTCGCTCGCTTGTTAATTAATACTATTACGAATACCAATATGCCATCATTATATTTTCAAACAATAATTAGCTACTGCTGAATATGGGGCATGCAGAATAAACAAGCTGAAGTAGCAGTGGGCTGGCAATGTTTGTCGAAAGACTGATGGTCGGTGAACTAGACAAGCCCTAGAGTGGAAACCACGTATCTGCAAGCGTGGTGTGGGACGCCCTGCAGCTAGATGGACCGACGACTACCGAAAAAAGGAGGCTAGGATAAACTAGATGTGGAAGGCGGTGGACAGTGTTGTGGCGCAGCAAGAGTGAGGCCTATGTTTGGCCTCTGTGCACTGCACTAGGCTGAGTTGATTGATTGATTGAATATGAACATAAAAACTGGGGGGTTAATTAAATCCCGAAAAAGTCGCCAAAGGATTTTTTTCTTTACATGGAAACACAACTTTAAAGTTTCTTCGAAATTAATCATACGATTATGTTTCCGAAGCTTATAAATCCAGTAATCAATTCTAATCCACCTCTACTGGAAACACAGAATAAAAAAACAGCACCTGTTTCTGGAAAGTTGTACGCGTCCGGTGGAAAATGTTCCAGTCTCTGTTAAAGTTTGAATAAAACAAACATTAACTTGCAGTAGTTTGTGAGAGCCATTATATCGTTGCTGTAAAGGTGTATTCGTTCGTTAGCGACCTAAAATTAAATTCCTGCATGCTTTGTGCCTACCAATCGTGGTCTGGAAACGAGAACAAAGTAACTGCATCACTGTGAACTTATAGCTTTTTTGTCGTGTGATTTATAGATTTATTATGATCGTAGGTAGGAATATAGCACCAAAATCGGTTAGGTGTGTTGTGTATTATACTTAGCATAGCTAGACTAGGGATATCATACAATTTTAAGCTCAGTATTTTGTTACTACACGACTGGCCATAAAGGTGTGTGATGTTTTCAAGGTTCATGTATGTATGTGAGTTTCTTTGTTCCACGATAAATTTTAAATGCCTGATGCAGTAGGGGGACCTCTTAGATTAAAAAGGGTTCCACACAACGACATAACGGTCCCCCGACAGCAATGAGAATTTTATTTATCTGTTTAGTGAGCAAGTAAATGAGTGACCTTTCGATTTGTATATACAGATTAACTAATACAACTTGTTTTTTATTTATTTACTTTTTAGTTCGTTTGTTGGCTGTCGTGTATTTGTTTTTTTTTTCTCAAAATCTACGCTAATCGAACTATCTACATCTTTGCCTACATCTAAAGCCCTACCACAAAACACAGGAAGGGATTCGAAGACCCATTCTTAGATAAATAAAATACTCTTTATCATCTACACCAGAAAAATGACAGATATACGTACATAAACTCACGAATTCTTCCGATGGGGGTAGACAGAAACTATAGAACGCCACGTGCTTCACTCTTTACATACTTCTTTTGCTTCTTTTACGTTCATAAATCTGGTCATACACGCACGCCGGTTGCAAGTACACACCTAACCTTTCTGAAGAACATCACCAATAAGATCACCATATGTCCTTCTAGGATGTCTCCTCCCGGCGTTTCCACCCACATCTACCTTCTTTCTTTTTCGCGTGGCTAATGACTAACCTGGTGTCTACCTTTTGCTAGTCGCCTTTAATTCATCCTCTCAACATGACCAAAACCATTTAAATTTTTGTCACTACATCTTCTTTTAAACTGCACCCTGGCCCTATCAGATCCTATGAGATATATTTGTAGAAATTTTACATAAGGTGACATAATGGGCAGTCTTATCGCTGAAAGATACGGTCTCTACGTTTTTAGGGTTTCGTACCTCAAAAGGAAAAATCGGACTCCTTATAGGATCACTTCGTTATCCGTTTATCAGTCTGTCAAGGCTCTTTTTCTCAGGAACGCGTGCAGGTATCAAATTGAAATGAATATCAAATACGTAGGGTTAAGGTCCCTTCTTCAATGCCAAGAATGTGGCTTGAGGTTCCCGGTATACGGACACACGGGGCAGGATGCTGGAGGACTGGGCTGTGGACACAGGCTTGGTCCTAAACCGGGGTTCTGTCCCCACGTGTGTGCGGATGCGGGGTGAATCAGTGGTGGACATTTCGTTCGCCAGCCCCGCTCTGTCGCCGCGTGTAATTGACTGGCGCGTCATGGAGGGGGTGGAGACCTATTCCGATCACCGGTACATCCGGTTTGACGTCTCCGCCCAGACCTCGAGTGCGCCGGTCCGACAGGCCCCGAGTGGTCCGCGGTGGGCGCTGAAGCAGCTGGACCGGGAGCTCCTCCTGGAAGCCTCGATCGTGCAGGCCTGGGTGTCATCACCGGACAGGCCTGCTGACATCAACGACGAGGCGGAATGGTTCCGGGAGGCCATGTCCGAAATATGAGACGTGGCAATGCCCCGGGTCCAGCGCGGACGTGCCTCGTGCCAGGTGTACTGGTGGTCGTAACAGCTGACGACACTGCGCAATGCGTGCATTGCTGCGCAACACAGGTACACCAGGCACCGCAGGCTCCATATTCGTTCTCCGGATACGGAAGCCATTCAGGCGGTAGGGGTACAGGCTTTCCAAGACCCTCCAAGCGGAAATCCTGCGGGCCAGAAGAGTGGCCAGCGAAGAGTCGCTGGAGACTCTGAACAGGGACCCGTGGGGACGCTCATACAAGATGGTGCGGGAGAAACTCCGCCCCATACGTAACGTACAACTTCTTGTTTATATGTATAGATTGTTTTGAATCAAGAATTTAGCCAATGAGAGAGGGAAACGAAATTAATTTTATGTTCTTTGTTCTGTTTAACAATTTTCCTTTTGCGTCCTTTCTCGTTATTTGATTTTAGAAATTTTAGTATGGGAGCTCCAGTAATTTCATAGCGAGTATTTAAGAAATTTTTATATTGTAAATGTCACTCGTATATCTTTGAATATTTTCATTACAGTTACTGTGTTAAAATATGAATGTTTTTGCTAAATATTTTGGCTTCATTTAATAGGTAAATCTGTAAAAATATTCATAAAATGTCGGTATGTAATTGAGCGTGATATTATTAGAATTGCAGCAGATATTATAATTATTGTATAGACGTATTTAATTTGGGCTTTTGTTGATTTGAACCAGCTTTTGATTTTGCTTGCTGACCGGTAAACTTTTAATTAGCGTAATTGATCCAGTATCAACAAATATTAAACAACAATGATTGTTGTTAGTTTATCCGTTCATTAACTCGCTGTTATGTAGCCCTCGAAAATTTAAATCAAAATGTTTTTGCGATTAGAATTATTATTGGCTGGGTAATTTTCGACTGCCTCCACACCTGAAGCGGATAAAACATTATAGGGACATGATAGATGTTCCCGGTTAGTACGAGGTTCACGAATAACAAGTTACTCTTACGTAAACATATACCTACCAACGAAAATACTCAATATTTCATAAAAACATCACATACAAACCTCCACCAAAAAAACCGTACAGCCTAACGAATCCATTCCCCAAAAACCATGTTGAATAAGCCAATAAAAATGAACATTTTCACAAACAAACCACAACTCAATCCAGGCGTAATATTGTTGGAAAAATTCATAGTAACCAATAAACAACTTGATGGCTGAAACACGTCGGCACAAAATAGATAGACCAGAAGGCCTGCTCCACACAACGAGTAAAAACAGACGCAAATACAGACTTGCGTCTACGTACAGCGAGAACATAAGCGCAATGGTGGAGTGCATTCGTTTAATGCAGGCCAGAATCTTAACAATACACTTGGTTGAATCTAAAATAAGCATTACACAAGACTGCGTAATGCAGTTGTGCCCACAAAGATCTCAGAATTTAGTACTAATTCATCCCTCCCAATTTACCCAATGCATAATGTGCAAGTTCGCGCAAGTAAATCGCAACGAGTGTAGCCTGCTCTGCATAGGATCGTCGTACGTACGCGTCTATGTGTACATAAGGTTTCTCTCGTCGTTTGGAGCTGGCCTTCTGACCTATCTATTTTGTCACGTTGGTCCGGGACAAAAGTTTCGAGCACAGTCACGCCCTTTCCCTGTTTCGGTCAGGCGGCGTGACATCTTCTGTTATTGCACCGCTCAGCGAAATGTGTTCTGATTTTCGGTAATATCCTTACATTTATTTTGTAATGATTATGGTAATAATGATGTAAGATCAGAAATTTATATGAGAGAATCTTGTTGACATTATGTTCATTTAGATAGTGCATGAATATTTTATTTTTATTTTAGACAAAACTCAGAAAGGATATTCAGTTCAGCAAAAAAAAAATACTATGTATAAAATTACTGTGGATTAGTCTCCCATCAAAAATTGCCCAAGAAACACGCGCCTGAAAGCAATCATGCATTTTTTGCTGTTTAAGAAATATATTTCAACTTACTTGAACAATTAACATGAGTGTAACCTTAAAAAAAAAACAAAACATGACAAACAAAATTAAATTCCTTCACCAACAAAACGAGCACCGTCAACTATAATTAGTTTCTCCACGCTACCACATAAACAACCTCGCACAAGAGCCTATTATGAAATATTAATAACTGGCTCTAGAAGCCATAGAGAGCCAATTTTTCTGTCCATTGTGTTCAGATAGCGTTGATAAGGACAAAGCGAGTGAACAAAGCCGGCAGTACAATGCCGACACTGCAGAAATGAATGTTGTGGCCATTGACTTGGACAGCATTTTAACGGGAACGTAATCGGCTCTGTTACTGTTTTAGTACTACTTTCAGAATGGAAATGAACCACTCATAGATGTAAGACAATGGGTCGAAAAATTTGTGGAAGATAATGATTTTAAAAGTTATTTAAATGGGAGTTTTTGCGAGAAAAACGTATAAGGAGACAGAGACATAATAGTAATTATGGAATGAATTGCATTGGCAGTTTTAAGGGTTAAGGAAATGAACGGGTACTTTTCTATAACAAACGAATTTGATACCGTATTATTCGAGTATCGAAACCATTTTCATGGTAAAAAAATACATAATGTTCCAGTATTTTTCCTGGAAAATGTATTGACGATTACAATACAACGAAAAGGAAAAATACTGGAACACAATGTATTTTTTACTATGAAAATGATTTTGTTACTTTTACGGTATGAAGTCAATTTCGATTCGATATATCAATTTATGTAAGCCAGCGATTGATATGAGTATTGTGATCGAGATAGGATCTAATAACGCTTTCCCTGTCCCATGAAACACTTATATGGTTCAGGTTAATTAATTAACTGTTGTATCTACTGTGTTGTATGAACCCAACGATAAACTAGTGAGTTACTGGTATTATGTGGTTTTTTATGTAGAGATTAATGTGAATAAAGGTATTAGTTAGGTCGAAACTTACCACTAATTCGAAAAAACAAAAAAACTCTTTTTTCAAAACTTATTCTCCAGAAGAAAACAAACACAATTTCATATTCACCGCTAAACCACAGGAGTTGACAAACTGCTTTGCTTTCATTCCACCACAAACTTGCAGTGACCACGGAAAATTCATGGCGGACCACATTAAACTTAGAGTCGAGCAATAACTAGACGTTTTTGAATTTCAAATCGAGTGTTTAACATTTTCGAGGCACGCGAAGGGTTAGCATTTGTTGCAAGACATAATAGGGTTAAGTTTATTAAATGATAAAGGAGTCGTTCCTTTGTATGTAGTACGGGTGGGTTTATGTTAAGAACTCTATGACTTTGTGTCTTTTTTGTAAGTGCGATGTTCTTTTTTGGAAGAATAATCTATACAAATAAATACAATATTAATTTAAGTGTCTGTTTGTAATGTCAAAATAACTTTTTACTAAATGCTTATAAAAGTATATAACAAAAAAACAATTTTAATGTTTTGCCTGTCTCCGTCTGTTTGTTTCGGCTAATCTCCGAAACGGCAGAACCGATTTTGACGGGACTTTCACTGACAGATATCTGATGTTATAAGGAGTCTGAGGCTACTTTTTTATTTTTATTGTGTCCATGTTGGCGAAGCGTCGAGCATCAATAGATAAGTATAAGTATAAGTATAAGAACAACATATTTCAAAACTCTTAATATTTTCTTATACCCTTGCAATTAATTGTATTGTACTTAGACAATAGCTTCGGAAACAATTAGACAGTGAGCAAATTCAGAGGCTCTTTATTTGCACCCAAGTGTTTAGATGTCTACGGCAGAATAAAAGCCTAACAAATATACTGTACCATATATATGTAGGTATGGCGCTTAAAAACCGTTTCATGACATCATAATCATACCAATGCGAGCTAACAATAGTACTCATAATACTAACTAATATTATAAATGAGAAAGGGACTTGTTTGTTTGTTACGTTGTCACGCTAAAACGGCTGAACAGATTTGGATAATGGGACGACCATGATTTGGATTAGGACATAGGATACTTTTTATCACGGGATCGAGACTTATGCGGGTGAAACCGCGGGGCGCAGCTAGCAATCTATAATAATATCATAACCACTATCCCTAAGAAAAGAAAATTGGCATCATATAGCCATCGTGGATATCCTCAACGACCATATTAACAAACCCGTAGAGTAGGTACCACATGGCAACTAAACGAACATTATATTCATACTATGTTTCATTCTACCTAACCCACTTACATAGTGTTATTACTACCTCCATATATCATATACCCTTCTTTATTTAACGTTAATTCTGGACAATAAATCTTAAGGGATTACATTTCGTATATGTATGAAGAATTATCTCGCGAAAAGGATCCGGTTTTGGTATCTTTACGCTTCTTTTTTCCTGTTGTATGGTGAGCAGGAAATTAGGTGCTGTTGATGTCGTTGCTTGGGAGATTATGGGTGCAAATCCTTACCGGTAATAATGTGACTTGTTCTATGAACTGAATTAAAACAATTACTTTGACTTATAGAGTAATAAAAATCATCGCGATGAACTAACTGTGGTATTTAATCATTCGGATGCATTGTATTGATTGGATTTCTGTTCACCTATGCGGGAACAGAAAATGATGGTTTTTTAATGAATTTTAATGTGTACCTATATTTGCTTTTAGAATGTTAATATGACTTTTATTTATTATTGACATTTTATTGATATTTTGATGAATTTTTAATGTGTTCGTAATTTTGGAATTTTATTATGATTATTTAATATTGACATTTTAACTTTTAGAATGTAATATAATTTTTATTTATTATTGACATTTTATTGTTATTTTGATGATTTTTAATGTGTTCGTAATTTTGGAATGTTATTATGATTTTATTTATTATTGACATTTTATAGATTTTTAATATGTATGTATTTTTCGAATGAATTTTACTATGGTGTTTTATTCATATTTTAATGATTTCTGTGTTTTTTGTGATTTGTATTCTCTCATTATGGGTATTTTTGCCTGAAATAAAACACATTTTTTTTATTTTTTTTTATTGTCCATCCGCATCGCGGAAGACCCAGGCATAGATGGCGGGACTAACTTGACGCCTTATAGGCAAGATCGGTCCTTATAGGCTCAGGATCGAGTTAAGTGGAAAAAGGATAGGGATGCCTTTGCCCAGCAGCGGGACAACCCAGGCTGACCATTATTTTTATTATTATTATAATGGCATGTATTTAATCGAACCTATAATAATTCCTATTTTGCGCTCCTAAAAATATTATTGAACACTCTAATATAATGATTACGCTTCTTTTTGTGAACCCCAAATTATTCCTATTAGTCCTAAAAATAAAAAGCCAAATAACTGCACCAACTTGGATGGTGCGCTCGCTCGGCTTGCGCGTGGTTTGTTACTGTTCCAACGTAATTTAACCCGTTTGGTCAGGGTACCCTAATAGTTTTTAAATTAAAATTACGACTATTATAATAATTGTTTATTGAAATAATTGTTTTTTTTAATAAATATTTACAAAATAGGGCCTTAAACTATAGGTATAACTATTGGATTCTACCTGAACTAGGAATAAACTTGTATCTCAGGTATTATACTCAAGTGCTTATACATAAGTATTAAGTATCTAAGATTCATAAACAAATAGTAAATATTATAAAACATTAATCATTTAGAGAAGGTAATGCCCTTTGACCTGATTGAGGAGAATGGCATCCTAGAATGTAACGTTAACCCTTTACGAGTTACGACGATTGAATTATTGAAGCTATAATCATCATACTTGGTAGAGCGACTCAAACTCAAACTCAAAGCATTTATTTCAATTAAACCATTTACAGGCACTTTAAAACTGTCAATAAGTCGGTCAGTCAGAAATATGAAGCTAGTTGCCCATTCCAAAGCGTAGGTTCCTATGGAGAAGAACGGGCAAAAAACTCCACGGACACTCTTTTAAATCATAATATTGGTTACATCATCCATGTTGAAATTATACATGTAAGAACAATGTAGAAAGACGTGCACGTAAAAACCGTCCGTAATAAAAAGAAGGTACAGTCACAGTGCTGGTGATTGGTGATTGCAATCAGTAGGTACTAATGTGGAACATAGTAGGAAGCTTATAATATTAAATATTATAATAGCTGCGCCCCGTGGTTTCATTCGCATAAATCTCGATTCCGTGGGAATATTGGGATGAAAAGTATTCTATGTCCCAACCTAGGTCATGGTCTACCCATGTGCCAAATTTCATTCAAATCTGTTCAGCCGTTTTAGCGTGAAAGCGTAACAAACAAATACACAGACTCATTTTCGCATTTATAATATTAGTTATTCAAGCAATGGGAAGGACTAATATAAGCTATGTTCATAGTCGTGAAATAAGAGCGCATACAAATTTAGATAATTATAATGGTAAAAAATGTCGTCACATCCGCCATAGCCATCATAAAAAGCAGCAGAAATTTCTTAAAACTCCAATAAGATTAAAGTCAAAAATAATAAAAAATCAAGGCTGTCCTTTTTAAATTTATACCAGCATAAAACTGAGGAAATTTCGTGCTCTCCGTACATGACTTATTCACTCATGAATTATAAATGTGTAAGCTTAATTTGTGTTAAATTATACTTTAAAGGAGTACCTTTTTCAGGCGTTTTATATAAAAATTAGCATGATATTGTACAGAAAATTATAATTTCACTTGTATGTTTAGTAATCTGAATAATATTACGTCTTTTGTTGAGATGTTTATATTGTTTCTTTAGTATTTGCATGTATAATTAATTTGTAAAGTATTTTATTGTGAATGAGATGAAGCTGGCAACATTGTTCGGAGGAATTAAAATTTTGAATGGGCTTTGTCAAGTTCGTGTGTTTCAATAAATATTGGATTAAGGTATTAACATTTTTGTTTACGCAATTTTCTTTATTATATTTTTGTGTGTAACAAGGATTTGAGCGAATACAATTGGGTTAGAGTTGGATTTAAGGCTATAGTGGTTAGTGAAATATCTGTTGATGTAACCAATATTATGTAACAATTTTTTGATTGAAAAGAGTGTCCGTGGAGTTTCTTGCCCGTTCTTCTCCATAGTTACCTACTACGCTTTGGAATGGGCAACTAGCTTCATATTTCTGACTGACCGACTTCTTGACAATTCAAAAGTGCCTGTAAATGGTTTAATTGAAATAAATGCTTTGAGTTTGAGTTTGTTGGTTTTTAATTCTGTCTTTTTTCAAATCACTTTCTGGATTGTTAATTCTCATAACATGCATTGTTACAGCAATAATGATAACTGAAGTTTTATTTACTGACATACATACGGAAAATAAGTATTAAAAAAACTGAATTCAAACTATGTTTTTTTTTTCAGTAATTTTAATTGTAACTGCATAATTAATAACTGATTTCGTCAGGTCAAAATGAAACAAAATTTATAAATAATATTCCAACGTATACGAACCATAAAAAGTAGGTCACTCGAAAATCGGGGACATTCCGACCGACTAGCCCGTTGTCGGTGACAAAATATTATAAATTAACTTTTGACCGCGGATCCGCTCGCGTAAAGGTCGGAAATTATTCCACAGGAACATACTACCGAGATTCATTCGTATCCTATGCCCCAACACAGGTCATAGCCTATCCGTATACTTTTCATCTAAATCTGTTAACCGTTACGGCATAACAACAGATCTTTTTTAGGGGCCGTACCTCAAAATAAAAAATTGGATCCCTTATAGGACGACGTCGTTGTCTGTCAAAACCCATTTTCTTAGGAACGCGTGGAGGTATCAATTTGAAAGAGATATCAAAAACTTAGATACAGTCCCTTGGAGCTGTACAGAAAATTAAACTTCGTAGTCGACGCAATAAAAACATATGGCCAATTATGCCGCATATGTTGACACTCGCAAATAAACCAAAGCCCATATGGTACTTCCCGTTGCCATGCAGCATAGTTTGACGAGAAGAAAGCTTTTACAGTTCAAGAAAAGAGAAAAATCGGAAAATTGGTAATTTATAGATATAAGCTGCAGTTAAATTTGTTTTTCAATCTGTATTGACGTAACATTTACGACGGTAGCACACCTCCACTGCGAAACCATAGCAGCGAAACCACAGTAGTTAAATTCAATAGTCTCGCGTCATTTTCCGCTACTCGCATCTGATTAGAGTAGCGGAACATGACGCGAGTCTATTGAATTGAATTACTGCGGTTTCGCTGCTATGGTTTCGCGGCGGAAGTATGCTACCGGCGTTAGTCTGTATTTCATTCATTTCGGTTCACGCCACTGTTTTAAAATAAATTTTTTCAAGTGAAAAATTAAGATTGCCCTTCAATCCGGAATTGAAAATTCGGGCATCCAAGCGAGCACAGCTTTGAGACAGAACCTTAGGGCGCGAATCCATAGAAACTGATTTTTTTATTTTAAATTGTCCGGTTTAAAAAAAGAAAAAAGTTTTTCATGATTCTAAATGTCTTGTTATAAGGTAATAATTATTCATTTTATTATTATCACCATCGTAATACCTACTCTAGTGCCCCCATTGACTACGTAATACCTACAAGTCAGAAAGGTTATTTTATCGATGAAGAAATAGGTACACAAAAAATCAGGAATATTGGAAAATGCAGAAAAACTGAAAGTGCATTTTCTATGAGAATATTGTATGAACTATTGAAATCTGGACAGGACAACGACTGTCGGGCCAGCTAGTATTTTAACCAAGGTGAAGATGACTATAAATTAAACTTAGTAAATCAAATGCCGTTCACAGTCTTCATACGAAAATTCAATCAAATAATTATATCTAATAGTTTCGTCACTATAGCTAGTCAAAGATTATCCAAACCCATAGTCTGTTCATCACTACTATTGCATTAGTATTGTCAGTATTTTCATTTATTGTTGTACTATTTACTTAACATTGTATATTATTAGAGTTACACTTTCTTAGAGATTATCCTGAAACTGAAACCGACGGAACCATAATTGAATACCACCGTCAAAAACATGACAATCAACTTAGGCTCAAGCGAATCCATGGGGTATCTAAGTACCCCAATAAAGCTGTCAAAAAATAATCAAATTGAAACAATAATCCGGTCGCGTCAAGGGACCAATGTGGGGTACATTATCACGGATTTTATCGCAAAGTGGGCTACGATTTTTTTCATAATAATCGTTCGCTTGATCAAGTTTTTCATAATAAGATTGGCAGCACGCGAGGTAATGGAAATAAGGTAATATGAGGCTGTTATAGGGTTAAATAGTAACGCTAACGACGTATCGATAGATTTTTTTTGTAGTTTGTAAATAATGTTCGGTGTAATTAGTTTTTGTTGTGTTCGATGTAAACGTTAACTTGATTCATGTTTATTCATTCATTTTAATACTGGTAGAGTTTAATTTTTTTGTAATTGTGTAGGTTTTGTAAACTAACGCCGATCTGTAGTATCGATCGATACTGTAGTATCGTATTTTGTACTTCTTTCGTTTTTACAGAAACGTATACAACTGACCAATGACTAAACTGTTTTAAATTATTGTTTTTCGTTTGTGAGTAACATCATTTTTTTTCTATCCTCTTAACATTATTTCGGATAAAATACATTATAAATATTAATTCGATTATAAATTCTGGACTAATAAACCGTTTAAATATAACGATTTATTATATTCTTTAGAGCATAAAATGGGGCCGAAATCTTTACCAATTCGTTCTAAGAACAAATAGACCAAGCTTTGATCTGGGTTTTCTAAAGCTTAGGTTATTATAACATTGCTGACAAAAAATACTAAAACATGTTCCATTTTCAATGTTGTTTACAACTACACGATTCTATATTTCTTTTTTTAGATTGAACTACTGGCCGACTAGCTAGGATTATTACAAAATAATTTTGATCAGAATTTGTTGGACTATCAAAATTTTAGGTGAAAAACGTCAAATTCAAAATAGCAAAATTGACATTTTCACTAAATTAAAATCTCAGTGCCATCTTAGTGCTGTCAAACTAAAATATAGTTAAGTTGTGTCACTTTAGCCTATTTCAGAATGGAAAATCGTCGTTTGACAGGAATAAACTAAATTTTGGTGATTTTTAGTCTAGTTTATGACAAGAGAATCGGCAGCATTATCAGCCAAAAGAACACTAGGACTCAAACATCAAAACACCGAGCACAAAAATTTTACAAGCTAACAACATCGACACAACAACCTTAACCCACCTTGGCATAATACAATACACGAATTATGTTAAACTAAAACTAAAAGACTCCATTAATCATGCTTATCTCAAAAATGCATCTGTCAAGTATAATAGTTCTTAACTCGCAACATAACTTGCTATCGGAGACTCGTGGCTAAATAATAACAGCCGCACTGGTCGATCTAAGGTTAAGCTACGCTTGCCGCGGTCGGTTCGTGGATGGGTAAACATCCATTACAATATATTGAGACATCTCCGTGCCTCAGAAAGCACGTTAAGCCGTTTGGACCCGGCTGTCATTCATAGATATTTGTCAGTCGTTACGGGAAGTCAGAAGCCCAAAAGTCTGACAACCAGTTCTACCAAGGGGTATCGTATTCTTCAATAACTAGGTTGTGGAGGTTAAATAGGCAGTCGCTCCATGCAAAACACTGGTGTTCAGCTGCTTCCGGTTAGACTGGAAGCTGACCCCAATATAGTTGAGAAAAGGCTAGGCAGATTTTGAGTCCAGTTGATATCGTGATTCTTTTAAAAGTTAAGTGCTTAGTGGAATTGGTTCACGTTTTAGAGTTCATTTGATTTTCAAACTTGACTTTAGATGATTGAAAGACTTATTTAGCATAGACTTTGTGATAAGTTTTTGAGTTTGCAAGATTAGGTTTGTCTATCTTAGAAATTCTGAGTATTTTGTCTAATTATTTTGTAGATATTGGTGTGAAAATGCTTTAAGATTACTTGATAATAATATCATTGAAGAATAAAGTGGTGCACTTTGAGGAGTGTTGACCTTGCCAATTCCTTTTGTTGACAATAAAATATATTGCCCATTAATTGTCTGGAAGAAGACCGTACTGCTATTTGTACAGACACCATAATTATTTAACACAGCATATATCCTATACTATTAAATGCACAATATTTTCATATTATATATATTCGTAATCACGTTCTCGAAAACGGCTCTAACGATTTGGAAAAAAATTGCAATATCTCGCTAGGTCATATATCTTGCTAGGTCTTATATCTGGGAAATTTCTCTTTTTTCACCCGAGTAGAGCTCGGTCGCCTTATAGCAAAATTACGAATTCACTATCTTATAAAGAATTTATATTGAATTAAAAAAAATACCTACCTAACCTTTTGAATTTAGTCATAAATAATTTAAAATATTGATTATTATAGTAATTGCTTTATATATACATAGATACATAAACCCTCTTTCCAAGGGGGTAGGCAGAAACTACAGAGCGCCACCTTTTGCCTCGTTTATGTTAACACATCTGGTTATACACGCACGCTGGTGGCGAGTACTACGCTCTTTACCTTTCTGAAGCACATCATCAATAAGGTCACTATATTATGTTCTCCTAAGGCGTCCCCTCCCAGCGTTTGCACACACATCAGCCTTGTAAATACCTTTTGTTAGTCGCCTTTCATTCATCCTCTCAAATATGTCCAAACCATCGATGTATACTTTATATTAGCTCAATTACCGCTTTGACTGAAAAAGCATGGTTGACTATTACCAACCCCATGCCTCGATGCCTACTGTTATGCAAATGGCCGTCAAGCCATCGAGTCACAAATCGCAATTCCCATGGTGCATCTAAGAATCTATGGCGTATAAATGTAGGCTTCATTATGGATTGTTAGTGAATTGTGTAAATTATTATAATTACTAAAACAGGAATGAAGAGGAAAACACACCAGACTGTACACAACGTTTAATTAGTTATTTAGTACTTATTTTATATTCTCATTGTATTATTGTCTTAGTTTATGTATTATTATTATTTCTTAAATTTATGTTACGCACAAATACAGATATATATTTTTTATTTTATTACTTATACTACGTTCAGTTGAATCACAGATATTTCAGTGAAAAAGAATACTTACCCGATATATTACATCACACAGGTGACGTCAATATGTCATTCCATAGGTAATTGCTGAAAACCAGCGCTGTTGACGTTAGGTTCGTCCGAAGTCACAGCATTTCTCTGAGCAATGACCTGTTCTTGCACAGATGCGACGCACAGCTTAATTTTTCTTATTATTTATTACAAAAGTAGTTTACTCTGCGATCGGCATTTTGTTTTTGTTATCATTTGCCAATGTCGCAACAGTAATTACGCAATATTGTCTTGGTCCGTGGCCTTGACATCAACCGATGAACAACATTTTCAAGCGTTTATTTGTTGGTTGAATACGAGGCTTTTGGCTACTTTTATATTTGTGTATATTGTGTTTTTTCTTTAAATGTGCATTTCGTTTGTGCAGAATAAACATACTTCTTTCTTCTTTCTATAAGATTGTTACAATATGAACCAAAATATCGATATAATCAAGAAATAATATTTTATCATGTCCCATCAACTTCCGCCCACAACCTCCCAAGCATACGTAATCAAGAAAGACAAGCTTCGAATTAAAATTCCTGAAACTGATTAATATTCCAGATATGAACGAATGTTCAAATTCGGAAACACAGCTGTCGTGAACACAGTACAAGTTTACTTTGCCAAGAAGTTTATTTTGCGAACAAATTTATAAATATATATAAATTACACAATAAGTTTTATTGTAGAATAGAAAGTGGACTTAAAACCGTTTATTTTCTAGTTTAGTCTGTCTGCAAGCGCCCCTGCTGAGCATGAGGTCTTGGGCTCGATTCTCGAGTCGGGCATAGAGTAATTGGGTTTATTCATCTGGAATTTATTTCTTAGTAGCAGCCCGGAGTCTGGATTTGTGCCCGGTTGATGGCAATAGGCTCGCCCCCTATTACATGGGACTTAAACATAACTTGAGAAATGTGGGTGTACGTGGACCTCTGCTTAACCCTACGGGGAATAAAGGCGTGATGAAAGTATTTTCTTTAGTTTTCTAATTTGGAAAACAACATGGTAGGTCCTTGAGTGTCCCTACTTAAGGACTTAAGGAACGCTACCGAAGCCGTGATCAACATGGCCACCTACTGAGCTAAAGTAATCTAGTTAACTAGACGAATGTTGTATCATCGATTCGAAAAAAAGAGGAAACAAGTAGGATAAACATTCATTTTCACATCAATAACACACTCTAAGTTATTTTTAAACGATTTAATCTTTAGGTGAAACACAATAAGGTCTAAATAGGGATGATGACAAAACATTTTTTTTTGTCCGCCCTGTAGTGTACTAAAAAATAATGGACACACATTTTTCTTTACGTAATCAAAAGATTACGGCGATACATTGAATTAAAATGTGCCATGATGTCACCAGTATGTAGATTTTTCAACCCCCACTTTCCAACTTTAATGCGTTTTATCTTAGTAACGTTTTAATAATATGATAAAGCAAAAAATACGTGTCTAATATTTTTTTATTATCTGACTGACGGACTAAATAGAATTTCTTTTTTTTCAACCCAGGCATCATACCTATTGCATCCAAATCTGCTTTGAATTAAGCATTTCAACATTAATTTCCCAAAATTGAAATTTCAGAATGCCTTATGCTTCACCATGCAGTATCTTCAAGGGTGCACAAAGTGCTGGTAGGGATCTTGACCATCTTTCGGGCTCCGGCATTGTTCTGATAGCAGTGGAATACCTCTCTACTCCTCAAGCACCTCAAGATATGTTGCCCCCTTGTCACTATGTGCTAGCGACACTATGGGCCCATAATTGAGTGTGCAGGAAGCTACCTCCTGCCATTTTATGCCTGTGAATAATGTATTATCATTGGTCAGGTAGAGGACGTAGTCCTTCCATAGTTCAAGGTAACCAATCTACTATAGCCACCCAAACCCATAAGCCTAATATGTTCTGTTTCCATGTTCCGCAATAGTCCTGCACTGACCGGGGGTTGTCCTTGGGTGCACTTGTATAGTACATACAGGAATAATTGCCGGTTGGTGCGTAATTCGATTTAAAATTGTCTCGGAGCCAAATCGCAGAGGCCCCCGCCTCTGCGATTTGGCTTCGAGCACTCGTAGGCCTTCAAAAGATCCGGGACCCTGGAGTCTCGAGATTTGTCACAGACATTTTTAAATAATAATAATAGCTCTCCAGGCCGAATATCGGCCATGGCGACCAATCTCAGCGGAGACCAGCCTTCAGCGGGAGATACTACAGTGCATAAGTGTGTGCGCAGACACAGGTGCACTCTCTCTTCCCTCACTCTCATAGTCCGATGGGACGGCAATCCGACACGACCGGAGAGAGATCAGGTGAAGAATAATAGTAAGATCTAGTTCATCATTTCAACTGAAAGACGTCCACTGCTGGACATAGGCCTCTCCACTTCGACTGATTCCATGCCTCCCGTATCCGTCGGATTCCTGTGGCCTTTACTAGGTCATCAGTCCATCTTGTGGGACGCCTTCCAAGGGAAGATCTACTTAGAACGCATTAATTATTAAGGTTTTAGTTCACGATACTTTAGTTGAACGCAAAATGGTCAAAATTCTGACATACTATAGTAAAATAGTCATGGCGAACAGAAATAAAGCTGGTCGAAATTTCCCTTTTAACCAATCACATAAGTTTCCTTACCTGCTGTCTGCCTACCCTCATCAAAGCATACCAAAGTTGACCCACATCTTCGTTTGACATGCATTTGTATATTTCTGTTCCCATAACTCTGAATCGGCAGAAACACCTACTGTGTATAAATTACTCGTAAAATACCAAGACATAACATATTGTTTGAATAATTCATTCAATTATTGTTTATGTCTTATTATTGAGTTAGCAAATTAAACCATCCTTGTTAGTGAAGTCAAATATTTGATTTGAAATTTCTGTTGTTTAAAGCAACTGTTTGACTTACATCTCGGTCTTTTGTGTGATGTTAGAAAGAGATGGAATAATATAAACTCATCTCCTAATGAGCGGAGAAAATTATAAGATTTTTTTATTTGATCATTGGATTACAGACAATGCAAAATAATAAATAGCCTTAGGGACCTCGCGGCCACGACCACGACCGTGACCAGGCAAACTATAGAAACCGATACGACCCGCGCACTCGGTCGCAACGGCCAACTAGCCGCACACCATACAATACCTCTAGGCGGCCATGACTGGCCGGAGTCTGCCCATGTTCAGAAGTGGGTATACTGAAGAAAATCATGGAAATCGTTTGTATGATGCTATTTAATTGATTTTGTACTCATCTATGAATTTCAACTTTTGGCCGTCTAGTGCGTGAGATCCCTTAGTCAAGCGTTAGATAAATTTTGTTTTTTTGTTAGATTCATTTTATGTGTGATAACGTGTTGCGTCGACCCCAACTAACATGGGTCAAGGGCAGGAAGATGATAATTTTTTTGTGTGTTTCTTTACTATATGTAACTAAAATTTGAAATCTTTCACAATTTAATTGTGTGAGCTTCATCATCATCATCATCATTTCAGCCGAAAGACGTCCACTGCTGGACATAGGCTTCCCCCAAGCACCGCCACTTCGACCGATTCTGTGCCTCCCGCATCCAGCGGATTCCTGCGGCCTTTGCAAGATAATCGGTCCATCTTGTGGAGGCCTTCCAACGCTACGTCTTCTGTGAGTGGCGACCGCGTACCGGAAGACGTAGCGTTGTGAGCTTGTCGTTAAAATATTGTATTTCGCTGTAGTCAATTAATAACAACTATTTACACATTAGTCCGTAGATGGGTCCGTGGCATCACAGTGGGCCCTATCAGAATACCAGCGCGGTGGTATTTACTATCGCCATATTATGCTGAGATACCTGCCTTTTTGGCCTCGCACAGGTCGTTATTATTTTGTTAGTTTTTTATACTTAAGCTCCTTTTTTATTATTACATTTTTTTTTTTTTACTCTTTGTTTTTCCTGTGCGTGTCCCAAATAAAATATTTTTCTTTCTTTCTTTCTTTCTTTCTTTCACATTAGATTTAACAATCACATTTTATCAGACAGCCAGAAACTGAGAGTAGGTACGTAGGTACAATTAACCATAAAATTTACCACCTTTAAATTGAATGGGACTTGCACGTTATAAAACAACAAGGTCTACTTGTACTTGCCTATGTGACCGTTAGATAATTTCAACCCTAGTGACGTTTCAATTTACTGGGAATTGTTGCCAAAAGTGCTGAAACAATTACGAGTTCGACTATAAGGTAACACTTAGAATAAAAAAGCACAGTTTATGTATGAAAAAGTACCATCGTGTTCGAGTTTAATTACATTCAGTATCAAGTTACAATCGCAATCCAGATTGTTAAAATGCAACCCGAAACTATAAATAACGTGACTTGTCATGGGTCTGGCCACTTGTCACTGTTATACAGTAGATAATTATCTACTTTATTTATAATATAAAAATATAATTTAATGCTGTAACTGTTCCATAACTGGAAAGATTTGGAAGAGGCTTTTGTCTAGGACTGGAAAAGTATAATCATTCTTCTGCCCTTACCCCGATTTATTTGCAGTCGGCGCAATATGTCTTTTTCTTCCATACTTCTCTATTAGTCGTCATCTCGGTAGTCACTCCTTTTGTAGCCATTATGTCGTGACTGTACTATCGCGAACACGCATATCATAGTCAAAGTCAATTCAAAGTCAAAATCAAATCATTTATTTCAAACAGGCCCTTAGGCACTTTAGAACGTCAAAAATTTACAAAAAAATATAATTTATTCTAGTCGCCCCTTCCAAAAGGTAGTTTTCGCATGGAGAAGAATGGGCAAGAAACTCCACCGTTACTCTTTTAAAATGTTTTACAATATTTTGTATAAGTACATTAGTTATATAATTATTTGTGAGGACGATGCACCTAGAATAAAATTATAATACCACAATAGGTAATAAGAACTAAGAATTAAAAATGAAGCAACAACAGATAAACTAATTATGTGATAGATACATGGTGCTCACATATTTACAAACATTGTAAAAGTAGACGATTTTCCTAAAATTTTACAATTAATAAGTCAGTGTGCGAGGAATTGGTCACAGAATGTAAAATCAATGTCATATAATGAAAAAAATAATAAAATATACAATTAAATTTGCAACCAGTTTGATTTTGTCTTGATTCTAAAGTATCCTATGGAGCAGGACCAGCATGTTTCCAAGCATTCTTATCTTGGATATAATCCTCTAATTTGTAATATGCTTGTTTACAAAGTGTACTTTTAATATGAGTATTAAATTTTCTTTCATTTAATTGCAATATCTGAACACCGTAAGTACTATTCCCGCTTGCAGAGCTCAGCCACTATAGTAACGCTGACCTACGTACGGGATTTTAAGGGATTTTAAAGTGGTTATATATGCGTGCCCGCGATAGTACCTACCTATTTGTACAATGTGCAATGAGTCATGTTCGTGAACGGGCGCCGTCAGTAGGGACTGGTCATCTCTTAGCTGCCACGGCGATTTTAATTTTAATTTAATTTATATTTTTATTTCTAACGGACGCTTTTAATGTTTTGCATCGTTCTCACATATATAACTTCAACTTGAATGATGTAACCAATATTATGTAACCATTTTATTTTATTTAAAAGAGTGTCCGTGGAGTTTCTTGCCCGTTCTTCTCCATAGGTACCTACTACGCTTTGGAATGGGCGACTAGCTTCATATTTCTGACTGACCGACCCCTTGACAATTCAAAAGTGCCTGTAATTGGTTTATTTGAAATAAATGCTTTGAGTTTGAGTTTGAGTTTGAGTCTTATAAAAGGCGATATATGCGAAGCATCATTAAAAACCAAATCTGTGTAGTAGGTGATTTCATCACAAAAGTTTATTGGCCCAAGATTTGACCTAATTACCATTTGATAGCCCGTCAACGCCTTCAAATAGCCGTTGAGCTATTCTCCTTGAATATATGCGTATTTAATTGCCAACGAAGTGAACTCGGGCAATTTATGGGTGACGTTAAAAGTTCTTTAAGCACGACGTTTCATGCCTTATGAAAGTAAAATGAAGTGAGTTTTGGACGTGCGCCGGTTGAAACGCTGCGTTTTGAACGCTGAGTTTGAAAACCAAAAGAAATGAAATTGATACCTACATATCGTCCTTTTTAATTATTTCGTATTTATTATTTTCTACTATGGAAGTGTAAATTTTACACACTCAAAAGAACTGTGCTAAAAGCCTTTAATCATTTTGGTTCGCCACGATACCATTTGGTTTCGTTTTGTGACAGAAAAAAAACCAACATAATCTACCTACATATCTACCGAGCTTTACCATCAGAGTTTGATTTAGCTCCTCAATTTTGAACATGGAACATTTCTACCGAATAATCAAAACTGCAGGAATATTAGCTACACTGGCTACGTAGTCGTGACTGGCTGCTACGGCGTAGCTGCTACAGCGTAGCAATAACTCCGATAATTTAATCACGCAGGTACACAGTATCAGAAATATGGGAAACATGAGGAAATAAACCTGTTCGCGATAGAATGTAGTTATTTTCGCCTCATTTTCTTTCTATGAATTCGGTACCTGATCGAAAAATCTGTATTTACATGATCAATAAACTCGAAACCCGACTGCGTAGCATCATAACCCTTTTTTTCTACCGTAATTAGAATGGTCCTATCTCAATTTTCACAAAATCAGATGAATGAAATTCTAGATGCCAATATTACAGGGTTCATTTATAACTTCCAATATGGATGAAGCAACCAAATCCAATCGTGTCAACAAAAGTCAAATTCAATTTCACCTATTTCTGTGTCACTTCACTTCATCACTTCTGTGTCTTTAAATCAAAGTGAATCAATTTGGTTGAACCTTGTTACATTGCTGAAACAGAAATATCAATCTTTACCTACATACATAACATCACGCCTGTAATCCTCGAAGGGTTAGGCTGAGGTGTACCTATAGTACACCCACATTTCGCCAGTTATGTTTAAGTCCCATGTAATACGGCGAGCTTATTGCCATCAACCGGGCACAAATCCAGACTTCGGGCTGCTACTAAGAAATTTCTGATGGAAAAACTCAATAAACACTTTGCCCAACCTGGGAATCGAACCCAGGACCTCATGCTCAGCAGTACCGCTTGCGACCACTAGACCAACGAGGCAGTTTGAATCTTAATCTTTTATAATTTAAATGTGAAGGTAGGAACTCTGTCTGTCTGTCTGTCACCTTTTCACGCCATAACAGCTGAACGGTTTTTGATTTTTGGCACATAGGTAGATCATGACCTCGGTTAGGACCGGACAGGATTTTTAATTCTTAATTCTTTTTACCTATTGTGGTATAATAATTTTATTCTAGGTGCATCGTCCTCACATATAATTATATAACTAATGTACTTATACAAAATATTGTAAAACATTTTAAAAGAGTAACGGTGGAGTTTCTTGCCCATTCTTCTCCATACGAAAACTACCTTTTGGAAGGGGCAACTAGAATCAATTAATTTTTTTTGTAAATTTTTGACGTTCAAAAGTGCCTTATACGGGCCTACTTGAAATAAATGATTTGACTTTGACTTTGACTTTGACATAGGATACTTTTTATCCCAGTAGTACGTTCCCGTGAGATAATTTCCGACCTCCACGCGGGCGAAGCTACGGGTAAAAGCTAGTATCGTATAAAACAAACAATACCAAGAGGAAATGTGAACATCACCCAAAATAACCCATCAAAATCAAATATTACCGAGTGATTAGCAGAACTTCCATCTGCACGCTTCATGAGCTAAGAACATCTGGTTCCCTTAAATCAATATTCAAAATCGTGGAACTGGGTCTGTCGCATATTTATCAGCTCATTAGTATTGGTGGCCTGTCTCGGTGAAG